>CATOUR010000010.1:0-1200000 GCA_951848785.1 Callosobruchus maculatus | reverse complement strand
CCTAAGAACATTGTTCGTGAGTTCTATTGCAAGGTTGAATCGGTTCAGTTAGCGTGTTAGAC
This sequence comes from Callosobruchus maculatus, assembly GCA_951848785.1. Taxonomy (NCBI): domain Eukaryota; kingdom Metazoa; phylum Arthropoda; class Insecta; order Coleoptera; family Chrysomelidae; genus Callosobruchus; species Callosobruchus maculatus. Next base: position 1,199,938 of record CATOUR010000010.1, on the reverse strand, counting down.
ACGAAGAAGGTCAACTGTGTCGACTTATTATTCATTGTTACCTGTTACTCCGATTTGTTAAATCTTCACACTATAATATTATGTATATATTGGCTTTGGTGGATCATCAGGTACTTAAGCAATTAGTTAAACTAATTTCTGAAACCTGTTATTATAGCTGTAACTAATAATATGGGAATTTTGTGGATGATATGGTCGTAAAATAGCTCAGTATTTCCCACACGTTCGTTATAATAACAAAAGTTTTGGAATTGACAAATTTTCTACCCTCTCTACCATCTCAATTCTGAAGACGATACATGTAATAAACTAATAAATTTGATAATCAAATGTTTTTGGACGATCCCGCATAGGATGCTTTGAATTACAGTAAGCCTTCTTAACTCAAGAAACACTATGTTTTCTCAAATTACAAGTATGCTTCGGTGTGGCATCACCAGGCAAAAAAGAAGAAAGGGTGCCCAGATACTAATCGTTTAAGTTATCGTATAAGTTGCTTCAAGCGCAATGAGGTCTATCAGAGAACGAATATCTCAACATCGTTTTGTTTTTTTTTATTATAGAGGGTTTGAAAAATCGACTTGATCGCAAGGACAGAAAACACTCGCACACCCGGAAGTGTGTGAGAGAGTCTGCCCGTTCGACGTTGAACCAGCTTGAGTTCTCTGATCACACATTCAACGGATGCAAACGCGTCCATCCGACATGCCACCACGACCCGACCGGCTAAAACCCGTTCCTCTTTCTTACCTCTGCTGCTATATCTCCATCTGCACCGGACATCATCGTGAACGACATTCTTCACAGTGCAAAATGAGGTTATCATTAGAAACCATATAGGAATAACCTCCAATATTCTTTTAACCACTAAGTCGCTAATATTTCTCCTTTCTTCTTCTTAGGGTGCCTTCTCTCTTCGAAGATTGGCAATCATCAAGGCAATACTAATTTTTGATGAAGCTTTGCAGAGAGTATTTTATTTACCATCTCATGTATGATGTTCCATGCCTCTACGCTCGTCAACATGAGCGGGATCATAGTCTCTGCCTCCTATCTGTACGGCCCCCATCTGTCGCACAGAAACAGGGCATGCTCAGCAGTATCTTCGGCCTCGCAGTGCAGGCATCTTTTGTCCATCACCCGTTCTATCCTTTTCCTATACACTCGAAAAGGCCCATGCCCAGACAGTGCCTGAGTTGGAAAATAGGACGTCTGTCGAAGACTGCATTCCGCCCATTTTTTTGTCGACGGTACTAGTCGCTTCGTCCACTGTGCGACATCAGTGGTCTCGTTCCATAAGCTTAGCCACTTACTTGCTGTCAGTCTTTTAGCTTCAGAGCGGCATATCGCATTGCCTGCTTGACCATGGCGGATCAGTGTCCTCTCCTCGGCCAGCAAGTATAATGGTGGTATCGCCGTTATAACCTGCAAGGCTCTTGTAGATGCCGAGCGATAAGCACTGACCATCCTCAGCAGAGACTTTGTCTGCAAGCTGTCCAGGACCTTCTGGTACTTTTTCCTTTTCGAGGCTTTATGCTACACAGGAGCTCCGTATAGGACAACTGACGGTACAAGTGTACAAGCTGGCACAGTAGTGCCCTTTTGTTGCTGCTGGGCCCTCCTACATTTGGCATCAGACATGACAGTATTGCCGCCTTCTTATCTGCCTTTCCCACTACTCTTTTAAGATGTTCTCCGTAGCACTTCTCATTATCCAGAGTGACCCCAAGGTGTACTTGTTGGGACTTGTACTTTCTTTAGTTGGAAGAACACGTTAGCTCTCTTGCTCCTTGGGACGCGCATTATAATTGCCTCTTTTTTCTCAGGAACCAACTCAAGCTTATTACCGCACAACCACCTGTCAATCTTTATGGCCCAGTTCTGCCTCTTCATTTGACACGATATCAAGTGCCAAATCGTCGGCATATGCCACTGTCTTCACGCCGCTGGGCAGCGAAAGCCTTAGCACTCCATCATACAGGATATTCCAGAGTCATATTGTAACATACTGTATATAGTTTATTGATTTGTATTATTGTTGACGTTTCTTTCAAAACGTTAGGTTAGATTTTTTACATGTAAAAGTCATCGAATCATCTGACATTTTGTGGACTGACGGCTGGCTGCACCGCCTTGCTTAAGTCCAGCTTAATCTAAGCCAAACCTCAAGTTCGAAATTTGAGTTGCACCACCCTACCTTCAGTATTAAGCAAAGCTTAAACGGCGTTTAATCTAAGCCGGAGAACTGTCGGGCTTAAGGTAAGGTAAGGGTAGACCTATGCTTGACAGTTACTATCACATTTGTTGTGTTGTGCCTTGCGTCTGCATTATTGGATTATTACTCCATAGTTCATCTCTATTACTCTATTGTTTTACTTTGTGGTGCAGTGTATAAAAGTAAAAGGTGTTATTATTTTCCGGGACCTAGAGGAGTTAGACGAGATCGATCTCGTTTTATATGGAAAACCAAGGTGTATCTACAAGAGAGCGAAATATTTCTATAGTTTTGACCACCTGACTCTTTTCTAAAGGTTGCGGGTGACCAAACAACGAGCCATTGAATTGTTGGAGCAAAAAAATGAAATCAAGTTGATTGAGTCAGTACTTCCCACACATTACTGTGATACCAGTTTATCACTTCCCATAGCATGGAGCTTTAGTCTAAGATCCCCTTGCGACCCAATCATCGGCAGCCCCCCTCCCCCCCTAAAATTGTCTTATGCCTTGAGTCCTTCCTTCACAGGTCAATGGACAGCCTATTATCAATACTACAGACTTTTCAGTTTTACACCCCCTCCCACGCACTCCAATTTCATCCCCACCCAGAAAAGGTAAAAAATGATCAGGAAACCCTAAAACATCTAAAAAGGAAGTTTGAACTGTTTTCATATTTTTAGTTTTTTGATTATTGCTACGCTGCCACAACCATACGCGCTTTCCATCCTCACCACGGTAGTAATACTGTGTCAAAATTTCATTAGAATGAATTTAGCAGCTTCAGCGTTACAAATACAAAACGATCTATAGCAATAAATACTCGTATGTATAAAGAAAAGTCCCTTAGTTTCGGTAATAAGCTAGGCAATGTTCGGATGGATCTAGAAAGGTGATTTATGTCGCTAGGTCTTCCTCCACAGGTTAGTGGTCAGCCTATCATGAATACAACATATTTTTCAGTCTTTCACTCCCCACACCCCAACCACCCCAATTTCACCCCCGCCCAAAAAAAACGCAGAAAATGATCAGGAAGCTCTAAAACGCTTAAAAATGTAGTTTGAGCTGTTTCTATATTTTGTTTTTTTAAATTATTTCTGCGTCGCCACTGGCTCGATCTATAAAAATCATACGCATTTTCCATCCTCGCCAAGGTGGTAATACTGTGTCAAAATTCCATTAGAATCAATTCAACAGATTCCCCGTTACACAATATAGAACGATCTATGATCGTATGTTTACACCACAAAAAATACTAAGTCCTTTGGTTTCTGTAATAGGCAAGGCAATGTTCGGATGGACCTAAAAAAGTTACTTATGTCATTAGGTCTTCCTTCACAGGTCAGTGACAGTCTATCATGAAAGCAACAAGTTTTTCAATTTCACAACCCCCCACCCCCCAACCACCCCAATTTCACCCCCATCCAAAAAAAAGTAGAAAATGAAACCCCTAAAACGTCTAAAAATGAAAAATTTCAAATATGCCTCAAACTTCGTTTTAGGCGTTTTAGGGGTTCCTGATTATTTTCTACTTTTTCTTGGGTGGGGGTGAATTTGGGATGGGGGGTTGTAATACTGAAAAATTTGTTGTATTCGTAATGGGCTGTCCATTAATATGTGAATGAAAAACCTAGCGGCATGATACACTTTTTTAGGTCCATCCGAACGTTGCATGCTTATTATATTATATATTATTGTTTTAGATCGTTCGATATCGCGTGACGCGAAAATTGTTCAAATGATTTTATTGAAATATTAACATAGTATTACTCCCAAGTCGAGGATGGAAAACGCATATGTTTTGGAAAAATCGGGTCAGTGGCGGCGCACCAATAATAAAAAAAACTAAAAATATAAAAACAGCTCAAACTTTGTTTTTAGGGGTTTCTGATCATTTTCTACGTTTTTTGGGTGAAGGTGAATTTGTGGTGGTTGGAGGGTGGGAGGTTGTAAAACTGAAAAAATTGTTGTGCTCATAATGGGTTGTCCACTGATCTTTGAATGAAAAACCTAGCAGCATAATATACTTTTTACGTACATCCGAACATTGCCTTGCTTATTATAAAAACCAAGGGACTTCGAATTTGTGATGTATACATACGAGTATTGTTTTAGATTGAGATTGAGAGAATTGATTTTAATGAAATTTTGACGCAAAATTTATGACTGCTGCGAGAATAGAAAAAGACTCTGTTTTTGAAAAACCGTGTCAGTGGCGGCGCAGCAATAATAAAAAAACCAAAGACATAAAATCAGCTCAAACTTCGTTTTTAGACGGGTTGGAGACTCTTGATCATTTCGCATCGTCAGCATGCAGGAAAAAACTGTGGCGCCCTAGTTTCTCAGGAGGGAGACGCAAGAAACTATTTACGAGGGTTGGTGTTGTTTTTGCGGGCGGATGGGCGATAATTTAGTTGCAAGGGGATTTTAGACCATAGCTTCATGCAATGGGAAATAATAAAATGGTATCATCATTATGTGTGGAAAGTACTGAGTCAATCAACTTGACTCCATTTTTTTATGTTGTTATATAATTTGTGTAAGCAGTATTTGGTTCTTGCCGTTCTTGGAAAGCTCTCAGTGGAACCAGAGCTAAATAATTTAGTAATATCTTCCCAAGCCTCGCCTTTTTCTCTCCATGTGGTGGAGTCTGTTTTTTTGTTTTCGATAATATTTTTCAAATCTGCTAGAATGTTTAATAGCGTTGCTTTTTCTTTCACTGTAAAATTCGGTGCTCTTTTTTTTCGATTTATTATCTATTGTTAACACACATTTATAAATTATTGCCGCGGAAACCAGTGACAGTTACGGAGAACACAAACATATAACGACACAGTGAAATTTTTACAAATTTTTACAAAACTTAACATAACTAACAAAGTTACTGTTTTGGCGATGTTGCCATGTAGGACCAAAACTTAGCTAAGCCTCAGGAAAGGAATCGCGGTGTAACACATACATAATTTAAGGTGGACCTCAAAGATAAGCGCGGCTTGGACAAACCGAACATTTAAAAGAGGCAGTGCAACTGGCCTGGACAAATGGTCATTCTAGAATATCATCTGAAGGTCTCCAGTTTGATGAAGTATACATGTATAAGGTGCCACGAGTAGCGTGGCAATAGTTGAGTTAGTGGTTGAGCTGAGTTGTTATTTAGAGAAGTTAAGTTGAGGTAAGGTTAAGTTATTCTGTATTCATTTGTAGTAAAAACGTGAAAAGTCCGTGTAGTTTGTTTCCCTGGTGTGGAGAAAAGCGGCTGTCGTGACAATATTTTTAGGGCAATAAGAGCCTTCTATGAATAAAATATATTTTTATTTTTCCCACCACCTACAACTTTCGACACCTTAATTTCACCTCTTTTCAGAAAAAAGTACGGAAAGTAACCATAAACCCCTAAAATGCCCATATAGTAATTAAATTTGGTGTGCGGTTCTGAATATTTTAGTTGTTTGCTAATTACGCCGCCGCCACTGCTCTGTTTCTTAAAAATTTATTTGCTCAACCTATTATGAATTAACTTACATTATATCGAAGTTTTTTACCATATTCCGTCAAAATCAATGCAGCAGTTACCGAGATTGTGAGACTGAAAGAAAACATTATGATACTCATTTCATCGTTAGCATGAGAAGAAGCACGCTAAGTTCACAGATGAGCAATATTTCGGTAGGTCTTTATGGTACAAAATGTCACCAACGCTATATCTTTTAGTGTAATTTTGTGGATCCCTTTCCCATAACATCCTCTCTAATGTCACCTCCCTCATAAACGGGAAATGATTAGCAATCCCTATATTAACTAAAAACGCTGTTTGGGGTATATTCAGTATCTGCTAATTATTCTGAAGCCACTGGATCGATGTTTGCTGATGTAACAGAATTATCGACTACGACCCCTCAGCACATCAGACACGAAACGAAACGAAATACAGGAATGAAACAAGATTATAAAGGTTCCTCACAACATAGCAGCCCTAACCAGGAAAAACAGCGGCAACATATCTGAAGTCACAAGAGAAACGGGAGAATGACGGAAATTGTTATTTTTCACAGTCTACTATCTGCTTAAGTTCACTAAATTGACAAATTTCCAAGATAATTAAAAGTCTGTGAATCCAAGAAAAATACCAGCAGTTGCAGTTACTGGCAGTCCAATATCTTGACTATTAGAAATGACTCATTTATTGTTATAAAAAGGTACTCGTTTCCAAAGCAACGATACCTCTAACTGGAACCCTGGATAATTAATAATTTGAGCTCCTTGAAGTTTACAGCTCCCTAAATTGATGAACCTGTATTTTCACCTAGATTAAACCCCTCCATACCATGCTCATAATATTAGGGAATTCCTGAGTAATACATTCCATGAAAAATAGAGTAGAAGAGATATACCTGCACATTGGCCAGCAAGCTCACAAGATTTTGTATTCTGGCTTTCACGGCTATTATCCGATGAATTGCCTGTTCTTGGACTATTTGGCTGGCGTCGACACGGATTCAAATGTGGTTGAAACAAAATAGTCGGCATTTTGCACATGTATTGAAATAGTTGGTTGGTTGGTTGGTTAACATGCTTTATTGCCAAAGATATATAAAAAATCTTATTGACAAAGCAAATAAGTAAGTAAAAGTACATAATGAAAAAACATATACATAAAAATTAAAATACAAATACATAAAAATAAATAAAATACTTAAAAGTCAGACATTCACAAATTAAAAATTTTACTGACACGCCATAGATGAAGGTTATTTTTATGTTCATCAAACACTTGGGGCAATAGTTGACTAACTCATTGAGTGAAGGAAAATTCAAAATATTGGTCCAGCGAGTAGAATGCTTGTGTTATTAGTATTTTTTTAACGCTTTACGGAAGTTCATAATATTTGGGATTGCTTTAATATCCGATGGCAAGTAGTTATATATTTTCACACTATTATATATTATGGAATTTCGCACAAGGGTAGAATGAGGTATTGGTAGCGGAATGTTATGTCTTCGGCGAGTTGCATAAGCTTGTTGATGGTCGGAGAATGAAGAACGATGTTTGTGTATTAGGCTCGTAGTCACTAATATGAAAAGAGATGGCAGTGTAATGACTTTGTGACGAATAAAAAGCGGTCTGCAAGAATCTCTACAAGAAGCACCTACAATATATCGTATTGCACGTTTTTGCAACTTAAAGACAGATTGGAAAAGGAACTGGCTACAACAGCCCCAAAATGGTAGACCGTAGGACAGATGGGATTGCACCATTACTTTATGTTGTAGTTAAGTTCAGGTCTTGTATTTTTCCGCAAAGAAAATTTAAACATTCTATAATTTGAACATATTAGTTTTCATTTTTCGCAATCTTGCCAATATGTATACTGAAGTTCAGTTGGTCCGAGGTATCGTTACTTTCAACTTTACGGAAATCACTTCTTACTTGTAACATTTTAATGTGAAAATTCATTATAAATATATTAGACTAACACCACAAATTTAGCCAAAACTAAACCAAGACTAAGTCAGAATTTATGTCAAGAGAAAAATGTCTAACCATTTCCTGTTTTAAAATATTTTCTTCCCCATTGTTGCTCTTCACCATTCTTCGTAGCTTTCCTCCTCCCTAAATATTCCCTATTCCCTAAATCCTTCACTTAAAATATTAGCATAGCGAACCACTTATTTGGCAAGTTAAGAATTTATCAGTAGCCTCCTCAAACATCTTATCTTTGCCTAGGAACTAAGTTTATTTTTCAGAAAGAAAGCAATAATGTATGATGTATGTATACATCCCTAAGGCTATATGAGAAAAAGAATCCAATAATCAGACAAGCCTACTACAGAGCAAGTATATCCCACTCAGAAATGTATAATATTGAAAATTGGCCAAAGAGATGCAGGACATCGTATATGACTGTAGGAGTACAATATCCTTTATGTTAGCGAACTGATGAAAAATACCTTCCTTTCGAAGCTGCCCGGGTCAACGAGACAGAAATTTTCCTTCACCTGCACTCAATAAACTGCTGCCTTGGCATGTTTCCATTATATTTTCAGGGACAATATATAATACGAGACCCAGAGACCATATCTACGAGTAATGTAAGAACTTCTCATTGATAAACACAAACACAAGAATGTGACTCGATTTTCAAAGATTGTTTTGTGAATAGTCAAAAATGAGTCCTACAAATAATATTGTTTACATTACGATTCATTCCTAATCAGGTTAATGAACGCAAAATAGATACAATTTCTTACTGTAATTTAACAGAAGGTAATTATTTGACATTGGAATGCCACTCGGGCTGAGCTTGGCAGTTACATTCAGTTAACTCTTTAATGAAGTAGAACTTCAACAGGCATATCACTCGATTTACAAAATATTTTTCAGTGTACGGTCAAAAAAAGTTACCTGCATCTCTAGTATAATTCATTATATAATTCTGTTAATGAGAGCAATAGCCGTCCGATTTGTTACTGTAATTCAGGAATGCATAGGATTGACATTTCTAAGTAAATGAAAGGTGATTATTCAATACAGTAGTGCCACTCGATGTGTTTACTTATCTAATTACATTATTATTTCAAATTAGGGGTGGTTCCGTGAAATCATTTAGAGTCAGTTTACGAGTCTTTAAGTTAAAATTCCAATAACTTCTGATCGCCTAGCAGCACTTCGTCTTCATCTTTTATTTTTTTGTCAGTTAAGTGGTGTATGGGCATAGTTTCAACCCCCTGTGATCTCCGAATGATACTGACCCCAGTCTGTATAATGCGATAAATTAAGGTCTAGTAAATAGTTACAGCAGATTTATGTGTCATTATGTAATGCGATACGCTGAATTCCAGCCGCAGTTCGTGCTGAAAGTTGCTTAAAATTTGAAGTTATGAATTTTAAAAAAGTAGTGAACTCTCTCTCGGTAGGCAATACGTGCCTACCTATAGGTAGGCAATACGTGTCGAGTACCTACAGGTAGGCAATACGTGTCGAGTTAGAAATAATAATCGATTTGGCGAGTGGCGAGACTGTAGTGTTCGTTGGTGCCGTCAACGGATCATTGCCATATTATAATTTATTGCATATCAGATTAAATAAACTATATTGTTCAAAAAATTAATTTTTCGTAATTTTTCGTGTAATTACTTTTAAAAGTATCAATATTAGTACCGGAAAGGGGGAGTAATTGCATAACATTAACCTATTAATGTACGCACGCATAAATCGGCATCGGACGGACGGGACGGAGGGAACGGCCGGAATCATTGGAAGAATTGGAAGTCAATTGCAAATATGTCTTCGAACGGCGAGGAGAGGAGGAGATTATTCTAGAAGAAGGATATTTTTAAAAAACGTAGATACCGCAGACGGGTGTGGGTTAATGAAGAATGTCAAAGAAGGACAGTTTTTGGGGAATATATACATTGATTTCCGGACTTAATGAATTACGAAAAAAAGTGTTTCACTTGCATCGGAATGACAGGTTTTAAATTCGATTCTTTACTGGAGGTCATAAGAGAAGCCATTACTCAAGAAAAATGTTCACCTCGCCCACCTATTAGATCAAAAGAAAGGTTGATGATATGCTTAAGGCAAGTAGATATATGCAAAATTCCGACGGTACCTCGGCAATCTCCGATCAGCATCGCACATACGTCGCTATCGGCACGCACGGCACGCGTCGGTGGGCTTTTAGTTATAATTGCTTTATTCTCGCCGGATTTTGAAAATTCGATGCCTACCGTCCGCACATATGTGTGCTGATCCATTAAATTTGATAGAAACTATTTTTCTCCGATCTGTACCGTACGTCCGTTGCCGATTTATGTGCGCGTACTTTTAAAGAGCAGATCCATATAGTCGGCTAAAAAACGAAGGTAAGTGCTGGAGTTGTAATAATCGGGTCAAGGCGGAAAATTGAAGAATCAGTCAGCTCGGAAACCTGTACATTAGGGTGGGACGAAAAATTTTTTTTAGAAAATCAAAATCAAATAGCACCTAAAAGGTGCCTACTGACTTAAAACTTAGATACCCCAAAGTTGAAAAAAGTCTAAATTGTTTTAACCGGGTCCCAAAGGGGCTGAAAACGATTTTTTTAAGTTATAATTTCTATTTGAGTAGACTTGTAACTATAGGGGACACCCCCATAAGCACGTAAAATAAGAATATTCAAGAAATATTAATGTTGAACCGGGCCTAGGCATTAGGCAACCTATCACAAGGTACTGAATTTCAACAGAATCCCAGACAAATGAGAGTATCTTTGCCAAGTACAGCCAAAGCCGTAGATTTAACAGGATTTTCTTACAGAGCGGCCGAATTTTTAGACAGGTTCAACAATATTTTGAATCAAAAACGGCCGCTAAGAGAAATGTGTTCTTTAATCAATACAATGCACCGGTGCACACGTGTTTCGTCTTAAGTTCATAAATTGGGCTACGAACCACTACCTCATCCACCATTGTCTGCAACTTAGTGATTGGAACTATAGAAAGAAATAAAGATAAGACATCGAATGGTTGTACTGCCGAATGAATTGATTTACTAGACTACCAGCTAAACCAACAAACCTGATCTGAGAGCATGAATGGATATATGAACGCTAGATTGCCAGGCGTTATTACTTTCTTGAACAACTATCGAAAAGTATCGAATAGCAGAGACGTATTTGAGAGGGAAGAGAGGTAATTAAGGTTTTTGAAAACCTAATTTTTTGGAAGCCTGCAATAAAAATTCAGCTTCCACCGTCTTTACATATTCCATAAAATAATGAAAATACCTGCAACGCTCTTCGCAGGCATGAGTGTGTTCGGAAGACCCCGTTGTTATTTACTGTGTTCACAAACACGATGTTATTTTTTACAGAAATCCCTAAAAATCTTGTGGTATGTTCTGTCACTTATGCACTGTTAAAGCCCAAATTTCACTCATTTCATGAAATAATGAAATTCCTGCAACACCCTTCGTAGCCATGAGTGTGTTCGGAAGACCCCGTTGTTATTTAATGTGTTCATAAACACGATGTTATCTTTTACAGAAATCCGTTAAAATCTTGTGAAATGTTCTGTCACTTATGCACTGTTGAATTTCACTCAAAACTATAACAATAAACATCAACCAAAACTAAGTTGTTATTTATAGGTATGTCACTAATCATTGATTTTATTTTTAGGGTGCTCTACCTGCCAGATTGTCGAGGGTATACAGGTTTATTAGCCAGGGAGGTAGCGTCAAATTTTCACGGTGTTTAAACTGAGAATTAACAGTTCCGTATCGATTAGCTTCCCGTATAAAGATGGAGAAAATGTATGTTAGCTGACGGGACTCTGTGCTCTAAGGTTTTGAGAGCCTACGTAAGTCAAAAAAAAGTTCGGGATATTTTACTAGGTTTGAAAATTTACAAATAGTTGATGAATTTTTCATCATGAAAGGATATGTTAGCTGTCTAGATGAGTCTCTTGTAGTTTCCATTTTATTTCAAACTTTCCGTCAAATCGGTTTTTTCAAATAAAATGGAAACTACAAGAGATTAGTATCAATAATCCTATATCGTTAGAAAGAATCAAATTTTACATTTAACCTATAAACAAAATTAGGCATTCCCATTCAAAAAAATCAAGTTACCTGTGATTGAAGTTTCCTTAATTAATCTACCGATTTCACCAAGTACAAAAAGAATTCATATTTGACAGTACTACATAAGCTGACACATATCATGCTTAGTCACACCACAGAATCGCAGCCTTCCAAGTTTTATATATGATGCGATATTAATTTTTTTATAACATCTACTTGTATCGAAAATGGTGATGTGCGCTAAACGGTTCGCTTAAGATACGCGCACATAAATCGGCATCGGACGGACGGGACGGATGGAACGGCCGGTACGGTATGGATTTTTCATTAGGGTATCGCACATATCTGATCGGAATCGACGGAAGAATTGGAAGGCAGTTGCCAATATGTCTTCGAACGGTGACAGGTTGGCGATTGTTCTGGAAGAAGAAAATTTTCAAAAATGTAGAAAGCGTAGACGGGTGTGTGTTCATGAAGTATGTCAGAGAAGGGCAGTTTTTGGGGAATATGTACATTTATTTCCGGGCTTAATAAATGGCGGAAAAGAGTTCTTCAATAACTTCAGGATGACTCGTTTTAAATTCTATTCTTTACTGGAGGCCATGAGAGAAGGCATTACTGAATGAAAATGTCCACCTCGCCCACCTATTAGAGCAAAAAAAAGGTTGATGACATGCTTAAGGTAAATAGATACTTGCAAAATGCCGACGGTGCCTCGGCAATCTCCGATCAGCATCGCTCATACGTCGGTATCGGCACGCACCGCACGCGTCGACCGGCATTTAATCCTAGTTGCTATATTCTCGCCGGATTTTGAAAATTCATTGCTTACCGACCGCACATATGTGCTCTGGTCCATCGAATTTTATAGAAAATTCCATCCATACCGTCCGACAGATGCCGATTTATGTGCGCGTATCTTATCGCCAAAGCACATAATTTTGAACAAAATCAACAAACTTAGGGCGTGAGTGTGCCGAAATTTTTTCAAGCACCAATTTATGCGAACAAATAATGATAATAATAACAACGACTTTTTTGCTTAAACACAAATGATGAATTTTGGCGTAAGACCATTCATACTTAGAACATTTTCAAAAATTAATTTCATATAATCGAAATATAGATTGATGGATGAAAATTTACAAAACTTGTTAAGAATCTCAGTATCCCCAACACAATCAGACTTCAATGAATTATTAAACAATATTTAAGAACAAAAATATAAACTATTATCCTTAGTATTTTATATACATACTTTATATTTACATATTTACATAGATAGGTACCAAGTTATAATTTATTTTCGGTAAATTTTTGAATTTGCAAAGTCGCAAGTAACATATCCAAATTTATATACTCTTTCAATATTTCTCAATATTATTACTCAGATAGTTACTTGGATGTCAAATGAATACTTTTTGGGATACTACTAATTTTGTGCACCGACAAAGTGTTTTCTGAACAATTTTAAACTATGATAATTTCGTTTTACTTTTTTTGTGTTTTATCTCAAATCGAAGTATTTACTAATACCCTATCTCGCACCGCAATATTTTTTCTAGTTTGCGACGTTGTCAAGTTATAAATTATTTTTCCAAAATCAAACAAACATATCCCTGTTTTCAATTAATACAGCGCACTGTATATGTTATTTAAGGTGGAAGTATTCGCTAGTAGCACTTTATGGCGTGACAAAGTTTTAAATAACTTTCCTTAAATAAAAAACCGTTCTTCGTGCTCATAGGCTATGATTTTCGTACATGTTTATTGCATAATAATTATGATCAATTTAATAAATCTAGAAATTGATCTACCAAGCGAGTGTCACATTGTTTGTTTACTAGTAGATTGTTAAATTGTTCTGGTTTCCAACTTAATGGGGCGCCTACACATTTTCACATGAATATTCGTGCTCACCTAGATGTACAGTTTCAAGAAAAATAAATAGGTGGTGGAGGTCCAGAAAACCCCGTATAGATGCACATATTTAGTAACATCTAAAATAATATTCACTTAACATTCAATTAACTACCCGCAAAATAATATTGAGAAATGTTGGAGCCGGCGTTGAAGAGATACAACAATTTAGACGTGTCAGTTGCGACCTTGCAAGTCCAAACTTGGCAACGTCGCAACCGATCCCAGAAATATGTTAGAGTTGAATAGAGATTAATGTTGGTAACTAAATGAGGTTAAAAAAAGATAAGATAAGATCTGCGTCTTAAACAACCAAATAGCTTCTCTATTTGATATTTTCTTATATCAGGTATATCTTGCGAGAATAAACAGGGTGTCCATTTAGTGTGTGATTCTTCTAGGGTGTCCCTGTTTATACAGGGTGTCCATTCAGGAAAAAATAAAACACAATTATTTGTGTTTTATTTTTTCCATTTTGCATCGGGAAATATTTTATCTCTGCCATTAATGCCATTATTGTGATAACAACATGTCAATGAAAAATAATTTTTTCTATATTTATTTTCAATAACATTTATGCTCGTACATGATATAAAAGCACTCTTTCAGTTACATTTTATTGTGCAGCCCGCCGTCCGAAAAAGGTTGCCGACCCCTGGTTTAAAGTATCATGTCATCATCATCATCATCATCATCATCATCATCATCATCATCATCATCATCATCATCATCATCATCATCATCATCATCATCATCATCATCATCATCATCATCATCATCATCATCATCATCATCATCATCATCATCATCATCATCATCATCATCATCATCATCATCATCATCATCACATAGCTCTACAACCCCAGGTGGGTCTTGGCTGACTGCAGAACTTGCATCCATGTCCTTTGGTGTTCTATTAGATTGTGATATTGTGATAGTATTATCCTTCCAGCGCATTCGCGGGCATCCTGGTGGTCTCTTCCCTGGTACCTCCTCCCATACGAGTTTCGCCAGTCTTTCGTTGTTCATTCTCTGGACATGTCCGAACCATCTCAGGCATTGGGACTTGATTTCCTGGATGATGTCTCCCTCGCCATACCGTGCTTTGATCTCGGCATTATTTCTAATGCGGTATTGGTTGGTGTCGGGGGGTAACGCGGGCCGAACATTTTTCTAAGTACTTTCCTTTCAAAGTATCTGAGCTTACCGTCGTTTGCTTTTGTCATGGTCCAGGTTTCGCATCCATCGATGATTATGGGTCCAATCACAGACTTGTAGATTTTAATTTTTGAGGTTCTGGATATGAGCTAGAGTATCATGTGTGATACGTAAACTATATAAAGGATTCTATTTTAAAAAATGTAACTTTGATAAGTCACACATTTATTGGATATTCTGTCCAATGGTAAAAATTCTTGTAACATAAACTTTATTGCTGTCTACATTCTTCATTTGAAACATTTTCCCTTAAATAGCCGAGTAGCTATCGTTCTCCCACGCATCGTTGATACGTCCTCTACAAGATCGTAGCTAACATGTTAAGTCACAGAAATTTTGCAGTTTACATAGTTTTTCGTGATAAAAATCAACCAACTACAAATTTTGTAATTAGGTAGCCCGATTATTTTTGCGACTTACGCAGGCTCTCAAAATCTTAGGTCACGGATATGGACCAGCTAACATAGACATTTTCTCATCAACAGCAAGAAAACCTACATTAAAAAATGCAGCCCCAGTATAATGGTCGGGTGAAATAGGAAACTGCCTCTCGAACCATATCAACGGCCAGTGTGCGACTTGCCACCATCTTCAAGCTGCCGCTTTAGGATTGTGCAGACAAACAAAATCCTTGTTTACTTCTTCTAACCTATTCGAATTCGCTGGATGAAACAAAACAGACAAAAGCATATTATTATTTTTCTACCAAAACATACTGACACATCCAAAGAAAAAATATATTAAGACGACATACTGTCATAGTCATAAATGCATGCTACGATTGTAAAATAACGAGTAATTTTCATTCTGTTGTTTAAAACGAATGAACACTCCAGGAACATCGAATAATTCGATTGAAAAGTAATTATAGAATGCTTCAATAGTTTTTATTCGATAGTTCCCATTACTAAATTTGAGCCCCCCCCCCCCCCGACTACTCCCTGTTTAAAACCTAATGAAATGAATGGTAGGGGATTCGGGTCGAATAAAGAGTGATCGTTGGAATTAACACTTATTTTGAGGGCCTTCAAAAATATACTCAGAACTACCCAGAATCTAGAAATATACGTTGGATTAAATGTATCAGGCTGCTATGAAATTACGGTACAAAACTAAAATGACATTTTACCGGAAAACCTTGTTTTCCTTTATCAGGCACACAACTTATGAAAACAACTGGTATTAGGCTTTGTGTGTGATTTTCGTACGTTATATGGTAAGAATCTAGAGGAACTCTAGAAAAATAAAGCCATTGTAGTGGATGAATTTAGCAGTTGGTGTCAGTGCAACAAGCTGACCCTAGATGAAAACAAGACTGTCATAATTAACTTTACTACCAGAGCTGCCTGGTGAGTTTGCTACAGTGGAAGATATTGCTTTATCAGATAATACTAAATTTTTGGGAACATACTTCGATTCCAAGTTAACTTTTTCAGATCACATTCATAATGTATGTCAATCATTGAATAAAGCATTTTATGCTGTACTGCAGCTAAAAGATGTTCTTGATGAATCTGGGATTGTATCTGTGTATTATGCATTGGTACATTCACATATGTTTTACAATATCATGGGATGGGGTAACGCAAAAGATAAAGATCGCGTCTTTAGCGATAAGCGTTTGATAAGTTTTATATAGAATATTGGACCTGGGAATACACGCAGGTCTTTTTTTAATTATAAACAAATTTTAACTCTTCCATGTATATATATATATTAAAGTGTGTACTTTATGTTAAGAGAAATCCTTCATGGTTCATTACGTTAGGTCAATTTTACCAGTATAACACTAGGAATGGAAGACTTATATATAGAAAATCGCTCTACTAATCGCTTTAAACAGACTCCTAACTATAAACTGCACAGTAATTTACAAGAACCTACCAAACTTTTTAAAGGACGTTGATAAAATATGAACATCTTAAACATTGAGTTATAAATTCTACTTGGCATATGATGTATTTTACTCGGTGAAGGAATTGCTTAAAAAAACGGCTAATAAATAATATTACGAAATTTTTAATTTGCAAGGTCCTCTTTAGTTTGTAACTGTCTTTTGCCAATAGCTAACGTGTCATATATGCAAACATTTTATCAATTTGACAAACATACATATTACTACTTCTAGAGAAGGCTTCTTTAAATAAACAAGATACGCACGATTGCCCATGCTCGGTGGTTAAATCATGTTATGTGAGACTTCAAAATATCAAAATACATGTAACCTAAGACTCGAATCGTTTTCGATTTAAAAATCATCCACGTACACAACATGGGACACCAGATGTCGTTGGATATTGGCAACGGGAACGGTTTACGAGAGGGCGAGATCCTCCATTTTCCATTACTCAGGTCGTAACAGCCGTAACACGCAGCTACACTGTAAGTTTTTCCCTTAGAACACGTTCATACTGTACGACCCTACTAGATTTAATAAAGTCGATGGAAAGTTATGGGTTATGTGATGAATCCAGAGAAACGGAGTAGATTTTAAAGCATACGGATAGGGTAAATAAATACTTTCTGCATACGGCCACACAAGATTACCGTCTGTTCTAGATTAGCGTTTAGTAATAATAGTAATAATAATTATTATTATTATGCTGATATTGCCAATGGTATGAATATACAAAAACACTGACGATGCGAAGACATCTAAGTCTCACCCTTGGACGAAATAATAATAATAATAATGCTATACACTGGAAAGTAAACGAGCTGAAGGAAATCCACACGAAGATCTGCAAAAGGATGAATATGGTGAAACGTCTGCATCCTATTCCTAAGTCATCTGTCCCGCGTATATACCTCGATACCTGGGAGTGCGTGGACCAGTGTTGCCAGGTCAAAATTCAAAAATTCACTAGATGACATTTAAAAAAATTACTAGAATTTCACTAGATTAGATTTCCTTTGCTGCTGGGGGGGGGGGGGTAAATGGAAAGGTCAAAATACATATTTAGTAACATCTTAGTACATATGTAAAAATAAACTCGAACAGTCAAACTATATAATATACAGAATAAGGA
This sequence comes from Callosobruchus maculatus, assembly GCA_951848785.1. Classification (NCBI taxonomy): domain Eukaryota; kingdom Metazoa; phylum Arthropoda; class Insecta; order Coleoptera; family Chrysomelidae; genus Callosobruchus; species Callosobruchus maculatus. Next base: position 1,181,992 of record CATOUR010000010.1, on the reverse strand, counting down.
TAGTAAAGGTGATAAGCTAATAAATTGACCATGTCCAATTCAGAATAGTTTCCAGTTTAAATTGAATTTTAGAGATTTTTATTAAAATAAGATCGCCAAACAAAAACTCCAATAAAACAAAATTTTGGAGTTTTCGGTATAAATCCTAAAAAATACTATTACGTCATCATCGACTGAAAGAAAGTGATCATGTATCAAAAAAATCGCGAGATAGTGTCAAAATTAGCATATGTTGAATGGTGAATTCAAGAAACGTTACAAAAAAATGAATTTATCTTAAAAAGGCACCAAATAATTAACCGTGCACTTTGCGCTAAAAACATGCTCATCTTTCTAGTTATCCATTGGTACCATGAACGTTTTGTAAATGTGGTAAAGCCAGGCAATCAGACTCCATTTAAGCTCTAAAAGCATAATGGATCTCCGAGAGTAAAAAGTTTCAACAGAGCATTCGGCAAAAATTTGGCATCGGATTTCTAATTTTTGTTATGTATACTTAAATAGTCTGCTGAATACATCATGATTAGTCATAAAAAGTGATCGGTTAAGCAAAACTTCGGTATAGAGTCTCAAAATAGTATGATTTCAACAGAAAAATTCAGGTTTCAATTTAAAATGGATTCGCCTTAAAAAATTGGTAGATAATCAAGCAATCATGCACGCCATGGTATAAGGTCAAGACATTAAAAATAATAAAATGTGTGACGCAAAATGTTATTGTGAAAAAATCACTAGAATATGACATTTTAATGAAAGTTTTCGCTAAATCACTAAATTACAGAAAAATCGCTAAATCTAGTGAAATTTCACTAGACCTGGCTACACTGGCGCGGACTGGTGAAGCGTCTGCACAACAGAATAGCATTGGTCACTGCCTGCTATGTGACGAACACCACCGATCACCTGATCCGCTTTGTGCGAGAGCACGAGAATGCATGTAAAGGAGCCTCTCTTTTTAGCGCAGCGAAACGAGCAGCCGAGGAACTTAGCCTCACACTTGACTTCAAGCGGAGGTGTCAGCAGTCCATTACGCACAATTAAAATCTTACATTAAAACTGCCGAAGTCGACCCCCTTCTAAAGCTTCATAAAGATAAGCCAATGCATGTTTGTCTCAGCAGTTGACCTTCTCTTTGCTAAGTTCTAGTGGGTTGAAGTCGGAGACTGAGGGCTTTATATTGGCTTGCCAAGACGATGTCTTCAACACCTTGGTATACCGTAAAAGAGTTATGGGTGCAGACTGCAGATGTACCAGACACCCGTTGTAGAGCTTACCGACGGGCGCCAGAGACGCTTATGCATCTCTTGTCAACGTGTAAAGGCGGGTTCTAACTGCTCTGTTTCACTGAATCAGTTTGACTGATTCAACTTTAATGAAACCGACGTTTTTTCTCACTGTTCAGTTTTAGTGAATCATTTTTAAAAATTCACTATCCATGAAAACGACGTTTTCAGTGCTAAAACTGATGCAACTGATGACTCTCATCTCGCACGTAAGTTTGACGTTTGTATTCATTTAGCAATACTGATTCAGTCAAAATGAATGAAAAGTAGGACTGGCTTTCACTTTGACTGGAAGTACAACCCACTGATCAGTTTTAATGAAAAGGTGTTCTCACGTTCATTTTCTGTTTAGTATCACTGAATCAGTCAAACAGATTCAGCGAAACTGTATCGTGAGAACCCGTCTTCAGACGTACGCTCGGACTGCTTACGTCCATCGGCACAACACGACTCTACGAGTGCTCTATTATCATTTAAGGCACTCATACGGTATCGATGAGACACCGGTGCTGCCATAGACTCCAGGGGATATAGAGTCCATTGTGGAGGACGGGAGATGCCGGATTTACTGGAACTACTCGTTCTCCACGTTCGAGCTGGTATAGGCAAACAAGCCGGACATATTCCTTCTCGACCACCAGCAGAACACTATGTTCGTTGTAGAGTTTCCGGCACCTGCCGAGGTAAACATCGTCTCTAAGGAGGATAAAAATCGGACTAAACATCAGGAATTGCTCGGGCAACTTCGCAGGCTCTGGCCAGACTATATTGTAAGTCTACTGGTTATGGCCATTGAAACCCTAGGTGGAATGAGGAATACGCTGTTCTATGCACTGCGCAAAATACCGATGTGCCGTGCGGCGGCACGCATCTTAGCCGCCAGAATGCAGAAGGTAGTCTTCTTTGGGTCCCGTCGTCTACTAACGGCGCACAGGGGTGGCGCGTGCCTCGAAAAATTGGGGGGGGGGGGGGCAAAAAACAACCAATATACCAGATGTGTTTGTCAAATCACAAAGTGTGGGGAGAGAGATCGGTATTTTAGCTATAATTTTTTCCGATCACAATTTTCAATTCACACTTACGATAAAGAGTTAAATAAAATGTTTTGAAGATATTTTTAATGTTTATTTATATTCCTGGGGTCCCAGATGGCATAAACAGATTAAAAAATAAACTTAAATTTAAAAAAATATCTCACTATAAATATAAGTGTACAAGTTTAAAATACGTTCCAGATTTTTAAAACGGCTTTCAAAATAAAATACCTATCTACTAAAAACATTGAAACTTGCACATAAGTGAAATCTATTTTCTAATAAAATAAAATCCGCCTGTTCCTTTTATTAGCGAACGTTGTGACAAGGGTCTCGAGTCCATCTTGACTCATCAGCTTTAAGGTACTTTGCTTCTCTATGGCCATTAAAGCCACGCTGGATAACCTCTCTTGACCCATGGTATTCCTTAAGTAGGTCTTGAGCCTTTTTAAAGAAGAAAAATACCTCTCAGCTGATGCTGTACTTACAGGACATGTAAAAATTATTTCGAACATCAGCCAAACTAAAGGCAGCATTGACTTTCATTCATTTTTTAAGAAAAAACTTACAAACTTACTTCAATACAATTTGAGTTAATAGCATTAACATAATTTCTGTAAATTTCTATTTCCCTATATAATTGATTAACGTCATCTGTAAATTTATAAAAGTGGTTTAGAGCTTCTGCTTCTTCTTCACAATAATTGTTTCTATTCGTTAAAAGACAATTTTCAATTTTTAGAATTAATTCATAATCGTTTTTAGGAAACCGCAGTTTCAAGTTTTCAATCAAAAGGTCCAGAGGAACAAAAAAAGAGTTTACCCGTAAAAAATCTTCGATCCCACTAAAATTAATAACTGTATTTGCCGTTGGATCTAGCCTTTTGGGAATCTTTTTTTGTCGTGGTAAAGAGACCTCCTTAATTTCAAACCCTAAATCTTTTATTTTTTTGCCAGTGTTTTCATTTTTTCAAAAACTTTACAGAAATACTCTGCAGTTCTGTAACCTTGCAAAGTAGCAATGGTTGCATTTATTTTGGGAAGAACAAGAGATATAGTAATTTCGGCAGATTGTAAATGCTTTAAAAGTTGTACCCAAAATTAGTTCTATAATGATTAATGAAAGCAAAAACTCCTCGTCCAAAATATTTGTAAGTAACCCTGATGCTTCAGCTGATATCTTTGTATTATTACCATCATTTGAAATAATGACTAGAGTTTGAATTATAGCAGGTAAAAGATTCAGTACTGCTTTTACTGAGACATAGCGCATGATCCATCTTGTTTGAGACAAACTTTTTAAAGTTTTTATATTAGAGTCAGGGCACACTTCAGAAATAACTTTTTGGAAAACATCATGACGTTTGGCTGACGCTTCTATAATATTGTATAAATTATTTACGCTCCCTAAAGCATTTCTAAGACTTTTTGTTTCCTCGCAAGTACGAGCAACCCAAATTCGAGGAGATGCGCGCGACAATGAAAATATAGGGCTCGTGATTCTACTTTGAATTTCGCCGCTAAACCATTAAATTTTCCGCTCATATTAGAAGCTCCATCATAAGATTGAAATCTAAGATTCTTAACGGGAGCTCCAATTTTGTTCATATAATCCTTGATTATTTCAAATAAAAAACCTCCTGAAGTATTAGCACAATTTAAGAACCCTAGAAATCTCTCCTTTATAATAGCTGTATTTTTTTCAATATAGCAGTAGCGAAAACATATTGCTACTTGTTCTACATGTGAAACATCAGTGGTTTCATCTACAATCAAGGAGTAATAATTAGCACTATTAATTTCCAGAACTATACCTTTTATTATAGATTCGCCGACTAGATCAATTATTTCATTTTGAGCATCTTTGCTTGTATATTTACACACTTTTGACTCTAGAAAAGCATTAAAATCTAAATTTTTGTCTATGGTTCTAAAATTCAATAGTTCCAAAAAATTGCCTCTATTATCGGAATCAGAGCTTTCATCATGACCCCTAAAAGATATTCCCTGTTTTCCCAAAAATAAAATGGTCTCTAAAATGAATTTTAAATATTATCGATTTCTCTTAATTGTTTCCCTATGATAATTATATTACTTACATAGAACACTCTCCTGTCCGGTAGACCTATTTTCTAAAAAAAACTGAGTGGCCCTTTTGTGAACTCCCGCTTCCTGATGTTTCTGAAATTTTTCGAGAGCCTTCTTTCATTGTCTTATTCCAGTTTTTATAAAAGCTTCGTCCGCGCATCCTGGTTGATTCGAACAATGGAGGCGACAATAAAAACAAAATGCCGCATCTAGTTTTGGGCTATATTCTAGCCAGGTAAAACGGTCATACCACTGTTCTTTGAAACTCCTCATGTGGTCGCCATATTTTGAACTTTTGAGGCTATGTCGAGGTTGGTAAGGCACTGCCTCAATATCAATGCTGTCAAAACCAAAAATGGTCTCTTTTATTGGAAATATCACCAACTAACGGCGTCGTCTGAGTCGCTGTTAAAGCTGCTGAAGCGGACACCATAGCGGTTTTTTCTGCAAATCACTTTCGATTGGCTCAGACGTTAATTTTTTGCTGAAAAAACTATATAACGAAGTTTGTTTTTCAGCCATCTCTGAATCTGGAAAAAAGATTTAAAAACATGCACAACGAATATTAATAATCATATTTTTCGACAAGCCTGTTTGTTTGTAAAAAAAGAATAAGTTCATTTTACTCAAAAACTACACAATATTCCGTATACCTTGTAATGACAAAAGTTATTTAAGATAATCGAAATTTTTGAAAATATAAATAGCATGTCGCTCAAAAAAAAATTAAGTTGCATGTTGTCATGCCGAAACGGATCAAACTTTAAATACTATAAATAAAAAAAACCTTTGGTCAAATATTTTTTGTATTATTGTATTTATTGTTTACTCTCTGAGATAAGGGATAGGCGCCGGTAGTCTGTAACTTATAGAAACACTATGGGATTGGGTGGCTTTGTAAATATGTCAGCGTGGTAGGCACGTAGTAGTAGGCACGTTGTGGTAGGCACCCAAAACTGCCCGATCGTCATGGTGATAGAAACATGTTTCTATCTCTAAAGTTATAGAGTACCGGCGAAGGTATAGGAATATGTGGACCACCCTCTGTACCTATGCTTTTCATTTTCAAATAAATTTCAAAAACAATTATTAGATATAGCTACATTGGTCTACCTATAAATTAAATCGACGACAAACTCCAATGTTTACTGCAACTAATTCACACTAACTTATATTTTGAGTGCAATGTTTACTGCAATTTAGTCACACTAACATATATTTTGAGTGCACAGTTACAGTTAAAACCAAATTGAACCTGAAACTTGAATCCGTGTATTCAAGATTTGTATCGATCATTTGATCTACTCATGGCCGTCTCTACTCACTAGGCCGGAGCATTGAAATATTGCAACACTGTTCGCGGGCCGAGCTTTTATTTGTTGTTGTCATTAGTATATTCTTTCAGAGCAAAAAATATGGTTGGAAGGTGATTATTAATGTGTTTTTAAATTATTTACCTGCACAAACGAAACTATAAAGATAAAAAGATACCTGCAAGTCCAATTGGGGCTTCCAAACAAGGACATACCAACATAACTTTCCAGAGTAACAACGAAGAGTGGAAGGTGATTTTTAATGTATTTCTAATTATTTACCTGCACAAACGAAACTATAAAGATAAAAAATGGAGTCAAGGTGATTGACTCAGTACTTCCCACACATTACGGTGATACCAGTTTATTATTTTCCCATAGCATAAAGATTTAGTCTGAGATCCCCTTGCAACAAAATCGTCGCCAGTACCCCCCCCCCCCCCAAATTATTGTCGTATGCCGCTAGGTCTTTCCTGCACAGGTCAATGAACAGCCTATTATCAATAATACAAACTTTTGTATTGAATTTCACCTCTTCAGCTGTGGCAGTTTTGGAAAAGTTTAAGCGCTCCGGTACCGTTTACTGAAAAAGCGGTGTTGCCGTATCTCATTAATTAATACAAACAAAATTTTGAAATTGTGAGATCTTACTAAATTCGACATGCGCAATTCATTGCAATAAAAATAAGTAGAGGATTCTATTTAAAATAAATTAAAATCGGGGATACTTGTTTAAAAATTTGGGAAAATAATTTATAACTTGGCAACGTCGAAAACGAGAAAAAAAATATTACAAGGCGAGATAGAGTATTTGTAGATATTTCGATTTAAAATAAAAAAGACAGGGTGTTCCATTTAAAAAAACAGAGTAAAACGAACTTTAAGTTGCCGAAATTTAAAATTCTGCCAAAAACACCCTGTAGATACAAATTGCTGGTAGCATCCAGAATAATATCCGCTTAATATTCAAGTAACTCGCTGTGTAATACTATTGAGAAAAGTTAAAGGAACATATCAATTTGGACGTATTACTTGCGACCTTGCAAATGCGGAAATTAATAGAAAATAAATTATAACTTGGCAACGTCGCAACCGATTCCAAAAATGTTTTAGGGTTGAATAGAGATCAATGATGGACACTAGAAGAATTTGAGAGAAAGTTATAGTTCCTTATAAAAAAATCAAATTGATCTCTATCCTACTTTCCCGCAACACCCTGTATATTTCAAAATATTTTTAGAATATGCGTCTCAAGTAACCAAATAACTTTTGTATTTGAGATTTTCTTCTATCAGTTATACCTTGCGAGATATCGAAGAATTACACACTAAATGGACAGCCTGTATACATCGGAAAAAATTCTAAGTCCTTTAGTTTCTGTAATAGGCATAAAGCAATGTTCGGATAGACCTAAAAAAGTTATTTATGTCGCTAGGTCTTCCTTCACAGGTCAGTGGGTAGTCTATTACGAATACAACAAATTTTTCAATTTTACAACCCCCCACCCCCCAACCACCCCAATTTCACCCCCACCCAAAAAAAAGTATAAAATGATCAGGGACCCCTAAAACGCCTAAAAACGAAGTTTTAGCAATATTTAATTTTTTTTTGTTTTTTGCTAATTACTCCGCCGCCTATGGACCGATTTTCAAAATTATAGGAACATTACCTACTACGACCCCACAGCATGCCGCTGCCCAAATTTCATCACAATCCATGCAGCGGTTACTGAGATTACGAGGCTAGAAAAAAGCGACAGACAGACAGGCAGACCGACAGACAGACAGACAGACAGACAGACAGACAGACAGACAGACAGACAGACAGACAGACCGACGGAAATGAGTGACGTGGTTTTTCGTTATGTAGACATCATAAAACGCCCAAAAAGCGTATTATCTCAAAATCGAAAATTTTCGCGATCACAATACTCCCCTCACCTATCGGTGTGGGAAGTAAAAGATGCCTGCAAAGTATGTAGTACCAGGTTGCAATAGCAATTGGGGCTTCCAAACAAGGACTTACCAACATAACCTTCCAGGGTAGCAACGAAGAGTGGAAGGTGATTTTTAATATGTTTCTAATTATTTACCTGCACAAACGAAACTATAAAGATAAAAAGATGCCTGCAAAGTGTGTAGTACCAGGTTGCACTAGCAATTGGTGCTTTCAATGAAGGACATAAACAGAAGTGGGTGAAAGGTATTCCTCATAAGGGCTGGTTATCTTTCTAAGAATAAAGACAATAATTTACAAACATTTCAAAGGATAAGACCAATTTTAAACCACAATGTGGTACCTACAATGTTTTCTAGACCTCCCAAATATCACAGAAAAAGACAGTTAATAGAACTCATCTGGGCATGCCAACGAGAGCATGCATCTGGGCATACCTACGAAGAGCTTTGATAGTGAAAGGGAATCAAGACCAGCAAGAATGGCTTCACAGAGACCTAATAGTGAATTTTTCTAGCTCAAGTGATAATTTACAAAGTAAATAAAATTGAGTGTTCATTTAGGTGGAATTGGAAGTGGCAGCAGGAAACAGGTTGCGTTTATTTTTATTTTGTAGTGTCTGACTGTGATGAACCAGACATCACATGTAAGTGGTATTAGTAGTAGTAGTTCTAAAAAGTATTTTTCTTAATTTATTAACCCAGATGAACTCTAATACATATAAAATGTAATAATTATTCTGAAACCATAGGCCACCTATTTGACAGCTAAGCCACGTTGCCACATCTAAGGCTCCGGCCTAGTGTAGAGTCGGCCATTATCTACTATTTCAAATTACTGGATCTACTGGTGTAGTTCACCAATAAGGCAAAACCCGCTCTGCCCTCTGTGAGGCAATTTCTGAAACTTGATAAATCTCTGTAGTTTTCTGTATCGAAAAAAGACGAAGCTGGTTAGTAGTTTAGCATATTCGTGACAGCTGTCTCTGGTTTTCTTATTTACACAGAAAGTGACTTTATACTAAAGCCACTGTATTTAATTTAAGCAGAATTCGCGGCAAATCTGTGTGCAGCCTGCAGACGTGCAATTTATTGTGTATTTCTTTGAAATCTATAGAATTCTACACAATTGTGTAGCTTGGAACAACCCTGCAGCCGAAAATTTGGTACAATCGGTATAATTATTGCAACTTAAATTGAAACAAAAAAGCAAGCCAAAAAACGAAAACATCCCGGCACTCGACGCATGACCGCGAAGATTTGGAGGGATTGCGTATGACATACCGCATGGTATGATTTTGAAAGAGAGAGGGAAAGGAGAGAGAGCTGAGCAGAGAGAGTCAAATGATATGAATAAAAAAAGCAGAGTGCTTGAAATTGGAAAATAATGCAGTATCGGTATTATAGATATAATCTACTTTGTAATAATAAAAAGTAGGTATGTACGTATACGATAAAATTTAATAATATATATAATAATATAATGTAAAGTATATAATAGTATAATATAAAGTTCAAAAATGGACACGTGAAAAGTAATTTTCTATTAATTTTTTTAACTCCTCAACTAAAGTGGGGGGCCCAGGCCCCCCCATGCCCCCTCGATGCGCCACCACTGACGGCGCACGATTCGCGGACCCAGCGATTGCTCACCCTCACGGTGTGAGGAGTAATGAAACAGCAGCTCGGTGTGTCAAAGCCCGGGCTGCACTTCTTTGTTTTCAATATAATTATAATAATAATCGTCTTTATTCGGAAAATACATTATGAAATATCATACATACTCCAAAAGGCGAAGTTCACAATAACTGTGTTCTTTCTCTCAAGCCTTAAACAACACAATAAGAATAAAATTAGACTTCTTTACACTAATAGTTTCTCTAAATTTCTTCTCACTGACAGTTTTAACGATGTTTTTGAGATATATTGAATTGGAAGAATACTAAAATATTTTACTAACAAATACTCTTAATAACCCCATGCAACTCCGCTAATGTCTTCGTGTATGTAATGCACCCTTCCAAATAGACATTTTAAGAATTTGAGTTTTTTGAATCATTGTTCTTTTTTGGGAGCTAGGGGAAACCAGTGCAGTTGGACGGCTCGTTTATAAATAACTGTGCTGACTATATTTTGCCGTATACAAATTTTATCTTAACGAAATACTTTAGCTCTCTAGTTGAGTTATATATTAACTTCTATTGCAAAAACTTCAATATATATTTCTAAACAATTACATAACATTTCGTGAACCTCCTACTTAGATAAATAATGGAGAGCGTATAATATACACAAAGGGCAAATGTTTAGCTTCGTGAATATATTTGGCAGAGTCTGAAATGGGATGAATTATGTAGTTAGTTGTAAAGTGGTTTGCAAGATATAGGTAGCCACCGCCAAGCGGCAAGGTAGGTTTCTCATGAATTACAGATAATCTTACTAATTTCCAACCCCTATCCATAGCTGCACGGAAGTGTATAGAGGCTATAGAATTATACCCTAGATGCTTGATATCAAATTAGTTTTGATAAATTTATAGAGTTAAAGCTGTATATCCCAGTGCTCTCTTTGCCCCTTAGGGTTGCTCAACAGCCGAAACTGAAATTTATGTTACAACGTTATATTATATCTAAGAAGCACAGTATATCACATCATCATTCAGTTGTCGTACATAAGAGGGTAGCTGTTCTTCTATTGACTTATAGAAAATTAGATCGAACATTAACGGTGGTAACAAATATAAAATGTAGATTTTGCCGTCTATCCTCAAAAGTCAGTTGTACGAATTTTATACAACACAAGCCATTATATGATACCACTCCCGATATTTGGCATGCTAGAAACCACAACGATATAAAAGAATGAGTTGCAATTTCCGTCATTCTTCAAAACCAGTTACAGCTTCCCGCTTCACTTTTGTTAATTCATCAGTTCGACTTAAGTCGAATGTACAAGGTGAAGACAGGCTACAGCACACTTTTACGTGAATTTGCTTTTAGGATATTTTGTAAAATTAGGGTTTCTTCAATACCTTTATTATGATAGAATCTAATGCAACACTTATTTTAACGACGTCAACGTCACATGGTTTCATAGTTATCCGTTATGATTGTAGGTTGGTTTAATATTGAATTACGAGTTGTGGCATTCGCCACGGTAATGTTCTCGTCCATTTGGTGTATATTGCTTTATTAATACCAAATACTTTGTTTTTATTGTCTTGCTTACATCCGCATGTCGATTTCTCAATTTAAGCTAGCGTAGTGCTAGACGACGCTTTTGAAGTTGAGTTAACAGGGCGATCGTACTCAACTGGTGAGAGTGCCAGAGTACCAATCTGGGGGTCGTGGGTTCGAGTCCCGCCAACCGCCGACTTTTCACGACATTTTCTGGTAAGAATTTAATTTCCTGTTCAGTGTATATTCATGAGCATGCGGCATTATTACCTGCCAAACTACTCGAACCCAGCAACTCACTTAATTCTTATTTAACGATGTTCCAAACATTAAACCTTAAATATTTCAAAGCAAAACTTTGTTCTTATCTGCTGTATCCATCACGCGCGGTTCCTGCAGATGTAAACTTTGAAGTATCTGATCTGGCTGAAAAATACTCATCTCCCGAGAGAGGATGGAGAAAAATGGGCGAGTTGTAACAAGCGAGAGTCGGCTTATCGGTGGCAGCCATTTAGATAGCTCAAACAATATGAATTATGCAACTTCCGACCGCTCTTCGAAAGTTTCGACTTCAACAGATCCGATCCACATAACTTTGGTGAATTCTGATGTATCTGATGTGATACTAGTTGGATCGAACTAGATTTTCTACTGCAATAAATTCGATAAACGACCTTAGTTTTTACATGCATAAAAATCAGGCATTTAGCCCACATCAGTAGTGAGTATTCAAGGTAGAAGGAATGCTCGTATATTCCTGCTAATAATATTATGCTTCAAATAACTATTACACGTCACAACTGTATAATTCGAAACTTGAAGACATCTAACCTCAGTGAAACGTCGATGCCTCATCAGTACCGAGATTAGTAATACTGTGTCCCAATGTGGTTTGAGGTACGGAAACATTGTGATGTCGTGAAAAAACAAAAGAGCAGAGATGCCGCCATATAGTATATTAAACTAGAAGTGGATAATAGGCTCTTTAAAGCACCCGTGATTTTCTAGGTATAGCTGGAAATGAAGCAATTGATTCAAGGAACAGCTATCCGCGAGTAATTTTCGCAATTTTTTCATTGGTATATTTTGAAATCATGAATAACATAAATATAGAAATAAGTACATACTAATAATGTAAAATGACTACATTCGTGATGTGGCATTGAATGACTTTTGTTGTTATGGAAATGAGAAATTTAAGGTTGTGAAACGGTTTTAACAAAATGGAACTGAATGGCTTCTTGGTTTAAGAGGTTACGCTGCGGCATTCTTTTTTTATGGTCAGCCTCCCGCAAAGGCTGAAAGCCTATGACGCTGTAGAAGCGCTGCGTCGGTGCACGTTAGATTTGAAACGCTGCAGGTTGTAGCCGTCGGGAAACAAATTTTCCGGCAGCTCATTCCACAGCGTCGAAGTTCTCCAAAAGAAGGAATGCTGGAGGTGACTGGTTCGGGAAGTAGGGACCTCGACCTGGTAAGGATGAGCTCGCAGAGCCTCTCTAGTGTTCCTCGTTCGGACGGCCTTTGGTGTTATTATCTGAGAGAGCTCACTCGAACATCTTTCATGATAGAACCTGTAAAACAAGGACTGGTCAGCCACCCTTCTTCGATGTTCCAGGCTATGGAGGTCCCTTGTGAGGTTAGGCGTATTGATTAGTCCAACTGCTCTCTTCTGGATACTGTCCAGAAGCTTTAGAGAGTGCTTCATAGCGCATATCCACACATGGGAGCAATACTCCAGAGCGATGGTCGGATCTGTGCCTTGTAGAGCAACAAATGTTATTGTTGATGTTGATTCCCAAAAGCTTGACAGAAGGCGACTCGATTATGGGGTGACCCTCCATTTCCACAGTTTGTAAGCCAACGTGAGACTTCTTTGTAAGTTTTATTACTGCCTTTTTTTAATTGGGTGATAGGGTCCAAATAAACACAACTTTAGCTCAAATTTGCCAACGTTTCGAAAAATATATTTTCATCTTCAGGGCTCCTTTGTGTTAAAAGTTATGGTAGTCACCAGGTTCTTTAAAATTGAGTACATGCGTGTGTCCTAGATATTGGGATTTTGGTCTCTATATTTGCACACACTAACTACAGAAGAAGTTACTTCTCTTAACGTTACAAACAGACTGGAACAGTAAGTCTAAGAATTTTTAAGAGAATATAAAGTACCGAGCAACTGTAAGGCATTACCTTCTCCTCAAATTAGTGGCGAAATTATTCACTGTATAAAAGAAGAAAGACAATGGTCATTATAGATTCCTGAATCACTTACAACAACAAATGGCTGTAGGGTTAGGTGCATAGGTGCAATAGCAAATGTTATAGAAGCATTAAGGTTTGTGCAGGAACAATTAAGCAACCTCATACTTCCAGCTGAATCTCACCAACTATTTTACTAACGTGCATTATCCGTTCGTTACACCGTCGATTCAGTTCCTCGTCAGAATTCAGATTGTAAGAAAGAAGCCAGCTAATGCTGCAAACGAAGTCATACAAAGTGTATACATGCATGTACATATATATTACTTAACCTGGCAACCTATCAAAATATTTGCAAAATTGGAAAACCAGAAAGTCTTAGTATGTGTAATATCCACTCTTTTTTTTGTAGAAAAGAAAAACCAGAGCTGTTGTTTACACGTTTATTCGTACTAACACAACAACCGCCCATACATACTGACTGCGCGCCTAACGCTCGGATGCCAGCCGTCAAGTAGATAGTGCTTACTCGCTACACTACAGATTGGAGTGATATCTATTCCTTTTCAATTTATGCCAATGCAAAATTCCGAACTTACTATGTAAGAATTTCAGATAACCTATTCCCTGAATACCAAAGTTAATTGATAAGTTATTCAAGATTGGAGGTAGCAAAATATGTCCTACTACTCTAAAATTCACTTCATTTTAATTTATTTTTCATTCCAAAACCACAAGGAACATATAGATTTAAGTTGAATTTAATTAATAGATTCAGTCACGCCCCTCACTTCAAGTGAGGGTCATAGAACAGTCTTAAAATTATTAAACAAAGATGCATATCTTTCCAAAAGAGGCTCGAAATCCTTCGTTAAAAAGAATCATGAAATATTTTTAAGGTTCAGGTTCGACAATAAATTGTATTAATTACTTGTCTTCCCTTTGACTTGAAGGTAGCTCTCTATATTTTCATCAAACTTCTCAAACCAGGGGCGGAAAGAGTTAGACTCAAAGGCGTATTGACAGTTTTTCTATTTAGACGATATCCTAGTAATAGGAAAGGATAAATTCCAATGTATGAAGAATACTCGGGAGAATACTGGAATAACCGTAATCCTCTTAAAAGGTTAAGGTTTTTTGATAAAATTAGGATCTGCTACTACTTAAATCGGCTACAGACCATATAGTTTTTGAGATTTGAATGTGATGCAGTAAATATGCAGATCTCACTGCAAAAACAAAAAAGACATTAAAAACTGATCTGAAGATTAAAAATAATAAAAAAAGAAGCATAGCTAATACGTCTACTGTAGGGGAACATTCCAAATTAATTGGTAAATTCGTTTCTACCAGCGTTTTTTCCTCTCCAGCTATCAAATAAGGGTTTGTCCACATAAAACCAATCAAAAAGATTAAATATCTGTTTATAAGACTAAAAAACTAAACTTTTAATGGAAAATTGGTTATTTCAGAAGAATTATTGCTAGAATTACAATGGTGATATACCTACAGGGATTGGAATATGGCAAGATATTAAACCTACATCTTCTTCTATGGACATTCTTTCGGATGCATCTCCAACAGGTGGGGGAGCCTCTTGTGGAGAAATTACTTGCCATGAGTTTGAGGATTGGTGCAAGCATATTAATTATCTAGAAATTAAGGCGGCATAATCAGGTCTTGCGATCGAGGAAAAAAAACTAATATTCGTATACTATTAAGAGTTGATAACCAAACTGCCATATCTTGTATAAACAAATCATGTAGTATTATTAAGTATCCACAGTTAAATGAAACCGGGAAAGCGCTTTGGCAATGGTGTGAGGAGTAAAGTATATTAGTAGTATATGGTAGCTATACTTGTACTTGGAAAACAAACAAGCTGATAAAGAATCGAGGTCGCTTTCTGTAGATACAGAGTATGTAATCAACAAGTTACATAGTTTCGAACAAAAAAAAACTGATAATCCCGGAATAAACTCATTTGGAAAAATATATATTTCAGAAATTTATGTCCGGTTTTCCGGACCCAGAATCCTTCTACTGACACATTTACAATAAATTGGGCTACATATACTACTTGTATGTTTTCCCCATATTCAATAGAGTTCTGAAAAGAAAGAATCTTCAAGAAAGGGCTTCAGGAATTGTCGTTAATGTAGATTGGACAACACAACCCTGGTATCTCCAATTTTTTTTAACTATAAAAAGAAAAGAATAATAATAAATAATAATAACATCATTTTTTACCCTAATGAGTATGTATACTCAGTTCTCCTTTTTTTTAACAGAGTGATCCTCTGTACAAGCAGATTTTTCCTACTGGCAGGGAGATTGTACAGCGCTATTTTCAGACAGGTACCAGAAAACATTATAGAAATGATGATGATAGCCTCTTTAATAGAGGGAACCCCGAAACAGTACTCAGCTTGTTTTCAGAAACTACTGGAAATTTTGTAATTACAAACAAGACCTTTTTTGTGCATAACTTTGAAGTATATCTAGGTTAATTTCACCGAGAGTGAAACTCCTCAGTGTTTAAATTCCTAAATCTAATCTATAGTTCTAGCGAAGAAGAAATAACATGTAGAATCTTTAGAGGAGTTTTTTTATAGACATCCATCAAGACCCAAACATGGCAAACCTGGAATCCAGATCTCTAACAGGGCAAATGTTATCCGTCACACAGCTTATCATTTGAAAATCTAATACATAAACATGTTATACGTGTGGCTCTGATACTGCTAGAAGAGTTTAAGTCAGCTTTATCCTCGGTGGTTCAAACTTTAACATTAATGGAGTTTGAAAGCATACAGAAATTATCTGATAAAATTAAAATAAAAAAAATACTTCATATCAAAAACATCTAGACTGGGCAGATATCAACCGAATCTAATATTTTCTTATTTTAAAAATTAAACCGGAATTGAATATCGCATCTACTATAGAATTTTGCATGAAAAAGAGTACCATATCGCCAGAAGAGGAAAAAAAAACTCATGCTCACTCACGAAGAAGTATTCCATGCAGCTTGGTCACAGATCAGTATAAGTTGGTGTAAAAAAAACAAAAAAACGAGATTTAGCTGGAATACATACATCAAACATTGTTATAAATGTTCATCAAACTCTAATGACTTGTATTTGCATTCATAATAGGTCCTTGGAAGATCCCAATAACTTTGCAGAGACAATTGTTAGTATGTTTATTATATGTGTGTGTATTATACATTTGTACACATGTGTATAATATATATATATATTTGTTTCGTTGCTGTGTGATTAATGCTGTGGAATTAATGTTGTTGGTATCAGAAATACATATGTAGGGTGTGTATGTTATTTACATTCATATACTTATATTTAGTACATATAATTATGTACGAATTGATGTTTTCATTGTAAATTTATATTAAAAAGGATATATGTTTATCCATATTGACCTCGGATGATATTCTATATACTAATATATTGAATTAATATATGTTGTTCGGAAAAAAAAATCGCCCTCTTTACTCTGAACCGCTACAACGTATAATAATATCGAGGACAAGCGAAGGAAAATTAATAGATTAATCGACTTACCTTAAGGAAGATTAATCCTAATTTTCCGAGCTTGTCCGAAGATATAATTACCCACCCGCCCTGTATCTCCCGTTGGTTAGGCGATTTTTTTCTCAATAGCACTTCAACGGAATGAGTATGGTAGCAGTGCCGTCTAGGGTGGGCGGATGAAATAGAGATGGGGTTATTCGTTTATTGTTATTTTTAGGAACATCGTGCTGGCGAGTAGATTTCACGGAAACTACAACGTATAATTATATCTTCGGACAAGCTCGGAAAATTAGGATTAATCTTCCTTAAGGTAAGTCGATTAATCTATTAATTTTAATGCTATAGGTATTAAGTTCATGTAGACTGATCGTCTCTAGAGGCTTTATTTACAGAAAAACGCTTTCGTACGTTATATTTATGAATGTTATCAATGGACTTCCTTTCGAAACAATATTTCTAGCTATAAAAACACCAGGGAATAAATGGTTATTTAAAACTACAGCATCATTGGGTAACTCTGCGAAAATGTGGTCCTCATACTACTTCACACCTACTTGGAACATAAACAATATTGTTTTCTCCGCTACTATGCACAGGCAAAATGTTTAAATAGGTTTTGTATTTTATTAGAAATTATCTTCCCAAGGTTCCGTCACAAAGAATTTGGAATTTTTCACTTACTATCTAAAAAGTCTGACTGATATTATATCCGTTAATTATTAAAATATTTGTTTTTGTAGTGCCTAAGGATTCTACAAGTTTGGATGTTACCTCTTTAATTTTCCTAGTACTTAAAATATTAATTATCTGCTGTGGTCTGTTATTTCCTCCTGTTATTTCCAATTTAAGGACTACAAATAAGTTAGAAAGCGTTAAGTTCAGTGAATATACCGGGTTATTCGCGTTTCTTGACAGGAAGCATTATGGTTGAAGTATCTGATGAAAAAAATTATAATATAAAATATATAATAAATAAGGCTATATTTAAAAATATTTTCATGTTATACTCTAAAACGTTAAACAAAGTTATATTCTTTAAATATAACAAGTTGTATATTATTGCTTATTCAGATTCCTTCGTGAATTCTAGTGTCACTTTGTGTATCATACATGGAACTTAAAGCGAACCGGTCAGGTGTAAATCACCATTTTTGGAATAAGCAGATATCATAAAAAATGAATATCGCTGAGATTATAAAATGTTGAAGGCCGTGTATTTGTCGTATTACTAAGCATGGAATGCGTCGGCTTAAGTTAGACGGTTAAATTTGAATTACGTTTGTGCTTAGGGGAATCACTCGATTAATTAAGGAAGCTTCAATCGGAGATTTTTGAAATGGGAATGTATGTATATCCAGATTTCCCCCAGTCGAGCCTCTTGAGGGCTGATACAGTTTTTGGCCTCAACCTGCGAGTTGTAGTGCCTAACCTGCACATCTCTGGTATCTTCTCGCATCATTAGAGTTTTGCGAGTTGGTCATATTTCCACCACCTCTAAAATAACGACCCCTATTGTTGTCTCTACTATTACATCTTACAATTATTACTACTTCCCACACTATCACAGGTGCTACTTCTATTATTATTATTGTTACAAGAATATCCCTCTCTACCGCGACGGATACTATTGGAGTGGTTAGAGTTCCTAAAATAAAATAAACTATTCTGAGCAGGCTCAGAATTAGTATTAACGAATTTTGTGGCTAACTTCTGCAGTGTGTTAGAAGTACCGGCTTCAACTATTCAAGGCGCTTTTTGCGAATTTGTGTTGTTACTTATCGCCAAACAGCTGCTTCCACCGTATAGTTCTCTGTAACTGGACACACATCTTTACTGTTTTGTTTACATTTTGGCACTTAACGAACGCAAACCTTCAACTGTGATATTAGGTTTCAGTTGTTTCAGTTGTCTGTTCAACCATTATTAGATCTCGGGCTCTAACTGTTAACCTATAGTCTTTATAAACGCTATCACATTTTCTGGATTATCAGCAGAGTTATCTTTTAGCAATACTAATGAGTCTAAAAATGATCTTGAATAGTCCGGCTTAGCATCGAATTGCGGCGGTATTAGTTTACTTGCCAAATTGGAAAAACCAACTAAAGGGATTGACATACTTTCGTCTTCTAATTCAAAATTCACGTCTGCTACTTATACAGGGTGAGTCAAGCTCAACGCCTCGGAGTCTTATGACCAAACGATACCACTTTTCGAAAAATAGACTGTGCAGGTGCATGTAGGTCGAGTTGGACTACATTTTAAAAATAATGACTTTTATACAGGGTGTTTAATAACAGCGTGACATATCAAAGTTTTGTTTTTTTAAATGGAACACCCTGTATATTATTGCATATTTAGATTCCAGGGCGAATGTTAGTGTGACTTTATGTATCATACATGGGACTTTAAGCGAACCGTTTAGGTGCAAATCACAATTTTGGGTATAAGTAGATGTCAGAAAAAATTGAATATCGCAGCTACTATAAATATTAGAGGGCTGTGACTTTGCCGTGTTACTAGGCATGAAATGTGTCAGCTTACGTTAGACGGTCGAGTCCGAATTACATTTATACTTGGAGAAATCGGTAGATCAATTAAGGAAACTTCAATCAAAGGTAGCTTGATTTTTTCAAATGGGAATGCATAATTTTTTTTATAGGATCTAATGTGCAGTTTGATAGGCTTTCTGATAATACTAGGGTGTGAATATCAATCTATGGTAGTTTTCATTAAATTTCGAGATTTCAATCAAATCGGTGTTTTTAAATTTCCCTACCTATAAACAAACTAGCAGGCCATAAATATAAACAAAATCGTATTCAGATGGAAGAAAACAACTAACTTAGAAAAAGATCCAGAAGAACTAGAGTAAAAGGACAATATTATAAAAATTCCCTAGAACAAATCAAGTCTAATCAGAAACAACGGCGGTAACATGTCTGAGGTTAAAGAGAAGCTGGAGTACGACAGAAATTGATAATTTTTACAGCCTACTAGCGACTGCAATGTACTAGAGATTAAAAATTTCCAAAATCACTAAACACTTTGAAATGAAAGCAAAGCTTTCAGCGATTGTTGCCTTCAGTCTAATATCTTCAGAACACAATTTCTCATTCAATGGTATAAAACAGTAGTCATATCCGTCAAAGTCAAAAGTAATGATGACTCTCACTGTCGTCCTTTAAATTTTTCAGTATCTATTAGCGAAATCGCAAAAAAAAGGAATACTGACAAATCATATTTTAATTTTATGCCAGTCAGAGATATCGGTTACTACTTTTTTAAATCATTAAATGTAAAATTTTATTCTGAAGCTATTAAACTGCCAGCAACACTTCCTTTTATTTCAAAATTCATGACGTTTTGTGAATTGTCAATCTTTAGAATATTGTAGTAGCTGGTATGCTCTGAAAAATACCCATTTCTGTCGTACTCCAGCTGCTTTGTGACCTTAGATGTGTTACGTCTGCTATATCTGATTAGTATTGATTTGTTGTAAGTCATTTTTATAATTTATTCCCTTTACTCTAGTTCGTCCGTAACAATCTGCTAAGTTAGTTGTTTTGATCCATCAGAACATTTTTTTGTTTATATTTCATGACCTGCTAAGTGCTTATAGGTAGGAAAATCGGAAAACACCGGTTTTATTGAAAATTTGAAATTAAATCAAAACTACCAGAGACTGATATTTACAACCGCATATCATTAGAAAGCTTATCAAATTGCACATCTGATCGTATAAAGAAAATTAAGCATTCCCATTTGAAAAAATCAAGTTACCTTTGGTTGAAGTTTCCTTAATTTATCTACCGATTTCTCCAAGTACACATGTAATTTGAACTCGATCGTCTAACGTAAGCTGACCCTTTTTATGCTTAGCAACACGGTCAAGTCACAGCCCTCTAAGATTTATAATAGCTGCGATATTCAATTTTTTTCTGACATATACTTATACCAAAAATTATGATTTGCACCTAAACGGTTCGCTTAAAGTCCCATGTGTGATAATAAAGTCACACTAAAATTCACCCGGAAATCTAAATATGCAATAATATACAGGGTGTTCCATTTAAAAAAACATAACTTTGATATGTCACGCTTTTATTGGACACCCTGTATAAAACTCATTATTTTTAAAATGTAGTCCAACTCCACCTACATACACCCGCAAGGTTGATTTTTCAAAAAGTGGTATCGTTTGGTCACAAGAGTCCGAGGCGTTGAGCTTGACTCACCCTGTATATCGATTATTTTAAGACAAGAAATCGATACCTTATAATGCATGTTTAGGGACTGAAGAGCCTGTATGACTTTATCCCTACAGTATAAAACTTCTTGGTTGCAAATATTTCGTTCTAATTTATCTAAAGAACCCCAGTATACCGATGATCTCGTTCAGCAATTATACAAGATTATCTCTTATATCATTTCTAGTAACTTCATCTTTTGGGACCTGTTTTTTAATTGCTCTTTTAGCCTGCGATCGAATATCAGTTTACTTAATTTCAATATTAACCCTTGGTTTTGAGCTTGCATTGAGGACAGTAAAATATGAGATATTCAAAATACCGTAACATACGATATGCTATAAAACTAAAATTAAACTCTTGTTCACTTACATAGTTTCTAATACTAGTACGCCACTCTTGAACCACTGTTCCACCGCTAGCCGATACGTCGTGTCGCGATTTTATGATGAGTTTCGCTATTATAGTGTCTACAGTCCTAGGCTACGCCTCATTTTCCTTTTCCTGTGGATTTTGCATAGCTTGGGTGCAAGGTTAAAATGAGGTTCAACACCATGGCCGGTATTCCCAAGCGATCCGTCAAAGGAGCGATATGATTTGCAGCGATGTGGCATTTCTAGATTCTCACCTACCGCTCCCCTCGCAAATTTGGAAAGCGAGCATTGAGATACGACAACATCGCGTATTGATGTGAAATGTCCGAACAAAACGTCAAGTTGTCAAAGCATAACCAATATGTTCGTTTGATAAAGTACCGTATGCATCACAGACGATAAATAATAATTGCCGGTGATATACATCGATCGAGGTTGAACTAACTATTCTAAACATGAAGATTAGTATCAACCAAAAAGCAACATTCAGGATAAATCTGATTTAATTAGCGGCGAATTTGGCCCCCATTTAATGTGAAAGGAACTGTTGTTTTCTATTTCGATACCAATATTCCTGTTTGAAATTAAATAATGATAATCACAGCGATTATACTTTAGTTATAGTTCATATTATAACTTCGAATCATATATCAGTACATTAAACCATAAACTTTTAAAAGCTTATAATTTTTTTACAAAATCACTGAAAAATAGTAAACCAAAATTTTTGCTATTGGTTGAGGATATAAATCTGTAATTTTTAGAGGGTCATCCAGATAAATGATAATTGTGTCCAAGATATATCAAAAGGTTTGTTTAGTTAATCTAAATAACCTTTTGAACTAGTTTTCAGCGAGTTTTGTTTGTGTTTTTTGAGTGGGAACTCTGTAAAAAAATCTATACATTTTAAAAAGGTACATTTTAATGTGAAGGTTGCGCTTGACTTTGTTTAATCAATTTCTCCCATAACGGATCCGATTTGCAATATTAAATATTAAATCATTTTCCAAATTTAGGTGATTTTTAGTTTACTTATTATTTGGGCCATTGATGAAATTGCGTACTCGCACAAGTACAAGGTAGAAAATGGAATGAAATACTTCAAAGCCTCGATTGTTAATTCCGTGTACTTATTTTCTCTTTTCAACCAGAAGGTGTCAAAATTTCCAGATTTGAACTTCCAACGTAACATCCCATTGGCAGATAATTCCAGCAGATTATAATAACGCAAACGCCTAAAAGTTTTATACGGTTTAAATATTTTTAACATACATGGAAAAAAATGGAGTCAAGTTGATTGACTCAGTACTTCCCACACATAGCGATGATACCATTTTATTATTTCCCATTGCATGAAGGCCATGAAGCTATAGTCTGAAATCTCCTTGCAACTAAATCATCGCCCACCCGCCCGCAAAAAAAACATCCAAGACAACAACGCTCGTAAATAGTTTCTTACGTCTCCCTCTCCAGGAAATATGCATTAAAAATCAATTGAACAATTTTCACGTTACGCAATCTAGAACGATCTAAAACAATACTTGTATGTATACATCACAAATACTCGTGGTCCCGTGGGTTCTATAATAAGCATGCAACGTTCGGATGGACCTAAAAAGTGTATCACGCAGCTAGGTTTTTCATTCGCATATCAATGAACAGCCCATTACGAATACAACAAAATTTCCAGTTTTACAACCCCCCAACCACCCTAAATTCACCCCCACCCAAAAAAGTATAAAGTGATCAGGACCCCTAAAACGTCTAAAAACGAAGTTTGAGCTGTTTTCATATTTTTAGTTTTTTTAATATTGTTGCGCCGCCACTGAGACGATTTCTAAAAATCATACGCGTTTTCCATCCTTGCCAAAGTAGTAATACTGTGACGAAATTTCATTAACATCAATTCAGTGGTTTCCACATTATAAAATACAGAACGATCTAAAGCAATACTTGTATGTATACATCACAAATACTAAGTCCCGTGGTTTCTATAATAAGCATGCAGCGTTCGGATGGACCTAAAAAGTGTATCATGCCGCTAGGTTTTCTATTCGCATATCAATGGACACCCCATTACGAATACAACAAATTTTCCAGTTTTACAACCCCCCACCCCCCAACCACCCTAAATTCACCCCCACCCAAAAAACAGTATAAAATGATCAGGAACCCCTAAAACGTCTAAAAATGAAGTTTGAGCTGTTTTCATATTTTTAGTTTTTTTAATATTGCTGCGCCGCCACTGAGACGATTTCTAAAAATCATACGCGTTTTCCATCCTTGCCAAAGCAGTAATACTGTACCGAAATTTCATTAACACCAATTCAGTAGTTTCTACATTATAAAATACAGAACGATCTAAAGCAATACTCGTATGTCATACATCGGAAAAAATTCTAAGTTCTTTGTTTTCTGTAATAGGCATAAGGCAATGTTCAGATATATCTAAAAAAGTTATTTATGTCGCTAGGTCTTCCTTCATAGGTCAGTGGGCAGTCTATTATGAATACAACAAATTTTTCAATTTTACAACCCCCCAACCCCCAACCACCCCAATTTTCACCCCCACCCAGAAAAAGGTATAAAATGATCAGGAACCCCTAAAACGTCTAAAAACGAAGTTTGAGCTGTTTTCATATTTTTAGTTTTTTTAATATTGCTGCGCCGCCACTGAGACGATTTCCAAAAATCAGACGCGTTTTCCATCCTCGCTAAACTAGTAATACTGTGCCGAAATTTCATTAAAATCAATTCAGTTATTTCAACATTATAAAATACAGAACGATCTAAAGCAATACTCGTATGTATACATCGGAAAATTCTCTAAGTCCCTTGGTTCCTGTAATACAAAAGGCAATGTTCGGATGGACCTAAAAAAGTGTATTATACTGCTAGGTCTTTCTCTCTCAGGTCAGTGGACAGCCCATTATAAGTACAACAATTTTTTTAGATTTACAACCCCCCACCCCCCAACCACCCCAATTTCACCCCCACCCAAAAAAAAGTAGAAAATGACCAGGAACCCCTAAAACACCTAAAAACGAAGTTTGAGGCATATTTGAAATTTTTCGTTTTTTGCTAATTACTCCGCCGCCTATGCACCGATTTTCAAAATTATAGCAGCATTACCTACTACGACCCCACAGCATATCGCTGCCCAAATTTCATCACAATCCATGCAGCGGTTACTGAGATTACGAGGCTAGAAAAACGCGCACAGACAGACAGACAGACAGACAGACAGACAGACAGACAGACAGACAGACAGACCGACAGACAGACAGACCGACGGAAATGAGTGACATGGATTTTCGTTATGTAGCCATCATAAAACGCCCAAAAAGCGTGTTATCTCAAAATCGAAAATTTTCGCGATCACAATACTCCCCTCACCTATCGGTGTGGGAAGTAAAAGGGTCGGTAATCAAGAAATATTTTTTAATACTAGAGGGGTCGTGTTATGGGAAAGGTTGAAAAACACTGTGTTAGAGGGCCTCTTAAAACAACTCGATGGACCTCTGAAACATGTTTTGATGCTTCTTCTCGGTTTAACAGTCCAATGCATACAGGATCGTCCACTATAAAGCATAATAATTATAAATAAGAGCACACATCTCAACTTAAGGTACCCTAATCGTCGGTGATAACCTATTTACATTGATACACCAGTGACACGAGCGACAGAAAGCACTCCCCTTTGACGCGAGCGCTTCAATTGTAAGGAGAGGATGTGAGAATCTAAACAGCAGTGATTTTCACTCCTCTCGCATTTAAAGGCAGCGTTATTGCTCCACACGAGGGGTCAAGAATACCGGCCCGTTAACGTCAAGGTAACGTACCATAGCGCACTATAAAGTTTGAATTAACTGCACTGTTCTCCGTGTGGTCTTGATACTTGGACTTGCTTGATTGCATTTTTACTTTAAACTTTTATGTGATTTTGGATCTCACCATGCTTGATGTCACTTATTAGCTACCTTTCGACAAGATCGCCAAATGGATACATAGATTTATATAGAATGTCTTTAAAACTACATTCAGTTACATAGGTACTGATATGGATGGTAGGCTGACACTACATAATTGTAACATTTAAACATAGAGCTGTTGTTTTACATCATTTAGCTAATATTTGGATAACTGTCAATTGGCCAACGATTACTGAATTGACGCTTCATTTCGATTGTTTGTATCCAGCTTTCATATTTCAGAATAGACAATAGGTGGCATGGTAGCAAGAGATAAAGTTCCGCTGACATTAAAATTACGAACAGCTGTTGTAATTTGTAAAATGGGGTCAAGGGAATGCGGAGATCCTATAGGTTCTATACAAAGGGTATCTGGGATCTCTGCTGTCTCAGGAGGGTTCGCAAGGCGACCCTCAAGACCGTCCAGGATTCGACAGGGGGCTTCTGTCTTCTGGATGTGTTGCGATGGGGATACACCGTCGTGGACGATGCGATACCGGGCAATCTCCCAGAGTACTGTGCCTCACACCTCTGCAGGGGGCACCGGCGCACCGCAGGTGCGAACTAAATATTTTTCCCCTACCTCGTGGAATTTGTATGAATCGAGACAAATCCAAAAAATCCGGGAGCTCCTCATCAGGGGCACCCGATGATCCGGGTGTCATCTTCTCAGATGATCCCGAATAACGCTGACCGAGAAAACAACTAGAGAGCTCACTGAAGGAGTGGGCTCCCTACAGTTTGAAAAGAAGTCGCGCAGAGACGCAAAAAATAAGCGGGCTGGAACGCGCATGATGGAGCGGATGGCGGAAGGCTCAGGAGGCCGGATAATAATCGGAAACGACGGAGATCGGCTAGTGTCACACCGGATGGAGCCTCATCGAAAAAGAGAGCCCGCACCGTGACTCATGCGCATACAAGCTATGCGCATGCCACTCAAACTGGGCCCCAAGTAGCCTTCGTTCCAGAGGGCTACCCAGGGGCTCAACTTGCGGAGGCGCAGGTCTTCGCTATATGCTGGAGGCAGCCAGTGTGCTGATGGATGGGCTCCCGGAAGAGGCTGTTCTTCCACAGTTCGGGGACTGCTACCTGTCAAGAGGGGCAGCCATCTTTGTCTGCGAGAAAGAGATCTTCCAGACCTGGCTGAAGACTAGGGCGGGAGACTTGAGAGTGTGGAAAGGTGCGAAGCTTAGGCTTTGATGAACTTCCCACTTTTTTATAAGGCAATGGCCTGGTTTCCAGGACTACTTCTAGAAGACGGGGTTCTAATGAGGAAGCTGGGTAGACAAAACCAAGGACTCCATCCTGGTTCGTGGAAGATCCTAGAGAGCAAGAGGGAACCGAAGGGGGTTCGACTAGTTCTCAGCGTGTACTCCATGAGCTGGAAAGTAATTGAAGAGGAAAGTGACTGGGTGTACTCTGGATCGAGCTCAGCGGTGTTCACTCTGCTGAGCGAAAAGAAGCGGGTAACTGACACAGCGACGGGCGAAAGCCAAGTCACACGCTCAGAGGTGCGGCCGACACCTTCTATGGCTGGCGCGTCCATTTAGGCTCCCGCGTAGGGGCCTGGTTGAGAGACGGTTTTATTAACGGTCCTAATATTCTAGGATTTACTGTATATAACGAAATTCCGGCAAGCAAGCCCATTCGTGTCTGATCGTAGACACATCCTGTTCAAGATAAATGGAGAGAAAACAGATTCTTGTTAGAAATCCAAGGCACACTAATTGGGCCTTATTCAAGCAGAACTTGGCCAATAGGCCGGGATCTATAGACTATAATCTCAGTAGTGGAGATGACACCGAGGCAGCGGTGGATTTCCTTTGTAGCATCCTCACGGAGTCTTTTGAAACTAGCTGCCCCCTGCGCAAGGTAAGCGCAGCAGTCAATACTAACTTTTGGCCAAAACATTTAGAAAACAAAAAGAAAGCTGTGCAGAGATTACTTAGAAAGGTTAGGCATAGAAAAGGCTCCCCGGAATGGGAAAGGTACAAAAAGGAGATCAAGGAGTACAAGAAGGAGATCAGAAAGGCCTCTAGGGAGTTATGGAGGAACTTCTGTAGATCTGTTAATGACATTCCAGCAACTGCCAGAATGCATAGAATTATATGCAATGGCAACAAGTCAAAATAAGGGTCCTTGACTTACTCCTCTGGTCATATTACGACCAATTAGGAAGAGACGTTGAAGCTGCTTATGAAAACAGCATTTCCCTGGATTGGTAGCTGTACGACCTTAGGGAGGCAACTGCCAATACGTCGTCCCTTTAGAGAGGACTGGATGATAGCATGCTAGATCCTATCATACGACAGAATACTATGGGCAATAAATACATTTGCACCATATAAAAGCCGAGGCCTGGACGATGTGATTCCAGCGATGATACAAAAAGGGCAGGAACAAATCGTTTCTCGACTTGTGAGGATATTTCGAGCTTGTCTGGGCTCCGGCTTCGCACCTGGAATAGGGCTACTTCCCAAGATCGTTTTTGTACCAAAACCGGGTAGAGGTAGTTATACATACCCGAAAGACTTCAGACCGATTACCCTTTCTTTATTCTTGCGGAAGACTTTGGAAAGGCTAATTCATAGGCATCTAAGAGATGGATCTCTGGAAGGATGAGCCATTGCTTGTCAGTTTGCTTAAAAGCATAAAATCCATATTGCCTCCAGTAAATGAAGAGTTGCATTTCTAACAATGACTACATAGAAACAGGTCAAAGGAGGTGTAAGTGTAGTTAAATCAAAACATATAGTCTAGTTATTTTTTTCCTAATCTTTTAGTGGCTTTTGTCAAAATTAGGCTTAGATATCTTCCATAATAGGTGCAAACGTCACTTGAATGTGATGTAGGTGGCAAG
Source organism: Callosobruchus maculatus (assembly GCA_951848785.1). NCBI lineage: Eukaryota > Metazoa > Arthropoda > Insecta > Coleoptera > Chrysomelidae > Callosobruchus > Callosobruchus maculatus. Next base: position 1,153,941 of record CATOUR010000010.1, on the reverse strand, counting down.
TGACCCGAGGTGCACACGCTGTGGCGAGGAGGAAGAGTCTTCAGCACTCCTTCTGTCGTTGTGAAGCCCTTGGGTATCACAGGCAGACCGTACTAGGCTCAAGGGTTCTTGAACCTGAGGATACAGGATGGGCGGGACCCAAGGCCATCCTCACCTTTGTATCAGGGCTGGATTTGGGAAGTAGGGCAAGGAGAGTTGCATAAAGGCCCGCTTGTAGGCCTATGCACTGGTGGTTCTGATCACCAGATACCCTCTCTCCCTCTTTCATTCATTGGTTCATTCAATTTGTAACATAAGAAAATCATAGAGTCATGATCACCGTTCTTGGATATAATGCGCAGAAACAGTAAACTGAAGTATTTCGGTTATTCATGATGATGACAATGGTTCAATATAAAGTAGTCCTAACTTGAGGACTAAAATTGATGTACGGCTTTCCACTGTATCATACTTTCGTCGTTGGTGCCAAGCTACTTCTTTCATTCAGTGTAATTAGTATTGTATTTTGCTGAAGGCATTTTATCTTAAAGCTCAATATATGATTCGCTGAAATTGGAGGGCAGCTATCGCCTAAATGTTGACAAACTGTTCGCCTTTGTCATTTTAATCCGTTCCTACCCTTTTATCACAACCCTTTCCCCTGAAATCCGTATAAATCTCAATCTTTCCGTGGCTGGCGGAGCTAGTAAAAACATTATGAGAAGAGGCGATTATCTTAAAAGGAATAACTCCTCCAAGGATAATATTAAGGATAATAAAGTGCTGGAGATTGTAAAAATATTAATTGGCAAAGTTGGAAGGTGCCGTGGGAGCAATGTAAAAGCACGGAATGGTTGAATGCATAACGAAATGACCTGGCATCGCGCACACTATAAAGTTTGGAGTGATCTTTTAGGAACTTGAGAATGGTGTTTTCGACTATTTTCTTCATTTTGTTTCCCACACCTCTACGATTTTCGACATTAGGATAACGCATTGTTTTGGCGTTTTATGATGTCTGCATCACGAAAATATATCAGTATATAATGAGACTTCTTTCAAAGGTAGAATCTTATAATACACAACCGCGACCGACCGTTTTGCATACCTATCGGAAAGAATGGAAGCAAAACACCAACCAAAATTTTTGAAAAATAATGAATATCTAGATTGCAATTCATCACGATGTAGAGTGTTTGAGCGGCATAAGAAGTTAAAAGACGGTTGTTAGTCAGCTGAAGATGAACCTCAGCTCAGCTGACAACAAATTGCGATGTCACAAATAATCCAGAAATTAACGACCTGCTATTAAATGGTAGCAGGACTGTCATAAAATGAATTTATGGCAATGATAATCTACAAATCACTACAACAATATAATTTGAAAAATTATGTTTTATCTAAGGTAGGGCAGTAGTGGGATAAAACTAAAAAGTATATTTTGTAGTTCCTGAACAGGGCAATGAAGAGCCCACCACGAGTACAATAAAATGTTCGGGTTCACAGCTCCCACTTCCAAACAACTCCAATTATTAGGAACTTCCAACTTGACTAAAAACAAAGTTTTAGCTGCTTCTATATTTTATGATTATTACTGCACCGCCACTAATACGATTTCTACAAACCATACGCGTTTATCATCCTCGGGACGGTAGTAAAAAAGTATTAAAATTTCATTAAAATCAGTTCAATAATAATCAGCGTTACACAGTACAGGATTAGCTAAAGCAATGTTCATATGATGTATACAGCAGAAAATTCTCCGTCCCTTGGTTTCTGTAATAGACAAACCAACATTTGGATGGACCTAAAAAAGTGTATTATGCAGTAGGGCCTTTTTTCCACAAGTTAACAGAGTCCATGATGGATACAACAAATTATAGCAGCATTACCTACTGCAATCCCGCAGCATATCGGCGCCCAAATTTCATCACAACCCATGCAGCGGTTACTGAGATTACGAGAATGCCAACAGGCCGACGAGACAACAGACCAACAGACAGACAGACCGGCAGAAATGAGATCCGTGGATTTTCGTTATGTAGATATGATAAAACCCCCAAAAAGCATATTATCTCAAAATCGAAAATTTTCGAAGTAAAACTGAAAATGGACCACCCAATCGATACTAGCTGTTCCACCTCTAATGTTTGCTCATCTAGGTGAGTCGCAGGGTTGCTTATATACGCAGTAGTCAATCAAGACTTTAAATAACTTTGAACCCTTCTGCCTAATCATAAAAAAAGAAGGTGTGTTTACGAACAATTTGTGAGACAATTGCCCTTTCTTTTACACTATTTTTTCCTTAACTCTCACTATTTAACGATACTATTTGATAAAAATTAGGGCATATCCAAGGTCGTTATGTTTTTATGTCACGATGTCGAACTTTCATTAACAGTAATTAATTATTCAGGTATTATACTACTCGCAAGTTAAATCCGAACACTGCGAAAGAAAGGGTTGCAGTTGATGAAATGAGGTATGACTTGATACAATAACAAACGAACTCATTTGCCATAATGAGGTTATAAAAGAATATACAGATCAATAATGGGTGGGCCCCCGGTGTTGACGAATATACAGGGTGTCCCATTTTGGGCACTTTTACGGGGCACCTCGGTTATTTTTGAAGATGGAGAGGTGCGGTTTTCGCAACATTTGCTACTTTTTTGTGAAACTAAAGATGCCGTCAACAAAATTATCATGACCATCTTGGTTTTTGAGATACAGGGTGAAATCGAAAACTGTCGATTTTGAGACCACCCTCGTATCTCGGTTGTCTTATATCTTATTGAAAAGTTTAAAAAAGCGTCTCATAGAACTTTTTTTGTAGAGTCCAGTGGTGTAGTTTTATTTTTTGTTTCTCTAACCATTTTTGAGTTATGAAGCAAACATATATTTTTTTAAATGGAACACCCTGTATATTATTTTTTACGTCAATCAGAAATAACTCAAGCTTTTCAAAAATATATATTATTGGGAGTTTTTTTTTTAAACTAAGCTCAAAATTTCATTTTTTACTTTATTTGTAGCAGTAGGCCATGGCTAATCTATTAAAAATAATATTCAAGTAAACATTTATTAAGATACAAGATACTCAATTATTTAATTGTATTTTATACGCTATTATAAACTACTATTTGTGTGTCAGTAAATATTACTTACTTTACTTACCTACTTACTTTATTACATTACTTAAAACCAAACAACATTATATCTAAAGAATATCAACATACCATTAAATTTGAATTTGGATCAAAATAAAAACTAAAAACATCGAGGAGCTTTGAGAGATGTTGGTACAAGCTGGAGACTATTTTCTCGAATGCAAATCTGGCACAATTCCTTATTCTATTAATGGCTTTTAAAAGAATCATTGGTCTCCTTCGTGTTATGGCGATTAAAGATTCCCAAACTTGGATCCTGTGCAAATGTTGAAGTATCTTAAACTTCTATGGATGGTAATAATTGTATTTTTTTAGAATTATTTCTACAGTTGATTTTTGTACCCCTACAGCTTCTTCTTTGTGCTTACAGGATGATGAATGCGTTGCTTCTATGTAACCTAGTACGTTTGTTTACCTTTGCTCCCTATTCTCCTTGAAATAAGTTTTAGGACATGGTTGAATAAAGACCTAACTATATTTATTTTTAGACGAGCAAATATATCTGAAAACGGTTGCTGTCTCTCTGGGTATCTAAGCTGCCATTATTATAGAAAATTGACAATAATTAAAATGAAAACACAGAAAGAACAAATCTATATTTATTAAAATATAATTAAAAGCTGACAGTCTCGCAAGTTTTTTACAGATTTGCTTTTTGTTTTTAATAGATGAGTCATAGCCCACTATCTACTCAATATTATAATAATACAATATTCGTCATTTCAATGAGACACTATTATTTAAAAAAATGTAATTTGATTCTGTTTTTTCGAATTTAAGTAGGAAGTCTTTTGTAGAGTAATAACTGCTTAGATGCTTATTATTTATAGTTGATTAACCATGGCCTACTGCTACAAATAAAGTAAAAATTAGAGAAATCAAATTTTGAGCGTAATATTCAAAATAACTTGACACTAATATATATTTTTGGAAAGCTTGAATTATTTCCGATTAACTACATTAATAATATTCAGGGTGTTCCATTGAAAAAAATATATGTTTGCTTCATAACTGAAAAATGGTTAGAGTAACAAAAAATCAAACTATACCACTAGATTCTACAGAAAACATTCTATGAGACCCTTTTTTAAGCTTTTCAATAAGATAAAAGACAACCGAGATACGAGGGTGGTTTCAAAATCGATAGTTTTCGATTTCACCCTGTATCTCAAAAACCAAGAGGGCCACGATAATTTTGTTGACGGCATCTTTAGTTTCACAAAAAAGTAGCACACTGTCGCGAAAACCGCAACTCTCTATCTTCAAAAATAACCGAGATACCCCGTATAAGTGCCCAAAATGGGACACCCTGTACTCTTACTAGCCTACGTGGCATTCTCGTAATCTGGTTGTTGATAAGCTCTTGAGGTACAGCCTCCCGAACTGCCCTCACAGCATGTTCCAGTTCGTCCAACGTGGTCGGAGGATGGGGTAAATCGCCTATGTATCGACCCATCCAATCCAATACCTTTTCAATTAGTGATAAATCGGGTGATCGTGGATGCCAGGGAACCTCAGCTTCCTGTAGGAATCTCATCGATAGCCTTGCAATGTGAGGACGTGCATTATCTTGCTGGAAGAAACCCTCTTCTAGGCCTCGAATATATGGAAGTGCAATTGGTTCTAACACCTCATTCACATAACGTTGCGCAGTCATTGTGCCACGAATCACAAGTAAATATGATTTGCTGTTAAATACAGTGGCACCCCAAACCATCAAATGAATAGCACGATGTATACATGGCGCTCAACAGGAAGCAAACTGGAGATCACGTCGTTCAGCCAGTCGTCGTCTTAAGCCATGTACTGACTAGTACGCTCACCCGAATGAGCTGTTCACAATCACGAGCAGCTCGTATGGGTATAGTAGAGCCCAGAGATATACCATTTGTGTACGTTTTGCGCTATATAAAAACTGCATTCCATCTCTTAGTACAGTTCATCATTTGGAATAGATACAGTTTTGATAATATTCAATGGTTACCATTATTTTACTTTCGTACTCGTAACCAATTCATGGAATGTGCTTCTAACCAATTTTCTAACATAACGTAACCTTTTAGAATGGTGAAAATGAAACACTAAGTTGTATTTGAACGTAAATCTGTCGGATGACGTTCACGATGTATATTTTGACTGAACTATGATAAGACCGACACATTTTAGGATTATTAGCGACTCCATCGCTGAAGAGGACCGGACTTGCTACGTCAGCGGTTTGTCATTACGGTGGTGAAAGTAGTGACAATAGTACGGACACTGATAGTGAATTTGAACAGAGGGAGGTGGAGGTAGACCAATTAAAACCTCACAAAAGGTCACATCTTAGCGCAGATGCAAAACAAATAGTACTAAATGATAATGAACTAACGAAGGATCCGGAGAATGAAAATAAGGAGAGTATGATCAAAAAGACGTCAATTCTAACAGACGTTCCATATACAACAGTATGTGAAATTTTGAGAAATGGGCCACAAAAGAGGAAGCGTAGGTTTGATGCTGGTGTTTCAAAAGAACTAGATCCCACGATCACAAAATTATTGAGGAATATTGTGTACGAAAAGTACAAAATTAATGAACTACCCACAATCGAATCCGTTCAAAGACAATTGGCTAGAATGGGGTAACAGTATCCAAGGAGTACATTGCAGCGATGGATTAGGAAGATTGGGTTTAGGTACAGAACTGTGAACAAACGAATGGCTATAATGGAAAGTGCAAGGATTGTGGAATGGCGGCACGATTACTTGAGAGCAATACCGGAACGAGCAGGGGAGGTCAGTGTACTACCTTGACGAGACCTGGTATGATCCCCATGATACCGCGTATACTTATCTTACACTGTGGATCATCTGAGGGCTAGGTCGGAAACGCACTCAAATTATGCGGAAAGAAAATTGAAGACTGCAATATAGACTACCACAAAAACATGGACTCGGGAATATTTGAGCAATGGTTTGAGTATACACTTATTCCCATTTAAAGCCATTTGGCGTCATCGTAATGGACAACGCAAGCTATCACTCCAGACAAAGGTACAAAATTCCGAATTCAGCGTTATCGAAGGCGGAAATACAAGATTTTCTCATAAAACAGGATTTGTACTTTGAAGAAACTTACAAAAAAACTGAATTATTGAAAGTCCTCCACACTGAACAGTTTGAGAAACAATATGTCATAGAAAGCATAGCTAAAAAGTATGGTCATGATGTCTTAAGGTTGCCTCCCTATTTTTGCATTTTCAGTCCTATAGAATTAATTTGGGGACAACTAAAACAACGAATCGAACATTAAAATTGAGTGTAGAAAGGAATAATTTACCATATTATATTGAAATGTCTCTACCATATATTTATCAACAGATAATAAAGTTTCAAACATCTTGTTCAACCAACTGATGTATGAGCACTTTATTGGATGGAACGAACATTTTCGTTGTTGCCCACTCCATCGAATTCGAACGCCCAGTCCGACCCCGTTTCCTTTCTCTGTCGGCACTTTTTGCGGAGATCCTCACTTTGTAAACAAATGGTATATCTCTGGGCTTTACTTTACCTCCGAACCTCTGAACTGAGCGCTCTCGAATACTCGCTTAGTTCTTCCGATCGCGCCCGCGCCGATCGAGTGTGGACACCGTCGGACGGTACAAATCGTTAACCTTTTTTTATAATTTCTTCCAGTAGTCTATTAATTTGCAGCCATGTGGACTAACAAAAAGTGTTTGATACTTATTCGTTTATACGCGAAAGAGTCTTGTGGGATCCAAAATATGAACAATACTTCAGCAGACAGAAAAAGGCAGATGCGCGATATTTCAATAAGTATGGAAATAGACGTGAGAAAGAATATGAAATAATGACTAGTTCGCTGGGGTCATTCAGGAGAGAACATTCTAAAGAGAAAATATCTAGTATTACAGGAAAGGGTAGGTATAGATTTGGTCAATAGAATAGAATAGTATTTCCAAACGCCTTTAGTAAAATAAGTATGCAGCGGCAAATTTCATATGTTTTTAGGCAGAAAAAATGTAATAAATGTTACAAAATAAGATTTCTACTTGAAAAAGCATCACCACCTGTTTACTGGGAACGAGAATATAGTTGTTTTGCTTTGAGCATATTTATTGAACAAAGTTATCAGGTATCTGAAATCATTACAGGTGCTGAAGAAGTGTACAACTCAAAATGGTTTGTTTGCTTTCGAACATGCAATTTCTGGCAGACAGAAATGAACCAGCTAACACTATGGATAATGTTATTGGAAGCCAAATGATGACAGAAGTAAGTGTAATTTTATTGTATTTATCTACTTATCATTTTACCACGGTAAACATGCATTGGTAATGGAATGCCTTGCAATTTGCTGTCGCACCCGTCTTGCATTTTCTGTCGGCCGACGTGGTCTGTTCACTAACAGAAGCAATGAGGATTGATTACAAGGGTTTCTCCAGGATCCTGGCACTATTTCTCCGTTATTTGCTTCCCTATCAAATGTTCCTTCTGGAGTGCATACCGATACTGAACCTTGTTTCCCCATGACGTTATGCAAATCTTCAATGGCTAGTACTATTAAAGTAGCTTTGTCTGGTATTGGTTTTTTAAGTACATTGAACACCGATACTATAAGTCCAAAAGTGTTCTCTACAATAAAATTCTTCGAGCTTTAGAGTGGCGATAATTATAAATTCCTTATGTACATCTATTGTGCCTGCCTTGAAAGGCAGGCACAATAGATGTGCGGTGAACCGAGGAATCTGAATATGCAATAATATATGGGGTATTCCATTTAAAAGAACATAACTTTGTTACATTTCGTGTTTTTTAGGACACCCTGTATAACATGAAAATATGTTTAAAATGTGGCATTTATGGGTCTCTATCCATCCGAAATTATTGTTTTCTTTTTTATCAAATACTTTAGCCATAACGCTCCGTGTCGAATAACGTGAATAACCCTGTATATTTATAATATTCGACTCGCGGTAATGGTAATAACTCACTAGTTGAATTTCAGCCAACTTCAACTGAGTGAGTTATTACCGTCGTTACCGCTTGTTGAAAAATATGCTATAGCATTATAACTAGATGAACAATGTTGGCCCCATTATAATCTCCCAACCGCTATTATTCTTTGTAAAGTCTTGAAATAGTCGTCCTGAGAGTATACGTCAAGATATATTTCGGCGAGCTAGCGAACTATGTAAATCATAAATGGACCATGAAAACTGTATGATTGGAGTCTGCATACGTGTCGAAAATATTCAGAATGATCAAATATGTCCGCGGAATATTGATGCTGCCATACTGGAGGGGAATCTTCTTAAATTATTCGTGAGATGAACTTGCCTATGAATATTATATGCCCGACAACCTCGATATTGTACTTTTGCGCCCGCTTCTCGGAGAATGGCTAGCTATTGTCTGGATTGAGATTAATGTAATTTTTAAACTTATCTTGCGACTGTTTCTGTGCTTCATCGTCTTTAACTCTCCAATAGAAACCACATATACTTGAGATAATAAACTTTACTGATGCTTCGGTCACCTCATTTTGTCAAATTTTGTACTTTTATGAAAGTACAAAATTTGACAAAACATGATTTTTGAATAAGTGGTATTATTTAACAGCTGTTGCAGAAGAAAGCACTAACGGGTAACAAGAGCCGTGGGAAATATGAAATAGACAAGGATAGCAAGAGGCGAGAGGATATGAAATAACGTGTACGTGTGAGGTAGTGGCGAAATTCCCAAGTCTCTTGCTACACTTGTCAGGCTGTAGTTTTTCTATGCGTGTTCTTATCACTAGTGAATGGTCCCAAGCTTCATCAAGATTACTTCCAAGGTAATTTATTCTTCTTACTCTTTCGAGCTCTGTTTCGTGTTAATTTTTACTTTCCTGTTCTGATGTTTTTGTTTTCTTTGTATGTTTAGTTCAATCACTTCACACGCTGCTGTTACTCAGTTTATTAGTCAATGCAGTGCTTCAGAACTATCTGCTAGAATAACCGTGTCGCAGATAACGCAGGTTGTTAATCCATTGCCCATTTGTAAGCATACCATCCCTGGTGTCTTGTAAAGCTCTACTGAATATCTACTCCATGTAGACGTTAAACAATAGGGGTGAAAGGACACATGTGATTCATCAGGCTAATAATCCTGTGTTCCTCACACTTCCTGGAGTTTTTCTTCTACGGTAGTGGTATAAACCTCGATGTCAGCCAGTCATTTGGCATTATGCCTGTTTCATATATTTTGTTGAATAGGTTCTCCATTATCTCCATGTGATCGTATAACAATATCTTAATTATTTCGATTGGGATACTATCTTCCGCAACAGCTTTTCTGTTCTTCAGCTATTCTGCTGCTTTGATAATTTCCTCCTTTGTGATATATAGTCCAGTCCACAGCTCCTCTACACCAATGTTTAATCTTTCATGGTCTTGAAACATTTCTTTGGCGTATTCTTCCTATCTGCCTATTTTTATCTTCGACATTCAGCAAGGGTCTACTACATTTATCTTCAACAAAAGATGAAGGGCTTTGTTTCCCTATTCCAGCTGCTTCTTTTCCCTTTTTTATGTAAATTGATAGAGTCGTGTCTTTGTTCTAACTCTTCAATACTAAGCATTTTACGCTTAGCCAATTTTCCTTCGCTTGTTTGATTTTCTTTCTGATGTCTTTGTGTGCTTGTTTGTATAATTGTTTTGTCTTTAATTCTGTATTTTCTTCTCTCCTTCAACATGTTCAGAATCTCCTCAGACATCCATGGCTGGCTCCTCTTTCGTGCCTCTTGTTTGAGATAATTTTCTGTTATCTGGTTTAGTGTTCTTTTTATATTTTGCCAATCTTGCGCAGAAGTTTGTGTTGACTTTAATGGTTCTTCGCTCAAGCCTCTCTGTATTTCTTTTGTTATTTCATTGTAAGTGGATTTCTCTTTGAGTTTATATGCGTTTATAGCTATTATGTTCTTACATCTTCCTATTCTTTTAAAGTCTACCCTTATTGTTGCTAGAAGAATATTGTGGTCGGTGGGGATGTCAGCTCCGCGATATGTCTTGCACGACTTCACTGTACTTTTATATCTCTTGTTGATAATTATATAGTTGATTTGATTCCTCGTGATGCGTCCCTCTATTCCATCTGCTGGAGATTTCCACCTGTATAGTCATCTAGGTGGTAGTATGAAAAAGCTGTTCATTACACTACATTGATTTTCTTTACAGAATTGTATTAATCTATCTCCTTTCTCATTTCGTATTTCAAGGCCAAACTTACACACCGTGTCATCTTCCTCTATTTCTGCTATCCTGGCGTTAAAGTATTCGAGCATTATATTAGTTTCATGTTTCTTTGTTTGTAATAGCATTATGTCTAAGTCCTCGTAGAATTGTCCTATTTCTTCCTCTATAGATTGACTTGTTGGGGCACATATTTGTACGATGTTTATATTAGCGGGTCTACTGTCCATATTGATTAATGTTATTCTATTTGATGGGGCATATATTTGTACGATGTTCATATTAGCGGGTCTACTGTACATATTGATTAATGTTATTCTATTTGACGCTGGTAAAGATGCAGTAACTGACTTTCCAATTTCATTAGATGTAAGTATCGCAGCACCATTTTTATTTTGTGTCTTTTCATCACATAACACATGTACCCGCATTTGGCCATCTTACTTCACTGCATCCCAGTATATCTATCTTGAGTCTCTCCATCTCTTTAATCAAGTTTGCGACCTTACCCGCTTCGTGAAGACTTCTTACATTCCATGTTCCTATTGTTTTATTTGGCTTCCACCCTCTCCTTATTTAAGAGGTGCCCGAGACTGAGGGCCATTGTTTTTGGTTCTATGAGCATATGTAAATTTCCTGGCGCAGTGTTAGTGTAGTGGTTTCCAGTTGCCTTCTACACCGCTGTTCATGCGCCGCTTCTGTGACTATCACCACGCCGCATGCTGTCTAATCCACAGCCATTTCTAATATGCCTGTGGTTAGTTCTGGATCAGCCAGCTGCCACTTTCCAGTGCCAGTTTTGCTCCACCCCGAGTATTTCATTTCCTCGGTACCACCCATATCTGGGAGGCGTTCCCCTATCGCCACCTGGGGAGGTGCCCGATGGGGGACTAGCAACAAACCCACACGGGTTGCTGATAGCTAAGGGGGGTAAACCCTTCGTCTTCTGGACACAGTGGGAAAGCTGTACAAAGTGTTATCCGGCAGAGGTTAGAAGCGGCACTCGAAGAACCGAGAGGCTTGTCGCCAAACCAGTTTGGCTTCCGTAGTGGAAATTCAACGAACAACGCATTGGGGGCAGTTCTATTCTCCATAGAAGGAACCTCCAATAAATGGGGAGCAATGGTGGCACTTGACAAAATGCGTTTAACACGGCGTCGTGGGGCATTATAATGCAGGAGCTATAAATAAGCGTGGAATACCGAGGTATTTACGGAATCTGATCGGCATAGACTGGAGATGTCTACCGGAGTTCCACAGGGATCAGCTTTGGGTCGTCTTCTCTGTATGACGGGGGCTCTAAGGACAGTTCTTCCTCGAAACACAAATACTGTGGCGTTCGCCGATGACCTTTTCTGGTAGCCTCCACCAAAGACGATATAACTTTGGTGCAAACGACAAACGAGGCGCTGAGAAGGCTAGATGAGTGGATGTCTAGGCACCAACTTCAGCTGGCACCAAGCACAACTGAGGCGGTTATTCTTCGGGGTTCTAGGATCACTAGGAACCAAGTGAGCTTCCGTCTTAGAGGGATGCAAATAGTACCCAGCCAATCGATAGGCTGCTGATGGAAGCGAGAGCGAACCTGCCTGGGGACCTGACCCCAGAGAACATGGTCTTTATAATGATATCGAGCGAGAAACACTGGAAGATAGTACACAAGGCATCTTAAAATTGGAAGACTCAGAGGAACATATAACAAGAAGAAGCAGGAGAAGAAAAACATACTTAACTCATATTGCAAGATGTGTCGCAGTGCACTGCGAAGAATATCGTTTACGATAGTGCCCGGAGCAGATGGAGATCGAGCAGAGGTAGGAAAGAGGGAATGGGTTTTGCCGGTCGGGCCGTGGCGACATGTCGAATGCATGCGCTTCCGTCCATTGGAGATGACATCAGAAGACTCAAGCTGGGTCAACGTCGACCGGGCAGACTCTCTCTCACCTCCAGGTGATATTTTGTTAGATCTGATAGCAACATTATATGAAACACTGAGTTTGAATGGTTCCGTGCTGGGTTATGGATTCCTAACCGTTTTATTTCTAAGACTTTCACTGTTGTGTTGTGTGTGTTGTTTTAAACAACGTCACTAAATAATTTTCCCGAAGGTATTGAGGTTAGCAGTAATAGATGTATAAACACTAAATAATGATATGTTGTTTTTTTTAACAATTTGTATCAATCTGTTTGCATCACTTTGTAAAATTATAGAAGGATTCTCTACATCTTTCGAAGTAAAAAAATGTAACAATTGAATATCGTTGGCCAAAGATAGTGGGAAATTATCGGCAATTTTAAATAAGTCGAAATTATTTATCAGAAATAATAATGGCCGCTTTCCAATAATACCACCCCAAATCTTTAGACTCAATGCTAGTTCTCAACAAACCTCTCAAAATTTGGATTCACGTCGACGTAAAAATACGAGAGAAGGACAATGTATTGTAGTTAATGAAGTTTATTGTAATTGAAGATCCGTATAGCAGTACAGCAGAAATTAGTCGCGATTTGGGCATTGGTCAAACATCTGTGAAAATGATCTTAACGAAGAACAAATAGCATCCTTATCACGTGCAGCTAAAGCAAGCACTTGAAAGGCAAGGCTTTGAAAACTGAATGAATTTCTGTAATTGGGGTCGTGCTCGAGTCCAAGAAGATGTACTCCTCTTTAGGAGAGTATTGTTTACGGATTAAGCTACATTTGATAACGGCCATGTAAACCGGCATAATTTACACTTTTACGCCTACGTTAATCCAAATTTTCAGAAAATTTGTTGACAACCAGCATGGACTCTGAAGATTTGTGGTGGTATTATTTAAACAGCATAATAAACTAATGTTTTCCAAAATGTTCTTAATGAAAATGTAGAAAACCTGCTGAAAAATTTACCACTGAAGTTTTCAAGAATAATGTAGTTACAGTTAGATGGAGGGCCTGCACATTTTTGTATTAGAGGCCGCAACACTTTTGATAAAAAGTTTCCAGCCAATTACTTCATCTGCGAGTCACGCCACGTACGATTTTTCCAATTCCTGCACGCCATAACAGAATAAAAACAGAATCGTAAATATCTTGAAAACCATCAAAGATACAACCACATATGTTTAGATAAAATGAAAGAAAATTTAATTTTGCCTATTGATTTAATGTGCCCTACTGAAAAACAATTATGTTTCTTGCTCGTTTTAAATCCGAAAACTGCATCTTTCTGCCGTGCTTAATTGCCGAGATTCATTTTCTGTAAAGTACTACAAACGTCAAATTTTCTAAAGATTGCTAAATAACTTCGAAATAGGCCTCGTATACATAAACCATGGTTAACAAACTGTGCCTTAAAATCAACGCTGAATTCAAAAACGAAAACAATATATTATTAATATATTTAAATTCAAAATCAGGAAGTTGATACCTAGTTAAAGTATATCCGGATGCCTGCCATCTCTGGAATTAATTTCTACAAGTAGATGGTTTGAAAAGAAACGTTTATTATTCGAAACATTTTCTTCTAACTTGAACGGTAAGGCCGTTGGAGAGCACCGCGCGCTTATTGGACCGCCCTGTATATCTGTGAAATAATTTGATATACAGGGTGGGCCAATAGTGCGTGGACGGAGGATTGTGGGCTTAATAAAAAATATTTCAAAAATCTGTCACTTGACCATGATAGGGACCCTTGAGCGCTATAACGTAAAAATATTTTCACTTAAATTTTGACGTTTATACAGGGTGATTTATATCAAACTCACATTTTTTTGAATAGAACCCCCTACATATTATTGCATATTTGGATTCCTTGGTCAATTCTAGTGTGACTTTATGTATCACATATGGAACTTTAAACGAACCGTTTAGGCGCAAATCACCATTTTTGGTATAAGTAGGTATCAGAAAAAATTGAATATCGCAGCGATAATAAAACCTAGAAGGCCTTGACTTTGCGGTACGACTAAGCATGAAATGCGTCACCTTAAATCAGACGGGTAAATTTGAATTCTTTTTGTACTTGGAGAAATCAGAGGATGAATTAAGGAAACTTCAATCACAGATAACTTGACTTTTTCAAATGGGAATGCCTATTTTGGTTCAAAGAATCAAATGTAAAATTTGATTACCTTTCTCACGATATAGCATTATTGATATCAATCTTTTTTGGTTTTCATTTTATTTCAAATTTTCAGTCAAATCGGTGTTTTTCAACTTTCCTGCATGCAAGCAACCTAGCAGACCGTGAAAAATAAACAAAAGCTCGTTAATATGGAAGGAAGCAACTAACTTAGTAGAAAAATGCAAACTAACTAGAGCAGCGAGGCAAGATTACGAAAATTCCTTACAACATATTAGCTCTAACCAGAAACAATAGCGGTAACAGGGACGCTCATTTTTCACAGCCTGCTAGCTATTAGCCAATTTCCAAAGTCAGTAAAAAAATATCTAATCAAAGGCAGTAGAATATCTATGTCTACTGACTAAATTTGAATAAATTTTCACATTTAATACTATAAGAAAGTAGCCATTTCCGTTAAGCCAAAAGTAATGATACCTCTGACTGGAACCCTTCAAATTCTTCAGTAGGTACTTCTACGTATTGTAATTGTAAAACATAAATTAGTTTGCAAAAAACTACATGAAATAATCACAATTACAACATAGCGTAATTAAAAAATTCTAGCAATTATTTCACTAGATGTTCAGAATGCTCTAGTAGAAGATATCTTTACTTTTGACTTAACTAAACGGAAATGACTATTTTTTATCCCATTAAATGTGAAATTTCATTCTAAACATGTTAGACCGTAAGCAAAAATCGCTGATAGTTTTCCTTTTGTTTCAAAATTTTTAATCGTTTTCGAAAGTTGTCAAGCTCTAGTAGACATCAATAGCTAGTAGGCTGTGAAAAACAAACACTTCTGTCATACCCCAGCTACTCATTGACATTAGATATCTTGCCGCTGTTGTTTCCGGTTAGAGCTGATGTGTTGTAAGGAGTTTTCATGTTCTTGCCTCGCTACTCGAGTTCGTTTGCATCTTTCTACTAAGTTAGTTGTTTTCTTCCATATTAATGAGCTTTTGTCTATTTTTCATGGCCTACGAGGTTGCTTGCGCGCAGGAAAATTGAAAAACACCGATTTCACTGAAAATTTGAAATAAAATGAAAACCAAAAAAGATTGAATCAAGAATGCTATATCGTTAGGAAGGTAATAAAATTTTACATTTGATTCTTTAAACCAAAATAGGCATTCCCATTTGAAAAAATAAAGTTATCTGTGATTGAAGCTTCCTTAATTAATCTACTGATTTCTCCAAGTACAAAAAGAATTCAAATTTAGCCGCCTGACCTTAGGTGACGCATTTCATGCTTAGTCGTACCGCAAAGTCACGGCCTTCTAGGTTTTATAATCGCTGCGATATTCAATTTTTTCCTGATACCTACTTATACCAAAAATGGTGATTTGCGCCTAAACGGTTCGTTTAAAGTTCCATGTATGGTACATAAAGTCACATTAGAATTGACCAAGGAATCCAAATATGCAATAATATATAGAGGGTTCCATTCAAAAAAAATGTAAGTTTGATATGAATCACCCTGTATAAACGTCAAAATTTAAGTGAAAATATTTTCACGTTATAGCCCTCAAGGGTCCCAACCATGATCAAGTGACAGATTTTTGAAATATTTTTTAGTAAGCCCACAATCCTCCGTCCACGCACTATTGGCCCCCCCTGTATACATTATATATATTGAAATCTTAACGTGTAACTGGGAAACTCCAAATTAATTGTATTGAAATTTGGACACCGTATTACTACCGTGGCGGAGAAATCAACAAACAAAACGTTTCAAAATCGCTCAAACTCAGTTTTCAACTTAATATTATTTGTTAGCACTGATATTGTGTGAGAAGTACTGAATCAAGGCACTACGCGCCATTTTTTTCATAGAGCAGACTTTTAACGGCACATATCTTAATATTTATTAAGCGATTAGATTTAAATTTCAGATAAGTTCTAGGAATGACAATATCTTTTAATTCTAATACCTAAATAAATGTGATGTGAGCTGAATTAGTCTACCTACTTGGAAGCATATTTTATTAAGTCTAAGTTCCTATGTTACGGTTCCATATTCCAAATCTACTAGGTAGAAATGCGAAATGTTAGGCAATAAAAAACATTGGTTCGGCAGCAGTGTTTGTCGTTTTTAAAAAGGGGCATAAATAACGTCCGTCGCAGTCATTTGTCAGCGAATGTGCACGGATCAGGGGTGTTTAAACAAGGTAGTGACAAGGTGTAATGTATGCACAGGCACGGCACGTGATATTTGTGCGTGCCGGTCCTACTGAATGTGTCCGGCGGGCGGGAAATAACAAATGTGCATATTTTTACACAAAAGCAAACATCACTCTTACAGCCCTTCGCAAAAAACGTCGGATAAATTGATTCAATGCCTTTCAATCATAAATCTAAACACTCATTTTGAAAGTATCAAGTACGAGTACATGGTCTTATGGAATAGTCACATAAATAAATGCTTCTGGTTCTGTTTGCTTTCGAAGTCGGTACAATAGTGTTGGATTCATTCGCAAAAAACAAAAATTCTCACAACTGCTTCAGACTGCATTTTAGATATTTTAGGGGTTCCTATTTCTACGGAAAGGGATAGAATTAGGCGGCGGTACAGGTGAAGGAGGAGAGAACTCTAAAATTGTATGTATTTATAAAGAACTGTCAGTTACCATGAGAGACCTACTCGAACATTAACTTTTAAGATACATCTGTAAACTTTTTCCTTCACGTGCCAAAGATAAAGGAAGTATCATGTATTCTTGCAATCTCGTAAGCCCAGTACCTACTGATCATAGCAGCTTATACAGGCAAACAGGCCCGACATTTTCCTCCTTGAATTCCAACAGAAAGCGGTGTTCGTTATAGAGTTTTCGGCGATATTCACCCAGGTGAACATCGTATGTAAGGAAAAGGTAACATGTACCAAATATCAAGAGCTGTTAGTCTGCTAGTAATGGTCATTCAATTCCTAGGTAGAAAGAGGAATACGCTGCTTCTGCACTACATGCAATGCCGGTACTCGTGCGATGGCTCACATCCTAGACACCAGAATGCAGAATACAGTCATCATGGAATGCCTTTATCTAGTACCCACGATTCACGGCTTCACCTTTTTAGTTTTAAATAATATTCCTACAAAATATATAGTAACAACTTATGAAAAGTATGCTTGGCGAAGTTTAGTATTTGCTATTGCACTGAACCAAGCAGGTTAGCAGCAAGGGTTGGTTGGTAGAACGTCGAAATTACATAAAATTCTACGACATGACTAATTAAAAGATAGGTTAAAAATTACGCAAATTATACATATTATAAATACACATGTGATGAAATAATAAGACAGTAACTTAATGCAAGATTTATTTTTTACAGTGTTAACGAGCAATTTTTGAGGGCTTCTGATATTTAGTTAAATCTGATAGCAACGTTATATGAAAAACTGAGTTTCAATGGTGCCGTATTGTGTTATGAAATCGTAACTGTTTTATTCCTATGAGTTTTGCTATAAACATCGTCACTAAATAATTTTTTTCCGAAGGTAAGTAGGCTTTGAGGTTAGCAGTAATAAATGTATAAACACTGAATAATCATATTTGGGTAAGTAATCCATCCCATTCGTTCTTATGGAATAGCTACATAGATAAATGTTTCTGCTGTCTTTATTTCCCACGCCACTCGATGGAGCAATCGCCGAATAAGTTTAAATTTGAAGTAACATGCCTTTTTGCCGTTTTATGACATCTATATCATACAAAACTATGTCACTCATTTCCGTCGCTCTGTCTGCTTGCTCGGTAACATTGGACTACTTTATAGCTTGAGGAAATATTGAAGCAATGTTAATATAATATTTGCGATAGGTTACTATAATGGCGATTGGCGGCGGTGGGATTGTGACGAGGAAGTAAAAATCCGGGTGGCTATGGCAAAAACAACTTTTACAAAATTCAGTAAGTTCCTAATTCGTCGTGAAGTCCCTTTGAGCCTTAGATTGAGGGTGGTAAAATGCTATATATGGCCAATTCTTCTATATGGTGTAGAAACGTGGACCTTGAAAGTAAGATCCATGAACAGAATTGAAGCGATGGAGATGTGGCTGTTGCGAAGGCTCCTGCGAATTTCGTGGGTGGAGCATGTTACAAATGAAGAAGTACTGAGAAGAGCAGGCATGGAAAGAGAACTGATCAATAATATTAAACACCGTAAATTATCTTATCTGGGGCACATTCTGCGAGGATCGAGATACTCATTACTTAAACTTGTGCTGACAGGAAAGGTCGAAGGACGGAGAGGCGCAGGGCGCAAACAGCATTCCTGGCTGAGGAACATAAGAGATGTGGCATTTACAGTGCGGCTACCATTTTTTGACGTGCAGAGGAAGGTTCTCTCCAGATAGTTAGTTAGAAGTAATGAACATTTGAACACCTACACGCTGCAGAGCGTATGGTGCCTGAAGAAGAAGAAGACTATAACGGCAAGCCAGAGTAAACATCATAAATGCGTGTTTCAATAAGAGCACAACATTGTAAGAATGTGTTGCTGTTTATTGGTAGGCCAATGCCGACATTACAATGAATAACAATACAATAGCATAAATATGACACTCCTCTTAAAATTTATAAACAATTTTTGCAGGAATGTTTAGTCAACTTTCAGAATTGTTCGTTCATACATCTAGGCTACTTATCGGATCTACTACATCTATTTGCTGTTAGTACTGCTCTGTCTCCTAGGTCGGTACTTCAGTCTTGCCAGCTCTTCTCTCCACGGGCTTCCGAACCAGGAGTGCCCTAGTTCTGGGCCCGCAGATGAGTTATGTTCAAGATAACATCCAGAGATAAACTGGGTTGAGCAGTTCTGTAGCCTGGTCGAATTCCATTCTATATGCAGTTTCCTGTACGCTTGCCGGATATGGAATATGTATGTTTGAGTTTTATCTGAGTTTGAGCGTAGCTTTCCACAGATTGAGCTACACAGTAGCATCCAACCGAATGGATGGCATAGATTTTCGTAATGTACATCATATAACTTCCAAAAAATTGATAACATCTTTCGCAACTATAACTCCCTTCGATATGGGAAGTGACAGAGAAATATCGGAGCCTCACATAAGCAATGCAAAACATGATCAGTGCCCGCAATCGGTTGTAGCTCTGCTCTCAGATTATCTTGATTGCCTTCGCTTGCGTGTCATTTCTCAGCTTTCCGAGCGGCACCGAGTGCGATGCGGCGTGGGTGTGCGAACCGTCAGGTGTGCCCCAGGGGCATTCCCACCCTCAGTCAGGATTTACAGCATGCCAGACCGTCCTGTTTCATACTGATCTCGTCTTAATTCAGCTTCCCACCTCGACGTTACGGCTCATCGGTAAAAACTACCCACCGAAACGTTAATGGCGCTGCGAACAACGGAAAGAATGGAAGCCGCAGTTATTTCACAGCACTTAATTTGGATTTTCGTTTTTACTAGGTACCATGCGAAATTAAGGGAAGTATTATTACTGCAAACATGTAGGAACCCGTATACCAGTACATTAGCCCAGTATGCGGCTGAGTGACGTTTGTAGCTCAGATTACCATCAACACGCATCCATTTACTGCAAATTTTACAGAAGGTAGGGAACACGTCAAAGAGCAACGTTTACGCTACGCCGATATCTGCTATCACCGACGATAAATATATTAACGTAGTTTAATCGTCGGTATATATGAGCTGCCCAGGATGGTGATTCTAATTCGCCAAGCGAGGGTCGCTTGAGGCTACCCTTGACTAAATTAACAATTCCCGTCGGTTCCACCAATGGGAGCTAAGTATTTGCGTGCAACAATTAATGCTTTGGCGAGGGTCGCCTCATTTTTGTCAAGGGTCGACAAGATTCAAGCGACCCTCGCTTGATATGAGACAAGGACGGGAGATATGCCGTCTTTTTATTTTGGCATACGACGAAAACTGCAAATGGCGCGCAAAGTGCAAATGTAAGGTTATGAAATCAGGTTTTGTACCTTAGATCTTTTGATTTGCGTACATGATTTCTTGATCTTGTGCATAGATTATACCCATATTGTGTTCATTTTTCATTTGTGAGATACCTATTAGTGATTTTGCAAGTATGGCATTGCCTTTTATACATTTGCAAATTGTTGATGAGTTGCAAAGGGCGGAAGAACGGGATCGATCTCGATGACTTCGGAGGATGATCAGAGATGCTCAAGATCCACTTTCCATCCCGCATTGAGCATTTAAAGACAATTTTCCCCCAATTTTCGCCTATCTAAAGATGCTTGTCGGTATTTGGTGGATACATTCATGAGAAGGAGAACTTATGAAAACCGAATTCCTGTAGCATTCAAGGTAAATGGTAGATTTAACAACCTTGTACAGTTTGCTGATTATAATTTTGTAGGTGCTTGGAGCGTTACATTTTTTTAGTTTTGGTAGCTATCAACGAAGTATAGCTGGTAATAGTGTGTCCTGCATGAGCCAGACAATGAGTAGATCAATAAAGGAGGTCTGTGATACAATACTCAGGCATGTTATGAAAACTTGGGTACCTTATCCTAGGCATGACCAAGAAAAGGAAGCCAATAAGCAACAGTAATACCCACATTGAATAATGTAAAATAAATGATATTACAAAAGGCTTAATTTCAGATTTACCAATCGTCATCATCAGATGCCCAAAGTTATAGGAATTGTAGATGGGACAAAAGTAGCTATAATGATGACAGAAAAGGTTACCATAGTCTGAATTGCCAAATTGTGAGTCAAAATCATGAATATTTGATAGAATCCACAAATAGAATCATTAAATTTCCTGTTTTCAGATATGTGATGCAAATATGAAAATATTGAATGTTTTTGCTAAATGGCCAGGCAGCAGGTATGGTGCATATATATGTGGCACCAAACCAATATTGGAAGAATAATGGCTACAATGCAGAACAGAATAGTAAGATTATGGGTAAGTGAAATAAACAAAAAAATTATAATTATTATTATTAAAATTGTGATTAGTATTGTTGTCAGGCATCTGGATAAAGCCAGACATAGGTAGGCTTTTTGATTGTGTGTTTAACCAAAATAAACAGCGCCTGGCTTTTGTTAGGCTTTTTACATTTCACATTTGATTAATAATAAAATACCTATACCTAAGACTAATATGCCATTCGATTTAATTTATTTTTTCACTAGAATTTAACAAGATTTATGAATAATGAAAAAAGCTAGATTACATTTTTTTGTTGTATCTGTTAGCACTGAGACAAAATCTAGAATGTCCAGCTTTTCTAACCAAACTCACTGGTCTGTCTGGCGATTAGGTTTGGCGATCTGACAACCCTAGTGATAAGAGCAGTTGGTGGCTAAAACTGCTCCAGGTTTGTCCTTCTTTTGCATGTTACACACTATTGCTACAGTTAAAATGTCACACTGTTGAAATATACAGTTTGTGCCAGATTATCACAGTGGTGCGATGGATGATGAATGCTAACTTGAAATGGTGGACCATTCTGTTGCTGATAGAAGCCAATTCATTATCAACCTTGTTTTTATATGTTTATTGAAGGTGTAGTGACTATAACTTTGCAAGCTATTCCATAAATATACAGAGAGTTTGCTTAAAAAGTTTTCCTTGGTAGGGTTAAACTACTTTCTTGGGCAAGTGTTAGAGCCTGACCCCTAAGAGTTGCATTATTACTAATGGGTAATATTTCCAAAGAGTGGAGTAGTGGTGACTCATGTTTTAGTATATAACAATAAGATCCCCTCTTTGTCCTCTCTCCATAAGGGACGTGAGATTGATATGCCTGCAGATTTGGCAAGTCTTGTTTCCATCAGAATTTTTCATAATTCTTTTTTTTTTTCTTTAGGTAATTCTGGGTATCCCTGCCTACCTTGGCTGATGACGTCTATCAAAAATCCAGCATCTCATGAGGAGCAGGCTTACAACACAAGATTTGTAAGATGTAGGAGTACAGTAGAACAATGTATTGGTTTGTTGAAAGGGCGATTCTGGTGCCTCTTGAAGCATAGAACCGTGCATTACATGCCACTAACTGCAGTAAAAATCATAATGGCATGTGCTGTAATACACAACATTGCACTGCAGTATAATGTTGAAAATCCGCCAGAGATTCTGGATAATATAGATTTGGAACCAGTGCCACCACCTCTGCTTCCTAGTGCTGATATGATGTTGAGGTAGCAAGGACAACAGGCAAAACTCCAGTATGTTCAAAGATACTTTTGAACATATTAAAGATATTGCCAATTATTGTAATTTATTTTGTTGTTGTCTCTTACTAATCAACACCATTGCTCTGGCTAATAAAAAACCACATTCACCGATATTATAAGAAGTAGTTAATGTATTATCATTTGATAGGTATTAATTTTTTAAAGTACCAAGAAAAGCATGTCAGGTAATACATAATTTGGCTAAAGCCAGTTTGAAGAGTTAAAAAAAATAATTTAGTAACCTTAGCTGAATTTTCAACATCTGGACAGCTTCAAAAATTATACAAAAAATCAGAAATATAACTCTAGAGCTCTACCACGTTAACATATTCATAAATTGTCAGGATTTGATTACTTGAGTACTTATCTGATATCTTTTTTTAGATCAAATTTAATTATTTGTAATGCAGTATAATTTTTCTGTGGCAAAGACTTCCACAAAATAACTAACCTTTTTAATTCCAATGAATGTGGTTTGATTTAATGGTGAGTTACAAATGATATTTCAAAACTATTTATTACATTTCCTACATTATAGCAATAGCCTGTGTAGTTATATACTGATAGAAACACAGTGATGATATATCTAAAAAATTGGTTTAGCAAGATCCTTGGGCATAGTCCTTCAAGGATATTTCTGTGGTTTAAAGAAGGAATTTATTTATTTATTGGTAGATCTTACAAACACAAATTTCACAGTAGTTACAAGTAAGAGTGCTTATCACTATATACATTAAAAACATCTTACTAAACAAAACCATCAAACTAGTTACTAAATCACAGACAAAAACTGACTACCTTTGGAATATCATCTCAAGGTGTGGTTTATCATATAATATTCCTTTGCACTGGAGTTAAAGAAGTCCAAATAACCAAGTTTTAATAATAGTGTTACAGTGAGAGAAAGAACAGCAGGCATGATGCCAGTATGTTCAAAGATACTCTCGATCTATTGAAGATATTGCCGATTAATATAATTTATTTTGTGCTTGTCTCTCACTAATCGACACAATTGCTTTGGCTAAGAAGAAAAACCACATTCACTGATATTATAAGAATTGCTAAATGTGTCATCAATTGATAGATATTAAAATTTTCAAAGTACAAGGAAAAGCATGTCAGATAATACATACCTTGCTATAGCCAAACTTGGAAAGGAGTTTTTAAAGAAAATAGTTTGCAAACTTTATCTGGATTTTCAACATACAGACAGTTTCAAATATTATACCAAAAATCAGAAATATAACTCTAGAACTCCACTGTGTTATAATTAACCAAATCATAAATTGTCAGGCATTGATTACTCGAGTACTTATGTGATATTTTTTTTAGATCAAATTTAATGATTTGTAATACAGTGTAATTTTTACTGTGGTAAAGACTGCCTCAAAATTACTAACCTTTTTAATTCCAATGAATGTGGTTGGATTTAATGAGTTACGAATGATTGTTGCAGTTCCTACATTATAGTAATAGCCTTGATTAACCCTATACAATATGTTAATCAATGGTAATAGTCTGATGTGTATATTATATGCTGATAGAAACACAGTGATGCTACATCGAAAAAATTGGTTTAGCATGGATATATCTGTAGGAATTTATTCATTTATTGGTAGATCTTACAGCCACAAATTTCACGGTAGTTACTAGTTGCTTATCACTACATACTACATTGAAACATCTTAGTCACTAAAACAGTAAACTAGTTCTTCAATCACAGACAAAAACTGACTACCTTATGGGATATCATCTCAAGGTGTGGTTGATCATAACATATTCCTTAGCTCTGGAGTTAAAGAAGTCCAGATTACTAATGCTACTATAAAGTCTATAGGAGACATATTAGAAGGCCTAGAAAAAATTGGTCACAGCTGTTCAGTGTACTATAGATAAAATTGCATAGGGACAATATACAAACGCAATGCATACTTCACCTATGAGATAAGGTCTGCATATTGAAAATATTATTGGTTATTGTTGTTTTAGTAGGCATTGGGTAAGAATATAAAATATTCTTTTAAGATATAATTATGAAACCTTATATTATTATGATTTTCCAAGTTTCTCTCGCATGACTGTGGTAGTAACAAATGTTGACGGGCTGTGTCAAGTCAACACCTGAACTATTACTGATCTGAATATATTATTATGCATGTCTTATTTTTTCTCGCATGGTTGCGGTAGTAACAAGTATTGACGGGCTGTGCCAAGTCAATACCTGACCTATTATTATTCTGAATTCAGGAAGGACCGTACAATGCTACAGGTCTTGAGGATTACAGACTTTTGGAAGGTTTTATGTAACTTTTCATCCAGGCCCAATTGTTGCAGGTGTGGCGTAAATGTATTTGGAGTAAGGCCTGAGACCGACATAATGAGAGGGACAATGACAACTTTGTTTTGTTTCCATAGTCGTTTTATTTCTATGGCGAGGTCGGTGTATTTAGATATCTTCCCAGCGTAGGTGTTTTGGATGTTCATATCATTGGGAATCGCAATATCTATTAAGTAGGTCACTTTGTCTGTCTTTGACTGGAATACTATATCTGGCCTGTTTGCTGGGATGGTTTTATCCGTATGTATTTCAATGTCCCAGTATAGTTTGAATTGATTGTTCTCTAGTACTGAGGTCGGTGTGTAGTTATAATATGGATCTGTGTTTTCAATTAGCTTGTTTGTTGTGGCTAGTGCTTGGTGTATGACTTTGGCTGCAGAGTTATGTCTGGCTGTATACTCAGTTCCAGCGAGAGTTTTGCATCCACTAGTTATGTGTTCTATTGTTTCCTTCTGTTGGTGGCATTTTCTGCAATTGTCATCAGAGATGGATGGATCTTTCATTATGTATTTCCTGTATTTCGTGTCGCAATCACTTGGTCCTGGATAGCAAGCATAAAACCTTCCGTTTCCGGAAAGAGCTGGCCATCCTGCAGCCAGGTGTATGACTGCTTTTCATTAATGTAGTCTTGTGAAACACGGTATCTATGTTTGCCGTGGAGTGCCTTCTGCGACCAGGTGTTTATTTTTTCTTGTTGTGCTTGTGTGTGGTTGTGTGCGTCTGCTGCGTGGTCTGGACAAGAAAGGGCGAGTGGTGTGTAGTTTTTGTCTGCTTTTACTATTGCTTTATGCAAGTTTGTTTCTTTACTGTGGAAAAAATGTCTGAGTGATTTTATTTGTTTTGCATGAAGTGACTGTACATCTATAATTCCTCTGCCCCCTTGTTTTCTGTCTATGGTGAGCCTTTCCTTGCATGCTTTGGGATGTGACATTCTGTGTTTTGTGAGTTCTGTTCGGATGAGTATATGGATGTTTTCTATGTCAGTGTGCGACCACTTGATAATGCCAAATGAATATGTTAGGATTGGTATAGCAAATGTGTTAATAGCTTTTGTAAGATTTCTAGAATTTAGTTTCGTTTTTAACAGTCTAATAAGGCGGTCTTTAAACTCTTGTGTTAGTTGTGATTTGATTTTTGTGTGGTCTATCTTAGCGTTTTGATTAATACCCAGGTACTTGTACGTTTCATCCTTGTCCATGTTGTCTAGCGCCTGGCCAGTTACTACTTCCTGTTCGGGATGGTTTTTCCATTGGCCTTTATTGATGTGAAGCACCTTGCATTTACTCATGCCAAACTCCATCTTGATATCTGACGTACAAGCTTCCGTTATCCTGAGTAATTCTCTCAGTTGCACTTCTGTGGCGGCATATAGTTTTAGATCATCCATATAAAGAAGATGATTGATTTTGTGCTGATTTGCTTTCAGGTGCCTGATGGTGAAACCACAGTTTGTGCTGTTAAGTGTGTTGGAGAGCGGATTGAGACAGAGGCAGAACCATAGTAAGCTGAGAGAGTCACCCTGAAAGATACCACGACGTATATGTAGCTCATCCGTTTGAATATGACCGTCCTCAGTTTGAAGGTGTATATTTGTTCGCCATGTCTCCATCGTTCTTGTAAGAAACTGACGAAGCCCTGGGTTGATTTTGTATATTTGAAGAGTTTTTGTTAGCCAGCTATGGGGTACAGAGTCGAAAGCTTTTTTATAGTCGATGAAACAGGTATGAAGATTCCTGTGTTCTTTTCTGGTTTGCTCCATGATCACACTATCAATTATAAGTTGTTCCTTGCATCCTTGGCTTTGTTTTCTACATCCTTTTTGTTCTTCAGTCAGGATGCTGTTTTCCGTGAGGTGTTTTTCAATTCTTCTGCATATCGTTGCGGTGATGATCTTGTACAAGGTGGGAAGACAAGTGATTGGGCGATAGTTGGCAGGGTTTTTGGTGTCTGCGTTTTTGGGTTTTATATACGTTATTCCTTGCGTGAGGAATTTGGGAAGCCTATTGGGTTGGAGTATGGCTTTATTAATTTGGTCTGTGAGCACTTCGTATACTGAGCTGAACTGCTTGTACCAAAAATTTTGTATATTATCCACGCCTGGACAGTTCCAGTTGTGAGTATGTTTTATTGTTTCAGCTATTTCCTCTGGCGTAAGAATAACGTTTCCCTGTTCCACTATATGTTGATGTTTTTCCTCTTCCTGTCTGATCCATGGAGCGTTTTCATTATGTGTTTTGGGTTCTGACCATAGGCTTCCCCAAAACTCAGTTAACTCTTGTTTACTAGGAAGTTCTACTGCTGTTATCTGGTTGTCGGTTGTTATCTTTTTGTAGAATTGTTTTTCACTTTTCTGAAAAAGGTTATTAGCGTCCTTTCTGTCGTTTGATTCATTGTATCTGCGTAGTCGAGCTGCGTAGACTGCAAGTTTTTGTTTGAGTGTATCAGTTATTTCTGGTATTGATTTTTGGGGCGACTTGGATTTATATAAACATTATATTATTATTATTATTACATTTTATAAACATTATTATAATAGGTTTTCTTTTTGCTCAACAACTTCTTTAATTTGCGTGAATAATTTATAATGAAATTTCTGACAATGTAAGAACCAAAAGTTCAATATCAAGTTTTAAAAGAGCCTCAAAGTATGAGATCCTGTAGAGTATGTAACTCAGTTTTCACTCGGTTATTCATAGTCAATTTAGGACATTCAACTGATTTGTATTTTGTATTATGTAGAGTATTATTTATGGGCACGAGTAAACTAGTTATAAGGATTTGATCATTTTGTAACTATGAAATTGCAAATATTATGTATGTTAAGTAGAGGAGTGATGAATGGACTTCACCGATGATAACTAAAATAAAGCGGTTTTAGTGTTATTATTAAATGATACATTATTTATACTTTTCTATTATTCATGATCATGGAAATCACTAAGACTGTTTATAATATTGAAAAGTTTTAAGTCATCCGCTTTATATTAAACAATGTGAATATACCTAGAATATACCACATACTAATAAATGATTCAATGTAATACATTTACTTCTAATAGAGGCATTTATATAATAATGATGATGACATTCACCTCAGTGAAGTTAAGATGACATTAGACGGAAATTAATATATATATATACTAAAACATAATATGGTATATTGAGCTAAATTCTAAATTTCACTTTTGAACAAACACAAGAAATATAGTATTGCGTCAAATGCAAACTATGCAACCTATGCCTAAGAAAAAGACAAACATACAACAGTAAACTAAACAGAATTTGTGTATTTTATTAATATGTGCCATATTATGTGACTCATTTGTTCAATATAGACTATATATGTCTCAGGAGATAAAATTATTGAAGTCTATGTATATGACCATAATGCATATTTGAAGATAATGAAAGAAATATAGTTTCAACACTATACCGATTAATAAATCTCAATGATCTCTGAAAAATATTATATACAGTTATGAAACCAAACCATTCTGAGCGAAAGAATAAAAAACTGGTACATACAAAATTCAGTTTGATCTAATGTTACAGTTACATATATCACAGCCATTTTCAATTTATAATATATATATATATATATATATATATATATATATATATATATATATATACATATATATATATATATATATATATATATATATATATATATATACTAAAACATAATATGGTATATTGAGCTAAATTCTAAATTTCACTTTTGAACAAACACAAGAAATATAGTATTGCGTCAAATGCAAACTATGCAACCTATGCCTAAGAAAAAGACAAACATACAACAGTAAACTAAACAGAATTTGTGTATTTTATTAATATGTGCCATATTATGGGACTCATTTGTTCAATATAGACTATATATGTCTCAGGAGATAAAATTATTGAAGTCCATGTATATGACCATAATGCATATTTGAAGATAATGAAAGAAATATAGTTTCAACACTATACCGATTAATAAATCTCAATGATCTCTGAAAAATATTATATACAGTTATGAAACCAAACCATTCTGAGCGAAAGAATAAAAAACTGGTACATACAAAATTCAGTTTGATCTAATGTTACAGTTACATATATCACAGCCATTTTCAATTTATCTTAAATATGCTCTGGGTACCTAGATGTTATTGTCCATTTTGTACATTAGATTTTTTATAAGAAGTAATAATCATATTCAGGTGATAGTATGGATACAATAACAATGAACACATTTCAGACCCAACTGAGTGAAAGTAGACCACATTTTATCAACAAAAACTGCTTCTTTATTTTTATATTCACATTTTGAGTTTTTCTGGCGACTTTTATTTGAATTATTATAACTAGAAACAGTAGGGATTTATAACCATATGAATTTGTAATAAAGTATTGTATCTACATAGGTAACTGAATACCTATGTGTGTACTGTGTAAAACTAGAATATAAAGGAACTGAGTATTGCAAGTTAAATTCTAAAAGAAGGTGGGACCTAAAGAACGGCCAGTAAAAGTAATCAGAAAATTAAATTAAAATTAAATAATTAGGTAACAAATTATATGTTTTGGATGTAAGTAAAAAAACCTAATTTTTTTATGTGTAGGCATTAGGAATTTCTAGAAGTTTTGTTAATATTAATTCTACTTTGCTGTGGATGGCTTATATATAAAACTGACTGATTTTTGAACAATTATGCAGGGATCAGTCATCAAAAATATCTTTTGAATAGGAAAGGGTGGTAATGACATTTGTCTCATCTTACAAAACTATCAAATCAATATAATATGTCTCCAATTTCAAAAATTATACCAATTATCTTGTTCATAAATTGTCTTGTACACTATGCACAGAGAAAGAACCTTTATATTCTAGTATGATGAGATAAATAGATAAAATTATTTGTTATTGAATCATATGCAGTGTATGACTGTTAAGTTTAGTTACTTCTTCTTCATATCTTCTTCCTTGATTTACTTAAAATTTGTATTTATATTATTATTCTGAAATAAATCGATATTTCTATCCAATGGTCTTGCTGTCTTTACAGTGAAAAAAAAATTAACTGCTAAAAAAGATGAATTTGATATGACAGTAATAGATTGGCATTCTGGAAACTTTCTTGATGATTATAAATTCTGGAATATATACTTGTTGGTAAATGAATCTAATCTACTAATCCAAAATAAGAAGGAGCAATGCATTGGGAAAACATATTTTATTGCTGAGGTACTGATGCGGTTTTCTTACAGATTAATACATTATTTTTACTTTTCAAATCAAATGCAATAATAACTAACTGCAGGAAGTTTTTATGGTGATACTTGCCCATGTGAAGAGTACATACAAATTAAAAAAAAGATACATCATCTAATACATCAAAAATTTTCAGAGCTGCAATGTACCAATCTCCTGCCACCTACCCTAAGCAATGTCCATTTCAGCTTTACCTTAGAAGCGTTATTATATATGTTACGGTTGAAATGCTTACATGGTTACTTTATAAACTAGCTGGATATTATACAAACTATCCAAATGCCTGGTTATTTTAGTGGAAAGTAATCTTTCAATTAAAATATCAATGAATGTTGGTTAATTTGTATTATATCCAGACAGTTTGTAAACTAACCACAAATTGTAAAGTACAAACCACAAAAGGATTCCACAAATTAACCAGGGGTTTTGGGTAGTTTACAGACTAACCACAGTATTTTGATAAAGTGTGAACTATATTCCTGGTAATTATGTAATAACTAACTCGTTGGTTACCATGCAAAATAAGCCATTACCTTTGGTTAATTTAAATAATCCCTAGCAAAAAATAGGGTCCCCTAACGAGTTGGTAGTTATACATAACTAGAAATTTCAGTTCACACAATATCCAAATACTATACAGTTTGTAGACTAGCCAAAAACCCCAGCCAATTTGTGGCTTGTACTTTAATGGAATTCTTGGCTAGTTTACAAACTGCTGGATAGTATAGAAACTAACTAAAATTTATTGCTATTTTAATCAAAACGTAACTTTTCACTAAATTAATCAAGTATTTGGATAATTTAGATGCTATCCAGCTAATTTACAAACTATCCAGGTAAGACACTTTAACTGTAACATATATAATTAGGTATGCAGAAATGTTGTGCAAACTCAAAGGCAAAAAAAGTTATTTGATTCATCCATAGGCTAAGGATTAGGGCATTATTGTTAAATCATATTGCACAGATTTATTTCTTGTCTGTAGAATTATTGCATCTTCATTATTTTCTGTGGTATAGCCTACTCTTTGGTATAGCATTGCAATGCCATTTTCATATATGTATGTACAACGAAAAGCTGATAATGGTAAATGTAGATTCATTTTCACTATGAAGTATGTAATCTGTTTAGCTGCATTTATGTAATTAAAACAAAGTTTAATTTATTTAAGATAAAGTTTAAAATTGTACCTATCACAAGTAATATATACCTATTCCATCAACTCGTCTAAACTCATGAGGATTTATTTTGATGGCGAACCTATATAATAATGCACTGATTCTTGCATCACTGATTTATTTATGTTTGAAAGAAAGACGAACACATAATTTGTTTAATTTCTCCTTCATTTCTTCTAGCTTCTTACTCAAAAAAATAATTTTCAGCTTCTGTACTTCCACAGTATTTACAGAAGCTTGTTGATGCTAAGCAAGCCTCATCAATTTGTCTTTCAACTGTGACCTATGACTGTTTCATGAAGCTTGTTTCCTGTAAATAATGAGATTTAAAAGAAAACAGTTTATAAATGGTTTTTATTTTTACAAGATACACATAATTTGCAACCAGTTTACTTTGGTTTCTCCATTTGTAAATTATCATACATAGACCTTAACATACCCAATATTTCCACACTGTCTGCTTAGATGATAAACTTTCTTTCTACCAACTGGCAAATAAAATAATCACTTCAATTTGTTAGGTTTTGTAGAGCCCCTGCTTGAGGCTTCATCATAGTATTATGATTTATTATTTTCAAGAATGGTGGTCCATTTTTGTATGCCCATGCTTGAAGTAAAAAGAACACACCAGACGATGCATCGTCAGCTCTCTACTTTTTCTTCTGAAAAAAAGATGATTTTATTAAATTGTTAGTATTGTTACATGTCAAATGTAGATTCATGAATCCACACAGACAGATAAGTAAATAACCTATTTTTATCTCTTTCAATTAGAAGTGATGTGAGGGATATACAAAGCAAGACAACCAAGTCTCTTTAATATTGGATCACTTACCGCAGTAAACAAAAAATGCATTCTTGTTTTTCGTCGTAATCAACAAATTTAATTTTAATGTTTGCGATCGGGAGCTGCAGCATACATACACTATTCATTCGCGTATTTCCACGTATTTCAACTTTTAAAAGTACTTAAAGCATAAATATAAAGTGATCCTTAACCAGTGGCCTGGCCTGGGCCCCAGTGCCCCCAAAAAACAGGTGACGGTGACGTCACGTATTGCCAAAATCAGTGATTTAGGGTTTTCAGTAATGCCAACCTCGAACGTATATGCTACCAACCTAAGGCTATCAAGGTCCTAAACGTCTCCCAACAATCCCGTGCAACAATCCCAACATCGAAGTAGGCGGCCAAGCGAGGGTTGAGTCACGAAGCGAGGGTCGCTTGAATTAGAATCAGGCCTCAGGAGTTGAATGCCACCCGGTCTGGCATGGTGTGGTAATTTTTATATTGGAAATAGCATCAGAGATCGATATGGGGACGCATATTAAGCAAACAGTGTATAGATTTATTCTGAAAATCAATTTTTAAGGTAACCGGTGTAGTGAGCAACTGGCACTGTCAAAACCGATACCAAATTTAGAAATAGCCAAAGTGATCAAGACGTCTAGTGGTGGAATTTAGAACCCAATGTTGTATGTGTGCCCGTGGTAACTAGATTCTTTTAACATGCATGTGTACCAACTCAGAGAGAATGAAATCAAAACACAGAAATGTTATGATATTGTTTTTTATTCTTTGTTTCTTAACATTTGTTTTGTATTTATTAATCATGAGTGCTGAGTGTTTATGGTATGGTTTTGTTACTTAATTCTTGTATTTATCAAATCATGAGTGCTTTGTATTTCATATATTTTACTGGTGAAGTATTCATATTGATATGTTAAAATATACCATTCAAAATGTCTTAATAATAGTGGTAAACTGGCTCTTGTTATTAATATTGTATAATAACATTCACAGTTCTAAATGATAAATTCACAGTTCTAAATGATAAATAATAATAAGAATACATGGTGGGCTAGGTCTCTGTTCAACGTCAGGAAGAGAAATATGGATAGAATGTGGAAAAATGTAAAATATCAGCATATGTAAATAAAGAAATATAACCAACACATAAAGGAGTAAATAAAGGATGTAAATGGAATAGGGTATCTAAAATATTATTAGCATCGCAAGCATAACAACATAGCAAGCATGGTATCTAAGCACATAAATAGATCGATAAATAAATATAAACAATAAACAACATATAAAAGGGCTGGTTAGAGGAAAGGTATGTTTCATAACCCACTTCCACCTACGGTAAGTGATAAGCCGCCCCGGGGACAGTCACGTTGGTTTCCACAACCATAAAATAAATATCGTATATACATGAAGACGATCAGTAAAGGTTGAAATAGATACACCTAAATAAGGTAGAGTTATCTCTGCTCACCATCAGCCTGCAATCCCTCAGGACCTAATACCTAGAGTAGACGTAAATTAGAGACCCAACACCATATAAAGTCGTCTTAAAACCCCGCATGTATAGTATACGTTGTCAAACACTTTAAATATCGCAGCCAGTCCACATTAGTTAATAATACAAACTCAAAAGACAGCATACCTGCAAATATTTTTGTAAGACTTCCAAAAATGCATTGTGTAAATTTTGGTGACTGAACTCTTCCCTCTTTTTAAAAAAACAATCCCCTCTCGTAAATCATGAACAATCTATGGCAACCAGTCTGCAAGGACTCCCTACTTTATTCAAGTGACAAAACCAAAAGCATCACAGAACTGCAGCTTTGAGTCAGAGATTGAAAATGACTACGGAACTATTTGCTCTATGAAAAGTCACTCATGATCGGACAAATATCAAAATATCTGAACAATATATGATGTAGTAATAATCAAATAAATTACTTATCTGAACTTCATCAAATGACTACACTCATACACTTAGATCTTACAATTTCTAAAATCATCCATCGATGCCGTCAATATCAAACTTCGGTCACGTGACCGTTAAAGGTGCGTTCTAACCTCTGGCAGCCAGGAGCGCGTTCCGGATCACCACAAACGCCCCTTTGGAAGGGTATCCAAAGACGAAGGAGGCTGGGTAGCTTTCCAACATCCCTTAGTTCGTGGCTGAAAAAATTTTCTTGTAGTTCCATAGCCTCACCGCCGCGTCGATACATGCAACAAGAAAAATTCAATCAGCAGATTTATGAAATTCAAATTGTAAATAATCTTCCAAAACTCGAAATGGGGAATAACCAAGGACTTCAAAGAACACACATGTATTTCTTTAAGTCACAATACTTGATAACAATTCAAACAATTGAAAAACTTCAATCAAACATTCGATTGAAAAACTTCAAGTTGGAAATATTTAGTTTCCACAACATTCACCAGGTTGTAGGTCCCACAAAGTGTAGATATTAGAATAAGATAGGACAGACACACGATATGGATCAGAATATAACTAAAAGTCAGAAATGTACTTTACCTACCTTTACCTACTTTACCTCGCCCCTAATGTCAAAGACCAAGCAATCACATCGGTTATGACCTGGCAACATTGAAGCTCGCCTCTCATGTAAAACCAAACAATCACATAAGTTACACCTGACAACATTGGACCTCACGCCTCATGTAAAACCAATCTCACGTGTTACGATCTGGTAACATTGGACACTCGTAGGCTAGACAGCAAGGTTTGACAGTGGAGAGCCGTTAGCTGTCAAGGTAGACTTCTCAGATATCATTCTTGACGTAACACATAGCCCAATGTATTATAAAATCATAACAATAATTATTATTGTGATTAATGAATGAGGGATAAGAAACAAAAAAAAACATCTCCAGACAAATATCAGGATTTAATAGCAAATCACTACAACCCTGGATAAAATGAAGATAAAGTACACACAATCTTAAGAAAGTCCCAAGCTGTTTTATATTTTTGGCTATAGGCTACCTGAAAATGACTTCTACATATTCTTGGTCGATCTCCACGCCCCTAGAGGTGAGACCATGCTGGAAAAGAAAGGCTCACAGACATCCAGGAACAAATAGGATCGGATATAGAATAGGGAGAGTGAAGAAATGGTTTTGTGAGAAAAGGAGGACTCCACATCACTTCAATTGCAGTGCGTTCACCAAAAACTGAAGTAGAGCAATGTTAAACCTAGTTATGGCACCAGAGGAAGAAATTCTGATTGAGGAGGAGTACTGATTGTCATGCATGAAGCAAAACACTAGGTGGATATCTTTTAAGAAAATTTAAAGTTCCCTGAAGAGTTCGATCAGCTGACATTCATATGTGACTACCATGGTTTCAACAAACTAGCCTGTCCGCAGCTAAGAAAATAAGAAATAAGTTAACATAGTAAAATTTCTCATAGGGAAATAGCAACATTCCAAACGTATAAGATCTGAAACCTTCCTGTTTCTCAGAGAATAAACAATAATTTAAAAAACATAAGTTTAAATGGTTGATACGATATTAAAAAGGAAACTGACCTGCCAAAATGCCTGCGAAAAGCTGTAACATGGCTGATGGTTGTCTTAGAAGATTTTTAGACTGGTTGACATTCTTCGCAAGGGACAGGGGCTTTCTTGCTGTCATACTATCTGATTGATCAGGAACAGTCGTACCACCTCTTGATAAGACTTGAGAAATTTGGGTTTCATCTAACTCATTCAGATTCTTCCTGGTTCTCCTGGTGTAGAATTTTGGTTCTCCATCATTCAGTATAGATCACCCTGTAAACATTGCTACGCAGTATCACACTTGACAACAACAAAAGATCTTTCATGATTAATAAACCATACGACCATACCTCATCTGAAATTAGTACACAGTGACATGCCTCCTTCGCAAAAGCAACAATTTTGACCAGAACAACGATCTCCGGGCCCTGGAGACAGTCGTCCTGGTCACGGCACCAATTTTGTAGTGAGCAACTGGTCACTGTCAAAACCGATACCAAATTTAGAGATAGCCAAAATGATCAAGACGTCTAGTGGTGGAATTTAGAACCCAATGTTGTATCTGTGCCCGTGGTAACTAGATTCTTTTAGCATGCATGTGTACCAACTCAGAGAGAATGAAATCAAAACACAGAAATGGTATGATATTGTTTTTTATTATTTGAATCTTAACATTAGTTTTGTATTTATTAATAATGAGTGCTTTGTATTTCATATATTTTACTGGTTAAGTATTTATATTGATATGTTAAAATATACGATTCAAAATGTATTAATAATAGTGGTAAACTGGCTCTTGTTATTAATATTGTATAATAAAGAAGTGGTTATAAACACTCACAGTCTAAATGATAAATAACAATAAGAATACATGGTGGGCTAGGTCTCTGTTCAACGTCAGGGAGAGAAATAAGGACAGAATGTGGAAAAATGTAAAATATCAGCATATATAAATAAATATAACCAACACATAAAGGAGTAAATAATCTATCTAAGCACATAAATAGATCAATAAATAAATATAAACAATAAACAACATATAAAAGGGCTGGTTAGAGGAAACGTATGGTTCGTGAACGCGTGATCATAACCCACTTCCACCTACGGTAAGTGATAGGCCGCCCCAGGGACAGTCACCTTGCTTTCCACAACCATAAACTAAATATCGTATACACATAAAGAGGATAAGTAAAGGTTGAAATAGATACACCTGAAGAAGACAGAGTTATCTCTGCTCACCATCAGCCTGCAATCCCTCAGGACCTAATACCTAGAGTAGACGTAAATCAGAGACCCAACACCATATAAAGTCGTCTTAAAACACCGGATGTATAGTCAGACACTTTAAGTATCGTAGCCAGTCCACATTAGTTAATAATACAAACTCAAAAGACAACTTACCTGCAAATATTTTCGTAAGACTTCCAAAAATGCATTGTGTAAATTTTGGTGACTGAACTCTTAGCTTTTTTCAAAAAAAAAACAATCCCCTCTCGTAATTTATAAACAAACTATGGCAACTAGTCTGCAAGGACTCCCTACTTTATTCAAGTGACAAAACCCAAAAGCATCACAGAACTGTAGCTTTGAGTCACAGATTGAAAATGACTATGGAACTATTTGCTCTATGAAAAGTCACTCATGATCGGACAAATATCAAAATATCTGAACAATGTATGATGTAGTAATAATCAAATAAATTACTTATCAGAACTTCATCAAATGACTACACTCAACACTCATACACTTAGACCTTACAATTTCTAAAATCATCTGTCGATACCGCTAAAGGTGCGTTCTAACGGATCACCACACCGGTATTAAAAAGGTCGGCCGAGAAAACTATTTTGTTCATTAGAGTTACATACCCAAATTATATAGCACCAAAAACTACTTTCGATTCAACAGTACTATACTTTGTTACCACAATTGATGGCACCAACGACAGTGGGAGATCTAAGAGGTTTGGACAATAGATGGAAGATTAGAGACACTCCTTTACAGCTTATGTATATACCGAACTTGATAAAATTTGCGAACCTATAATAGATTTGTCAGAAGGGCGCGTGACAACATTGCTTCTTCTAGGCTTGCATTCCTTTGCTGCCATAAATTGCGGCAAGATATAATAAATGCAGAAATTCTAAGGCTTGCTATAAATGTAATACACAAATACTATCATGTTCTAATTGTTGTTATTCAAATACAATACATAATCGGTCATATAACACAAATTACCATGCTTCCGATAAGAAATGTCCAATATACAAAAATTATCTGCAACAATTTTTATCGAAAATAGAGTTTTAGAGCTTTTAATATCTCTATATGCAGAAATTTTAGAATCTTAGCTTTTATCAAAAATGTATAGAACTACGCATTACTAAAAGTATATCCTCGCTAATATACTGCACCTTAGTATCCGAACACTGAGTTTTGAGACATATCTGTGGACATATCATCTTCTATCTTGGTTAAATGCTTCCATCTTAATACTATCATGTTAACAAAACTGAATGCCGAAAAATAATAATTTCTAGATTACGGCATACGTCTAAAGGTTGCTATAGAGTATGCGTGTATATGTAATTCGTATGCGTGATTCTTGATTCTTCCGGTTCGTTGCAGTTCGGTATCAATAAATGAGAGCTCACCAGACTATGCATGTATTCGCTATTCGCGATGCGCAAAATCAAGGTACATGCATTCACGATTTCGGCTTATAATTTTGTTGATCTAAAAGCGAAAGTGTAGGCAACAACCTAGCAATAGGTAGTGCTATTTTTAGTTTCGGTAGTCACTCCGAATTTAACTGCCAAACCTTTAAAAGCATAATTCTTCTTATTTTCATTTTTCTTCTTTTTATCCCTTTGATCCCATACGACACAGATGATATTTTTTTGGTGGACTACACACTATGCACAAATTGGTGATAAACCTCGCATAACGAATTGCGGACACACACATAATCTGTAGCGACCTTAAGGGGGAAAATATGTTAGGTTTAAATTAGGTGCTTTCACAATAACTAAGTCCACAGTGTTTCTTGCTTAGCGCTGGTGTCCATGGTTTTTCTAATTAAGGCAACGCTAAATGTATAAGTTTTTTTGGAAAATTTGTTTTCTCCCCAAACAAGATGCCGATCTGCAGGTTTACTCCGCTTATAGTCAGCGTTGCACGTACCTTTTCAGCAGTGTGATCACTCTAAAATTCAGTAATCTACCAACGATGTTTCTTGTTAGTACTAAAACTCTACTAAGAAGGTAATAGAAATGTACTAAAATTCTACCAAACTTTTTCTGTTGCTTCAGATGGTTTTTACTCCTAAATTTGGAATTGACAAAACAAAAGAAATGACTAAAAAAGCTCTAGCTTCTACCTTTTAAGGCTTTTTTATCTTTTATATCCACAGAACATAAATTTAGATGCTAAACTTATTAGGCCTTTACGGAAACACTGATCTGGATCCGGATAGATCAGTTATACGTCAAACAGCTGTTGAGGGCTGTTCCAAATTACGGTTCTATCACCGTCCCAGAACTGATTTCACCATGCCCCGCCCATTTTACAGTTCTAAAAACACATAAAATGGACGGACGATGATGAAAACAGTTCTGGGACGGTGATAGTACCGTAATTTGGAACAGCCCTCAACAGCTGTTTGACGTATAACTGATCTATCCGGATCCAGATCAGTGTTTCCGTAAAGGCCTATTAATATAATAATATTTTAAATTCTACCTGATCTTTAACGTTGTTCTTGGTCGACTCTACACTAGGCCGGAGCCTTAGATGTGGCAACGTGGCTTAGCTGTCAAACAGTTGGCCTATAGTTTCAGAATAATTATTACATTTTATATGTATTAGAGTTCATCTCGGTTAATAAATTAAGAAAAATACTTTTTAGAACTACTACTACTAATACCACTTACATCTGATGTCTGTTTCATCACAGTCAGACACTACAAAATAAAAATAAACGCAACCTGTTTCCTGCTGCCATTTCCACTTCCACTTAAATGAACACTCAATTTACTTTGTAAATTGTCACTTGAGCTAGAAAAATTCACTATTAGGTCACTGTGAAGCCATTCTTGCTGGTCTTGATTTCCCTTTCACTATCAAATCCTTTCGTAGGTATGCCCCAGGCCATGCCCAGATGAGTTCTATTAACTGTATTTTTCTGTGATATTTGGGAGGTCCAGAAAACATTATAGGTACCACAGTGTGCTTTAAAATAGGTCTTATCCTTTGAAATGTTTGTAAATTATTGTCTTTATCCTTATAAATATAACCAGCCCTTCCGAGGAATACCTTTCACCCACTTCTGTTTATGTCCCTTATTGGACGCACAATTGCTAGTGCAACCTAGTACTACACACTTTGCAGGCATCTTTTTATCTTTATAGTTTCATTTGTTCAGGTAAATAAGTAGAAACACATTAAAAATCACCTTGCAACGTTCTTTTTAATCTGGAATAAGGTTATGTTGGGCCATGGTTTGGTAGTCCTCTACTGGGCTGCAACCTTGTACTACACGCTTTGCAGGCATCTTGTTATCTTTATAGTTTCGTTTGTGCAGGTAAATAATTAGAAACACATTAATAATCACCTTCCAACCATATTTTCTGCTCCTGGAAGAATACACATGACATAACAACAAAGGCAAACTCGGCCCGCAGATTCAGTGTTGCCATATTTCATGCTCCGGCCTAGTGAGTAAAGTCGGCCATGCGTTGTTAGATCTTATGATGTTAATATGAAGCGGTGGCGATTCCAATTCAGCATAGCACAAAACAGCGGTATGCAGCACAAAACTATAAAATATAAAATACAAAACATAAAACATATGCGGTTAGCATATGTTACTGACAGATGCTTACACAGAACATTATTTACGAAACAGAAACACGGACAATATGGTGCGGTCTAGGGTGCAACCTCTGTTTTATGGGCTGTGGGTGGGAGACTGGGTGCATGTTGGGGATTATACCAAATTATACCAAGAATTAGAAATGTACTAAAATTATACCAAATGTCATAGGCAAGCCCTTAGTTATACCAATTTAGTACTGAAAATACCAAATATGGTCACACTGCTTTTCAGTAACCGGACATCCCTCCCGTGCATCACAGTAAACTGCAAATAATGTTAGACACATAATCTGAGACATATTTACAGCACTGGAAAAAATATTCAAGTGTATCCGTACAGTCTAATGATCACCTCTAGCAGGGTTCAGCGACCTGCGGCCGACCAAAACACCAATATAATGTTAAGAAATATCGACAATGGTCCATGACGTCCGCATATTTTGCTAAACATGTATAATGCATGTCCCCAATCGGAAATATTTCTACAAAGATAGGGTTCCCCAGTGACGACTTCATCTTTCGGACCTTTAGGTATGCTTGACGATGCTGGTAAGATGTTCGAGATACTGATATGTCTGATACTTCGAAATGTCATCAAAGATGCTGGAGACCGTCAGCATCGTCAGCATGTATAACAAGTACGCCATTCGGCCATTGGAGCCCTGCAAGAGGTCATACATGAGACCCATATGGCCTGGAAAGGGAATCATCGTTCACAAAGTGTCTGTGTACTGACCACATTTGAACAAATGAATTCAATTCTGCAAGGTGTCTGCGAGGCCCTAGAGAAACAATGTAATTGTAAATGTAAATGTATACTTTATTTCTTTCGACAAAATACATAATGGACATAACACAGAAAATACACACAGTTTAGTCTTACGCATTACAATAATTAAAAAATTCCTCCAAGCTATAGAAACCCGTGTCATAGAGAAATAGTTTGGGATCTCTCCTAAACGCCTCTAGCTCTAGGCTAGGGTTGTTATATTGGGAGGTAGTTTATTATAAAGTTTTAGTTTAAGAGTTGCTGGTGCCGATTGTGACATGTTCAGCTTAGATTTAGGGATTCTAAAGTGATGTTGTTGTCTAGTATTAAAAGTGTGCACATCACAACTTCTCGCGTATTGGTTCTTGTTACGGTATACTGATACAGACAAATTATATTATGTATCAAAATCCCCGTTAGTTATAAAAGTCCGTATTGTTTGATGTTTTAGAACTGAAATTAAAAATACACCTCAGAGCACGTTTTTGTATTTAAACATCTAAGGCCGCCGAACTAGGTCCCCATAACATAATTCAATGCCATATTATATCCGTGAGTGTACTTGATCATGGTATATGTTTATCAACTGAGCTATAGTTGAAACATTGCGTAACAATCTCAACTAAAAACAAGAGGTGTTCAACCGCTTCACTAGGTTTTAACAATGGGTTGCCCAATTTAATGTTTCATCAAGGTAAATTCCTAAATCAATCCTTGAGATTATATTACTACCATTATTAATGTTTATATTCATATTGTTCCTATTTTGCTGAAACTGAAAACACATGTAGTTAGTTTTTTCACTATTTAGAAGAAGGGAATTACCACTAAGCCATTTATCAAGCTCTTCGGTAGCATGACTGCATTTGGTCTCCAAAGCTGCAGATGAGCGGGCCAATATGATCAAGCTAGTATCATCTGCATAGAGGATAGGGTCAATATCATTCTCTAGGCAGATTGCGATGTCATTAATAAAGATGATAAAAAGGAATGGCCCCAAAATGGAGCCCTGTGGCACACCATCATCCACTCGAACTTTCTTGATTTGACAGAGTGCTGGCAATCAGACCCAGTGATAAAAACATACTGCTCAGGATTCCAATTCCTCTGACTCCATATTTCTCAAGTTTGTATAATAGTCTAGTGTGATTTATACAATCAAATACTCTGCTCAAGTCGCAAAAAATCCCGACAGCGCATGTTCCATTTTCTAAATTTCCAATGAGTTGTTGACAAAATGCTATGATTGGATACAGAGTTTCAGCTTACCTACTACGCCTAATCGATAATTATTATCG
This sequence comes from Callosobruchus maculatus, assembly GCA_951848785.1. Taxonomy (NCBI): domain Eukaryota; kingdom Metazoa; phylum Arthropoda; class Insecta; order Coleoptera; family Chrysomelidae; genus Callosobruchus; species Callosobruchus maculatus. The sequence continues at coordinate 1,111,227 of CATOUR010000010.1, read as the reverse complement.
TTCAGGCAGAAGCCTGATCCTTAAATCTGTACCTCAGTATGGAAGTGTGTTAAGTCATAAAACCAACATTTTACAGGAGATGGTCTAGAAGTTCCAAACCTCACATTAGCTCATTTCTCTCGATTTGAGTAAGGGTTCGTTTTAGCGAAACTCGAAATTGAGGTTGACATTGGTGTCAATCGACGCGGATTAACACCTTCAGGCGTCACTTGTTCGTGATGAGGGTGGTCAACGACCCAACGTGCACGTGGTGTGGTGAAGAGGAAAAATCCTCGGCACACATGTTGTGTCGCTGTGAAACCCTGGGTTATCACAGGCAGACTATGCTGGGCTCAAGAACCTTGGAACCAATAGAGATAAAACGGATAGGACCTAAGAATGTACTTGCCTTTGCCAAAAGGGCAGGTCTTAGGAACTAGCGCGGATAGAGGCGCAAAAGGGCCCATCGTGTGGCCTATGCACCAGCCACATTCCGTGCTGGATAGCCTCTGGTCCTTATTCATTCATTCAACGTCCTGAGTCGAACGATACCACTTCCAGACTGAGGAAACGCTCCGGCGGCTCCGGTGAAAAATTACAGCATTTTGAAGATTCCGAACCTAACCTAACTCAACCAAACTAGTTGAATTATCGAAGCTGGAATGGATCCTAATCGACCCGGCTTGAAGTCCTGAGTCGAACTAGACCATTACCAGCGTGAGGAAACATTTTGGTGAAAATCTAATCTACTTTGAAATTCCCTTAATTCCAATACCCTACCTAACATAAACTAAGCAAATCGGTCAAGATAAAAAGGTGGGTCAAGCGACCCGGCCTGATTTCTTAACTCGAATTATATCAAATCTCGGCTGTACAACCGTTTATTTTGAAAATTGGAATTTAATCAATAAAAAGTCTTCTGGGACTTACCCCCGCACGCTATGGAAAAACCGAACTAGCAGTGAAAACCCAGAAAACCCTATCTGGGGAGCCTGCTGCTTAGACTATTCAAAATATTCGAAGACAGCGACGTCTGGGGAGGGCCACCCCCCCTACGCCCCCCGATATACGTTTGCCTAATTCAACATAAACTAAGCTGGTTTTTAGTTATTCATATTTCCTCAGTAGCTTTAACTTAAACATTTAAAGTATCATAACTTTTTTATTTTCTATTTCAGGATGTTGCGACTGATGTCATTGTGCTATACTCGTCTAGTGCTTTCGCCTGATATATAGCTTGACCACATATTTCATGAGAAATCATCGAAATATCAAATTTATTTTGTGGTTAGGTTTGAAATTTTAAAGTGACGCAGATTTTCATTGGAGCGTTTCCTCGGTCTTCCCCTCTCCCAAGAGGTCTAATTCTACTCAGTACATCAAGTAGCATCGATTAACACTCAATTAACCACCAGTAAAACCGAATTTGACCTCAATAAGTTGACCATTTGCCATAAGTTAGGTTAGGTACTGAAACTTTAAAGTGTCAGAGAATTTTACCGGTGCGTTTCCTCAGTCTAGGAGTGGTATCGTTCGACTCAGGGCGTCAATCCGCGTCGACTGACACCCCTCTCGACCCTCATTTCGAGTTTCGCTAAAACGAACTCTAGCCCATAGTCTGTCGGGGAAGTACTCTTTGAGCTCATTTTTTTTTCAAATCCGAATTTTGGACTTGAGATTATTTTATTCTTATACTATGTCAATTGCTTGTACCTAACAGAGCGCTGAATGGGACTTGATATGTGCATTGTGCTATGTATAAATACCATGGAATATATGGACTTGGTATGGGTACTTTTGTTCCTGAATGTTTTTGGTGGGGGCTGGACTTGATCACTTGATACATAATCTGAGCATCTGCGGTGTAATACGCTTATCATCTGAAAGTAGTCAGGACTTGATACTGTCTGAAAAAACGTTATCTCTGTTGTTAGCATCGATAGGACGGTATTGCATTCAGCAGAGGACTTGTGTGTGTGTGTGTGTGTGTGGGAGCATGGCATCGGCTTCTGAAGTCCATTTGCCACAAAATTTTGATAGGAGTAAAGAGAAAAACAGCAGAGGACTTGATACATGACACCTTTTGAGATGAAACCCTATTTTTTGACTTGATACTCTTTTATCCTGAGGTACAGAAATGCTCGATGGGCGGTACGAGAGGAATGTTGTGGCTGGCGTGGCACAAGACTCGGATCTATGTCTGGATCTTCCAGACGCAGACGGCGTAGGATTTGCTGACGATATCGCAGCGGTAGTTATGGCGAGGTATATGGTCGACTAGAACAACATGGATTAAAGCTTGGGGCATCAAGCTGAAGGGAGTAATTCTGCCCAGACAGCGATTGCCTTCGCTGCCCATAGTCTTTGATCTACCTGAATGCCAGCATCGAATCCAAGGATGAGGTAAAGTACTTGGGAGTTATTTTAGATAGGCAACGCACATACTATAGGCATATAATCGCAACCACGAGTAAGGCAACAAAGCTTTCTCGGGGCTGTCCAGGATCATGCCTAACATAGCTGACCCCAAGGCTGAGAACAGGCGAGTTCTCATGAATGCGGTTTTATTGCCTCTTATGTTTTATGGTGCAAAAATCTGGATCAGTGCAATCCATATCGTCAAATACTGAAAAAAGTTAGTATCTATTCAGAGAACCACAGCGTTGCGGATTACTTCAGTTTACTGTGATGTTGCCGAGGCCAATAGGCCTTCTGGAGGGGCATCGCCTCCGTTATTATAGGACCAGTCAAAATCACAAGTTAGGCAGCATGCACTTGAGACGTGGCAGGAAAGGTGGGAAAAGAAGCGCTGCTTGAACCCACGCATTCATATCGGAGATTGTGCCATGGTACTCCAGGAATCACGGGGAGGAGAACTTTTACCTAATGCAATTTCTTATATTTCATGTAAACTTCAACAGATACTTGTACTTAAAACAGTTAAAGAACAGTCCAAATTGTAGATATTGCCCAACAAATATTGACACGGACCGTCACAGTTTTTTCGAGTGAGACAGATGGTCTGAAGAGAACATATGCATCACGGCCAAGTAGGAGGGACATTTGAGCCAGATCGGGTTGATCTACCCCAGCGAATGACATTAGAATGCAATTGCTGCTTACATTGAGAATACTTTAGGGGAAAAAGAATGAGGACCGCTAAATTAGTGTTTAAGAGCTAATGGATTGCACAAACCGAAAAAACTAAAAAGATCTAAAGACCGAACTCGTAACCTCCGCTTGATGGATGAGGAGAGGTGTAGGTGAAGTGCTGTTAAATTAAGAATGCTAGAATAATAATTTGAGGATGACACGGCCCCTAACTAACGAGACGTCTGCACAACAGTGCCTAGTTAATAATAATAATAATAATAATAATAAACGTCTTTTTATTAGGGCGAAATTTAGCCACAGGCTATTCTTACATTTAACCCTTTACCTATAACCATAACACAGTGTATGTACCTATAATACTAACAAAAAAAAAAATTATATTCAAACATACAAAAAGTATTTAAGGTGTGACAGGTAAAAGTAATATAAAAAATAAAGAAAAATGTACCTTCTTATTCAACCAGTAGTAAAAGTCTCATCTTTTTTTTAAACATAAGGAGTGAATATCTCTTAAACTCATTATTTACTTGATTATACAGTTGCACAGCATTATACGAGAATGATCTCGTAAATAACGCTGTGAAATAGCGTGGAATGGTAAAATTATCTCTGTGCCTTAGATTCAAGTCGTGCGCATGTCTACGAGGTATAAGCTTCTCAAACAAATAACAAGGGGTGGACGTAGCAACTAATTTGTGTATAAAAATAATGTAGTGTAGCTTCACAGTTTTTTCTACAGTCAGCCAACCAATTTCCCTGATTTTAGCCGAGATATGATCAAACTTCCTCAAACCACAAACAAATCTGCAGCATGAGTTTTGGATTTTTTGTAGACGCAATTTGGTTAAACTGTCTAAACAAGGGTAATATAGAATATCACAATAGCGAACCACTGACATAACTAAAGATTCACAGAGGGCCCTCTTAACATTAAAACTTAATATATACTTGCTGGAATATAAAATTTTCAGCCTGAAGTATGATTTTTTTAAAACATTACAAACATGCGATCTGAACCTCAAATTTTGATCAAGTGTGACTCCAAGTATTTTTAAGCTGTCTACAAAATGTAAATCGTTGTTTATGATTTTTATATTTAAATTGGCTGTAAGGTTATCACACAACTTTTTCGAACAGAACAACATCGCACTGCATTTAGCTGGATTTAATGAAAGGTTATGGTTTTTAGTGTATGTGACTAAACTTTCAATATCTACGTTTAACATATCAACAGCAGCCGTCAGATTCTCAGGATCGAAGTGGTGAATTAGCTGCGTGTCGTCTGCATAGCTCGATATAAATGAATGCGATAAGGTAGTATGAAGATCAGCCGTATATATAATAAACAGTAATGGTCCCAGAATCGAACCCTGGGGAACTCCCGACGAAATATGTTTATTATAGGATAGATTTTCCTCAATTTTCACCTTTTGAACACGGTCCGACAAATAAGATCTAAAAAAATTTATGGACGTCTCATCAAGACCATAATATTGGAGCTTCGCACATAGTAAGCCATGGTCAATGGTGTCAAATGCCTTAGAGAAGTCAAGGGAAATTAGTACTGTAGCCAACCTTTTATCCAAAGCTCTGAATATATTGTCAGTGATGTCAAGTAATGCAGTATTAGTACTGTGGCCAGCACGAAAACCAGATTGATGTGATGGAATGATTGACAATTCATTGCAGTAGTTGCCTAACTGAGTTTGAACTATTTTTTCGAGCAACTTAGAAAAAAGAGGCAGCAAGCTGATAGGACGCAGATCATTAAAAGTTGAGGGAGATGAGTTTTTGGGAACAGGAATAACTATTGCTTCTTTCCACCTCTTGGGAAAGTATCCAAACTCCAGGCAACTATTTATAATGTGGGTTATATAAGGTAGTATAGTCGGCAAGCACATTTTAACCATAGTTAATGAAATATCGTCAGTCCCAACTGACTCAGATTTAATTGATAGTAACGCGTTATTAATGTCATTAGGATGTGCCATCGAAAATTGAAATTTTTGATTATTACTGAAGGCGTTTGCAGAATAAAACCTAGTAGCCTCAGTCTCACCGAGGGATTGTTTGTAAACACCTATAAAATAGTCATTTACCGCATTTACGTCTTTGAGGTGCTCAGGAAGTTGGGTGTCTCCACATTTCTGAATGTTTAACCTCTTGAGGGTTTTCCAAAACTTGCTTTGATTTTTTTGACGGTACATCGTCTCCAAGTAGGCTTGTTTTTCTCGTCTTAAAGAAGTTAGTGCCAAATTTCTCATTTTCTTGTAATAATTATATTTTTCTTCAGTACGATGTAGTTTAAAATCTCGCAATGCCATATCTCTCAGATTCATTATTATTTTGACTACATCCGTTAGCCAAGGGCAATGCGGTTTGCTCACCCTGACTCTTTTAATAGGTGCATGCTTATTGAATAGCAGATGGATATATTCAGTAAATACAGCAATCTTTTCATCAATATTCTGAAGATAAATAATATTATACCAGGGGATCAACAATAAATCTGCAGAAAATTTCTCCTCATCAAAATTTTTAAAGTCTCTATATGTGATATACTTTTGCTTGAACTTGTGCTTCGGGACACGTAATTTACAAAAAACTAAATGGTGATCGGAAATCATGTCGGCATTTATCAAACCTGAGCTAATCACGGAAACTGGTTCAGTGACGAAAATTGGATCAATCAAGGTCGCAGAATGATCTGTTACCCTAGTAGGCTCGGTGATTAACTGTGTAAAACTGTACGAGTTAAAACATTCAGAAATTATATTTTGTGTGTTCAACATATCAACATTGACATCCCCTAGAATAGCCACATTATCATATTTCGACATAACACAAGACAATATGGAATCTAATGTATCAATACACTGATAGGCAGAAAGCCTAGGAGGTCTATATAACACGCCGATAGCCATAACAAATCGCCCTATCTTGATTTCTAAAAACAGATACTCCAGTTCTTCCTTAGATAGTTCAATTTCAATTTTACGACAGCAAAAATGACTTTTAACATAAACTGCTACTCCACCACCTCTCCCCTCACGATCCTGTCTGAAAAGCTTATAACCCGGAATGTTAACAGTATCTGAAGGTATATTTACATTCAACCATGACTCAGAGGTACCCAGCACATCATAATCACCTTTTTGAGCTAAGTCAATGAAATTATCAAAGTTTGTAAATAATGAGCGGACATTCAAGTGTGCTATTGATAAAACATTAGATACTTTACAAGTCATAATTAATCGACTGAATCAAATACTCAATTTTTTGGCAACGTATTGGGCAGACTTTACTACCAGCTGAATGATTATCATCATATTGCAACTTATTCTTACTATTATAGAAAACACAATTTGTACATTTTTCTGAAGTAGCTTGGCAGCTCTTCGTTTCATGATTTTCGGAACACTTCAAGCAAGCTAGATTACTTTTACAGTCTTTTCTAAGGTGATTATATTTCCCGCAGTTATAGCACTGAGTAATATGAATATAGTCTTCAACTGAACACCGTTTCCAGCCTATATATACCGACACCCCATCAATAAGTCTTTTACGCATGGCAGGAGTCACCTCGGCTATAACGTCGTAGTTTCTCTTGCCTGTCTTGATACATTTGACTACTTTTAGATCAGCTCTCGTACATTCCAGTTTATTTTGGTCTACCAGTTCACGCAAAAAAACATCTTCATTAACGGAATCTTCTTCAACGTCTCGCACAATAATTCGCGGATTAAATTTTGTTGCTTCAGATATAGAATATTTATTTCCGACCTCTTTTCCCAGCCTATTTTTCAAACGTCGCAATGACTCTGCATCACAACAGTTAATTAAAAATCCATTTTTTATGAATTTAGTGTTTGCTATGTTAATATTTGAATTTGCTGGATTAATCTTGGATCTAATTTCTTTCGATATATCGGCAGGGTTAACTTTGGAATCACCTTTAATTATAATTGCTGGTGTTTCTTTTTGTCTGGTATTTTGTATACACCTTTTTATGGCATCGCTATAGGAAATCCCGGCCGGCGGTAATGTTGACGTGTTTTTACTTACTGTAGGTGGATTTACATTACTCATTGACGCCTTCTGCAATTCAATTATGTAATCTTGGTCGGATGTTCTTTTCTTCAGTAAGTCAATTTCACGAAGTAAATGCTGATTTTCCTTCATGATTAACTGCATATCCACTTGAAGATTGCTCTGGCAGGTACTTGATTTCATTTTTGTGTTTACCAGTGGCAAACAGGTGTCACAGAACCACTTGAGGTTTTCAAATTCTTGCAATAACTTGCATACACTGTCTTTCACTTTGACACAGTGAGGGTGATACTGCTTTTCACAAAAATTACACACGACATACTTGTTATTAACGATAAAATTGTCGGAGCAGAGCGTACACGTTCCGCTCGCCATGACGTTTGCTACTATGTTGTTGTTGTTGTTATGTTGTTGTCGGAAAGAGAAAAAACTACTACTACTACTATTTCCTGGCGAGAAGACAGAGATGAGAATGCGTGCGAACACAGAGCGGGTTGGTTGCAGAAGATTATGACGACAAGGCGATTGATACAGACCAAATTAATATATGAGTCATGGATGGCACATCGAATGGAATAAAGGTTACGGAGCAGGGGGTCAGATCCCCAGTTCCGGTTGGAATCGCAGGTCAATGAGCAGGCTCCACCCGACCGTTAAATTAGAGACTGCTCAGAACTATCGGCCAAGGTGCAGCGAACTGCGACTGACTTTTTGACAGACGAATAGAATGTTCGAAGCCGCTAAAGTCACTGGAAGAAAAGACCCGCTAGGTGGCAAATAATTTGTAAATCCCTTTAGGAGGAAGGACCTTTTTCCAAGAGATCTTCCAAGAAGTACGTAGATCAATATCTGTGTCAGATCTGGACATAAGACTCCCAGAGGAGTGTTTGGAAAATCCATCTAAACGTGAAAAAGAGGACCAGGTGGTACCCAAACGCCAGTACGTGCAACGGCATGCTGTTTATGATGATCCTTTGGCTTCATTGGCCTTTCTTCTTGGGTGTGAATATATCCCTGTATTTACGTTCATCCCCGTGAAAATAAAGTCAATGAGCTTTCGGAATTTGCTCGCCGTAGGGAAGTTCGGTACAGAAATCGCAATATCTAGCCACTCCTCATTAGTAACGAAATCCCTCAGTTCCATATAAAGCCATGGAATGTCTTTCGCCCATACTTGTCCATAGTTACTTTATAAACATACTTTTTACTTATCTGCTGCGGCCCTTTACTTTTGGTGGTGCATGTTTCGCACTTTAGGCACAAAAAACCGCCCGCTTCATCTTCTTCTTCTACCAAGGTAACGATTTCTAGGTATCTTTACCTAAAGCGTCAGTTCCCTTTTTCGTAACTGTTTCTTCGCTTTGTACCTAGTACGATGTCACTTTGGCAAGTTTGGCTCCATACCGGTTTACCTTTACATGTATAAGACATTCAAATGATTAAAAATATTGCAATTTTCATGCTTCGGAGAGTTCGTGTATGGTAAAGAAGAACGGAAACCAAACCTAGCGCCAACATTACCCATGACCATATGAAAAGATGATCAATCGGTGCTGTGAACAACGGAGGTCCAAAAAGAGAAGAAGCTGGAAGCAATACAAATGGCAGGAACAAGATTAGCGTAATGACTTAAATTCTAATGTAACATTTCAACTTTAATGCCGATACATCATACAATGTACTCATTACCTTCAAGGTGGCTATATTTGTGTCGATACGGTACAAATAAATAAATAAAAAAGGGCATCAAAGCGATAGCATCTACCTCAGTTGTTATCAGGTCTATTCAACCAAGTACGAAAACTGTACCAAACGCTTGGAAAAGAGCAAACATGGTATTGTAAGCAAGACCGGAAAACCGCCACAGCTTTTCTCTTGCTACAGGCCAATCTGCCTTTTAAATACCACCGGAAAGATGTAGTAATCCTGATAAGACAGAGGCTCGAAAAAGAGATCAAAAAGGTTGTCGTCATGCCAAATCGATTTGAGCTTGGGGAGGTCCACCATCCATGCCCTGCAAACCAGAAGAAATGCTTTGCGTTGGTGACCCTGAATTTCCGCAATACTTTTAATACAGCCTCATGGAGCATGATTATGGAAGAACTAGCAAAGCCTGAAGATTTCAAAATACTTAAGGAATGTTATAAGGAATGTTATATGTACCTAAACTCAGATAAATTTGCTGAAACCCAAATTCCTGTGACAAGATACGTGTCTGAAGTATCTGCTTTAGGTCCGTTACCCTGAAACACCCTGTACGATAAGGTGCTAAAGCTTTGATGCCCAGCAGCGTAAAGACGGTTGCATACGCCGATGATCTAGCACTGGTTATCGTGGCAAATCAAGAAACAGAGCTGGTCCAAAAAGCAAATGCATCACTGCGCAAGATAGACAGGTGGATGTGCGATCACAAGCTTGAGTTAGCTCTAGAGAAAACAGAAGTAACTGTAATGCTCGGCCCAAGGAGCAAGAGAGCTAACGCTGTCTTCCAGCTAAAGGGAGCCCCAAGTCCATAGTGTGCCATACAATCACATTGGAGAACGAGAGATGTTACGGAGAACAGCTAAAAAGAGTAGCGGTATCCTTACAGAGAAGAATGAGTTAATAGTGTCTCGATTGATGTCAAATATAGGAGAGCCCAGCAGCAGCAAAAAGGCGGCACTATGACAAGTTATACAATCGGTCATTCTATTCGGAGCTCCCGTGTGGTGTAAAGCTACGAAAAGGAAAAAAGTACCAGAAGGTCCTAGACAGCTTGCAGAGTAAATCACTGCTGAGGGTGGCCGGTGACGATATCGACAAGGGCCTTGCAAGTGATAACGGCAATACCACCACTGTACTTGCTAACTGAAGAGAAGGCACTGGTTTGCCACATTCAAGCACGAAATACGATATCACGCACCGAGGCTGGAAGACTAACAGTAATTAAGTGGCAAAGCATATAAAACTGGACCACTGGTGTCGCACAGTGGGCTACATGACTAATACGGTCGATAAAAGAATGGGTGGTCACCGAGACACGTCCTATTTCTTAACAGACATTGGGTGTGTTCAATGGGACTTAGCCCAAAAGCGCTAGGGTGGAAGCGCCTGCAGGCGCTAGGTGTGACCGTTGAACGACTTTCTTTTTAACGTGATAAAACTGTCATATCCATCTCCATATTTTAATATTTATTATTCGGATTGTCAAAAACCTAGGGTATAAATCACAAATCCTAATACTAAATTGACACTATACAAAGGTAACAGCTTCCCACAGAACTAAAAATGACTTTTTTCTAGTTTTGTGCCGCTTCGCTAACCAAATAGCGCTTTCTAAAAGCGCTAAAAAGCTGACTGGCGCTTTTTTGACAGCTTGTCGTTCATCGGTTAGTTAGCGCAAAGCGCCCACAAGCGCTTACGTCCGCTAAGTCCCGTTGAACACAACCATTGTCTGGCTTTCCGAGTAAAATTTATTTTCTTCCCTTTAGATCATTTAGATAAAAGCTTTTTTCAAAAAAGTTTTTTTTGCTTTTAATTTATCAAAAACTTTTATTCAACTTGCAATATATGTATGTTTGTTTGGATGGAATCTTGCTAAGCAGATAGATATCTTCAACCGATTGAGGTGAAATTTTTTATACACGTTTTGTTTGGATGACAATACACGACAAGCTATGTGACGTTACTCTAAATCCAATATAGCGCGCCATTCAAGATTTTGGAATAGTTATTTTGAATGCATTTCTACAATATGGGTATCAAATGAAAGGACTTGTTGAGAATAGTTCATTCTAAATCCAATATGGCGGAACATCCAAGTTGGCGGAAAATTTATTTTTTACGCACTTCAGCAATATGAATATCAAATGAAAGGGCTTACCGAGAATAATTAGAAAATATTATGACATCACTATTAATAATTTAATATGGCGGACTTTTGAAGTTTTTTATGCTTTCCTATAGTATTTTTTATCATAGAGGGTTTAGGAAATCGGCTTGATCGCAAGGACAGAAGCTCTCGCACACCCAAAGGTGTGAGAGAGAGTCTGCCCGCCCGATGTTGAACCACCTTGAGTCCTCTGATCACATGTCCCACGGATGCAACCGCGTCCATCCTACATGCCACCGCAACCACGGCCCGACCGGCTAAAACCCGTTCCCTCTTTCTTACCTCTGCCCTATCTTCATCTGCACCGGGCATCATCGTGAACGATATTCTTCGCAATGCGAGATGAAGTAATAATTACACCATTTAGGAATATCTTATCTCCGTTTAATCTTGTGATCGTTCCTCCTTCTCAATTGCAGAGAGTATTTTGTTTACCGTCTCATGTATAATGTTGAGCATAGTCTCTGGGGTTAGCTCACCGTCCAGTTTTTGACTTGCCTCCTCTCTGCATGGCCCCCATCTGTCGCACAGAAACGGTGTATGTTCGACCGTGTCTTCCGCCTCGTAGTGCAGGCACAGCATAAAGAGTGTGCAGGCATCTCTCGTCCATCGCCGTCCTATCCTTTTCCTATATACTCGAAATGGCCCATGCCCAGCCAGTGCCTGCGTTAAGAAATAGGACGTCTGTCGATGACAGCATTCCGCCTATTCTTTTATCAACAGTATTACCGGGTGGCTTCACTGCTCCGTTGCGTTGCACTCCGTCGTCACCGCGTCACCGGAGCGTCGCTGTCCATATATTTTACACATGCAACGGAGAGGTGGCTCCATTGACGGTCTCAGTTTCTGGATGCGCATTTTTAACGGATCGACGCGCAAGAGCCGAAGTGGGGAGCAAGGCGATAGGCTGCTGAGCCGGCAGGGTTGCCGCTACTATTACACTTGTAATTTGATCTACTGCGAACGATTCAGATAATTTGAAATTTTTTCATTCTTTGTTTTTGACTATTGCTATTGAGTAGCATCTGAGTGAAGATAAGAACCGATATCTTTTCCAGAAAAATGAATACGGGAGTGAATGTATGTATGTCGAGTTGGGCGGCATTTTAAAAATAATGCCTTTATTCAGGGTGTTTAATAAACAAAACATATTTAGATATTGAACATGGCGGAATAGTTATTTTTAACACATTTTTACAATAATGGTATCAAATCAACTAGCTTGTTAAGAGCAGCTCGAAAAATAATGTGACGTCATTTTAAATCAAATATGGCGGAACATCTGAGGTGGCGGAATAATATTTTTTAGCACTTCTAAAATATGGGTATCAAATTAAAGGGCTTGTTGAGAGTAACTCGAAGAGTAATGTAACATCATTCTAAATCGAATGTAGCGGAACATCCAATATGACAGTATAGGTATTTTCAATGCGTTTCGACAATGTGGGTATCGAATGAAAGGGCTTGTTACAGAAAATAATGTGACGTCGTTCTAGATGCAATATGGTGGACCATACAAGATGTCGGAATAATTATTATCAATGCATTTCTACAATATAGGTATCAAATGAAAAGGTTTGTTTCGAGTAAATCGAAGCCAAGGCGGCGGAGCCTGTCGATGACGGCCGAACAGCCCAGCCGAAAGCCTTACACAATACAATAACTAATTTATTGCAAAAAAATTATTATTCATAATTCACTAACATACAAAATATTTGTTTTGCTCTAAGAATCATAAATTTTGCACTCAGGACGATTTATACTTGTATTACATGCATATTTAAACAGCCACAAACGCCTGACTTTTGGAATTCTGATTGCATTGTATCAGTTTTTCCCAAAATGCAAATATATTTGAAAATTTATTTTCGAAAATACTACTACTCAACTTCATTAATTCCACAAAATAATAAAATCAAATATTATAATTTCAAATCTTCAATAAAACAAATAAATTATTTTGATCCTTAATTTTCGCTTAAAGTGCTAACATTATAATTTACAAAATTTCAATTTTTTTAAAAATCGTGTGTGAATTCATTTTCTTGAATTATCCATTGAATAAAAAAATAATTATTATATGCAGCTTTGATAACGCTAGAGTTTTTTCTCACTTCTTAAATTTTGCCGCCCCAGAATATATGGCGCCGTAGGCACTAAAGCTAAAGACATTAAATTATGTTACAATTATCTATCATGGTACATGTACATGTCCATGATCCGAGTGCGCTTTTCAGAAAAATATTATTCTAAAATCGATAATTATGTTACATCTGGCATCACCGCGCGGCGTGCACTGCTTCGACGTCGTCCGTCGCCGATGCGCCAGTGAAGCCTACCATGCGCTGCTCCGTTCCGATGACGCAGCGCAACGGAGCAATGGAGCCGAGCCGTTAGTCGTTTCGTCCACTGTGCGACATCAGAGGTCTCGTTCCATAGACTTTGCCACTTACTTGCTGTGTGTGTGTTAGTATCAGGGCGGCATATCGCATTGCCTGCTTCACCATGGCGGATCAGTGTCCTCTCTTCGACCAGCAAGTATAATCGTAGTATCGCCATTAAAACTTGCAAGGTTCTTGTAGATACTGTGCGATGAGCACTGGTCACCCTTAGCAGAGAATCTCTCTGCAAGCTGTCTAATATCTTCTGATACCTTTTACTTTTCGTTGTAACAATAAAAGCGTTGCTTGGTGCTGAGCCACCGACCAGCATATTTCTCATAGCAACCAGCAGCTCAATTGGCTCGCATGAGACAAGGGTATGTGGGCGCGTGCGTGTGTGCGTGAGTCTAGCTAGCCGCCAAGAAATGAAAAATAGGACAACAATGGTTTAATAAAGATTTATTTCAGTATATATGAATGCAGTACATTCTATCTATTTTTTTTTTTTAAATAATGGCTTAGCTTCGGAGGGAAGTCCTCGTGATGCCCTTCCGAAGAGAAGGTGGTGCTCCAAAGAAGATGTTACATGCTGCTGGTGGCACCCCAAAGAAGGCTGGCTTTTTCAGATGGAGTTCTGGTGGTGTCACCCCGAAAAAGTGTCCATGATGGTGGCATGGAAGAGGTGTGGTGCCCTTCCAAAGAAGTGTGATTTTCCTTGGTGACACCCCGAAGAAAGTGGTCTTGATGGTGGCACCCCGAAAAAAAGGGTGGTTTTCCTTGGTTAAGACATGTTGCACACACAAAAATTATCTCAGAGAGACATAACTATTTGTATTAACTGTTAAAGATTAAAAAGGGCGAGTGATGTATCGCCACCCACTTTTATGGAGGTTAATGTCGGTAGTCAGGGAGAGGACATACTCCCCACTCATTAGATCTTTCCCAAAATTTGTGCGCACTTGCGCAGTGTGTATAATTAATAATATTTCCAGCTGAAGGAAGTAGAGATGGGAAAAAGTAGAGGTGAGAAGCAAAATAGTTATAAAAATGTACTAGTATAATGAGGAAGTAGTTGCCAAAAATGGAAGTTGTAAATTATTTGTACATTGTAGCCAGGTAAATAAGATAAAAATAATTTTGAAAACGGGTGAACCGTTACACCGTGGCTCTACACCACACAGGAGCTCCGTACAGGATGACCGACTGAACAACCTGGCACAGTAGTGCCTTTTGGTTAAATATGGGCCCTCCTACATTTGACATCAGTCGTGACAGTATTGCCGCCTTCTTCTCAGCCTTTGCCACTACTATTTTAAGGTATTCTCCGTGACACCTCTCGTTATCTAGTGTGACTCCGAGGTACACTATGGACTTTGCTTGTTGGGACGTACACTCCCTTTAATTGGAAGATCACGTTAGCTTTCTTACTCCTTGGGCCGCGCATTATAATTGCCTCTATTTTCTCAGGAGCCAACTCAAGCTTGTGATCACACATCCACCTGTCAATCTTGCACATCGATGAATTGGATTTATGAACCAGCTCTGCCCGTTCATGTGCCACGATAACTAGTGCCAAATCGTCGGCGTATGCTACCGTCTTTACGCCACTAGACAGCGAAAGCTTCAGCGCCCCATCATACAGGGTGTTCCAGAGTAACAACCCTAAAGCAGATGATTGAGGCACCCCTGTTAGTTGTCACAGAAATTTTGGTACCGGCTGTGCAAATTGATCTGGAGTCTAGGTAGCTGCTTATAAGATTCCTTAGGTATTTTGAAATCTTCAGCTTTCCTAGTTCCTCCATAATCATGCTCATGCAATTGGGCATCTGCCTGAACATATACATCACAAATTCCAAGTCCCTTGGTTTGTATAATGATCAAGGCAGTGTTCGAATGGACCTAAAACAGTGTATTATGCCGCTAGGTTTTTCATTCACAGTTCAATGGACCGCCTAATATGAATGCAGCAAATTTTTCAGTTTTACAGCCACTCATCTCCCAACCACCCTAAATTCACCGCCACCCAAAAAAAGTAAAAAATGGTCAGCAACTCCTAAAACGCCTAAAAACGAAGTTTAAGGAATCTTTGATTTATTTGTTTTTTTGCTAATTCCTCCGCCGCCAATGCACCGATTTTCAAAATTTTAGCAGCATTACCTACTAGGACCCCACAGCATATCGCTACCCATGCAGCGGTTACTGAGATTACGAGGGTTGAAAAACGCGACAGGCGGACAGACGACCGACAGAGAGACCGATCGACAGACAGACAGACCGACCGACAGACAGACAAACCGACAGACAGACAGACTGACAGACAGACCTACGGAAGTCAGTGACGTGAATTTTCGTTATGTAAACATCATAATAAGCCTAAAAAGCGTATTATCTCAAAATCGAATATTTTCGCGATCGCAATCTCCCCTCACCTATTGGCGTGGGAAGTAAAAGCAAATATTTTTTAAAATAAGCTTTTATTTAAGTGATCTAAAAAGAATAAAATAAAATATTCTACCTATAAACTTATAGCCCCGTTATATACAAAGCTTTTTCCGACGTTTGCGTGAGAACCTGTAGGTATTTAATTAAACTGAAATTGAAAAAAAAACTTAGCAGATTAAGGCCCGATTTTATCAACATACATATTCTAATAAAGGCTTTGACAAAGATTTTCTATTGGCTGTTATTTAGCGAAAGCTTCCTATTGGGTATTGAGGGATATGTTAATAAGTATCATCCAATGGTATTTTATCAATATCGGAAACAAAACGCAAAGCTGGATGACATTTTTGTCAAAAACGTTTTAGAATTCATGGATAAAATCATAGCAGAAAATCAGAACAAAACGATTGATTTGTAAATTAAAGCCAGATTTTTCACGTTTACCTTATAATTATTGTATAATTACTAATTCAAAACTGCTTTAGTTTGTGACATAATTATGAAAGTAGTATTAATCACAGCTATCTTAATTAATAATCCCACCTCAGTCAGTCAGATTGATTATAGACAAATACATACTTTTATGAAGAAACTTCCATCTGCTGGATGCCTGTTTGTTATAGACCTTCTTATAAAAATATTCACAGAGGCTGTAAAGGTGCATGCATATATGGATAAAAATCCCTCCTGCTAGTTCCGCCCTTTCTCTGAAAAGTATATCGCTTCGCTATTAAGAAGAATGGGCAACCAGTAATACAGACTTGTGTCACGGTTGGCCAACATGGTTGGTTAAATCGTGTGTTTAGCTTTGTCAAATGCAACAAAATCTTATTTTTACTCCCCATTACTATAATACAAAGGTATATTGCAAGTATTTATAATTACTATCGATAGTAAATTATTGTTTTATCAAAATAATGCAGTAATTTGAATTTCTTGTCATCAGAATCACTTGATAGATGGACAATCCAGTGATCAAGTGTACTGTTTTTGCGGAATTCGATTGGTTGAGATTAGCAATTTATTGCTAAACCCTTTGTTAAACAGGTAAATGCAATTTTTCACCCATCTAGGATGGAAAATCGGACGGGAAAAGATACTAGATGGTTCATAATGGTCGATTGTTTATAAGGCATGACATTATTCACCCTTTTGAAAAATCAATAATTTTCAGAGAACTTTGAGAGATGCATGTTCTTGAATGGGCTGCTCTCATTGGTCAAAGCCTTTGTTAAAATGCGCGTGATGATAAAATCGGGCCTTAGTTACTCAATTAAATAGGTACTAGTTTAATTTGATAGCTTTTTAGAGCATTCAAATAAACGCTTTTTTAAGAGGTTCTTTTTGCTTTTAATTTATTTTCTATAGATTGCACTAAAGCTTTTCCGCATGTATACCTGAATTTTAATCTGAAATTGGAACGCGCATAATTTATGTTTTACACGTGTGAGTGCAGTATAGTGGCTTTTTATTAGTTTGAAATCAATTTGGTGGCTTGGCTGAAAGGGAGATAAGCCTCCTTAACCACCTCTCTCGCGATCATAAACACACACACAGGCGGTAATAGCCGCTGCCATGCTACGTCACCGTCAGCATTGACTGATCTGATCGAGCATCATCATTTATAAAGATAAGCCCCCATTGAAGTTGTATGGTGGTGGTTAACTGCCGACATTCAGCCGTTCTGTGATGACGACGTGATCGATGGCGAATCAATCCTCTCTTGGCTGAGGGTTCTGATATCTCTAGTGATACAAAGCGTAGTTTGCAACAGTCAGGTCCGGCTTCAGATTAACGGGAATCACACATTATTGTTAAAAATAACAATAGTAATAATGTTTTTATTGAAGCTAAGTCGTCACAGTTTTAGCCATACGGTGATGTTAACCGTACTGCTTCCCAGCAATACAATTCAACATAGAAAACAAAGAATCATTTAAAAACATAATTATCTTACACATGAGCAGATCATCTACACAGAGTACCATAGTTCCATGAGTAAAAAGAACAAGAACAAAAACAGCTTAACAACAGAATTAAGTTGCTACTCAATGTACCAATCCAACAGCTACTATTGGCTTTCCGTTGAAGCTATCCTGATTTAAACATGTGGAAGCTTAACTGCATTGTACCTAATAAATAAATATTATATCTAAATGAGTCACTCTGTATCCCCAACAAGGAATCAATGTGTCTAGCAACTAAATTGCCTTACTAGATTGGATAACTCTGTGTATTACTGCGACCCTTCAATTAGTGTATTTTAGCAACCTTGAGCAATTTAAATTCTTTGATCTTCAGTGAAACACTACTATACTTTCGAAATCCGACGATACAGATGAGAAACGTTGCTAGTACGACGTCTTTGTTACCAATATGATTGTTTAACGTCTTTAATAGCAACCAACCTCAACAAGTGATGTAAGTAATTTAAATTTCACCTGTCTGAGCAACTCACTTAACTATTTGAGGTTCTCACTTGTTGTTGCTTTATTGTAGCCCTGATGATAAAAATAAAGATTTCGAAAGCTTGGATTCCACTTTTGCTTCTTGCTGCTTCCCAACTAGCCTCCTACATTTGTTTTCTGACTGGTCGGCAATGACTACTTTCGCCGGAAACAGTAAGTATGTACAGGATGTTTATTTGAAAACTTCCTACCACGGATTTATCGAAAACCATTGACTAAAAGAAAAAACGCCGAGACACGTCAAAAGATTTGTCAAGCGAGACAACTTTTTACCCAAAAGCTACTTTGGCCCCTTGTACCCTCTGTCCCCCAGGATCATCCCCTCAAAAATTTTAAATGACAGGGGGTATCGAGTAATATCTTGTTTAAAAGGTATGTCGAAGTCATTTATTTTGACGTTTGATCTTTTAAAATCTGTTGATTCCTTCTCGAGATAACTAGAAAAATGTTTATGTATCTTAAGTTCTTCGCATAGAAAACAAAAACACAAGAAAATATCACCTTTCATTGCAATAGGTTTCAAAAGGTCTGTTTCGAACTTCCATTGTCTATATAATTTGGACCGAGCATCATAAAATTATTTGGGAAGATGCAAAGGTTATTTACAAAGAACCTCAATGGTATCACCGGAAATTTAAGGAAGCAGCTTATGTCGCCAGCAACAAAAACGTGTACAGCAAGCCTAGTGTGGAAATTAGACTAATATGGCAGCCCCTCATAAGAAATATAAAAAAACTAAAATTGGACAGAACAAACTTGGACACAAACGTGGGACTCAGTGACTATCAACGACCACGTCATCATCAGCAAGAAGCGACGTCACTGACGGACTCAGCAGAACGCGCAGCAATCAATCAGGACAAGCCACGAAAAACAACACGTCAGCTAGACGAGATTAAACAGCAATGAAAGGAACATGTTCGGCAGTTTACCTGAAGACGATTGAAGATACCACATCAATCGAAACGTTGTAATCCAAAAATTATATAGACAATGGAAGTCCGAAACAGACCCTTTGAAACACCTACCTTATCTACAAATTTCAAACAACAATTGCAATAGGTGTTCAAAATGTTGCGCATTATTGCCCAAACAATGATATAGGCGATGTTTAAATTCTTGACGGACAGTTGCAAAAACAACAAGCTTTCAGGTTGGGACTAAACACAATAGATTGTAAACGGCCCCATAAAAAATGTCTAATGATGGTGTCAAACCAGGGGATTTAGCAGGCCATTCTATAGGCTCTCTTCGCCCTAACCATTCATCTAGAAACGCGTCGTCTAGCCATTGCCGAACCGGAAGAACATAGTAAGAAGGAGCGCGCCGTCTTGCTGGAAATAGATTTCAGCCTTATCAAGTATAGGGTTTCCATCCTCTTCGATATTGTTTTCAATGGTTCCACTGACAAGCGAATTCATGGTATTTCTCAACATATGCAAATAATTGTCTTCCTTTAAATATCCCAATCACGTTGTTTGCCTACCCATACGTTAATTTTTTGGGGGCACTGGGTATGCCCTTCTACAAATGCATGAGGTATTCATTGCTCCAATACCTGCAGTTATGCTTATTAACAAATCTAGTTAGATAAAATGTACATTCATCAGTGAGGCAGATATTTTTTGCATGAGTGATATTACCATTAATCGCATCACAAGTATAACAGAAATTACTATTAATTTTACTTTTTTTGATTGAGTTCAATTTTGATGTCGCAACCAGAGCAATTGGCGACTGATACTGACGGACAAACTTCATTTCTACTGATTTTTCTTCTCTGCATCTGGTACTTACTTTTTGCATTAGTGCAAGTAAAATGTCTAAAAATGTCATTGAAAAACATATTGATCGTAAAAAAATGTAACTTCCAAAAATCATACAAATAATTATTTTTGTAAAAGAAAATTAAAAAAGTTGTCAAAGCCTGTGCTCGAACCAACACCGCATGAACACGGAGATTGTCGGGTCGAAAGACTGACACGCTTAGACGTTGCGCCATTACGGCCCTGCCGAAACAGTTGCTTCAACATAGCATATTTGATTAGGTACTTTATTACTGGAATTTGTGATCTAATTTCAAGCATTCAAAAAGATATTTATTTCGATCGTAGACTTCGACTCGAGCTGCAAACTTCGTTTATTGTCTATGGTGCAAAATATATGCACTAGTTACATAAGAAACTATTTTTACGATTAGCTGGGAATCTAGAAAAAATAATGGTAAGAGGTATCGAAGTGGGACGTCGTTGGTGAAAAGATAACACTTTGACGTCACACGCGTTCGGGAGCTGTCGGCGTGACCTCGGTACTGGATTCAAAAGTAAATTTTTATTTTGATATAACTTTTGAATTATTGCGAAAAAATGATAATTTTAAAAAACTTATAAGTTGTCTTCCCATTTATCACAACAAAAATTGTGTTCAAAACCCCAATTGTACTTCTCGAAAGTGCTGGTGCATTGGGGGCATTACAAGTACATTGCAGGTACATTGCGGACATTGCTAGTGCATTGCAGGTACATTGCGGGCATTAGGCGCGATAAATTAGAGTAATGCCCAAAATGGGCATTGGTGTACAAATTTTTGGTCAGCGGTTTTCCCCTCGATATATCCTATTCCGGTATATAGGGTGGGCTAACAGTGAGTGGACAGTGAGTGGGCTTGCTGAAACATATTTCAGAAATATGTCACCTAATCATGGTAGAGAGCCTTGAGGGCTACAACCTTGAAATATTTTCACTTAAATTTTGACGTTTATACAGGGTGATTCATATGAAACTTATATTTTTTAAATAACAATGACCCACTGTATATTTTTGCATATATGGATTCCTTACTTTATAAATCACAGATGGGACTTAAACAGAACCGTTCAGGTGCAAATCACGATTTTTGTATAAGTGGGTATCAGAAAGAAATTAATATCGCAGCGATTATAATACAGAGGAGCCTATGACTTTGCATGAAATGCGTCAACTTAAGTTAGATTATTCAGAGAAAGACTGAATGTGACGGTAAACTACCATTGAAAACATGAACTCTATTATCAAAGAATCACCCGTTATACAGGCATTACACGCTAAGCCTCAGACCATGATATCCAATTGCGAATAAAGCAAATCATCTTTAAGTGGCACAAATGATGGACATCCAAACCCAGCAAACTAGGTATAGTTTTGCCAAAGCCCAAGACAAAAGTGGTATTTTCAGCGAAAATACCAGATCATCCTCAACTACCTAGAATTTGCCACGCCCTTCCCACCGATACCTACCTCTTCGAGAGAAAAGAACTTCTAACAGGTCCAGCTTGCAACATTTGTGGAATATGTTTTAGTGCAGTGCCCAGTGTATGCAATTCAAAGAGTTTTATGTAAAACCTTTGAAAAAATCCTCTAATACTTAAAGCTTATACCTACGTTTATATGTACCTAGACACCAGTAAGATATCAAAATGAAACCGAGTCAAGTATGAAAGTCTCAACTTCAGAAATATCATTCATCTTCCAAATCGGTAGAAATACATATATCGTCAAATATTCAACAGCTCAAATATAAAGTACGTTGTGGGTTAGTGAGGCCCTGCCTTCATATAGGTGCACAGACAAAAGCGACTTCTCTGTGTGAGAGGTCCCCTTATCGGCGAGCTTCTGGTTCATAACCCGCACATAATGGCCCAAATGGGGTATGCACGCGTTAACGCTACTGCAGCCTCTGCTGTTTGGCCTAATCGGCTTCGATGAATAGAGATATCAAACCGCCATTCACTTTGTGCAAGGATAACCTTTCGCAAATTGTATATCGCAATTGCAGTTGCACCAAATTTAGTTGATATCTGGTATTTATGTAACACATGGCTTCAGGTAGTTTAAATCAGTGATCTAAACCGAAGCTGATGCGGTCCAATTACAACTATAATTATTGAAGGCGGAATATATCCAAGTTTTCCTCTAAACAGTTTGGTTACTTCCAACGTAGTAGGTGAAGGTACAATTTATTATATTATACAGGGTGTTACGAATGGAAAATACTTTAGGAGCAGACTGAGCAGCTCATTTCCAACAAAAAAATTCATATAAAGTCATATAGAGTCCGATTTTCAACTGTTTATTCTGAATCGAATTTTAGAGATTTTCATTAAAATGCAGACCTCCAAATGAAAACCCTAATAAAATAAAATTTTATTGGAATGTTTGATATTAGTGCTTAGAAAATATGCTATTACGTCATTATAGTCGTTATCGACTGAAGGAGAGTGAGAGTGGGTGAGTGAGGGTCAAAATCAGCATGTGTTGAAAAGTGACCTCAAAAAACGTTACTACAAAAAATGAATTTATCTTAAAAAATCAGCCAATAATTATCAACCATGCTCTTTACGATAAAAAGATGCCCATCTTTCTTGTTATCCATTAGTACCACAAACTTATTGTAAATGTGGTAAAGCACAGATTCCATTCCATAAGATTCCACCAAAGCTCTAAAAGGATAATGGATCTCCGAGAGTACTATGTGACTATTGTAAATTGACCAGCGCGGAATGAGGAAAGTGGAGTGGGAGGTTCCTTCAGGTAGCGATCGTCATTATCATGTCGAGTCTAAAAAGAGATAGAAAACACATAAGTATAACAGA
The DNA here is from genome assembly GCA_951848785.1 of Callosobruchus maculatus. Lineage (NCBI taxonomy): Eukaryota > Metazoa > Arthropoda > Insecta > Coleoptera > Chrysomelidae > Callosobruchus > Callosobruchus maculatus. The sequence continues at coordinate 1,088,292 of CATOUR010000010.1, read as the reverse complement.
GACATTAAATATCGTCTGCTGCGATTATCCAATCCCGATGCTGTACCGTCTTTAAGTTGGGTAAAAGAAGAAAATAGGCTGAAATTATTAAGAGTTACGGCAATCCTTACTTCTTTCACCGCATTCTTTTTGCTGCTCAGTTTACGCTGGTCACACAGTACAAAGTTTCAACAGAGCATTTGGCAAAAACTTGTCATCGGATTTATAATTTTTGTTATGGGTACCTGAATCATGTACTATCACATCACGATTAATCACAGTCATCACACAAGTCATCGGTTAACCAAAACTTTGGTATCGGGTCTTAAAATTTTAAATTTGAAAGAAGTATTCAAGTTGTGATTTAAGATGAATTCGAAAAGTCGCTGGGTAACCTCCTAAAGGGTACTAGGTAATCAAGCAGAACATCCTATAATCGTTACATAGGCAGCAGAGGAATTAGCAAAAAAAAGCTTCTCAAAACCCCTCACAATTTCGTTATTAGATGTTTTAGGGGATCCTGATAATTTTCCATTTTTTTTACTGGATAAAGGTAAATGATGAGTTTGGTGATAATCTATGCTTTACAGTCATATTTGAAAAATATCTTTGGAGACATGATATGTGTGTCTTTACTTATGATATTTTGATACATGTTGCTCTTCATAGTGCTATAACCTGTAGCTTTGAAACTATTAACTTGGCTGTTTAATATCCGGACACCTTTCCTATAAATACCTTGGACAATCAAATTTAAAAAAACAGTGCCACATAAAAGCCTATCCTTGAATGCTTACGGAGCACGTTGTCCTACTTTTTTGCAGGCTGATTCTATTTCTGAATATATTTACAATTTCAGAAAATATTTCCAGTGATTCCTTGAATTAGGAAATAGGTATCATCGTTATCGTACGTTGAGGTATCGTATCTATACATAAGTAGGTGAAATTGGGACGATGGGAAGAGTAGGAAATTTGGTATCTCCAAAAGTTTTACTGTTATGGAGAATGTGTGAAAAGAACTTGGCGCCAAAGCAATTTGTTGACATCTATTTTTTTATTGATGTTTCGTGGTGCCGCAGACGGATTAGAATATAGACGATGAGCATATGATTTTACTTTAGGCGGATATCCCGATCTGTCCATATATTTTCAGCAGCGAGTTATGTCTGCGAGTTTCAGTACTCTCGATTTTAATATTTAATGATAGGACAATTATTTGTACCCAAAAAACCCCTGCATATATTTAGTTAAATCGTCCTTCTAACAAAAATTTTACGCCTAGACGAAGTCCTATATATAGGATATGCGGTATACAATTTTATCGCTTTAGCCTGAATTAGGCGGTATACCCTCTTCAATGCATTCTGGAGTCGTTTCTCTTAATAAGCAAATGATTGTTATTGCATTGTAATTTCGCCTCCTCGAATTATGAAAGGTACGCCTCTGAACTGCCAAGAACTTAATTCGGCATGTCAACCGATATGGATAGAGTAACCTTTACCTCTATTGCCCTTATAATTTAATCAGAGAGTTTGCTGGAAAGGATGACCTTTTCAAATCCATCGAAATGCCCTCATAATATCACCATGACATTAATGTTAGATTACATGATTACTTCATCACTAGATGTGTGCCGTAAATGGGGTGGCGTACAAGTTGCTCCAGCTACTTACATAATTTTTTAATTACGAAAAGCCATCGACCTTTTATTATTTCCGTATAAAACGTGTCTATTGTTCTCTGTAGAATATACAGGGTGTTTTCTAAGTTAACTTTTCTTCAAAGGGACTACTCGCCAAGGAGTGATTTTTCCCAGTAATATATAACTGGAATGTTTTGGGATATCAAGATACTGACCGATAATGAATTCCTCATTTCTAATTCCGTCTCTGTCCGATTAGATCAAAATAGAGGCAAAAAACAAAAAAAAACCCAGTTTGCAATGGAGCAAAGCATAGATGTACGTGGCAGTGTGCATCGGACTTTAACAACAAAAATGGTGCAACCGGCATAACTAATAATACTATGTGAATACTATATATAATTTTAGTGCAGGTGAATGTGGTCAAAATGCCCCTCGGACTTCGCGAGTGTATGCCGATCGTTTACCTGACCGTATTCACTCTGCCTTCTGTCGATTTGTTTATCCCGTGCAAAGACCTAGAGACACAGGATATTTGTATTCACATCATAGAGGACACGTTGGACGACCTAGGCAACCTCGAATGGTCCAAATTGAAGAAGAAATACTTGGCTTTTCCGTTTTGCGTCGCTAACTTCGAACCATATCTATAGGTCTCATGTGAAAAGGACTGCACTTAAAACTTCGTAGGGAACAAATAGTAAGTATTTTCTTATCAGTTTTTTTTTCTTCTGCTACTGATTCACCGTACATTAACTTTGTCAATTCAAATGCAGTTGTTTCTGAAAATTAAAGTCCCAACTTTGAAAACACCATATAATATTTTAGCGCTTGCACAGTTTCAGTAGACGGTGATAAATCTATGCTTTTCAAGGGAATGGATATTTATATGAGACCGCACGGATTATAGAAAACTGTGGCCATGACATTGTTGGCCATCTTATTAGGCTTCTTTGGTGCACGTTCAACCGTAGAAAGCCACTGTTGCTTCTTGCCTAGTGAACTGTGATGGACACCTATGTCTCAGCTACGGTAAAAAAACGAATACAAAACTAGATTGGTTGCAGGTGAATATTCCCCAGCAGACATTTAAAGTGCTCATACTATTGTTCTTATGGTCGATCGTGAGCAATCGCATCACCTGTCCCTCAAACAAGTTTCTCATATCTAAATATTCATACAAAATCTGATCCACCCGCTCAGCTGAGATGACTACTTAGATAATACCATTGACGGTCTTACCTCCACTAGACCGCATAAGCCATTCATAGATCTGTGATTTGTTATTTTCACACACGTCTGTGGCGAGAAACGGGAACATTCATTCATAATTTAGCAAATATGGCCGACCTCATTGTTAAATAGATTTCAAATGTATCATGAAGTATGCCAATTGGAGTTACAATGGACAACACACTGAACATTTAAGCGGAATAATAAAAGTCACTTCCTTAAAAATAGTAAATTCACAGAAATAGAAAATCGGCCAAAGGCGTAGCCAGGTAGGGGCAGGCGGGGGGCAACTGCCCCTACGACTCCGATCGAACCGGAAAAGGTAGCTAGGAGTTCTATAGTCAACAGTTCCTTACCTTGTATGAGTTCATTATATGGGATGGTTTGATATCCAAATATTCTAGCATATTAGAACCTGTTGTTAATGCGTTATACTCAAAGACTATCGACATGCATAAATCATATCAAAATAATAACGTCTACCATAAAAGATCATCGTAGTTCGGTTCAGCCAGAACTGCAATTGCCATTAGAACTCATTTACCAGTTCTGCAACATCGGTCCAACTACCGGTCTGAGTCTCCAGGAGATTTTTGGAAGCAATATTTATAGTTTATAATTTAGTTTGATGTCGCTACATTCTAGTATAATGTTGAATATGTCACTGGTTGAAATTAGAGATCACAATTTTTTTGCCAATACCAATAATGAAGCCAAACTATGGTACAGGTAACCTGTGTGGATCAAAGATGTGAAGAAAACCTTAGGGACCTAGACCTTAAAAGAAGCAGACATATCCTTTTCCACTTTTCCGTGCACACAGAAAGTTGGTACACAAAATTGAAATAAAATTGCAGGTGAATTATTGAAAAGAATGTCTCAAGATATTCTGCTAATGTAAAAAATAACTGTTTCCCATAATAAACGTTTTTGTACCGTGCAACCTTTGGACTGAACTGTCAATACTTTGAAGAGCAAATAAAGAAAGATTTTTCAAATACAAATAACGTCTCTCCTTCTGGCCCCTGTCAATATTCATTGGGGGACGGGGTGACTCCCTGAACCCCCCTTCGCTACGCCCTTGGTGTTATTATTATCCTTATCTTCTAAAACGAAACAAAATGAAACATGTTAACAATACCTGCTTATTAAATTTCAAATATTACAAATATCTAAAGAAGGAGAATAAGATTGTTATTTATGCTGCATGCAAGCACAATAGTTATAGGTGCAAAGAATTCAAAATATACATAAAAGATAAGTCTGTTTCTGTTTATAGCTCGTCAATCAATTATTATCACACAAGCTTTCTTACTTCACATGTAAGAGGGATAGAGAGAAGTGTGATAAAACGGAAACTGCAGAGTAAGAAGGCTTTTAAATATAAAAAAGAGACGCTTTTACAAACCAATATACAATTAGCAGAAAAAAGCAGAAATCTCATGAATATCAAGCCCGACTGTACAATAAGAAAATTGAAGTCTGAAGCTGCAAGACAACTAGACAGATCGAAGGATGACATGTTAGATCTGATGTTAATGCCGAAAGACCACCCAGAATATATCAGAGAACTGTGTATACCCTTCAATGTAAAATTATATAGCTTGGAGCAACTGAACGTTTTAAGATCCCCGATATATCCCATCATATATTTCGATGCAACTGGCGGATTGTACGGAATGCTTTTCCAGCTCTTCAAAAAAGAATATATTTATATACTGCAGTTATTCGCGTTAATTCATCTAAGCGAATATTCCAAATTTTCTCGATGATTTCTGCTAATCATGATTCGAATACCATTTTTAAGCTATTTCACGATTTTAGATATTTCTGCGAGGAGCAACATCTGTGGCCAGCAGCGTCAGGTATCGTTACCGATTTTTCATTTGCAAATTTGCACGCAATTTGCAAAGCTTTCAATCGATGCACACTATCTGAGTACATTCAAATGTGCTATGATGAAAAAATCCCTAGATAGGAATATTATTAAAGTATATTTGTTGCGCCCATTTCGTTAAAATGATCTGTCATGATGTTAACCAAATAGCGAAAAGTGATACGCAGAGAAGATATTTCAAAGAAACGATAGTGATCGCATTGTCAATTGAAAACCTGAACGACTTTGACGATTTCGTTTGCAACACGTTTGTCATTTTAAGCTCCGCGTATCACAATGCAATAGTAGATCATTCAATGTCATATTTCAAATCCAGGGCAAACAAGTCCCAAATAAAAGATGCTGGTGAAGTTATTCATATACAGAGTGATGAAAATTGATGAAAATACAACCAGTGACGTAATGTATACTTCAAGTCCGTTTTATAGAAGATATTAATTTCGCAATAGCAAAAAAAATGTCTATTGCATATAATACGGAGGCTAAAATAAATAAGTATTTGAATGAGGAAATGATACAAATAATTGTAAAAAAATATATTCCGAACTCTCCACTTTGGTGCAAACTGACCACAGGAAATAGTCCACTGTTGAGTAACTTGTACGTCGAAAACTATTTCGGACAATTGAAACAAAATTCTCTCCACGGAAAACGCAATTTAAAACGCTCTGAGTTCGTCCGAATACTTAGTAGAAAGGATGTTTTATCTTTGAGCCGGGAGACCGATCTTAGAATAACGAAATCACATGGAATAAGCGGCAAAAAAACCAAACCTCTCACTTTAGCGGTAACTATCTAAAAATGGCTGTCGAGAAGTTTGCCGAAGAGGAAGCAACTGACCGACAGGACTGTATTTTTGTAGAAGACGATGATTTCACTCAGTGTATTTATTGCGGACACGTTAACACCAAGTGGATTCAATGCAATACGTGTAAGAAATGGGCACATGAATTTTGTTTGAAGCTGGACGAAACAGTCGACATTGAAAAATTCAACTTTCAGTGTAATATTTGCACGTCAAAAGTAGCCAAATCCAAACCATCCCATTCTACGGATATATATCAGCAATGCGATACCTATTTAAAATCACTAAAGTTGTCAGCAACACAAATATCTTTAATAGAACGTGACACGAGGCTTAAAAGTGATTGTTTACAGTGAAAGGAGGAGAGAAAGAAAAGGGTTACCTCCTCATATTTTGGAAGAATATCTAAAGTGTTTGATGTTTCATCATTTCGCAACATAATAGAGAGTATCACGAGTTGCGGTGATATAGAAGTTCCAGCCACGATACACGGCCGAAAGTTTGAAGAACATGCCATCGAATTGTACGAGAAAACTACGTGTAAGAAATGGGCACATGAATTTTGTTTGAAGCTGGACGAAACAGTCGACATTGAAAAATTCAAGTTTCAGTGTAATATTTGCACGTCAAAAGTAGCCAAATCCAAACCATCCCATTCTACGGATATATATCAGCAATGCGATACCTATTTAAAATCACTAAAGTTGTCAGCAACACAAATATCTTTAATAGAACGTGACACGAGGCTTATAAGTGATTGTTTACAGTGAAAGGAGGAGAGAAAGAAAAGGGTTACCTCCTCATATTTTGGAAGAATATCTAAAGTGTTTGATGTTTCATCGTTTCGCAACATAATAGAGAGTATCACGAGTTGCGGTGATATAGAAGTTCCAGCCACGATACACGGCCGAAAGTTTGAAGAACATGCCATCGAATTGTACGAGAAAACTACCAATGTACGTTGTTCAAAATCGGGACTAATGATACACCGGGAATATCCCTATCTTGCAGCTTCACCCGATGGTCTAGTGGGAGTCGATGGCATTGTGGAGGTAAAATGCCCATATAAAGCTAGACATTCCGATCCACATAATTACGACTTCGATTTCCTTAATAAGAACGGAGATGCGTTCACAGTTACTACTACCAAATACAAGCAATACTAGAGGTAACTGATAGAACTTGGTGCGATCTAATTACTTACACGTTCAAAGGAATTAAAGTAGTTAGAGTGGATAGAAATAGAAAGTTTTGGGATATGATGCTAAAGAAATTGAGAGATTTTTAGCTATTTCATTTCCTTCCCTCAATTCTGGGTATGATAGGCTTTCAAGATCACAGAGAAAGTGGACCACCTCAGAAGAGATAAATGTTATGACCAACGGGTTGATAGAAAACATTTATTTTTACCAAGTGTTACCTAATAAAAGGGGGCACGTGGTACTTGTTAACCCAGATATAAATTTTTCAATTAAAGAGCTCCTTCAGGATGACTTCGCAACTCTAAATCATAGACAATATTTAAGTAGCTTTGTTGTAGATCATTGTCTGCATATTATCAACAGATCCAGTGGCAACCGTTATCAAATAATATCTGTTGCAAAGTCGTCCATCATATTTTCAAGCAACACATTTACGTCACACTTCACCGACAGTATCATCTTAAATAAAGATAGAATAATTATGTCAATCCTCCAAAACAACCACTATACCTTGCTAATACTATCGATTAGTGACAAATCAAATATTCATAGATCCAATGGGCAATGAAATTTTATTTAACAATAGATATTGCCAACGTCTCTCCATGTTTATGAAGTTCAAAAATGTAGATATCAGTGAATTCATGTTTGAGACCCCAGACCACACTATACAGAAAGATGACTACAATTGCGGTGTTTATGTCATACACTTTTTTCAGGGAATTACCAAAGGAATAAGGCTCGACCGTGCAGCGGATATAGAACAACAAAGAATTAATTTCAAATGAATGCTGCTTCGCAACAGCGCGGACATGAGAAATATCTGTCTCTTCTGTGCATGCTCGACGGTCCAAGCCAATACAGATAACATATTCACCTGTAGAACTTGCAAACGAGACATCCATTTTAGACGTCTCCTTACAGCTACAGAAATACAGAAAACGACAGATATAAACCAGAAAACAGCCAACAAAATGTGTGATCTGTGCAGACCCAACTAGATCAATTCCATCTTTCTCTCTCTCAATTATGTCCTTGGGGTGAAGGTCATTCTTATCTATTTTCATTTTGCCAGCTACCACTTTAAAAGCCTGCTTGGTCAATGACTCATGGCTCATCGACTGAGCCTATTTAGTTATAGATTTTTGTCATCAACCCCACCTTGATGAATTATCCCTTTTACAAGTTCGCTCAGTCCATGAGAGCGGCCTGATAAATTGATACTATTTTACTGTTAGTTTTTGGCATGAACGGAACAGCGCATATGGTGCCGAAGAGTGATAGTCATTGTTTGTTTTGTTCTTCGATATATTCATATTTTCTCATAGTTTAAAAAATAATAATTCGTTGAAGTGTTGTTAATAGTGTAATAAGTTGATCGAGCATCCTGGTAAGCAGTTTCAAACATCTCTGTCTCCTAGATCTGCTTTTCTGCCATATAATTAACTGGGTAATTGCTGAAAATCCGCCCACATCCTTATCAGATATTCTACATATTTCTTGGAATCCCAGTGGCGCATCATAGAAAAATGCCGGTTAATAATATCTGTACTTACTGCAGCAAACCTTATAAGTCCAATCTCATGCTAAAATGTTCAGTATGCACTAAACTCTTCAGGCATTTATGTGTTAACGTAACAGCAGGTGAACTTCTGCTTTTCAATGGAGAGAAAGGATTTGACTGGACATGTGTAAATTGCAAAAAAATTGGATCTGAAATCAAGGACCTCAAATCACTTATACCGACTCTTCAAAGTGACATTCTTGCTCTAAAAGAAGAAAACCAGATACTCAAGTCTACTTCAAATGGTTGCAATTTTGAGGAAATTATTCACGAGTTGAATGAGAGACAGAAGCCCAAGCGCAACTTAGTCTTGTTTGGAGTTGGGGAGCAGAATCAACATCTAGCTCCTGATCAGCGTATTAATGCTGAAAGGGACATCGTTCGACAGGTGATCGGTGTCATCGATCAAACTGTGGACACTAGCTCCATAACCCCTATAAGGCTCGGTCAGTTCGGTGCTGGCAAAAATCGTCCACTAAAAATTACGCTGAAGGATGAAAAAGACGTATTCACGTTGATAAAGAAGGCCAAAAACCTAAAAAATGGGCCGCACAATAAAGTCTCGATATCCTTTGATCGCACACCGAGACAAATTACAAGGAGATTAAAGCGGAGCTTGACTTAAAAAATAGTGAGGGTCCAGAGAAGTTCCGGATTAAGTGATTCGATGGTATCCCTAAAATTGTTTCTTTAAACCAATAGAGCCCAACAGTCATAGTAACATCAACGATCATCTTCAGTGTTATTACCAAAACGTTCGAGGACTAAACTCCAAGGTAGCAGATTTTTATTCAAGCATAAGTGAAGCTGAATCCGACTTGATAGCAGTTAGTGAAACATGGCTGAGTGATAACGTCTCTAGTTGTGAACTATTTCCTAGTGGTTACGACGTTTATCGTAAGGACAGGAAATTCGATCAAGTGAATAAAACATGTGGAGGTGGTGTGCTTTTAGCTTTAAGAAAATCAATTCGGTCTACAGTTATAGATACATCAATATTTGACATACAGTTCCCATCTATTGATACGTTGACAGTTAAATGTGGCAGTGAGTTCCAAAATAGTCGGTGGTTCCAAACAATGTTTGTTGTTGTGTTATATATACCCGACAAAGTAGGATTGGAGGAATTTGAACACTTTATAGAAAGTTTGGAACAGCTGGATTTCATTTATAGAAATTCTGTTTTGATTCTCGGAGATTTTAATGTGCCTAAGCTTATAAATATGAACAGGTCAGACGGTAAAACTGCTGCTGTTATCAATCTCCTAGAACTAAATGATCTTCAACAGTATAATAAAACTACAAACTCTTTAAGCCGTATACTTGATGTAGTTATATCATCCTTTAATTGCAAAGTTGCGCATGAAGACTTGCCTGTATTGGAAAAAGATAATCATCATCCTGCTTTTTCTATAATTATCGAGAACTTCAAAATCAAAACTGAGAGTTTTCCATCCAATACTAGTATTAAGGTATACAATTTTCGAAAAGGAAATTATAATGAGCTCTACAACGACTTATGTCAAACTGATTGGAATTTCATAGACAGCTATCAAGACGTAAATTTAGCTTTAGAAGAGTTCTATAAGGTTATATACCAATGTATTGATAAACATGTACCAGCTTACAAAAATTTTAGTCATAAGTATCCTTCCTGGTTCAATTCTGGGATAATAAAAAATATTAAACAGAAAGTAAAATATCACAAAAAGTATAGAAGAACAGGTTTACAGTAACATCTAGATGAGTTTAAAAGATTACGGACACTGATAAAAAGTGAAGTTAAAATTGCATACAATAATTATTTGGAAGACATTCAGATCAGCATATCGTAATACAAATCAGTATTGGTCATATGTGCACACTAAAAATAAAGCATCGCGTATTCCCGGAGAGATGCATCTAGATGGCAATAGCTTCAGCGATCCTCAAAGCATTGTTGAATCATTCAAGACTTATTTTGAAAGGGCATATATGCCTTGTCAACCCATACTAATGTCGGACATTGAAAGCGTTCATAGTTTTTTACATTTAATTTGTGTTGCTCAACTAGAAATGGAAGAAATAATTGATGCCATAAAAAAGTTGAAAAATAAAATGACCTCCGGTCCAGACACATTCCATCCTTCTTAGTCTAGGACTATTCTGTACTTTTTGCAAAACTTCTTTTAAAAATATTTAATGCTTCAATAAAGACTGGTATATACCCCCAGATTTGGAAACAAGCAAAGGTTTGTCCTATCCTTAAAAGTGGAATGAAATCTAATATTGTGAATTATGGACATGTATCTGTTTTATGCAACTTTTCTAAAGTCTTTGAAATTTGTTTGTACAATAAAATCTATCCAGTTGTGAGAAGCTATATTTCAGAATACCAACATGGATTTGTTGACAGACGTTCAACAGTTACTAATTTAGTCGTTTTAACTCAATATTTCTCAGAAAGTCTAGATAGTCAGGGTCAAGTGGATGTAATATATAGTGACATTTCAAAGGCTTTTGATAAAGTTAACCACCAAATTTTGCTGCAGATACTGGCAAGTTTTGGTTCCTCGAATGGTCTGCTAAAACTTTTCTGTTCATACTTATCTGATAGGAATCAATATGTAACGTACAATGGCTTTAAATCACAAACCATGACAGTTACATCTGGCGTTCCACAAGGTTCCAATCTTGGACCACTTTTATTTTTGTTGTTTATTGATGATCTGTTTGAGAAGTTATCTTGTAGAGTACTTGGTTTTGCTGACGACCTTAAGATTTATGGTCACATCTACACTATGGATGATTGTAATAAGCTACAAACAAACCTTAATTTAATTGCAGCCTGGTGTGATGAGAACAAGCTGTGTTTGAATGCGAAAAAATGCAATGTCGTTACCTACTCTAGAAAAAAATCGATGTTGAGTTTAAGCTATGCAGTTAATGGTACCATCTTAAATAGGTGTAATAGTATTATGGATCTAGGTGTACTTTTTGATTCAAAGCTAACATTTATGGATCATATTCATTCTAAGATATCAGAAGCTATGAGGATGTATGGCTTCATAGTAAGAAATTGTAGAGCATTTACAAATGTGGATGTGTTAAAGATTTTATATAATTCGTTAGTACGATCTAAATTAGAGTACGGTAGTTTAGTTTGGTCCCCTATTTATAATAGTCATATCAATGAGATTGAAAAAGTTCAAAGAAGAGCGTTAAAACTTTTTGCATTTAAAACTGATGGTACACATCCCCAGCGTGGTTGTGATTACACCATACTTTGCAGTCGATTTAGTTATGATAGTTTAGGATTAAGACGTAAACTGGCTTCTCTTGCATTTTTATATAAATTATTACACAACTTTATAGATTGCATAGACATTTTGAGTCAAATTAATTTCAATGTACCACGACTAAATTCTAGAGGTAGTTTGTATTGCAGTTGTGATAGAGCAAATACAAACATACTTGTTAAATCACCGGTATATGCTATGTGCAGCAACTACAACAAAATATGTAAGCATGTTGACATATTTGCTTCCTCTGTTAAAAATTTCGTCAATACAGCATCGGTGCATCTTAACTAAGGTTATTTATATATATATTTTTTTTGTTTAACTTTCTTTGGTAATTGTATTATTAGTATATATTATTATGTTTTATTTATGTTTTATGTAGCTTTTATAATTTTTTTTCTCTTCGGCAAACAGTTCTAACTGTAACTTACATTGGAATTGTCTTGTAAATGGTCTAATCTTTTGGGCAATAAAGCAATTATTATTATTATCCCTCTCGCATAATTGCGGTAGCAACAAGTGTTGACGGGCTGTGCCAAGTCAACACCCCGACTATTATTGATCGGAATTTAGGAAGGATCGCACAATATTACAGGTTTTCAGGATCACAGATTTTTGAAATACTTTCTGTAACTTTTCGTCCAGACCCAGCTGTTGAAGGTGTTGTGTAAACGTATTTGGTGTAAAGCCTGACACCGACATAATGAGGGGGACAATAGTGACTTTGTTTTGTTTCCAAAGTCGTTTTATTTCCATGGCAAGATCTGTGTATTATTATATATATTAAAAACAAAAAAGTGCAGCTCGGGCTCCGACACACCGAGCTGCTGTTCCATTACCCAATGACTACTCCTCACACCGTGAAGTGAGCAATCACTGGGTCCGCGAATCGTGCGCCCTAAGTAGACGAAGGGACCCAAGGATGACTGCCTTCTGCATTCTGGCGGCTAAGATGTGCGCCGCCGCACGGCACACCGGTATTTTGCGCAGTGCAGAGAGCAGCGTATTCCTCATTCCACCTAGGGATCCAATGACCATAACCAGCAGACTTACAGTGTAGTCTGGCCAGAGCCTACGAAGTTGTCCGAGCAACTCTTGATATTTGGTCCGCTTTTCCTCCTCCTTAGAGACGATGTTCACCTCGGCAGGCGCCGAAAACTCAATAGCGAACGTGAGAAACGAGTAGTTCCAGTAAATCCGGCATCTCTCGTTCTCCACTACGGACTCTATATCCCCTGGAGCGTAGGCAGCATCGGTGTCTCATCGATACCGTATGAGTGCCTTATATGATAGTAGAGCACTCGTAGAGCCGCGTTGTGCTGATGGACGTAAGCCGTCCCAGCGTACGTCTTACACGCCGACAAGAGATGCATAAGCGTCTCTGGCGCCTGTCGGCAAGCTCTACAAAGGGTGTCGGGTACATCTAAACCCACAACCCTTTTACGGTACACCAAGGTGTTGAAGACACCGTCTTGGCAAGCCATTAAAAAGCCCTCAGTCTCCGACTTCAACCCACCAGACCTTAGGAAAGAGAAGGTCAACTGCTCAGACAAGCCATGCTCTTCCAGATGTTTGTAGAAGATCCCATGCATTGGCTTATCTTTATGAAGTCTTAAAAGGAAGTTGACTTCGGCAGTTTTAAGGTGGGATTTTAATTCTGCGGGAGCAAGTTCCATAATGGACTGCTGACACCTCCGCTTGAAGTCGAGTGTGAGGCTGAGCTCCTCGGCTGCTCGTTTCGCTGCGCAAAAAAGAAAGGCTCCTTTACCCGCATTCTCGTGCTCTCACACAAAGCGGATCAGGGGATCGGTGCTGTTCGTTACATAGCAGGCAGTGGCCAATACTACCCTGTTGTGCAGACGCTCCAAACTCAATAGTCCTCGCCCTCCCAGGTGTCGCGGGAGGTATATTCGCGGGACAGAGGACTTGGATGCAGGCTTCCTTCCATATTCATCCTTTTGCGGGTCTTCGTGTCGATTTCCCTCAGCTCGTTCACTTTCCAGTGTATAGCACCAAAGGTGTATAATAACAATGGGACCGCAAGCATGTTTGTGGCAGCGACTTTGTTCTTGCCGGACAGCTCTGATGACCAGATCTGCCGGAGTCGGTGCAAATACTTGCGGCGGAGACACTCTTTGACCAATTATGCCTCTTGGACATGACGCTGCGCCACTACAAGGTAGGTATAGGTACCTCCGGCATGCAGTTGTCGCAAGATGCTCCCATCAACGAGCTGTTCCTCATCTCCACTATCTCCGCTTCGTCCTTTCTTGAGATGAACCAATGCACATTTGTCTGTCCCGAACTCCATTCCGATAGCATGACTGTACTACTGCACCACCCTCAGCGATTGTTGTAGGTCGCGTTGGCCGGAGGCATAAAGTTTTAGGTCATCCATATAAAACAGATGGGTGAACTTGTGTCTCCGGTTATTGGGCGTGCCACAGCTGTATCCTTTATTATTTTTCAGCGCTATGGACAGAGGCAAAAATGAGATGCAAAAGAGCAAGGGACTCAAGGCGACTCCTTGGAAGACACCTCTTTTCAATGACACCAACTCTGTCTGAACCCGAGTTTCACCTGATGTTATAGTGAACCGGATCTTCCAGAGTGGCATCAGTTGTTTGATGCATCCCACTATCTGATTATCCACCGTAAGACATTCCAACAGTCGCACAATGAGCTCATGAGACATGCTGTCGAATGCCTTGCGATAGTCAATCCAGGCCATAGAAAGGTTTCGCTTGTACTGCACGGAGTCCTGCGTGACACATCAGTCAATCAACAGGTTCTCCTTGCAGACAGCTACTCCTTTCTTTGGCCCTCTCTGTTCATACACGTCGAGAAATACAGGATTCACAGCTTGAAGGATACGCATGTACAAGATTCTGGTGAAGAACTTGTAACATGCGTTCAGACATGTTATTGGCCTGTAGTTTTTGGGATCAGACAAATCTCCGGTCTTCGGGAGAAGCACGGTTCGACCCTCGACAAACCAAGCCGGAATTGGCTGCTCCTGATTTAGCCACGAGTTGAAAACTCTAGCTAAATGCCGGTGGCTACTGGGGAATTTTTTCCACCAGTAGGTGTTTATGCCATCCGGGCCAGGAGCTGCGAAATTCTTTGCGCCTCGTAAGGCGTCAAGAATTTCTTCCGTGTTTATCGGGTGACGCAGTACATTCAAGTTAGGAGTCCTCCTACAAAGGGCCTCGAACTGCGCCAAGGCCGGAGTGTCTGCTGAGAGAGGTTTGGGTTGTTCGTAAATGTCCCTCCAAAAGGCCTCCACGCGATCAGCACTTGGCGGCTGCTCTATGGCTGGAGGCGGCTGTTGGAAGAGGCGAGAAGGTCTTTCGTAGAACATTCTGTTCTGCTTCAGACCTCCCACCTGCGCCACCAACGATCGCTTAGCAGCGATTAGCATCCGTATCCTGTCAAGACAGTGTTGCTTGACAACAACCAGTACCGCTGGGCTGAGTGTATGAGGGTCGCGCATCAACCCGTAGGCTATCTGGCGCACTCGGAGCGTAAAAGGCTTCCCAGCCGCTCTATATTCCATCACATACTGAATACGGGATGCTTCCTGGCGAGCCAACTGGATTTTCGCTTCCATTTGGCGCACCCCTCTCTGTGCTCTCTCAACAGGAGAGTCTCTCACTCTCCCCTGTCTAGCTAGCCTATTGATGCTCCAAATGTCAGAGGCCTCCGATAGACGTTCACCCACAACCTCATCCTCTCTCTTCAAATCTGCCAGCTTCAAGGACCTTCCGTTGTTATGCAAGGCCCTTCGGTCTCTGAAATCCCCAGGTGTGACGACTTGGTCGATTTCCCTCTCAGCGGGCCTTACCGGCGAAATTTCAGCCTGGTTAACAGGCCTTCCGTCCGCCGAAGGGGCAGGCTGAGCTGGAGCACAAACATATCCCTGCCTCCGGAGGTACGATACGTAATCTCGCAAATTCTGAGAGGTAAGCGTGCTATGCTCTGGATGCATTTTACACCACCTCTCATACATGCGGGACATGTATCCCCTACGGCGCGGGCTACTGCTCTCGTAGCAGCTCAGCAGGTCATCCCTGAGCTCCGTCGTCCACCTAAAATGGTCCATGTAATTGCGGGGGTCGTCAACAGGGCAATTCGAAGCACCGCCACCTTGCCCAACGCCGGCTTCCGAAACCGGCTCGGTGTGGGTGCTTTTCCTTCGAGGTGGTCGAACCCGAAGATAGAGCCCGTCAGGTGGTTAGCCTTAGGGCCCGCAGCCGACATTTCCGGAGGCAGCCGTCCAAATTGCCTCCTGAGGATGGACCTGTGAAGGTTGCCATCCTTTAGCTTCGGTATACCCTACGGTGTTGCCACGCACCGGATAGCCTACTGATGTTAGTTGGCTTCCTGCGGGTATCTGTATGCCTATTCCGTATCTCTCTTTCCGCGCGGATCGACACGGAAAGTCACCTACTGCCCGGGAGTGACGTCACTTTCCGGACGGAATACCGTCAAGTGCATTCGGTACGTCTGTGCACTTTCCGTTGACCTCATAGCCGCGGAAAGGGGCACCGAGTGCGGATAGACGTCAGTGTCATTGAGTCATTATTGACAACGTGTCATATTTGTATCGTTTTCACCTTTAAGTGAGTTTTTGAAAGCAAGGTAAGTCTATTTTGCTGTATTTTGGTCGCTTTCTTCGTCAAGTATTCGTATTTTTACAACCAAGCCGTACACATATGCGTGTGAGGTTCATGTAACTTGTGTACCGGGTGTTTCCTTATAATTCGCCACCCCTCTTATCTTTTTTATTTGCAGAGATAGAAGAAAAGTTTTTATATGAAGGTTTTATAGCCTTTTCTTAGCAAAATGTGAGAATGACACAATACATTACCGGATTTAATTGTTTTTCAGCCACCATTGCTATCGTTGATAGAGGATAACTCCCACATTTTAGAAACTTTGAAGCTAAATATTTTCAGAACCTTCAAAATAAGGTGATCGACAACTATATTTTTGACAACAAGAGAAACATATACATATGTCTTTCCGTCCCATAAAAATATAACTTTATACGAAAAACAGGATTTTCTACTATTTTTTCATTTTGCTCGTATTTAATTCGAAATGACAAGAGAAAACTATAAAACTTTAAAATACCTGGCACATGTACGCTGTGTTTGGACAAATTATTGTTTGAATGGCAATGGAAGAAAAAATCGTATTGTGTTGTATTTTAACATGTGCTTCTCGTTTTAGATCGAATTTGTACTTACTGATGCTGAAGCCTTGGAGCTGATGGGGAAGGAGCAAGAATTTGAGCATCACAGGGCAAATCGCATAAGATTGAGGATCCAAATAGTGTATATAAAGCTAAATTACTGCAAAATAAAAATAATAAAGAATGAATTAATTCTTTATTTAATTGTTAAATTAGGTTAACTAGAGTGAAAAGAGTGAATTCGCCAAACCTATCAAAATAATCCACCCTATCAAACACTTGCCTAGGTACACAAAACAACGTTAAATTTAATTTGTCCACTTCATCATCGTTAAGCATGTTACTTTCAATTATATACATTTTACTAGCTTTTATTGAGATTTTTTCGCACCTAACTTAAATACTTGTTATGATTGACAACAAACTACAGAACTAAATGACACGAAAATAAAAAAAAGTGAGACTAGTGTACCTTAAGCCTAAAAAATATAAAGTCTATCTTGTGCTTAAAGACGCCATAGTCACAAGTTGACCTTAAGTATTACCAGTGCAAATAGCTGTAAATGACATAGCCCTACACATGTTCTCACAAATAAAACGTGCAATCACAATAAATTCACAACGTAACAAGTTCGCTTCCCGCCTTCACTTCTTCCGAACACTACAAGCATACTCACTACACACTACAAGATGACCGACTATTATGGTAGTAACCACGGAAACGAAAACGGGAACGGAAAGCCTTCCGATCCGCGCGGATCGACTCGGCTATGTGCATTTTGTAAGCGTCTCGGAAGGATTTCCGTTCCCGTTTTCGTTTCCGTGGTTACTACACCACAATAGTCGGTAATCTTGTAGTGTAGTGAGTATGCTTGTAGTGTTCGGAAGAAGTGAAGGCGGGAAGCGAAATTGTTACGTTGTGAATTTATTGTGATTGCACATTGTATTTATGAGAAGATGGATTCAAACGATGTATGTACTTAAAAAGAATGGATAAGGACTTAGTATTGGTTAAGTTATGTGTAGGGCTATATCATTTACAGCTATTTGCAATGGTAATACTTAAGGTCAATTTGTGACCTAGGTGGACCTTAGATGTTTTTATGGCGCATTTAAGCACAAGTTAAGCTTTACATTTTTCAGGCTTAAGGTACACTAGTCTCACTTTTTACTTCCCACACCGATAGGTGAGGGGAGTATTGTGATCGCGAAAATTTTCGATTTTGAGATAATACACTTTTTGAGCGTTTCGTGATGTCTATATAACTAAAATCCACGTCACTCATTTCCGTCGGTCTGTCTGTCTGTCGGTCTGTCTGTCTGTCGGTCTGTCTGTCTGTCGGTCTGTCTGTCGGTCTGTCTGTACGCGTTTTTCTGTCCTCGTAATCTCAGTAACCGCTACATGGATTGTGATGAAATTTGGGCAGCGATATGCTGGGGGGTCGTGGTAGGTAATGTTCTTATAATTTTTAAAATCGGTGCAGGGGCGGCGGAGTAATTAGCAAAAAACGAAAAATCTCAAATGTGCCTCAAACTTCGTTTTTAGGTGTTTTAGGGGTTCCTAATCATTTTCTACTTTTTTTTGGGTGGGGGTGAAATTGGGGTATTTGGGGGGTGGGGGGTTGTAAAGCTGAAAAAATTGTTCTACTCATAATAGGCTGTCTACTGACCTGATAGAGAAAGACCTAGCTGTATAATACACTTTTTTAGGTCCATCCGAACATTGCCTTGTGTATTACAGGAACCAAGGGACTTAGAGAATTTTCCGATGTATACATACAAGTATTGCTTTAGATCGTTCTGTATTTTATAATGTTGAAATTACTGAATTGATGTTAATGAAATTTCGGCTCAGTATTACTACTTTGGCGAGGATGGAAAGCGCGTCTGATTTTTAGAAATCGTCTCAGTGGCGGCGCAGCAATAATAATAATAATAATAATAATAATAATAATAATAATAATAATTTATTGGTGCTATATACATAATAAAATGTTTGCACATGTCAATAAAAGCAGAGATACTTTATACATACAAATATATAAAAAAACATTAAGAAAAAAAAAATTGCATCCCATAGTAATGGAGATTATCCGGTCCAATAATCACAGAAGCAAAAGGTCGAAACCTAAATGGCAAATGCGAATCGAAAACAAAATTACCACAATCAGAAAGGAACTGGCACACCTCGCACAATACACCAACAACAACAACCGTTCAAAACGCATACAGACAACAATAGATATCCTCAAATCCAAGTCGCCCCAAAAATCAATACCAGAAATAACTGATACACTCAAACAAAAACTTGCAGTCTACGCAGCTCGACTACGCAGATACAATGAATCAAACGACAGAAAGGACGCTAATAACCTTTTTCAGAAAAGTGAAAAACAATTCTACAAAAAGATAACAACCGACAACCAGATAACAGCAATAGAACTTCCTAATAAACAAGAGTTAACTGAGTTTTGGGGAAGCCTATGGTCAGAACCCAAAACACATAATGAAAACGCTCCATGGATCAGACAGGAAGAGGAAAAACATCAACATATAGCGGAACAGGGAGACGTTATCCTTACGCCAGAGGAAATAGCTGAAACAATAAAACATACTCACAACTGGAAGTGTCCAGGCGTGGATAATATACAAAATTTTTGGTACAAGCAGTTCAGCTCAGTATACGAAGTGCTCACAGACCAAATTAATAAAGCCATACTCCAACCCAATAGGCTTCCCAAATTCCTCACGCAAGGAATAACGTATATAAAACCCAAAAACGCAGACACCAAAAACCCTGCCAACTATCGCCCAATCACTTGTCTTCCCACCTTGTACAAGATCATCACCGCAACGATATGCAGAAGAATTGAAAAACACCTCACGGAAAACAGCATCCTGACTGAAGAACAAAAAGGATGTAGAAAACAAAGCCAAGGATGCAAGGAACAACTTATAATTGATAGTGTGATCATGGAGCAAACCAGAAAAGAACACAGGAATCTTCATACCTGTTTCATCGACTATAAAAAAGCTTTCGACTCTGTACCCCATAGCTGGCTAACAAAAACTCTTCAAATATACAAGATCAACCCAGGGCTTCGTCAGTTTCTTACAAGAACGATGGAGACATGGCGAACAAATATACACCTTCAAACTGAGGACGGTCATATTCAAACGGATGAGCTACATATACGTCGTGGTATCTTTCAGGGTGACTCTCTCAGTTCACTATGGTTCTGCCTCTGTCTCAATCCGCTCTCCAACACACTTAACAGCACAAACTGTGGTTTCACCATCAGGCACCAGAAAGCAAATCAACACAAAATCAATCATCTTCTTTACATGGATGATCTAAAACTATATGCCGCCACAGAAGTGCAACTGAGAGAATTACTCAGGATAACAGAAGTTTGTACGTCCGATATCAAGATGGAGTTTGGCATGAGTAAATGCAAGGTGCTTCACATCAATAAAGGCCAATGGAAAAACCATCCCGAACAGGAAGTAGTAACTGGCCAGGCGCTAGACAACATGGACAAGAATGAAACGTACAAGTACCTGGGTATCAATCAAAACGCTAAGATAGACCACACAAAAATCAAATCACAACTAACACAAGAGTTTAAAGACCGCCTTATTAGACTGTTAAAAACGAAACTAAATTCTAGAAATCTTACAAAAGCTATTAACACATTTGCTATACCAATCCTAACATATTCATTTGGCATTATCAAGTGGTCGCACACTGACATAGAAAACATCCATATACTCATCCGAACAGAACTCACAAAACACAGAATGTCACATCCCAAAGCATGCAAGGAAAGGCTCACCATAGACAGAAAACAAGGGGGCAGAGGAATTATAGATATACAGTCACTTCATGCAAAACAAATAAAATCACTCAGACATTTTTTCCACAGTAAACAAACAAACTTGCATAAAGCGATAGTAAAAGCAGACAAAAACTACACACCACTCGCCCTTTCTTGTCCAGACCACGCAGCAGACGCACACAACCACATAAAAGCACAACAAGAAAAAATAAACACCTGGTCGCAGAAGGCACTCCACGGCAAACATAGATACCGTGTTACACAAGACCACATTAATGAAAAGCAGTCATACACCTGGCTGCAGGATGGCCAGCTCTTTCCGGAAACGGAAGGTTTTATGCTTGCTATCCAGGACCAAGTGATTGCGACACGAAATTACAGGAAGTATATAATGAAAGATCCATCCATCTCTGATGACAATTGCAGAAAATGCCACCAACAGAAGGAAACGATAGAACACATAACTAGTGGATGCAAAACTCTCGCTGGAACTGAGTATACAGCCAGGCATAACTCTGCAGCCAAAGTCATCCACCAAGCACTAGCCACAACAAACAAGCTAATTGAAAACACAGATCCATATTATAACTACACACCGACCTCAGTACTAGAGAACAATCAATTCAAACTATACTGGGACATTGAAATACATACAGATAAAACCATCCCAGCAAACAGGCCAGATATAGTTTTCCAGTCAAAGACAGACAAAGTGACCTACTTAATAGATATTGCGATTCCCAATGATATGAACATCCAAAACACCTACGCTGGGAAGATATCGAAATACACTGATCTCGCCATAGAAATAAAACGACTATGGAAACAAAACAAAGTTGTCATTGTCCCCCTCATTATGTCGGTCTCAGGCCTTACTCCAAATACATTTACACCACACCTGCAACAATTGGGCCTGGATGAAAAGTTACATAAAACCTTCCAAAAGTCTGTAATCCTCAAGACCTGTAGCATTGTACGGTCCTTCCTGAATTCAGAATAATAATAGTCAGGTATTGACTTGGCACAGCCCGTCAATACTTGTTACTACCGCAACCATGCGAGAAAAAATAAGACATGCATAATAATAATAATAATAATTTATTGGTGCTATATACATAATAAAATGTTTGCACATGTCAATAAAAGCAGAGATACTTTATACATACAAATATATAAAAAAACATTAAGAAAAAAAAAATTGCATCCCATAGTAATGGAGATTATCCATTACTAGTCTTGTATGAAGCTTAAATTCTATCAACGGAAACAAATAATTGAAATAAACATAAAATTACAGCACAAAATCACTAAAATCATTTGTTAAGAATTGTTCAATACTATAGAAAGCCTTATCAATCAGATATTTTCTTATAGCTTTTTTAAACACTGTCTCATTCATGTTCTTACAGTGGTCGGGTAATACGTTGAAGAACTTTATCCCATGGTAATTTATCCCACATCTTGTTCTTAGTAGACGTGTGAATTGGGGAACTATCTGATTTTTGTTTCTTGTGTCGTAGGTGTGAACGCTACTGTTTTTATTGTAATCATGGAGGTGCTTCCTTATATATACGAGACATTCCAAAATGAATATACTTGGAACGGTCAATATTTTGTACTGAATAAATGCATGTTTACAGCAGTCGCGATAGTTGAGGTTTGCTATAACTCTCATGCAACGTCGTTGTACTGCAAACACTTTCGACACATGTGTGGAATGTCCCCAGGTTAAAATGCCATATTGTATATTAGATTGGAAATATGAATAATAAGCTGTCAATAATATCTCCTTAGATACTGTGGTGTTCAAATTGCGGATCATGAAAGTTATTCTAGAGAGCTTGGCTGTTAATTTTGTAATGTGAGCCTGCCAAGACATGCCTGGATCAATATAGACTCCCAGAAATTTTACTGGTTCTATAAGATCACTACCGTGATTCCGCAAACTGAGTATAAGAGACTGTGACTTGGATGTGTTCATTGACAACTTATTTGCTGTCAACCAGTTCTGAATATCGCAAGAATTTTTACTGGATTGAGCAATCAGACTGGTCGAATTTTTGTCAGTGGAAATTATAGTTGTATCATCGGCAAATAGAATGACTTCACTGTCAACAATGCATTTAGGTAGATCATTGATATATATTAAAAAAAGGATTGGGCCTAGAACCGTTCCTTGAGGTACTCCATGGGTGATAATGTTTTTACTTGAATTACAGCCTCTGAAACTTACAAATTGGACTCTGTTTGAGAGATATGAAGTGATTAATGATATGCTGTTTGCACTGAAATTATAATTCACCAGTTTTTGAAGCAGTATATCATGTTGTACACAATCGAAAGCTTTGGTGAGATCATGGAAATCAGCTAAAATGTACATGTTGTTTTCCAACCCATTAATCACTACATTTACAAATTCATTGATAGCCATAGTTGTGGATAACCCGTTGCGATAGCCAAATTGACGAAAATAAAATAGATTGTTCTTTTCAAAGTATTCATTAATTTGATTTTTTAGTAGGACTTCGAAAATCTTAGCAATGACGGTAATTAATGAAATTGGTCGGTAATTTGACGGGTCATCATGTAAACCTTTTTTATAAATGGGTATAATTTTAGCTATTTTGAGAAAATCAGGAAAAATACTGTTAGTGATGCACATATTTACCAATTTTGTGAGTGGAATAATAATTAAGTTTTTAAGTGTTTTGATTATTTTTGTATTTAAATTGTAAGGATCGCTGCTCTTTGAGTTCTTCAAGTTCGAAATAGCTTCCCGAACCTCATGAAATGAAACTTCTCTAAAGCTAAATGATATTTTTGAGTCTGTTTTGATAAAGTCTGTTGGAGAAGTTTGTGAGTTAGGAAGCTGATTGATTAATGACTGGGCTATATTTGTAAAATAATTGTTAAAGTTATCTGCCGTTAACCTGGTCTCACCGTTATTATTTATTTGTGGGTTGTTACTTTTTATAATATTCCACATAGCAGCTTGTCTGTTGGAAGAATTGTTTATGTAATTGTCATTGGCTCTTTTTTTCCGTATGGTGATTTCTGATTTATACTTAGCTCTGTATCTAGTGACTAGCTCCTTGGGTATTAGATTTGGGAATTGCTTGCCTAATTTAACTAGAAGGTGTAATGTATCTCTCATATTTGCTAATACATTGTCGAACCATTGCAATTTATTTGTTGAGTTCGTTGTTACTAGTTTAGATTTGGTCGGAAAACAAGTATCAACAGCATTTACTATTGTTTCCAGAAACCTACGAAACTTGGTTTCAACATTGCTATCAGAATCTAGTATATATTGCCAATTTACATTCTCAATATGATTGTATAGCAGAAAGAGACCCTCATCAGTTATGGGCCTAAAGTTTATCCTTGTTTTAGAGGGTTTATTAGTTTTGAATTCAAAGTACAAATTGATTCCTAGGTGGTCAGAAACACATGTGTCAAAAGTACTGACTGCAGTACAGGAGGGATCAATATTAGTAAATATATTGTCCAAACAATTGCTGTTCCTAGTATTTGTGAAAACACTCTGTAGCAGTCCAAATGATAAAAGTGTATTGGTGAGTTTGCTTGCGTGTCTGTCATTCCTGTTGAACTTGAAATTGAAGTCACCTGTTATAATAATAACTTTTTTAAAGTCGAGTTTACTAAGAAGCAGGTTCAGCTTATCAAAAAAGATGTTTACATCACCATTTGGAGATCTATATATGGTAATAATTTGTAGGTTGTCTAAGCATAGGGCTCCAGCTACTTCAAAATCTAATTCAGCTCTCAAGTCTACACATTTTTCGTGTATAGAAAGTGCTTTTAGTCCATCTTTAACATACACACTCACACCTCCATGAATTTTTTCAGATCTACAATGATTAGATATCAACCTGTATCCCTTTACCATCACACTCTCAATTTCATTTTCCGTCATCCAGTGTTCATTAATACAAATTATATCATACTTCTCTATGTTTGCCATAATCTCAAGTTCAGTCACCTTATTACGCAGACACTGTATATTTAAATGAAGAAGTCTGAATTTATTGTAAGATTTACTTGAGGTATATTTGTGCGCTTGCCTTTTCGAGGGCTGGATATTATCATTAACAGGTTCTACATCATTATTATGTAAATATAGACCTATACTCGCGTCTGCAATTTCCGTGTCACGAAATCTTTCAATAGATTCATGACTCGAAGTATTATTGAATGTATTTTTCGTCAGATGAGGGCTATTACAAACACCTAAACCATTGACGAGAAATCTGTTAGTGCATAAGAAAAAACTGATTGATTTTGACTGTCTTCAGAACAATTGAGGACCGACACTTATTAACAATGTAGCTGCAAACGAATATTACAATTTTCAACTTTGTACCTTGTTCACGGATACTATAATTGAAAAGTATTGAACAATTTTTGTTTAGTCTCCTATATGAGTCTACCTTCTCACTAATCCTATTTATAAGTATTTGATCCGCTATCTTATTCCTTTCACATAGCAATATGAGGTTAGTAAACTTGCTTATAGGTAAAAGGTTAGTGATGCCTTTGTAGAAGGATTTTGAATTGCTAATGTTATTAGTGTTGACCATTACAACAACATAGTCATCTTGACCAAAATTGATGACCTTCTGAAACAAATCTTTGGTAAGGTAGGAGAATTCAATATTAGGTTGAACTAAAGCATCTATATGAAATGATTTGTCAATATGTGAATCTAACAGCCTCCTAAAAGATCTAGCATACTCATCTCCCTGAATTAAAATTTGCGGTACGTGTTTTCTTCTCTCTGTACTCGTATCCGTTGCCGGGTCGTCGTAGGATGGATGTCTGTTTGTTTCGTTTTGTCTGATAGATGTTGCGTTCGAATCCGTTATCGGCTCATCGTCTTCTTCTATTAATCTTCTGTCCAAATCGTTCCAAGCTGGCGTATTTTGTAAAACATCTGTCTGGCTCGAATTATCCCTTGAAGATATTTCATGAACGCCTCTGGAGGAAATATCTAATGTACTCGTTGATGTTGTCTTTTCCACATATTTTTTCGCATGAGTTTGTGTGCTGGCATTCATGTTATTTGTACTGTTTTTGTTCCCTTGTTTTTTCAGCATACTTATCTCATTTTGTAGTTCGTATATCAGCGTTTTCTGTTGGTCTAATAGTTGATTTAATTCATCTTCTGCCCTCATAGCTTCACTGATGAAAAGTTGATGATCATGTTTGAGTTTTTTAATGTAATTGTCTCTGTTGAGACTGTCTTCCTTCAGCTCGTTGACTGTCTGTTCAAGTAGGCTCACTTCTTCAGACTCAGATTCGCAGAAATCACTGATATTAGTTTGATCGCAGCACTGTACTTTGTATCCATTCAGAAACCGAATTTTGTTCTTCATTCTACTCAAACAACTCTTGTGAAGGATACCGGAGCAGTTTACGCACACAAAATGACTAACAGTTTTAGTCTTACAGCATTTAAAGGTAGAATGGCTAGTACTGTTCGGAAATGAGTGTTGACCGCACGACATCTTGACTGCTATTGTGTATTAAAAAATATGAAATCACCTCAAACTTCGTTTTTAGGCGCCTTAGGGGTTCCTAATCATTTTCTACTTTTTTTGGGGTGGGGGTGAAATTAGGGTCGTTGGAGGGGTGGGGGGTTGTAAATCTGAAAAATTTGTTGTACTCATAATGGGCTGTCTACTGACCTGAGGGAGAAAGACTTAGCGGCATAATACACTTTTTTAGGGCCATCCGAACATTGCCTTGCCGATTACAGAAACCAAGGGACTTGAACTTTCTGATGCATACAAAATACATACTAGTATTACTTTGGATCGTTTTGTATTGTGTTACGTGGAAACTTCTGAATTGACTTTAATGACAATTTGACACAGATTTATTACCGCGACGAGTATGGAAAGCACGTATGGTTTTTAGAAACCATTTCAGTGGCGGCGCGGCAATAATAAAAAACTAAAACTATAAAAAACACCTCGAACTTCGTTTTAGACGTTTTAGGGGTTCCTGATCATTTTAAAAATTTGTTTGGTTGGGGGTGAAATTGGGGTGGTTCGGGGGTGGGGATTTGTAAAACTCAAAAATTTGTTGTATTCATGATATATTGTCCATTGACCTGTGAAAGAAGCACCTAGTAGAATGAAATACTTTTTTTGCGGTAGGGCAAGTGATGATTTGATTGCAGCGGCATCTAGACTATAGTTTCATGCTGTGGGAAAATAATAAAACTGGTATCATCGGAATGTGTGGGAAGTACTGAGTCAATCAACTTGACTACATTTTTTTTCTTCCGTGTCATTTAGTTCTGTAGTTTGTTGTCAATCATAACAAGTATTTAAGTTAGATGCGAAAAAATCTCAATAAAAGCTAGTATAATGGACTATATAATTGAAAATAGCATTCTTAACGATGATGATGAAGTGGACAAATCAAATTTAATGTTGTTTGGTGTACCAAGGCAAGTGTTTGACAGGGTGGATTATTTTGATAAGCTTGACGAATTCACTCTTTTCACTCTAGTTAACCTAATTTAACAATAAAATAATGAAAATTCATTCATTCTTTATTATTTTTATTAGGCAGTAATTCAGCTTTGTATACACTATTTGTATCCTCAATCTTAAGCGATTTGTCCTGTGATGCTCAAATTCTGCCCCCTCCTCCATCAGCTCCAAGGCTTCAGCATCAGCAGGTACAAATTCCATCTAAAACAAGAAGCACATGTTAAAATATAACACAATACGAATTTTTCTTCCACTGCCATTCAAACAATAATTTATCCAAACACAGCGTACATGTGCCGGGTGTTTCCTCATAATTCGCCACCACTCATTTCGAGTTAGACACGAACAAAAAGAAAAAATAATAGAAAATCCTGTTTTTCGTTTAAAGCTATATTTTTATGGGACGGAAACAAATATTTGTTTCTCTTGTTGTCAGAAATATAGTGTTCGATCATCGTATTTTGAAAGGTTCTGAAATATTTAGCTTCAAAGTTTTTAAAATGTGGGAGTTAACCTCAATCCACTATGGCTGCAAAACAATTAAATACGGTAATGTTCTGTGTCGTTCTTACATTTTGCTAAGAGAAGGCTATAAAACCTTCATATAAGGACTTTTTTTCTATCTCTCCAAATAAAAAAGATAAGAGGGGTGGCGAATTATAAGGAAACACCCGGTACACAAGTTGTGTGAACCTGACACGCAAATGTGTACGGTTTGGTTGTGAAAATACGAATACTTGAGGAATACAGAGAACAAAATACAGCAAAATAGACTTACCTTGCTTTCAAAAACTCATTTAAAGGTGAAAACGATACAAATATGACACGTTGTCAACAATGACACTACGTCTATCCGCACTCGGCACGGCTTTCCGCGGCTACGAATGCAACGGAACGCGGAAAGGGGCAGATCGACAGCGGGAAGTGCACGGAAGCTTACAGAATGCACGGCGGTATTCCGTCCGGAAAGTGACGTCACTCCCGGGCAGTAGGGGACTTTCCGTGTCGATCTGCGCGGGAGGAGAGATAGCACTCACTTGTGCACTTGTGCTTAAAAAATGCGCCATAGACAGAAGTGCAAAGAGAAACTGTCATCTTGAGGTCCACCTAAGACACAGGTTGACCCATCCTCTCACAAATAAAATGTGCAATCACAATAAATTCACAACGTAACAATTTCACTTCCCGCCTTCACTTCTTCCGAACACTACAAGCATACTTACTACAAGGTCCGCCCCGGGTATTTCATTTCCCCGGTACCACCCATATCTGGGAGGCATTCCCCTATCCGCCACCTTGGGGAGGCGCCACTGAGAGGATCTAGCAACCCCTCGGGGCTGACCAGACTCATAAAATGTCATTATTTAGGTGTTTCTTTTTGGTACCAATTTCATCTTGGGGAATCATTTCGTTAGGGGTGAAAATGATATTTTAATTTTTTTGATTTTAGCTGCTGGCCCTTTAGAAGTTCGCTCAGTTGATGAGACCAGACGCATAAAATGTCATTATTTAGGTGTTACTTTTTGGCATCAATTTTATCTTGGGGAATTATTTCCTTAGAGGTGAAAGTGATATTTTAATTATTTTGATTTTGGCTGCTGGCCCTTTAGAAGTTCACTCAGTTGATGAGACTGGACTCATAAAATGTCATTATTCATGTGTTAATTTTTGACATCAATTTCATTTTGGGGAATTATTTCCTTAGGGGTGGAAATGATATTTTAATATTTTTGATTTTGGCTGCTCGCCCTTTAGAAGTTCGCTCAGTTGATGAGCCTGGACTCATAAAATGGCATTATTTAAGTGTTATTTTTTGGCTGCAATTTCATCTTGGGGAATTATTTCCTTAGGGGTGAAAATGATATTTTAATATTTTTGATTTTGGCTGCTGGCCCTTCAGAAGTTCGCTCAGTTGATGAGACTGGACTCATAAAATGTCACTATTTATGTGTTAATTTTTGGCATCAATTTCATCTTGGGGAATTATTTCCTTAGGGGTGAAGATGACATTTTAATTTTTTTTATTTTGGCTGCTAGCCCTTTAGAAGTTCGCTCAGTTGATAAGACCGGACTCATAAAATGTCATTATTTAGGTGTTTCTTTTTGGTACCAATTTTATCTTGGGAATCATTTCCTTAGGAGTGAAAATGATATTTTAATTTTTTTGATTTTGGCTGCTGGCCCTTTAGAAGTTCGCTCAACTGATGAGACTGAGCTCATAAAATGTCATTATTTATGTGTTAATTTCCGGCATCAATTTCATCTTGGGGAATCATTTCCTTAGGGGTGAAAATGATATTTTAATTTTTTTGATTTTGGCTGCTAGCCCTTTAGAAGTTCGCTCAGTTGATGAGCCGCACTGATAAAATGTCATTATTTAGGTGTTACTTTTTGGCACCAATTTCATCTTGGGGAATCATTTCCTTAGGGGTGAAAATGATATTTTAGTATTTTTTAGCTGCTAGCCCTTTAGAAGTCCGCTCAATTGATGAGACCGGACTCATAAAATGTCATTATTTAGGTGTTAATTTTTGGCACCACTCTCATCTTGGGGAATTATTTCCTCAGGGGTGAAAATGATATTTTAATATTCTTGATTTGGGCTGCTGGCCCTTAAGAAGTTCGCTCAGTAGATGAGACTCGACTCGTAAAATGTCATTATTTATGTGTTAATTTGTGTTTATTAGTTCGCTCAGTTGATGAGACTGAACTCATAAAATGTCATTATTTATGTGTTAATGTCTGGTATCAATTTCATCTTGGGCGATCATTTCCTTAGGGGTGAAAATGATATTTTAATATTTTTGATTTTGGCTGCTGGCCCTTTAGAAGTTCGCTCAGTTGATGAGACTGGACTCATAAAATGTCATTATTTATGTGTTAATTTTTGGCATCAATTTCATCTTGGGGAATTATTTCCTCAGGGGTGAAAATGATATTTTAATATTCTTGATTTGGGCTGCTGGCCCTTAAGAAGTTCGCTCAGTAGATGAGACTGGACTCGTAAAATGTCATTATTTATGTGTTAATTTTTTGCATCAATTTCATCTTGGGGAATTATTTCCTCAGGAGTGAATATGATATTTTAATATTTTTGATTTTGGCTGCTAGCCCTTTAGAAGTTCGCTCAGTTGATGAGACCGGACTCATAGAATGTGATTATTCAGGTGTTTCTTTTTGGTAACAATTTCATCTTGGGGAATCATTTCCTTAGGGGTGAAAATGATATTTCAATTTTTTTTATTTTGGCTGCTGGCCCTTTAGAAGTTCGCTCACTTGATGAAACCGGACTCATAAAATGTCATTATTTAGGTGTTACTTTTTGGCACCAATTTCATCTTGGGGAATTATTTCCTTAGGGGTGAAAATGATATTTTAATATTTTTTATTTTGGCTGCTGGCCCTTTAGAAGTTCACTCAGTTGATGAGACTGGACTCATAAAATGTCGTTATTTATGTGTTAATTTTTGGCATCAATTTCATCTTGGGGAATTATTTCCTCAGGGGTGAAAATGATATTTTAATATTCTTGATTTGGGCTGCTGGCCCTTAAGAAGTTCGCTCAGTAGATGAGACTGGACTCGTAAAATGTCATTATTTATGTGTTAATTTTTTGCATCAATTTCATCTTGGGGAATTATTTCCTTAGGGGCGAAAATGATATTTTAATATTTTTGATTTTGGCTGCTGGCCCTTTATAAGTTCGCTCAGTTGATGAGACTGAACTCATAAAATGTCATTATTTATGTGTTAATGTCTGGTATCAATTTCATCTTGGGCGATCATTTCCTTAGGGGTGAAAATGATATTTTAATATTTTTGATTTTGGCTGCTGGCCCTTTAGAAGTTCGCTCAGTTGATGAGACTGGACTCATAAAATGTCATTATTTATGTGTTAATTTTTGGCATCAATTTCATCTTGAGGAATGATTTCCTCAGGGGTGAAAATAATATTTTAATATTCTTGATTTGGGCTGCTGACCCTTAAGAAGTTCGCTAAGTAGATGAGACTGGACTCGTAAAATGTCATTATTTATGTGTTAATTTTTTGCATCAATTTCATCTTGGGGAATTATTTCCTCAGGAGTGAAAATGATATTTTAATATTTTTGATTTTGGCTGCTAGCCCTTTAGAAGTTCGCTCAGTTGATGAGACCGGACTCATAAAATGTGATTATTCAGGTGTTTCTTTTTGGTACCAATTTCATCTTGGGGAATCATTTCGTTAGGGGTGAAAATGATATTTCAATTTTTTCTATTTTGGCTGCTGGCCCTTTAGGAGTTCGCTCACTTGATGAGACCAGACTCATAAAATGTCATTATTTAGGTGTTACTTTTTGGCACCAATTTCATCTTGGGGAATTATTTCCTTAGAGGTGAAAATGATATTTTAATATTTTTTATTTTGGCTGCTGGCCCTTTAGAAGTTCGCTCAGTTAATGAGACTGGACTCATAAAATGTTATTATTTATGTGTTAATTTTTGGCATTCATCTTGGGGAATTATTTCGTTAGGGGTGAAAATGTTATTTTAATATTTTTGATTTTGGCTGCTCGCCCTTTAGAAGTTCGCTTAGTTGGTGCGACTGGACTCATAAAATGGCATTATTTATGTGTTATTTTTTGGCTGCAGTCATCTTGGAGAATTATCCTTAGGGGTAAAAATGATATTTTATTGTTTTTATATTGGCTGCTATCCCTTTAGATGGTCGCTCATTTAATAACCCGATATATAAGCACGTATCATACCGTCAATAGTGTCTATTAGTAATAACGACGCCACTGGTCGTTCGGGCATCTTCGGAAAATTGTCTGCTGGGTTTTAGCTGCCAAGTTCACACCGGTACCCTCAAGTAAGGTTCCTAAACCCAAAACCTTATAAGGGACCCTTAAGTACCGACTATGAATATGACCCTTAGTCTCTGTTCTGAAGCAACTTCGTCGTTTTTACTTCCCACACTGATTGGTGAGGGGAGTATTTTGATCGCGAAAATTTTCGATTTTGAGATAATATACTTTTTGAGCGTTTTATGATGCCTACATAACGAAAATCCACGTCACTCATTTCCGTCGGTCTGTCTGTCGGTCTGTCTGTCGGTCTGTCTGTCGGTCTGTCTGTCGGTCTGTCTGTCGGTCTGTCTGTCGGTCTGTCTGTCGGTCTGTCTGTCGGTCTGTCTGTCGGTCTGTCTGTCGGTCTGTCTGTCGGTCTGTCGGTCTGTCGGTCTGTCGGTCTGTCGGTCTGTCGGTCTGTCGGTCTGTCGGTCTGTCTGTCGGTCTGTCTGTCGGTCTGTCTGTCGGTCTGTCTGTCGGTCTGTCTGTCGGTCTGTCTGTCGGTCTGTCTGTCGGTCTGTCTGTCGGTCTGTCTGTCGGTCTGTCTGTCGGTCTGTCTGTCGGTCTGTCTGTCGGTCTGTCTGTCGGTCTGTCTGTCGGTCTGTCTGTCGGTCTGTCTGTCGGTCTGTCTGTCGGTCTGTCTGTCGGTCTGTCTGTCGGTCTGTCTGTCGGTCTGTCTGTCGGTCTGTCTGTCGGTCTGTCTGTCGGTCTGTCTGTCGGTCTGTCTGTCGGTCTGTCTGTCGGTCTGTCTGTCGGTCTGTCTGTCGGTCTGTCTGTCGGTCTGTCTGTCGGTCTGTCTGTCGGTCTGTCTGTCTGTCGGTCCGTCTATCTGTCTGTCTGTTGGCGTTTTTCTAGCCTCCTAATCTCAGTAACCGCTGCATAGATTTTGATGAAATTTGGGTAGTGATATGGTGTTGGGTCGTAGTACGTAATGTTGCTACAATTTTGAAAATCGGTGCATGGGCGGCGGAGTAATTAGCAAAAAACGAAAAATTTCAAATATGCCTCAAACTTCGTTTTTAGGTGTTTTAGGGGTTCCTAATCATTTTCTACTTTTTTTTGGGTGGGGGTGAAATTGGGGTGGTTGGGGGGTTGTGGGGGTTGTAAAGCTGAAGAATTTATTGTACTTATAATAGGCTGTCTACTGACCTGAGAGAGAAAGACCTAGCGGTATAATACCCTTTTTTATGTCCATCCGAACATTGCCTTGTCTATTACAGGAACCAAGCGAAAGAGAATTTTCCGATGTATACATACGAGTATTGCTTTAGATCGTTCTGTATTTTATAATGTTGAAACTACTGAATTGATTTTAATGAAATTTCGGCACAGTATTACTACTTTGGCGAGGATGAAAAACGCGTCTGATTTTTAGAAATCGTCTCAGTGGCGGCGCAGCAATATTAAAAAAACTAAAAATATTAAAACAGCTCAAACTTCGTTTTTAGGCGTTTTAGGGGTTCCTGATCATTTTCTACTTTTTTTGGGGTGTGGGTGAAATTAGGGTGGTTGGGGGGTGGGAGGGTTGTAAATCTGAAAAATTGGTTGTACCCGTAATGGGCTGTCTACTGACCTGAGAGAGAAAGACCTAGCGGCATAATACACTTTTTTAGGTCCATCAGAAAATTGCCTTGCCGATTACAGAAACCAAGGGACTTGAACTTTCTGATGCGTACAAAATACATACGAGTATTACTTTGCATCGTGTTGTATTGTGTTACGTGGAAACTTCTGAATTGACTTTAATGACATTTTGACACAGATTTATAACCGCGACGAGTATGGAAAGCGCGTATGGTTTTGTAGAAATCTTTTCAGTGGCGGCGCGGCAATAATAAAAAAAACTAAAAATATAAAAAACACCTCAAACTTCGTTTTAGACGTTTTAGGGGTTCCTGATCATTTTAAAAATTATTTTGGTTGGGGGTGAAATTAGGGTGGTTCGGGGGTGGGGGTTTGTAAAACTCAAAAAATTGTTGTATTCATGATATATTGTCCATTGACCTGTGAAAGAAGCACCTAGTAGAATAAAACGCTTTTTTGCGGTCGGGCGAGCGATGATTTGATTGCAGGGGCATCTAGACTATAGTTTCATGCTGTGGGAAAATAATCAAACTGGTATCATCGGAATGTGTGGGAAGTACTGAGTCAATCAACTTGACTACATTTTTTATGTTTGGTGTGCATGGATCAGTGAGAGCAAAGCTACTGTTATAGGTTATAATAGTATAGTATAGAGAATAATTTGCTTATTATTTAAAATACTTTTCGATTTAAATCTCTTTACGATTTAAAATCATTTTACTGGGTATGGGTAGTAGGTACTTACTTCCTTAGTACTAAGCTGTTACAGCAACGTTATCTGACCTACATTTTTTCATAAATGGTGTTACTTTTTTTCATTTATTTCTTGTAAGTTTTATTTCGCCACAACTTGTTTGTAGAATAATGATATGATTTAAACGTTTTCAGTTATAATTTTTTCTCAAACTCTTGTAGAAGGACTAGTAGGGAATGGTGTTTCCGGAAGGATTTTGAATCATCAAAATGATTTACAATCCCAAAATGATTTAAATCATAAAACATGATTGAAATCAAGTCAAGTAAAAAAAAAAGTTAAATTCATATTATGATGTGTGATTTAGGCCAATTTCTCTCCCAAAAGGATTTAAGATTTAAATACTTTTTCGAAATTATAATTATTTATGATTTATGATTTAAATCTTTTTGAAAATGATTTGTTTCAGCTCTGCATTGTCCTATAGGTACAAACATTATTAACTACAGATTTGTCGTCTGATGAACTATTAACTCGTCTATCTAAATAAATTGATGAAGCATATTGTTTAGCGACGTGTAGCAGGACACGAAAAAATGGCAAAAAGTTGTAGATCTCTGCGGTTACTTCCGAAAAAATAAAATAATACAAACCAACCGACAAACACCCGCCACACCGTTAAAATCCCATGAAGTTCTATCATCCGTTTTGATCGAATTGATCCTACACCTGGTCTAATTAACCTTTTTTGTATCTCGGCGTATCTCCTTAGGATCGTCGATTATACCATGAAGTACCCAGACGCCAAGGTTCTCGTACACAATGACCCATCGTCTTCATATAAAAAGACGGAAAAGTTCGATTCTGCTATTTAGTCAGGTTTCGGTATTTGAAGCGATTTCGTAATAAATAAATTTGCGGTGGTGTTCCATAAAGTGCAAAAGTGTGTGCATCGCTAGGTTTTTATAGGATGGATTCCAGAGGGCTGTGTTAAGTGCTTTGGTGATACGGAGATA
Source organism: Callosobruchus maculatus (assembly GCA_951848785.1). NCBI lineage: Eukaryota > Metazoa > Arthropoda > Insecta > Coleoptera > Chrysomelidae > Callosobruchus > Callosobruchus maculatus. The sequence goes on along the minus strand of CATOUR010000010.1, from coordinate 1,053,004 downwards.
CGCGGAGATACTCTGAAGGTATTTGTATTTCAAAAGTCATAGTTACGAGACTATTTAAATGATCACAAAATGCTGAATCAAATACTGTTCACAAACACAGTACTCCCCACACCGTAGGTGATGGGGGTACCGTGAAAAATTCCGATTTTGAGATATGTTTCCTTTTTACTTCCCACAGCGATAGGTGAGGGGAGTATTGTGATCGCGAAAATTTTCGATTTTGAGATAATACACTTTTTGGGCGTTTTATGATGCCTATATAATGAAAATCCACGTCACTCATTTCCGTCGGTCTGTCTGTCGGTCTGTCTGTCTGTTGGCGTTTTTCTAGACTCCTAATCTCACTGACCACTGCCTAGATTTTGATGAAATTTGGGTAGTGATATGGTGTAGGGTCGTAGTAGGTAATGTTGCTACAATTTTGAAAATCGGTGCATGGGCGGCGGAGAAATTAGCAAAAAACGAAAAATTTCAAATATGCCTCAAACTTCGTTTTTAGGCGTTTTAGGGGTTCCTGATCATTTTCTACTTTTTTTTTGGGTGGGGGTCAAATTGGGGTGGTTGATGGGTGGGGGGTTGAAAAGCTGAAAAATTTGTTCTCATAATAGGTTGTCTACTAACCTAAGAGACAAGGACCTAGCGGTATAACACACTTTTTTAGGTCCATCCGAACATTGTCATATAGTGTATTACAGGAACCAAGGGCCAGAGAATTTTCCGATGTATACATACGAGTATTGCTTTAGATCGTCCTGTATTTTATAATGTTGAAATTACTGAATTGATGTTAATGAAATTTCGGCACAGTATTACTACTTTGGCGAGGATGGAAAACGCGTCTGATTTTTAGAAATCGTTTCATTGGCGGCGCAGCAATATTAAAAAAACTAAAAATATGAAAAGAGCTCAAATTTCGTTTCTAAGCGTTTTAGGGGTTCCTGATCATTTTCTACTTTTTTGGGGTGGGGGTGAAATTAGGGTGGTTGGGGGTGAGGGGTTTTAAATCTGAAAATTTTGTTGAACTCATAATAGGCTGTCTACTGACCTGAGAGAGAAAGACCTAGCGGCATAATACACTTTTTTAGGTCCATCCGGACATTGCCTTGCCGATTACAGAAACCAAGGGACTTGAACTTTCTGATGCGTACAAAATACATACGAGTATTACTTTGGATCGTTCTGTATTGTGTACGTGGAAACTTCTAAATTGACTTTAATGACATTTTGACACAGAGTTATGACCGCGACGAGTATGGATAGCGCGTATGGTTTTTAGAAATCATGTCAGTGGCGGCACGGCAATAATAAAAAAAACTAAAAATACAAAAAACACCTTAAACTTCATTTTAGACGTTTTAGGGGTTCCTGATTTTAATTTTTTTTTGTTGGGGGTGAAATTGGGGTGATTCGGGGGTGGGGGTTTGTAAAACTCAAAAATTTGTTGTATTCATGATAGATTGTCCATTGACCTGTGAAAGAAGCACCTAGTAGAATAAAACACTTTTTGCGGTCGGGCGATTGATGATTTGATTGCAGAGGCATCTAGCTAGACTATAGTTTCATGCTGTGGGAAAATAATAAAACTGGTATCATAAGAATGTGTGGGAAGTACTAAGTCAATCAACTTGACTACATTTTTATATTATGATGTCTACATCTCTAAAATATTATCCGTATGTGTCCGTCCAATAGGCGACGTCACAAGAGATCTTACCGAACAGATAGACACGAAGAACAGTAGAAATTTATGAAACCTAACCTGTGGTTTCCTCTCTCATTTGGCCCTCATATAAATCTTCTGCTAATACAAACCATTTACTAGCGTTTCGACTACCTCTGCAGTCTCTCTCAATGTTGATTGATTAGCTGCTGACCAAATGTAAATATTCCAGGTTATTTTTTTCCAAATATTTTGAGCCTAACGAAAACTTATTTTTTTTGATACACATAAGTATTGTTAATCTCATTATTATTGGATTTACGTTTTCTATCAAACTCTGGCATGGATTTGGCCATTTTGTTACATGCATTTTTCCAAATTTCTTATTTATTATGTCTCGAATTTGCCATATTTCTAAAGTTTCGCCCACATTTCATGATTTATGATAAAAAAAATATTTTGCAGGGATCAGTCACCAGAGGTAGAACTGAAACTATAAAGCAACTATTTGCTGCACAACCAAGTAGCTTGTAACAAAATATCTTCGGCAGTTTCAAAATGTGTGTGGAGAGGACAAAGAAATGGCTTCAGTGTATAGTGTTAGTAATTTCAATAGAACAAAGTGTAAGTGGTATACCTCTAGTTATTAAAGCAGGATCAGCTATGCAGCAAAACCATCAACAACACCAGGACACTAGAGGATATAATGGAGCGGTAGTCAAAGGTAACACTACTAATTCCCACGTCGTAACCGAGGGGAGTGTTGTAATTGATAGTGAAACTATTGAATTTTGAGATAATGCGTTTTTTAAACTTTTATCATGTCATCACGAAAATATAGAACCCATTTCAACCGTCTGCTGTCATTTTTCTAACAGCGTTATCTCAGCAATTGCTTCACCTATTGCACGGACGTTTTTAACCGTATTAAGAGTTAGAATTATTAGAATTTCTTATTACGCCATACTGTAATTGTGAGCATTTCATGTATTTTCCTGCCAAGTAAATTATGTTGTATAATTTAAACATACTGCAATTCAGTTTTCTTTTGAGTTTCTGCGATTTTGCTAATAAGTAGAAGTACCTACTGAAGATTTTGAAGGGCTCCAGTCAGAGGTATCGTTAGTTTTGACTTACGGGAATTTCTACTTTTGTATGGTATTAAATGTGAAAATTTATTCTGATGATACAGATATATTTTACTGACAGCAACAATCGCTGGTAGTTTTCCTTCCATTTAAAAATTTTTAACTGATTTAGGAAATTTGTTAATAATAGGCTGTGAAAAATAAGCATTCTTTTTGCCGCGTTGTTTCTGGTTAGAGCTGATATGTTGTAAGGCATTTTTATAATCTTGCCTCATTACTCTAGTCTTTTTGCATCTATCCGCTAAGCTATTTGGTTTCTTCCATCTGAACAGGTTTTCGTTTATTTTTTATGGCCTGCCAGGACTGGAAAATGAAAAACACCTATTTTACTGAAAATTTGAAATAGAATAAAAACCGGGATAAAAACTAAAAAAGATTGATATTGACAATGCTACATTGTTGGAAAGGTTGTCAGAATTTACATTTGATGGTATAAAAAAAATTGGGAATTCCCATTTATCCATTTTATAATAATCAAGTTACCTGTGATTGAAATATCCTTAATTAATCTACTGATTTCTCCAAGTACAAAAATAATTTAAATTTGACCGTCCGACCTAATATGACGCATTTCATGCTTAGTCGTACCGCAAAGTCCTTCTAAATTTTGTAATCGCTGCGATATTCAATTTTTTTCTGATACCAATTTATACAAAAAATAGTTATTTGCGCCTAAACGGTTCGTATGAAGTTCCATATATCATACATAAAATCACACTAAAATTCACTAAGGAATCCAAGTATGCAATAATATATGGGGGGTTCTATCAGCGGCGTGCCGAAGGGGCCCAGCCTCGACTACCTCGAGCAAGCTTTTTACAGAGTAATAATTCTAATACGTATATTTATTTTATAGCGGCGTAATATGGCCATACGTCATAATTTTGCATAATCAAATTAAAGATCTTTTGCCTTATAAGTACATATTTTATGGCAAAATTTGACAACATGACAACGTGGTCGAACGTAAACTCCAAAACGTCTAGAACAGGTGGCAAAGTTACACTGACCCGACGCGTATCTGTGCCATTAATCGATTTATAATCATAATATTTTACGGAAGGTCTATGAACTTTTATTCTTCGAAAACTCGAACGAAAAAAAATCAAAATATAAATTTGAGATCACCCCAAATTTTTTTTATCTATAAACCGATTTGAAATATCACCGTAGACAGTAGTTTCGTTTTCACCCAGTACAGGCAGTATATTTGGCCGTAGGACACTAGCGCGCCGCGGCCAGATTGGTCCTAATCCCACCCGTAAAAACGCACAAAATATTTCGGATAAGAGGAAGGTATGTGGACACAAGTTCGCGGGGCGGCGCTCGTTTGCTCTTGTTTATAATATCGTTGGTTGAATTAAATTAGCGGCACTTTCTGTCAGCATTAAATTCGCATTGAATTGCATCACGTGTTTATTTTTCTAACTTTTCGAATGCTGGTAGTATTCTAATATTTATTTAGAAATAAGACATAAGGTTAATTTAAACCTATATTTCTTGGAACGTTGAAAATTTACTCAAATTCTCTTTTAGGCCAAACTTGTTTTATCAAAAAATTATCAAATTTCTTCACTAAGTTTATTAAATTTCACAAGAAATTTCCAAAATGTCTACCCCTTTGTTCGATGCATAATCTACATTTTCTGAAAAAATTGTTTTTTAAATTAACAAAAGCTCTTCGATTGTTTTTTATTGTTTCTTCAGCCTATGCTAATTTGTTGCGTAATTCGCTGATGTTTCGACACTCTTTAGCATAAACTAGTTTTTTGTAGTAGTTCCAAACAAAAAACTCGGGTCAGGTGACCGTGGCGGCCATTCAGTGGGTCCACCACGACCTATCCATTTGTTGCATAGTCTCTTGCAGGAAACAGCATCGATAAATTCAGTTGTCGTGCTTCAAGGTCCGTAGGAATAGCCAAGTAGTCAGACAACAGAAACAAACAAAAGCGTATCGTTTTAAAGCCGCAAAGACAGACAGACTACTGAATAAAGACAACGAAAACAACCTATGCAATGACACATTTTGAAAAGACATCACAACAATATCATAGCTATCTTTTTCTAACATCGCCATCGTTTACTGCGTTAGCGTTAGCCCCTTTCTGTTGGCGCTCAGGTAAGAATGCGCTCCTTGTGGTTTTTTAGCAAGAAATAGGATCTTTTTTAATAAATGTTTAATTTATGCAACGTTTTTAACGTTTATTATTGTGGTACTGACAATCAATCTGCTATTAACGCGTTAACATAAGTTATTGATGAATTGAAAAACACGTCGCTAATTTCAAGAAATCTTCGCCTCTTGTCTTTGAAAGTCAATTGGAAAGAGAGTAGCCCCATTAAGTACTCCTTTTTTTAATGATTATGATAGCTGAGAGTCTGAAGAAGTTTTTAGACCTGCTTAGAAATTATGAAATCACCTCTTTGGATATTTAATTTCGAGTCGAAGATTTAAGTTATAATTATCAGATCGTAAAGTTTTCACTTTACACTAAAATTTTTATGACTTTCATTAAGGTTACGAAGCCGATTATTTTATGTATGAACAGAAAACACTTGGAGATTGATTACCAAAAAAGATAATTTGGAAAAGTCTTTTAATTTTTCTGTTGGAACAGTTTTAAGTTGTCGAGGTAGAGAATTCTCTGAAATTCAGAAAAAAATTCATAACTCGGAAACTACAAAAAATTGCATAACATATATGGGGGTGATTCAGATACTTCTAGGTGTGCTCTATCTCTGGACTTCCGCTTGACACTATTTTTTGGGACACCCTGTATATAATTGACAAAAAATGTTTGTACAGTGATCAAGTCTCATCTACGTATACCTTATTACAGAAGCACAGAAATTTTGAATTTGTTTTGCAAGGAAATACAACCATTAATTATTAAGAATAAAAGGCACGTTAATTTCCTTCTGGCGCGCAAGTGACCGGTGCCGATTAAGGCACCCTTTTCGAAAACAGGTAAAAATCAAACCGTGCGCGCTTGTGATCGATCACTATATATTTTTCTTATGTAGAAGGGCCCCCGTGAAAAAAATTGCGGTGTCCCCCGAAGACCTTGGCACGCCACTGGATTCTATTAAAAAAAATGTAATTTTGATTTGAATCACCCTGTATAGACGTCAAAATTTAAGTGAACATATTTTAGGGTTATAGCCCACAAAGCCCCCTACGATGATCAGGCGACAGAATTTTGAAATTCGTTTTAATAAGCCCACAATCCTCCGTCCACTCACTATTGGCTCATGTTTCCTTTCAACCTAGATAACATTTTATTGGCTCTTCCACTTACAAGGAATATCCTTAGTACTCTGATAGCTCTTTGATCTTTGGATTTGATGCTGCTCAGCTCAAATTTTTCAAAATCTGTATCGCATACATTTGTACACTTATCTGAGTTTCCGTCTGGCGGTGTCTTGCATTCTTTCTGATACAACCTGGGAATACAAATTTCAGTATACAGATTGAAATTTGACGATGTAATAGGTACAGAGAAATGTCGATTCATGCTAGGAGATATTGTAAAGGGTGCAATTGACGTAACTGAAAATGCTAACCAGAAAGTTGTCAAAGCAACAATACTTACAGTGTTCCATTCTGCATAGATGGTTTTCGTTTACGCATTTTATGGAGTATGGAGTAGAATTTTTGGCAGCAATGATGCAACCAAAGTAGGGTGACCATATATACTTCATAGATCAATACCGGAGGCTGGGCTTACTGGGGAGGATAGTGGACTGAGGGAGTGTAGAGAGATGGCATCAGGCGACAGTAGTGCCTATTTTTTGCCTGTCCATTAACTGTATGAGTTTTTTTTGCTGTATATTGTACCAACTATTTTCGATTAGGCCTCAAATTCTGGATATCTTACCGATTCTGTTTTATTCCGCCTGGACTCGAAATTTAGCTTCGAATTTCCGGAGATGTCCGGGATTTCCCAGACGGATGGTCACCCTAAACCAAAACCTTGCCTTGGTAGGGATATAAGTATCAAAATAGAAGAACCTATTTTCAGAGACTGAAAATATCTGAGTAGTACCATTAAATCTTGAAAAGGCTACTATATAACATGAAGTACCAGTGTAATAGCGTCTTTTTTTATTATTTATAATAAGTACATATTCTTTCTGCGATATTTCAGTTTAGGTATCGACGTAGGGTGTTCTCGTCGCTAAATTTATATGAAAAAGTCACATTATTGCATTTAACTTTTCAGTTATTATATCAAAAAAAACGTGCCCTAGCGAAATCACTAGGAATTAGACATATTATGTAGGTAGGTAAGATGTGTTGGATGAAACAATACATGCTTTCTCCAATAAGACCAAGTTTGTTGAAATCCGTTCAGTCGTTTAGGAGTTATAGCTGTATAAAAAACAATATTCATTACCGCCCACCCCTAGATCGTCAAAAAATGTTAAAAAGCACATATTTTTGGTAACACTTACTAGGTGGATTTTAGTGAAAAATCACGTTAAATGCTAAGACGGCGGCCCAACGGCCCCCTGGTTACTACTTTTGAGCAGGTTATACTACCTACAAACAGACAGCGTGAATTATTTTTCATAACTCACGCCCCAACCGTGGGTAATGAACAACGCCTACTATGTAGATACCCTCTTGGAAACGCAAAGGTTTAAATACACATTATAATAACTGCAAAGGTGGCCATGCTATGAGTCGTCAAACGCTAATTCGACAGTGTAAAATATTTTTATTTTCAGAAGTGATGTTAAGTTGGCGATTATTCGTAATTATTATGATTTAAGTCGTACTATTAATTGCTCGTAATAATGATAATAACTTACTTGTTGATTTACAGCACTTGCCTAAGGCTCGTGCTGCAAACTTCAACAGCAAGAAGTATTACCGTCATTACCGTATCGTTGAACAATACACTATTTAACCGCAAGTCTATATGGCGAATTGTTTCCAAGATACAGCACTTTGCATTCTTATCTGACCATCCAGTACACCAAGGCATCTAAAGCAGCCCACAGATGCTCTGGAAATCCTCAGAGGAAAAACTGCACAGTCCTGGCCTCAAGGACTATCGAAGCGTATGTGGAGGTTCGCCGGACTGTACAGGCCGCCGGATGTGGAATTGAAAAATCTTTCGATCGCCTGCGCAGGGCGTCTTTTGATGCCGTGCTTGCTAGAATTGAACTGAAAGGTTTCCTGAGCATCTGTTTACTTACACTGGGCCAACGACTGTGTTGCAAGTTACTGGTACAAAACATTAACTGTCGGTTTTTATTCGAAGAAATAAAACAGTAGACCAGTCATTTACCGTTTATTTCGTTCCCTAACCTACCAGTAAACAGATATCTCAACTGGGCTAAGACTTGTATTAGATTCGTATAAATATTACATATTATTAGGTAAGGGGCGATTCCATTCTCGCGGGTGTAACATTTTTACGGATATCAAGTGCTTTTACGAATAGAATAAAACCAGGCCTAATGAAATTATTCTCTGAACAGCTACATATTACCCTATTCTCTTTCGATTTGGCTAAAAAAGTTCAAATAAGATATGATAGTATTCACCACGGAGTTTTAAAGTGCTATCGCGGGTGTAACAAAATTGGCCCTACTTTTCCAGATCGGAGTACAAAAACACATAAGTCTGTTAATTGTGAAACATTTATTATATTATGCTTCCAGATTTTTGAAGACACTAAATCATATAGCTGAGCTGAACAAAAGACTTATGGAGAACAAAAATAAACTCTTAATGATTCGCTTTTGCAGCAATCGCGGGTGCAACGTCCAATAATCGCGGGTGCAACGCGTCTAATTTAAGTTAATATAAAGATCATTTTAAACATACGTATAAACTAAACAAGAGACCAAAATTGTATATGACTAACTATGATACTTATTTTTCACGTTACTTGACTATTTCCTTTCAAATACGTCGATATTTGCGGAAAATTCCGTAAAAATATGATTGCCAATGAACTTCTTCTCTGTTGCTTCTAATTTTGCAAGAATGTCTTCAAATGGAACATCTGCTATGTAATAGACAAGGCAATATTCGGATAGACCTAAAAAAGTTATTTATGTCGCTAGGTCTTCCTTCACAGGTCAGTGGACAGTCTATTATGAATACAACAGATTTTTCAATTTTACAACCCGTCACCCCCCAAGCACCCCAAATTTCACCCCCACCAAAAAAAAGTAGAATATGATCAGGAACACCTAAAACGCCTAAAAACGAAGTTTGGAGAATATTTCAAATTTTTCGGTTTTTGCTAATTGCTGCACCGGCAATGCACCGATTTACAAAATTATAGCATTACCTACTACGACGCCACAGCATATCGCTCCCCAAATTTCATCACAATCCATGCAGCGGTTACTGAGATTACGAGGCTAGAAAAACGCGCACAGACAGACAGACAGACCGACGGAAATGAGTGACGTGGATTTTCGTTATATAGACATCATAAAACGCCCAAAAGTCGAAAATGTTCGCGATCACAGTACTCTCCCCACCTATCGATGTGGAAGGTAAAAACAGCGAAATATCAACAAATTCGCCTATTATACGTTGATAATTAACCCAGTCATAGCGCGTATTAAAGCCAAAGTCTTAATTAATAAAAAAAACTGATATAAATGACACCATAACTATAGGGATCAAAAATGTTGCACCCGCGATGCTAACTGCGATCGCGGGTGCAACCAATTTGAGTCGACTTTTATTTTAATCCCACTTAGAGCACATATCAATTTTTGAATGACTTAAGTTTCTCTGTAACTTCTTCTTACTTTTATAAAGTCTCAAAGCATTAACCCATGATGTCTGTGACAAAACCTAACTTTTATATCTTTCGTATCGCGGGTGCAACAAGCTAGCAGTGGCGCCTGATAGTCAGTAATACTTAAAAAATAATAACAAGTAGTTACATGTTTTTGTATGAGCGAATAGAGGATTATTTTCACTAGCGGCAAAACATTACGTCAAACCGTCCAACTGTGTGTAACGCCATTTCGGGCTAGTTATTGCAAGTTGCCCATTTTCAGGCAGCAGCTAATCTATGAATGTTAGCATTTCTGTATACGACAGAAGCTTAAATATAGACATTGATCCACAAAAACTAGTTTTAGTATTAAATATAGGTCTTTTTCTTTGTACTGACATTAATAAAAGCAACAATAACTGCGATTCAGAATTTGATGTTAGGAATCGTCTACAGCGGAATCGCCCTAAGCACAGGGTGAGCTGTGTGCAGGTTCTCATTCAAAATAATTACAGTACTTGCAAATAGAATTTTATACTCAGTTAACCATACCTAACCTTGCTGATGGTACTGTACTGATGTCTGTAGTACCTTTTATGCACACCAATATATCCATGTGAAATTCAATTTCTAGGTATTGCGAACTACGAAGGAGATGAAGGATTTAACCATGATTTACATAAGATGTACCAGGACATGTCAAATACAGGACGATATGGAGAACATCGAGGGATAGTGAAGAATTCGTTAGACCAAAATCAGTTCAACAGGTATATTATACAAAAATCAACAAGGCTAAGGGCCGATTGTACAAATACCGGTTTAACTCAAGGTTGATTAAACCTAAGCTTAGGCTTAAAGTTGACATTCGTTGCACAATCGCCGGTTCAGTTAAACCTGGTTGATAATAAAATTCACTACAGTTGGCACTAATGAAGGCGTACTGTCATAGTTATCTAAAGAAATAACCTTTCCTGGTTTAAGTCTCATGGCGGTGTTCAGCCAACCGAGTCGATTTTAGGTTAGGGCCGTTATAACAGGTGCATTTCATCAGTATTTCAAATTTCCACTTTTTGTCAATCGTGAGATTTGCTATATATTCTTAAATCGTTGATACAGCGTAATATGCGGTATTCATCTTTTTACGTAATTATTATATTTTAGAGTTTTGATTAAGAAAAAGCAAAGTGACGCTTTATTTTTTGGACTGTAACATGGCCAAAAGCCAGCCTACGTTGCAGTCCCCGTAATGTGCTGATTGATTGTGCTAACGCGCAGAAGCCATAAAGGCCGCTACACACGATCGTTAGTGCTTTAATTCAATACCCTGTATTCATCACCGAGCAAGCTATACCGTATTGGTATCTTGTCTACAGACACACGAAGTCGTGTGCCAGTTTTTACGTAGTTGTGGTGGTGAACGAACATGTCATTCAATGAAAATGAAATAAGATAACGGCAGAAGCGTGCGCGTAGGCCTATAAACAAAGAACGCAAACAGCGAGAAAGCGTCGCCGCTTGTGGACCAAAGAGAGGTTCTTAAAACGCGAGGCATTTTCTCATGTGAATCTATTGGACGAGCTGAGGTTATAACCAGTGATGATTGGCGGCGGAATTGCCTTAAGATGAAGGAAGAGACTTATGTGGAACTGTTAAATTTAGTGACACCGTTAATAAAACGTGAATATACTGTTATGAGAACTGCAGTCACAGCGCATGAACGGCTAACTGCAACACTCCGATTTTTAGCGATAGGACCCCGGACAGGACGAAATTATGAGGATCTAAAATTTTCTACAATAATATCGCCGCTAGCTCTAAGCCAAATAATTCCAGAAACCTGTGAAGCTATATATCAATCACTACAAGGCAAATACATGAAGGTAAAAAAATATATTTGAGGGTATTCTTTTCAGTGAAAAAATAACTACATTGAAATCATAAAAAAACTGAAACCCTATGTGACATGAAAATAAAACAGTTTTTTCGACAGCTCTGATGAAATAGCAGTCAAAAACGTTCGAATTGTCTCTACACGCTACGACTTGCATGGACGATATTGCCTGTACATTCAAAATATCACTCGCCAGCAGAAGATTTGCAGGCCACGCGCTCCTTGACTGCGCACTCAACAACGAGACAACAAAATGGTGCATAATTCTGATCTTTACATTTTCATGTGCGACCAATAGTTTCCATCCTACAGTGCGCCAAAGTACTTTGGCGTAAGAGGTAAGAGGTTAGTTTGTGATTTTCGCTAAATCAGAATTTTATCGTCGATTAAGACGAAGAGCTTTATCAAAAAGTCGTGTAACATTTCTCTTTTCCTAAAAGCATAATATCGTCTCATTTATTCACATATTATCTGCGTCTGCATAAACGCACGCATTTGGTTAAAAAAATACGACATTTATGAACACATCGCTACCTACTGCCGATATGTGCTGTTGCGAAAAATATCCTGTTTGAGCATAGTTTTAGTGGAAATGATACTACCTCGCCGTTGTTCAATTAAGAGAAAGTTTTCTACTTTTTTTTGGTGGGGGTGAAATTTTGGGTGGTTGGGGCTGGGGGTTGTAAAATTGAAAAATTTGTTATTTTCGTAATAGACTGTCCAGTGACCTGTGAAGGAAGGCCTAGCGACATAAATAGCTTTTTTAGGTCCATCCGAACATTGTATTGTCTATTACAGAAACCGCAGGACTTACGAGTATTGCTTTAGATCGTTCTGTGTTGTCTAACGTGGAAACTGTTGATTTTAATTAAATTTTGACACAGTATTACAACCGTGGCGAGGTAGTAATACTGTCTCTCCGCGCACTCTTGAACCAGGGATGCCCTAGTTCTGGGCCCGCAGATGGCTTTCAGAGCCGCCTGACTGTCTTCTTCTTTCTGCTCTGTTCCCTTTCTTACCTCGTCATTGCATGCAGCAGCAGCATTGCACATACTTCAACTTCGAAAATCGTGGTGCGTGTACCTAAAGAGTAACTCTCCCGTAATCCTCGACTTTCTACATCAACCCTGCTTCTGAGGCCTGTCCGCTACCTAGAGAAGAGCCGCCTATGTAGCATACCAATGCCTCTTCGATAAACTGAATCTCATCCCCTCTCTTCGACTCTTCGATACCGGGAATGGTAAGAGTGAAAGATTTATCAAACCTTGGTAGACGGTTTGCCTCGGCAACCCTGTAGGCAGTAATCGTAACCTAAACCTTAACCTACTACACATCTGGAATATACAGTTTAACAGTAGAAAATAAATAACCTAATTTCGAAATTGATTACAAGAAATCGATTTTGTATTTATATAACGTAGATTTTATATTTTTGAAACATGTAGCGATTGTAGATATTCTGCCTACTAATATTTCAGTTACAGTCACAGGCACACAGACACCTATACGCTATACGTTCACCTATCTAGTAATTGAGGTTTTGAATTAAGAAAAAAAATACTTTTTTTTGTGATAAATGGAAAGACCATATACAGGGTTACTGGTAACTCGACCACTTTCCTGCAGGAAGTGATAGAGGGACTCAAATGCAATAGATTTAACCCCCCATATGTAATTCCGAAAACCGATAGTTTCCGGGATAATTAACATTTAATGTTTTTCGACAACACATACCCGAACAAATGGATAGGGAGGGGTGGACCCATCCCATGGCCTGCGCGGAGCCCAGACCTGACACCTCTTGATTTTTACGTTTGGGGTCACATGAAGGCATTGGTTTACGAGACCCCAGTTAATACTGCTGACGAACTAAGGCAAAAAATTATCAATGCGGCGGAGGAGATGAAACGAACTTTTTCAGCACGAGTTACAAAAACCGAAGTGAGGAAGCGGATCCGTACTTGTATCCGAAATCAAGTGCAACACATTGAGCAAGGTCTGTAGAAACTTTGAGTGGATTTAATTTGTTTCACTTGGATAAAATCATCGACCGCATTTGCAAACATTCGAGTATGTAACTGAGTTATCAATAATGATTGTACTGTCATTCGTTCTTTTTGAATAGGTGATTTTTATACAATGCTGTTTATAATCTTTCTGAAAAGGTTATTAGGTAGGAAAGTTTTTTTAGTGATTTGTTCAGCCGTTTGTATAATTTTTTTTGAGCTAGATAATTTTCTTTCACGGTGAATGTAAAAATTTTGTTGATTATTTTCTAAATATTTGTATTTAGTTTGTAACTGTTTAGTATTTTTAAGCATTTTAATACTAAGTTAGCTTGGTGTATGTGTTAGTTAAATACTAGAATAAAAATTATCAGAATCAACAACAGGTTTTTTTCTTAGTTTAGGATCTAGTGTGAAAATTTGGACATTTGGTTGAAAAACATTAAATGTTAATTATCTCGAAAACTATTGGTTTTTGGAATTACATATGGGGGGTTAAATCTATTGCATTTGAGTCCCTCTATCACCTCTTGTAGGAAAGTGGTCGAGTTACCAGTAACCCTGTATAAGTTTTATAACAAAACTGTTTTTGTTTTCTTTTTTTTCGCAATAATTCAAAAGTTATATCAAAATCAAAATGGGTTTTTGAATCGAGTACCGAAAACACGTCGACGGCTCCCGAACCCGTGTGACGTCACGATGGCGGTAAGGATGCTCCTTTGACCAACGACATCCTACTCTGATACTAGATTCTAGATTCCCAGCCAATCGCGAAAATACGTACTGCTAAACTGGTAACTAGTGTATATTTGATAAATGAAGTTTGCAGTTCGAGACGAAGTCTACGATCGAAATAAATATGTTTTTGAATGTTTGAAGTTGATACCAGTAAGTAAGTACCTATAATCAAATATGTTTCGTTGAAAACATCTCCTCAATCGGAGGATAGCCCAGTGGTTAGAGAGTCCGATAGTGGATCTCAGGGTCTTTGGGGTCTTTGGATCGAACCCCAGGCTTTCCAAATTTTTTTTATTTTTTTTATCAAAAATGTTATTGATGTGCTTTTTGCACTTGTTACGCACATTTTTTTACGATCAACATAAATATGTCTTTGAATCAAATTTTGTTAGACATATTACTTGCACTACACAGTGCAAAAGCTAAGTACAGGAGGCGGTGGACAATTCAAAAAATCAGTGGAAATGAGGTTTGTTCGTCAATATCAATCGCCATTATTTTTTGTTAAATGTAATAGTTGGTTAATAAAACAAAGTCCCTTCATCCATTCAATTCATTCATTTTTAAGTTTTTTAATGTAAAAAAGTAACTCAAACTCGTAATCACATTCTGTTTATCACTTGGTGTTATTATTTATTTAACTTTGGACAATGAAGCTTAACAATATTAAATTTTCATAAAAATTTATCATGCAGTGTGCAGTGCAAGTAATATGTCTAACAAAATTTGATTCAAACACATATTTATGTTGATCGTAGATAAGTGTGCGTAACAAGTGCAAAAAGCACATCAATACATTTTTTGAAAAAAAAAAATAAAAAAAAGTTGGAAGGCCTGGGTTTCAATCTAAAGACCCCAAAGACCCTGAGATCCACTATCGGACTCTCTAACCACTGGGCCAACCTTCGATTGAGGAGATCTTTTCAACGAAACATATTTGATTATAGGTACTTACTTACTGGAATCTGTAATCTGACTTCAACTTCAAACATTCAAAAACATATTTATTTCGATCGTAGACTTCGTCTCGAGCTGCAAACTTCATTCATCAACTGTGTTGCAACAAATATACACTAGTTACCAGTTGAGGAGTACGTATTTTCGCGATTGGCTGGGAATCTAGAATCTAGTATCGGAGTAGGATGTCGTTGGTCAAAGGAGCATCGTTACCGCCATCGTGACGTCACACGGGTTCGAGAGCCGTCGGCGTGTTTTCGGTACTCGATTAAAAACCCATTTTTATTTTGATATAACTTTTGAATTATTGCGGAAAAAAAAAGAAAACAAAAACAGTTTTGTTACAAAACTTATGTATGATCTTTCCATTTATGACAAAAAAATTTTTATTCAAAACCATAATTATGTATATTGAGATGGAACGAATACATAACTCCCAAACTACTGACTTGATAACAATCTAACTTTCCACAAACGTATACTCAAGAATGTATAATTATATAGTATGGGTTGAGTTCATTTGTACAAATTTTACCGACATGAATTAATAGATATATTGAAAGTCGTTATTATAACCCAGGGATACAGTCCAACAGAACGGCGGTGGCCTCATCACAGATCTGGAAAACAAACGTGCCCACAAAAAAGGACATCACAATAGCGGCTTTCGGAATACATATCATAAGGACGAAACCGGAAGTAACAGCAGTTTCTTTGATGACGGAGGTGACGAAGGTGACGAGTATGTCAGGAAGGCCCAACATGGTGAGTTAAAACCCCAGTTTGCATCATTCTTATCATATACTTAACCACAAACGATTCCGAAGTGTGTTTCTCATTTATTATAATATGAACTTCAAAAATATCTACTAAGACCATGTCTAAGCGTGTATAATAATAAAATAGTCATGGGACAGCAATGTGTTTGCCACTTCTGGCAAAGCTACGGAAAGGCGTGACCGTCTTAATTTCATCCTGTACCAGACTGGCACTCACGTACCGACCCGTTATATTTTCGCTACTTGCCATTTTGGGGAGCTTCATTTCAATCTAAAAAAATATCCTATTCAAATATCAGTTAATATATGTATTTAAGTGTGCAGGGCGACCCATTGAAAAGACCTGCTACACCAGTGAGATATGTCAACAGACAGAAAAAACGTATACATACAAGCAACTATAAAAATTCTAAACGGCTAAAATTAGGGCATAATACCTACCTAAGGTATTATTGACATCATCAAAGAGTTATTCGTTATCGTGCATCTGTGGAATTGTATATATCGGAACAAACTAGAGTATCAGAACTCGAATCAACTTGTGGACATTACACATCAAATGGGAAAATCTGCTAGCTAGCTAGCTAATAGGTAGACTAGGAAAGGGGTGATCATATTGAATTAAATAATGAATGATAATAAAATTTTGGGGAGAATAAGGTCGAAGCTGTGATTTTCAGTTTCCCAGATTGCACACACTATTCGGTACATGTTTATGGAATCCAAGTGACAAAAACAAAATAATTGCCGAGGATATGGGAATTAAGAACATCACTTCTACTACTATAAAAACTTAACACATAATGAGTAGGATGTAATGCGTTGGATGGTGGAAGCGCGAAATACGAAATGAACCTACGAATCGCATTAACGAAACGAATCAACGAATAGTGAGTAGCGGGCTTTACAGGAAAGAAGAGACCCATAAGGGAACCAAGATAGGAGTTGAGCAGCAACGCCTGTGCCACCCAGCAAAGCTGCGCAAATGCGGTGTCCGACTTCGCACTAGGCGACTAGAAGCAGAACAAGACGACCGCGTATTTGATTTTCAAGTGGATGTGACTCTTTCTTAAGATCGTCGCTGTCTAAGTCGATTTTCTCAACACTTACTATGGAACATCCTGGTCTGCGGTGGGTTTGCGCCACCTTATTGTATGCTACACGTGCTAGCACTGAATGACAGGAGAATACATGAACGTATAATACGTTTTCTCAAGGAATCCAACTTGGAAATTTAGTTTTAGTTTACCCCATGTTTATCCTAGTGTTATGATTACCTACTTTCCGTGGTCCGTCTTGTGTGTGATTTTGAGAATGCCATGATAGACCTCTTGGCGAGAAGATGTGTGACCTTGTCCTTTTCCTGATTTTATATTTTTATGGATATTAGTTGTATGAATTGTGGCTGGCTGCATGGACTAATCAGGTCCCAAAGCCAATAATTAAAAAAAATGTCGTTCGACAAGCATGATTTCAATACACGAAGTTGAGCGTTCAAATGTACCATGAGATTGAGTAGACACATCAAGGTATCATTGATAAACATCTCGCAGTCATCGCATGTTAACACATAGATGAAAAGGTACTGCACTCGTATAGCTTCCCAATGTCACACAGGAGAGAAATACCAGAGCGGATACCTTGAGGTTTCCCTTTGATGTTCCGACAAATTGTCCCCTCCCCCCCCCCCTCCCCCTTAAATTGGATATTTTTCCAAACCGGCAATAATCTAAGAGCCCTTTCTTAAATGCGATGTTGCATTCAACCAAGCTCTGACTAGCATAACCTCTTTTTTTTCTTAGACAAAATAAAATAGCGCTGTGACGCCAACCCGCTGATTGTCAATGTCAATTCTACCCAATGCAATATTGCCATATAGCGTCCCATCATGTTACAAAATGACGGACTTTTGAGTTTAAGGGGAAAGCATAACAGTTAAGTCTATTAATAAATAATATAATTACAAGAAAGTGATTTCGAAATATTTCCAGTGCTATAATAATTGGCTCGATACCAAAGTCGTGTTTAATCTTCCCTTAATTATGTTGAAATGTACGTGATTTCCGTAACGACAGCAAGACGTGGCAATACCAACTTCTGGACCTTTAAATCGGATATTTTGCTCTATCTCTCTAATCTTCGTTTCCTTGTCTGAGCGTCCGCTCTGATATTTCGCTCCTCTGTGCCAATGGACGACTAGAATTACCAACGAGGAGGTCTTGAGACGAATAGGACAAGAGAGGAAACTGATATTAACAATCAAAGGAAGAAAAACAATAAATACCTCGGCCATATTCTAAGGAATAACAAATACGAACTGCTGCAGACTATCATGCAAGGACGAGTAGATGGAAAAAAGGGTATAGGAAAAAAAAGAAATCCTGGCTGAGAAACATTAGAGAATCGACTGATATGAGTGTAGGAGAACTGTTCCACATTGCAAAAAACAAAGATGCATTTAGAGAAATGGTCGCCAACCTCCGTTAGGGGACGGCACTAGAAGAAGAAAAGTGCCAATGTTGTAAGCGCATCGAACTGGTCGCTTTATCACAAATTTATAACAAACTACCGCTCAACCAGAGGCGGAGTCAGTAGCGTCACGTGGTTGGTACATTCACATAATGGTTCTGTGGATCGATTTTGTAACTTTCGCTATAGTAACGAAAGCAGGCGAAAACGATGCTAATCATTTACGAAAACGATTTTTGACGGCATTCCATAACTAAAGTTTAACGCTTCGTTACGCTTTCGGCATGAAGCTCGATTACTCACGAGCATTCACGAGTTGGCTTAAATATCTCTGGAAGAGACTCTACAAAATCCAGCAATGCCGACCATTGCGAAAGATTAGTTTTTTCTCTTCGATTCATTGATTGTTAATTAAGTACACAAATAAATTTGAGCAAATTGTCACTTTGAGACACAGCAATAATAACGTCAAAACTTGACAAACGAGATCCAAAATCTTTCGCTATCGCTTATACCGTTCGTCTGCATTCGTTATGGAATACCGAAACGAGCGAAAGCGTTGGAAGAATGTCGCTATCGCTTCGCTTAGAGTTACAGAATTCCCCCACTGGTCTAAATACTGCTGGGTGGGGCCGACCCTACACTCACGCCAGCCCGCTCCTGGCTTTTCGACGAAGGCCGAATGTCCCAACAACCTTATAGTTCATCAGTTATTACTTACTGACCATCATACGACGCCGATCTATTTAAAAGTTGTTCATACTTTTCAATTTTCATTTCATCGAATATTTGTATTTTTATTCCTTTTCCCGAAATCATCTCAGGAAATAAACAATAGTGTAGTGTAATTCCAGCTCATTACAGATTGCACACATACTGGAAGAGAAAATCGTATTACCATAATGAATATTGGTCCAGCCACCACTGGGATTTGATGAGATCCTTGTTTAACAATTTCGCAAGAAATTCTGGAAAATTTGGTAAATTCATTTTTACGGTTATTACGCTGAAATGGATAAGACATAGTTGAGAGGTAATTGGGATAAATGTAGGTATTCAAAATTATTCGTTTAAGACATTATAATCTCAGACCCTTCAAATCAAATCAAATATGATATATGGCATGATACAATAGTTTGCTAATTTGGCTTAGGAACGGTATATTCCTGATATCTTATAGATTTTGAAATCAACTGAGGAAATACAATGAAGATTTAATTCCATATCATAGGCTAGATTAGATGATGTAGTGTTTGGTGAGAGTATAGAATCCACACGATGGACACCTACAGAGAGTATTTGGAACTGAAGCCTATTCTCCTTCATGTTCCTCGTCTTCATCTATACCACCGAAAATAGACGTAACAAGAAAGGTGGTTTCGATGGTATTCTTCTTTCTGTTGCAGACTTATAGACACTAGCTACTAGCAGGATCAGAGAACCCTCTACTGGGGAAACATCGTTTGATGGGTTCGCAAAAAGCATATAAAATTCAGCTTTTATAATATAACGAAAGTATGATTATAAATAATTAGCGTTTAGGTGTCTGGCAAGGGGCTGGAACCTTGCTGAGTGTCTGGCAACGAGTAACGCGAGTTTTCAGATTGTAACGAACAAAATATGAAAAAAATTAGTTTTATACATTAACAAATGTGATATGGGATCTTGTACACATTTGCTACCTATTACCTACCAAAGCCACCACTACCCAGGTTTCACAGATTGTTCTTAACTGTATTGGGGATACATAGATTTTAAATATTATTGAATTGAGAGTTTCTTTTTATGTTGAACTTTCGTGGTCCTCTCACGATTTCCATTTCGGCGTTTTGGCCTACCCATAATAAAATCTTACTCCCTCTTTCATCTGTCTTTCAAGGTCAATACGGTGACATCTTGCAAGCAAACCAACGAGGATCGAATCTAGCCTCCAAGAATTATGCTAACAATGCAGCAGAGCAAAGCAGCTACGACAAAGGGCAGCACGGTAGCCAAGAGCAAGGAAGAAACGGAAACTTCGGTAGAAACCAATACTATGACGATAAGGAGCATGCGAATGCAGCAAATGCTGCCAAAGCATATGGAGAAGCGGGAAGGTAAGGACATTCGTTATTCTCATATTCCAAGCTGTTTGAATTAATTTGAAACTATCGATATAGTACGAGGGATTTTTGGTAGAGCGGATGTTTAACATTTTTAAGTGTTATTCGTGACAGATGCGTTATCCTACATCCATTTTACTTCCCACACCTTTTTTAGGCCCATCCGAACATTGCCTTGCCTATTCCAGAAACCAAGGGACATAATTTTCTGATAGATACATAGGAATATTGCTTTATTAGATCGTTCTGTATTGAGTAACATGGAAGTTATGGAATGGATTTTAATGAAACTTTGTCACAGTATTACTACCGCAGCCAGGATGGAAAACGCGTATGTTTTGGAAAAATCGTGTCAGTGGCGGCGCAGCAATATAAAGAAATAAAAAAATAAAAACGTCTCGAACTTTGTTTTTAGGCGTTTTAGGGGTTCCTGATAATTTTCTACTTTTTTTTGAGTAAGGGTAAATTTGGTGTGGTTGGGGGGTGGGGGGGTTGGAAAACTGTAAAATTTGTTGTATTCATAATGGGCTGTCCATTGTCCTGTGAATGAAAAACCTAGCGGCATAATACACTTTTTTAGGTCCATTTGAACAATGTCTTGCTCATTATAGAAACCGAGGAACTTAGAATTTGTGATGTATACAGACGTGATATAGACATACGAGTATTGTTTTAGATCGTTCTATATTGCGTAACGCGAAAATTATTCAATTGATTTTAACGAAATTTTGACACAGTATTACTACCGCGGCGAGGATGGAAAACATGTGTTTTGGAAAAATCGTGTCAGTGGCGGCGCAGCAATAATAAAAAAATAAAAAAATAAAAAAAATAAAAACGCCTCAAACTTTGTTGTTAGGCGTTTTAGGGGTTCCTGATCATTTTCTACTTTTTTGGGTAAGGGTGAATTTGGGGTGGTTGGGGGGTGGGGGGTTGGAAAACTGAAAAATTTGTTGTATTCATAATGGGCTGTCCATTGATCTGTGAATGAAAAACCTAGCGGCATAATACCCTTTTTTAGGCACAATCGAACATTTCCTTGCCTATTACAGAAACCAAGGGACTTAGAATTTGTGATGTAGGTATACATACGAGTATTGTTTTAGATCGTTATATATTGCGTAATGTGATGTATACATATACGACCATTGCTTAATTTCGTTCTATGTATATTACGTAAAGCAAAAATTATTAAATTGATTTTAATGACATTTCGACAAAGAATTGACTATCGCGGCGAGAGTGGAAAACGCGCCAGTGTCTGTAAAATCGTGTCAGTGGCGGCGTAACAGTAATTAAAAAACTAAAAATATGAAAACAGCTCATACTTGGCTTTTAGATGGTTTAGAGGCTCCTGATCGTTTTGCATCGTTCAGTTGAAGCACGCAGAATGAAATCTGTGGCATCCTAGTTTCTAAGGAGGGAGACGCAAGAAACTATTTACGAAAGTTTTGTGTTGTACAATAGGTTTTTTGCGGGAGGGTGGGCGATGATTTGGTTGTAAGGCGATTTCGGACTATAGCTTCATGTAATGGAAAAACAATAAAATGAAATAATTATGTGTGGGAAGTACTGAGTCAATCAACTTGACTCCATTTTTTTTTCTTATTTCAGGTACGACCAAGAACAGTATGCAGTAAAACCTTATCCAGTATACCCTGTACTTCCAGCGCCTCATCCGCTGCCACATCCTCCAGTATTGGTACACCACCCTCTACCAGTACAAGATGGGGTAAGGCCATCTCAAATAGCACCTCTGCCACCACCACCACCTCACCCACACCAAGGAAGTAGGAAGATTACTATCTATGAAGACCCCAGGTAAATATAATATAAAGCGCGTTTCAGTAACTTTTTGTAGCAAAGTACTGAAATACAGGGTGAGTTTTTAGTACCGGCTCGGTCGATAACTCGACTACTGTAGAAGATAGCGACAAAAGTTGTATATAAAAGTTGTAGCCACGGATATGCTACTTGCTCAGAAAATATTTAGATTTATACAGGGTGATCCGTAACTACGTGGTGATGCAAACGTGCGTTTTTTTAAATGAGACACCCTATATATTATTCCATATTCAAATTCTACTAATGATTTCCGTTATTTCAATATCGGGTATTGTTACATTCTACAGGGTATTTCAAAAGTTATGATCATTTTTATATCCAAATCACGGTCAAATGAACGTACTGTATATCAAAAAGTAATGAATCAAAAATTATTTTCTTTACATGAGATTAAAAATATCCTCTAGTTTTAAAATCCGCTATTAAAAAAACCCGTGACGCATATTTGTGTACAGGGTGATGTAGAATGCAAAATCTAGATTTTCTCTCTTTTTTTAAATGTAACCCCCAATATTTTATTATACCAATGAATTGCTTTTAATATGCTCTTTCATCTTTGTATAGCAATTGTTGTGGCTGCATTTATTAGTTTCTGAGATATTTCGATTTTCATACAAATTTTAAATATACCTTGTATTTGTTTACTAAGATTTATTTATTTTGAGAAAATACTATCAAATTTTATTTTTGCTTAACAAACAACTAAAGTATAAGGCCATAATAATACTTAATCAAGTCAAAACACTGAATTAACGATATAATATAGGTCAAGAGTGCCGAGGAAACAATTTTATAGACGTCATGCATAACTATCAAGCAGATGTATCAGGTAGGCTATGAAATATCAAACGACACAGTCCAAATAAAACGATTCTTCAGTCTTTAAAACGCATTAGTTTTAGACTGCCTCCGTTCTGGATATTGCTGTTCATAGTTGATATATTCTAGAGGCAAGTAGACAATTTCTCAAAGATTCTCCTAAATACCCTCAAAGGAAAAAATAATTTTTAAAGCTGGTTTTTCACACAGTACGGAATTATTGAGCAGGTTATGAAAACTGTCAATTTTTCAAAGCACACCTGATAAATCTGCTTGATAATTATGCATGACGCCTACAAAATTGTTTCCTCAGCATACTTGATTTTATTATCTCGACGATTTAAGGTTTTGACTCCATCAAATAGTATCATGACCTTATAATTAAGTAGTTCGTTAAATAAAAAACAAATTAGATAGTACTTTCTCAAAATAAATAGATTTCAGTACATAAATACATTTTAAATTTACCGAAAAATCGAAATATCTCGGAAACTGATGGACAACTCTTATATAAAACTTTTTTCGCTATCTTCTATAGTAGTGGAGTTATCGACCGAGCCGGTACTAAAAACTCACCCTGTATGTTGTAGTGCGTAATTATTTATGAAATAAAGTACAAATGACCTTGCTAGCGCAAAGTGGAACCAAATCCAAAAAAGCTGGCCAAAATGAAAAAAAGTTACTGGATAGAGTTTTTTGGGGGGCGGGTTGGCTCTGGGTCTAGGACACCTCTAATAGCGAGGAATTAGTCAGGAAACGTTAGATTTGTTTCTACAGACTGTAAAATTTGTAGTTGCTGCTGGCCTTTGTTTGTTGTTAAATGCTAATATTTCGTGAAATAGGTTCGTATTCAAAGTTGTATAAAAATTCACTTATCACGTGTAATTGCAGTCGGTTCAACTAGAATCATCTTGGTATGTAAAGTGTATTAATTTTTTTTTATATATTTATCAAGCAAGTACGTAATATGTAGCAAGCATCTACTGCATTTATCTAATTTTTATGAACTAAGAGATTGTAAGAATGCGATATGTTTTGGACGAAAAGTAATACCAAACCCCCCTGCACACCTGCAAAACTTGTTGGGCGTTGCTGGTAAAGATATAATCTGCCACTTCAAAAAAAAATGCTGCCTGTAGCTGCCTCTCCGTGTTTTAGCGCTTTTTTGTAAAAAATTAAAAAGATGAAAACATTTTTAACTTATTAACTTTTACAATATTCTTCATTTAACAGATATAAAAAAATGCAATCTATATTAAACAGCTTTTTTACAATTCTGATGAAGGATTTGTAATCAGCGACCCCCAAAAACCTGAATAAAATATTTGAGTATCATTTACTGAAGTTTTCTACTCCTTGAAGAGATTATGTTCACTATATTCTGTCCGCCATTCTGAAAATTGCGATTCTATAACCAGATTCATAACCAGCGACCCCGAAAATCTTGAAAATGATGCTTAACTCAAGTACGATGTGAAACATGGGGTATTTCATGCAAGGGGGTGGTGAATTAGGGGAGAAGGGAGGAAAATCGTCACATGAAGGCATATAAAATGAAGCAGATTGTTTAATCTAAACTCAACACTTCCTTCGTTCAACACAAAAAATAAGGTTCTCAACTAACAGAAAGCAAACTAAATTCTAGGTTCTCTATTTTCATTGTGGTGAAATATGAGTCTCCATAATATTATTAATATTATTTTCACTTTTAATAATAATACCCACTATACCAATTTTGTTCTAAACAAGATAATAAAACGTGATATTTACGAAATGGCAGCTCATTACACACTAAAACACGCAACACCGGCTACACGTCTGCCAACCATTCAGAGCACTCTGATTGGTCACTGGGATAAGGGAACTTTTGGCGCGACATTCTGAATGGATTAGGCGAGTTTTGGAACGATTCTCAATTTTCTCCTTTACTTTGCTATTGGTTAAGGCAAGTTTCGGAACGATATATTCTACTGAAAACGTAGAGTTTATGGTAAATATTCCAATTGTACGGTTGGTACAATTTTCATAAAAAGTGGATAAGACGACTTTTGAAATGGAATGACTCAATTACTTGATTTTTCGATTTTTGGCCAGCTTTTTTGGGTTTGCTCCCATTGTGTGGCGCATGCTTACTCTTCTGTGTCTAATTTCCGCGTTTAATCATTTTGGCGGTCGCGGGCTTGTTGCGATAACCCAAAAAAGGTATTGAATTAAAAGAATACGGTGGCCAATTCTGGGAACTAAACCGGAAAGTAACCCAAGCATGAGCAAACATGAAACTGCTGACACCATATCGTTAAGAGCCTTGTTCCAATTGAGGTGAACCAAGATAACCTACGATCAAACTACGTACAGAATATTTCTATGAAACGAAGGACTGACATGTACACACTGTAAACAAGTGTGACATAACATCGCCACCTGCCCTAACAAACAACCATATCCCAGGGCCAGGTTCAGTCGTAACAACAGAAGACGGCATAAATGACATACATTACGATCAGTCAATTCAAGACACAAGAGACAATATCATCACGGAGTCTCCAAACAATATTACAGTAGAAGGTGCATCTACAGGTATTCTCCCTCAACAAAATGAAGCACAACCACCAACAGAAGCAACTAAGATACCGTAAACACTCCAAAGCACAAAACGACAACTGTCACTGTCTCAGGACATTATTGAGCCAAGCCCTACGCCCCTTAAAATGCCAACCAAGAAGACCAAAACTCTGGAAGCCTCCGAAAATTATTTGCTTCCAGCTGATGAATTCATAGAATCAAAATTCCCCAAAACTAATCTAAATAAAGACGAAATCTATAATAAGTGGAGTATCCGAAAATTGGACGGATTTTTACAATTTAGACTAGCTTCAAGTTACATACAAATGCCAGAAGCCACACCATGCTGCGCTCAGCCATCTTAACATTCATTTTTTATTCCATAGTACGGTCAAACCGTACAATATGAGTTTGTCTTTTTGTTTGATAGTTTAGTCGCGACTCAACAAACAATCGTTGTCTTACTCAAGGTCTGGGGATGCTTTGCGCCGATCCCCTTTGCGCATCTATATTTTGGGTTAAAGAGAGATAGATTTTAAGGCGGCTCCTACGGAGAGCATAAACGGTCATTTTCAAGTGATTTCATCCTAGTTCCTGACGCTCTAGTTTTCAATATTTTTGCATTAAATTGTTACATGAAGTTTAAAAGGAAATTACACAGGGGGCTATCAAAGCATTTTTTGAAAAAAAATTGATTGAACATGAAATATGATCGCTTGAAGTTGCCTATTTTCTTCGTCAACTTTGTAATTTTTTTTAAGAAAAGCCCAGAAGCAAAAATGAAAAAGTGCTTCGATATCACTCTGGGCAATTTCCTTCTAAACATCATGTGAAAATTTCATGTAAAAATACTGGAAAATGAAGCGTCAGGAATTGGGATAAAAAACATCTGCAAATCGCCTTCCTCTTCAATTTTACAAATTTCGGGCGACGCGCTAACATGACTGTTTCCATTTCTTTCTAATGTAGCGCGCACCTGTTTATTTATTTATTACGCCCATCGTCGGTTCCTTTTCAGCTCCCCGCATCTTCCGGATTGTAGGAGCAGCGTTAACAGCGACGGCAAGACAGGGTCATGGCGATCTACATAGAATATGAGTATAGAGATAAATAATATAGATCTCAGCGCAAATCTAGTACTTTATGGGAGGTAACATTAAGGACAACATAAACTTTATGTTATCTTCAATGTTTACAATGCGAATTACATTTTACTAATTTATTTATATTTGTAAATGTGATTGAAATAATTATGCTAGTAAGGTAATCATTACACTTTGAATTAATTTTATATACGTTGATACATTCAGATTTTTTTTGTTTTACAGATATGTGCAACAAGCCCCTTTCAGACAATATAATAACTATGACGACCAAGGAGATTACGTCGAATTAGACGTACGACCACCATTACCCCCTCCTGTCTCTGGACGGCAACAATACAACCAGCGAGGCCCGCCACATTATGATGATTATTATTAACATATCGTGTGAACAGAGACATTTCCTATACCGACAAATTTATTAATTCAGAAAGGTCGTGTCAGTAGTCAAGAAGCAGTACTCAGCATTGATAAGCTAGGTTTGAACACGAAACTGACAACATCTATAATAGTACTTCGGTTGATCATCCTGCAAGATGGTTCTGAGAAAAACCAATCAGTTTTAAAGTGTTTTTAGTCCATATTTTTTTCAATATTAATAACAGCATATATATTTCTCTTTTTTTTCTACAGCGATGTTTCACAATTCTCAAGCATTTGGATTTTCGCATGCTAAACATCTGAGAGTATAATGGTCTGTTAAGTTGGAGTAAAATATGTTAATTTATTTATGTTCTTCATTTAAGCTTTTGTATTATAATCCTTTCAATGTATTGAATAAATGTTTGAAACTTACATTAATTAGTGTTATCAAATTACCGTCAAAAATCGTTTTTTATTATATTTGCAGAAATTCACAAATTCGGGTACAGGAAACAAGAAAATGTTTTTAAGAACTTAATCATCAACCACTTCAGGGTAAAGACAACGTAAAAATACAATTAGTTGCAGTGTTATCTGTACTTATCATCTACAAAATAATTATAGCGCTATAGAGCTGATTTTTTCTTCTTCAACTGATTTTTGTGGGTGTCACGTGGAAAGTTTATGTTAATATCAATAATATTTATGAGTGCCTTATTTTTGACTGTATCTCTCACGATCAGTACACATATGGATACTTAAAATACTGACCAATTGAAAACAATGCTTTTATAATGAATGCCTGTTCAAAAAGGTTTTAATAAACCTAACCTTTCCTATGGTATTTCTTGTGCTCAATCAGTATTTTTCACCGTATATCTTCTACTTATTGAATATTGGTTTCGAATACGCCTTGCCGTTACATAAGTACAATCCTAATACAGGAAACTTAATAAATTCAAGACTCGTCCACATATTTATTTATCGTATGGGTTTTTGACGCTTTCAAAAGGCCACACAATTGGCCCAAGAAGACCGATTATTATTCTGCACCTTTCACTTAACAGTGTTATTACTTATATTATCACTCCACAATCAGACCGTCTGCTATTAGGAAATCGTTCTGCATAAAGTGTTTTGTGGCTGCTAGGGGGTTATATCTTGATTTTTCTACACAGGAAGTTGAAAGGGATTTTTTTATTTTCACCACTACTGCTCTCCTGGATAAATGCATTCTTCATATTTCCTACTGGCTAGAAATTGAATAATGACATTCAAAAGGCACGCATGGCCATGACAAAGCTTACTAAAATATGGCGTGACCAAAACATCACTGAAGCTACCAAAATGTCGCTGGTTCAGTCTCTTGTGTTCTCCATATTTTTGTATGCCTCGGAAACTTGGACTGTTAAAAAGGCAGATCGAGCTCGCGTAGATGCTTTTGAAATGTGGACGTGGAGAAGAATGCTGAGAGTTCCTTATACCGCCCATCGAACTAACGTTACCATAATGGATGAGCTCAGTAATCCAAAGAGACTATCCTCCATTGTGTCGACGAGAATGCTTACATTCTTCGAACATATTCACAGAAGCGATAATATAGAGAAACTTGTAGTTCAGGGTCATACCCGAGTGGGCGGCGCCGTAGCCGTTCCCCTACACGCTGGGTGGATACGACGAAACAGTTGCTGGATATGAGTATCAAGAGCGCCACTGAACTGACAGTAAATCGCGAACGATGGCGAGCTACAGTTCTCAAAACTACTGATAATATTCGTGTCGGCAATACTCTTGCTCCGACTTATGCATTTTACGAGTTCACAAAACGTCTGTTAAGACATTGTGACTATGATGAGAAATTAAATAATGACATTAGAGACGAAACAGTTTCTTCAAAAAAGAAAGATATCCACGATAAAAATAAGAGTATGTAAAGTAGGCCTATTAAGCGATATGCCTAAATAACCTGCCAGCGCAGCGCCACGTATGATGGAAGTTCTGTTTGACGATTTTTTAGGGAGCCGGAGAAGGTTACAAAAATAACAGGCCTGTAATCTGATTTGATCAGGCACCCACATATGTTAATAGTAAAGAAAAAGTTAATTTGGATAGATTTAAAAGCTTCTCAAGAAACACTACATTTCTATGTTGAACACTACAGCATAGAGTACAACTGCTGTACAGGGTTGTCCAATAAGCACGCGGTGCTCTCTAGCGGCCATACCGTTTAAACTAGACGGAAATGTTTTAAATAAAAAACGTTTCTTTTCAAATGCTCTACATTTAGGAAAGGATTTCAAAGATGGCGGACTTCCGGATATACCGGAAGTAGGTATCAACTTCCTTATTTTAAATGGAACACCCTGTATGTTATTACGTTTTTGAATTCAGCATCGATTTTTAGGTCCAGTTTTGAGCATATACAGGGTTGGGATAGAGTATGGTACCAAGCAAATAACTTTGGAATGGAAAGAATGATATTGCTGAAAATTTGCACGCAAGTGTAGCGACGTACAGTGCATCCGAAGACATAATGTTAGCTAACTTTTGAAATGGGACACCCTGTATATTTTTGCAGATTCTAATACATCTTTTTTTCCGAATACGTCCATACTGGTTTGGGTATTAGTTTCTGTAAAAACGGGAAAGATAAAGCTTCTTCATATGTTTAAAATGCCGGCCATTTACCTCCTGACGTCCTAATACTGACGTGAATTAATTCGACAAGGTAACTCAGCAATTTGTCAACAGACTTGCATATTGTCAGGAAGTAAACGGCGGGCATTTTGAATGTCTGAGATAATTCCTTGATAATTTATTTTTAATTTTCTTATTGTAACACATCAAATAAAATGAACGTTTCAATAAATAAAAAAGCTTTATCTTTCCCATTTTTACAGAGACAAATACTAAACCTACTATAGACGTATTCAGAAAAAAAAGATGTTGCGCTTCTACAGCGCCATAGGCTTTCAGCCTTTGCGGGAGGCCGACCATAAAAAAAATAATTACAAAACCGTAAATATCTTAAAGACCATCAAAGATAGAACCACATGTGCCTAGATAAAAGTGAAAGAGAATTTAATTTCGCATCCACCGATGTGAAACTCATCATACCATCCCATTTGAAAAATTAAAGTTTTTAAAGTTTTTAACTTTCCAAATTTGAAAATTGCTAGTCTATTGATTTAATGTTCTTTTGAAACAGCGATCTTACTGACACACAAATACGTCCTTGCTTGTTTCAAAACCGAAAACCGCATCTTCCGTGTTTAGTTTCCAAGAAATTAACGTTTCTTGTATAGTACTACAAACGTCAATTTTTTTAAAAATTGCTGAACAACTCCGAAAATAGGCTTCGTAGATATAAACAATGGTTAACAAACTGGGCCTAAAAATCGATGCTGAATTTAAAAAAGTAATAATATACAGGGTGTTCCATTTAAAATAAGGAAGTTGATACCTACCTCCGGTATATCCGGAAAACCGCCATCTTTGAAATTATTTTCTAAATGTAGAGCATTTGAAAAGAAACTTTTTTATGTCAAACATTTTCGTCCAATTTAAACGGTATGGCCGTTAGGGAGCACCGCGCGCTTATTGGACCACCCTGTAGAATGCCTGTAAGCCTCAATAAAATTTTGTTTCATAGTTGACAAAAAATGGAGACATATAACCCGCCGACTGTGGAGAGGCACAAGATCGTAATAAAAATAACAGGCAGTATAGAGAGCCTTTTATTAGGACAACTTAAATAGAAATAACAGTCATTTTGAACAAACTCGTCGTTACATTGAATCCCTATACATATAGCTTCTTATCGAGTGCGCGGCAAAAATAAATCTAGGTAAATGAATGAAAGACAAGTATAAGTGCTATTACTTGGCAGAATGGGCAGGACACTCAAGCTATCCAGGTTTTTGTCAAATATGAGTTTTCAATTATGTTAATCACACCACGATCAGAATGTCTAGCATTAAGAAATCGTTGTGCATAATGTCTCTTGCTGCTTCTACGGCGTTAATCGGAATTTTACTAGAAAGGAAGTTAAAAAGAAATATCTGAATCATTGTCCTAGAAAGCATTCTTCATATTTCCTTTCGCCTAGAAATTGAATAAGGGCATTGAAAACAGGTTTAACAGTAAAGAAAAAGTTGATATTGATAGATTTGAAAGCTTGTCAAGAGATACAGTAGATTTCTGTGTCGAACTCTACAATGCCTGTAAGCGCCCATAGAATTTTGTTTCCTGATACAGAAATAATGAAGACATATATGCTGCCCATTGGGCGGTACTCTGAAGAGGCATAAGAAGCCCGTGATTCGCATAATAGACAGTACAGATAACTTTTTACTAGCAAAATTAAAACAAAAAGGTTTTTTTAAAAGCTTTTATTTAAATACTTAAAAAAGAAGAAAATAAATATTTTCTTTTAAAATGTTAACTATAAACTTACAGTCTCATTATACACAATTTATATGATCATAAAAGCTTATCGCGAGGTTTACGTAAGAACCTATAAGTATTTAATTAAACTGAGATGTTAACACAATTAAACCTAGCAGATTAAGTTAGTCAATTAAATAGGTACTAGTTGATTTATACAAGTAAATTGCGCGCAAACCTTTATGATCATATAAAATGTGTATAATGAGGCTAAACTTGATAGTTAATCTTTTAAAGGAAAATGTTATTCTCTTCTTTTTAGAGCATTTAAATAAAAGCTTTTTTAAGTTTTTTCTTTATTTTAATTTATTTGTCACTTTTTAGTTTGCATTTATATTCTCCCCCGTATTCTCCATAATATAGGAAAGCATAAAAAACTTCAAAACTTCGAAATATTGGATTAAGGGATATGTCAAAATATTTTTTCAATTATTCTCGGCAAGCCCTTTTATTTGATACCCATATTGGAGGAGTGCATAAAAATAACTATTCCGCCGTCTTGGATGGTCCGCCATGTTCGATTTAGAATAACGTCACATTATTTTCCGAGTCACTCTCAACAAGCCCTAACATTGGATACCCATATTGTAAAAGTGCATTAAAAATAAGTATTCCGTCATCTTTGATGGTCCGCCATATTGAATTTAAAATGACGTCACATTATTTTTCGAGTTACTCTCAACAAGCTCTTTCATTGGATACCCATATTGTAGGAATACATTAAAAATAACTAATCCGCCCTCTTAGATGTTCCGCCATATTATATTTAGAATGATGTTACATTATTTTTCGAGTTACTTTCAACAAGCGCCTTCATTTGATACCTATATTGTAGAAGTGCATAAAACGATTCCGCCATCTTGGATGGTCCGCCATATTGGATTTACAATGACGTCACATTTGTTTTCGAGCTACTCTCAAAAAGCCCTTTCATTTGATACCCATATTGTAGAATTGCATTAAAAATAACTATTCCGCCATTTTGGATGGTTCGCCATATTGGATTTAGAACGTCCGCACATAGCTTATCGTATATTGTAATCCAAACTAAATGTGTATACAATATTTCAGCACCATCGGTTGAAGATATCTGCTTCAAAAATGAGTAGAAAGATTCCACCCGAACAAACATAGATACATACATATGCATACATACATGCATGTACATACATGCATACATACATTGTAAGTTAAATAAAAGCTTTCAAAAATGTATATAGACATAACAAAGACCTCTTGAACAGACTCGTTATAATATCGGCTCCCTAGATAGCTTCTTTTCGACTGTGCCACAAAACAAATCTATGCAAATTTACGAAGATCTCACGAATTTAGTGGAGTTTTATAGGTGAAAAGCAAAATAACAAGATGTCCGCGCCCTGATCTAAAGCAGAGTCCGACTACAGCTACGATAAAAGCATTAAATACGCAACTCAATAAAATCAATATTTCAGAGTTATTTTATATAGAAGTGTGTTTGATACCTCGTTTACAGTTTAAGCGAAAAAATATAATAAGTGTTTTTTGTGCCTCTTTTGTAATAGGAATCCAAATAAATAATACAAAATGATTTGTTCACCTATATTTGCAAAATTACCCAACTGCGCACAGGTTGCACGATGAGAGGTGGGATCAATAAAAATCTGACTGACCGACTGGTTTGCTATATATACGATATATGTTTTATATGACCTTATTACTACATAATACATTTAGAAAAGTACAAGTATGGGTTACCTCGTTAGTCGTTTTTAAGTACAGTATTATTGCTAACAGAATCAGAACTTTCACCTTCTCCCTCAGGAGGTGCTCTACTCACATTAAACTCAGTTACGAGACTCGAACTACTTGTTTGAGCACTATGCGGGTTGAGAACTGAATCCCCATACAACTGCTGAAAGTTCAATGGATCGAATCTCAGAGTAGACTGTATGTTCGGTCTTGAGGAATGGTCCAATTCCTCTAAGATTGCTTCGGTGTCTAAGTTTGTGCCGGAAGTTGAACAACCAGAAACGTATCTACTCGTCACTGTTCCTGATGAGAGAAGCGTCAGTTTTTCAAGCAGATTGTTTATGTGCTGCTTTCCTTCTTGCAACTGCTTGTCAAGTGGCTGTTCCGAGGGAACTGAAAAATAAGCATTCCCGTATCACAATATTGGAAAAATTGGGATTTTATAGTATGTTGGTTTTAACCCTTAACCCGAAACATCTGTATCTTTACGTTAATCAGAAACGTCTGGTCTGTGAGACCACGATTTGCAAAAACGCAATTAAAATCAAAATAAAGCTCGGTTGGAATTAAATACTTTCTTTATATGTACACGTAATACACATTTTTTCGCTACATTCTATGAAAATTGGTTTGGAACACTGAACACAACCATGATGGGTCTTTCTCATCTTCGCAGATGGACAGATGCTTCAGAGTTTTCTTTTGGGGTTGTAGCACAAAATGCACGGAAAACAGTATAATAAGCTTGTCACTTCACATCCGCAAATCCAACAATTTTTGTTATATATTTCTCTCCAAAAACGCCGAACAAAACTTCTGTTCTCCGACTTTCTTTCGCTCACTTGCTTTAGACTCACATCGGGCATCGGCCGCCCCATTTGCTATATTCTTATTTTTTATCCTCCAAAGGAAGTTGGGCATAGTTTATAGCATACAACGCACTCACCCGATTATCCATGTTAGATAGGTTAAAATCGTCGTATCACCGAATACGTACCGACTTGAACAACAAAAGATGACTGAGGCGCATACAAAGTCTAATCACGTATCACCGTATCACATCTGTTCTATGGGAAAATGCATACCAACATCTTTAAAGTACTTACTTAAATGAGACCTCCATAAAGTAAGGTGGCTAAGACAAAATAAGGTTCACCATGCTTTATTTAAACCACCGACGACTTTAAATAATAGTTATAGGAACCAGACGTTTGAATGGTTTAGTAGAATGCTTAATTTTGAATGAGTAATGGTTACTGTGAAAAAATCGTTATTATAACTTTTAGACATGCCTCATTTTTAAAATAGAGCCAGACAAAAATTAGAATTGTTCACTCAAAAATTTGGTTTCTGTATTGCCGTAGCATAAAAATTAACCGATATGTCCTTAGACATTAGCGTGTGACTGGTGCTGTTTTAGAGTTCTTTAAGTATTACCATTTCATGAAAATCGTGCAAACCGTTTCCGAGGTAATTAAGGCGTTCCACTCTCCATTTAGTGTGTAATTATTTGGCTGCTTAAATCGCATATGCTAAAAATGTTTTGAAATATACAGGCACAGGGTGTTTCAGGAAAGCAGGAGAGTGATCAACTTGATTTTTTTATGGAACTATAACGTTTTTAACGAACCTCGTTCAGTTTCCATCATTGATCTCTATTGAAACCTAAGATATTTCTGGGATATGTGTTGCGTCGTTACCAAGTTATAATTCATTTTCTATTAATTTCTGGATTTGCAAGGTCGCAAGTAATACATTAAATTGATATATTGCTTTAACTTTTCTCAACAGTATTATACAGGTAGTTAGTTGAATGCTAAGTGAATACTATTTTCGATGTTACTATGTGCGTCTATAGGGTGTTTTCGGGAGAGATTTAAATTATGGTAATTTTAAAGTCATTTTATTTTGTTTTTCAGATGTAACTATCTTGATTCGTAATATTTTTTTTCTAGACTGCGGCGTTGCCAAGTGATAAATTATTTTTCCAACATATCATATACTGTAGATTTCATTTATCATGGAAGTATTCCCTAGTAATGGTTTATGGCGTGAACAAGTTTTAGCTGGTGTTCCTAAAATAATAAGAGATCTTTAATTGTGCGTAATTATAACTCGAAGAGTCACGTCCTTCGATCGCCTATCGTGTACACTGCGGTATAAATGGACAAGTACACAAGTTTTAAGACTTTTTACATATAAATAGATAGGTAGATATCGCAAAATTCACACCTACAATGAAGATATAAGATATGCAATCTATCCGGTCATCGGTGTCGGAGCCTTTAGGAGGATAAGATACGGTATTTCTTTATTGACAAATCACCCCTCAAAAGTAGTTTTCCTCCCACCATAATAAAATGGCAGCCATTTTGTTTTTTTGTTTAATTGATGCAATATCATTCAGTAGTAGTAGTAGTAGACCATAAACTAATGGTAAACATTTTCCAAATTTTATTTCATAAAAGTGCAGAACATTGTTAAAATGGAATAATTATGCAGTTTTTTGCGATATTTTTTTCAATTTTAGCTTTTTCAAAAAATTTAAGCTATTAACCTACATTTTTTTCATTTCTAAGCGATAGTACATGATGTTTCTTAAAAAAATAGCTGTACATCTAAGCCCTAAGTAAATTAGTTTAGAAGCTATGATGGTTTAGATATGACCCTTTATTGTCTAATCCGGCAGTCGGGAAGGCAAAACAAAATACTTAGTGGTTACGACATTTATTTTGGTTTATTTTGGGAAAAAAGGAACAAGTATTGAAACCATTGTTCGAAATGCCCTCCTTGGTGTTGCAGACATGCTGTTGCTCTTAGTGACACATGTTGCGTAGAGCCACTGATCATCGCTTTGCCATTCCGTAATTCATTTTCGACTTGAATAATTTTGCTAATAAGCTCCTCGCGTGTATTTGGCACGTCGAGATAAACTTTCTATTTCATTGTGCCCCACGAGAAAGTGGGGTTAAGACCGGTGAACGCGGTGGCGAAGCGATTGTACCACCGCATCCAATCCACGGCGAATATCGTTCATTCAAATGGCAACGTACATTTGCAGCGAATTCTCGGTAACTGTGTGGGAAGGAATGATTGATAATATTTTCATTGGCCCACTCATTACCAGCGACAATAAATGGTCGTAGATTTCTAGCGTTCTTGGAAACCGAATTCCTTACGCAATAGCAAAGCAATGCTTACGCAACCTGTTAGTAGGAGCAACAGCATGTCTGCAACACCAAGGACATTTCGAACAACATTTTGTCTTTTTTTCCCAAAATAAATATCGTGACCGTATTTTGTTTTATTGCCTTCTCAACCGCCGGATTAGACAATGAAGGGTCATATCCAAACCCTCATACCTTCTACACTAATTTACTGAGTGCTAGGATGTACAGCTATTTTTTAAGAAACGTACTATCGCTTAGAAGTAAAAAAATGTGGGTTAAATACTTAGGTTTCTTGAAAAAGCTAAAATTGTAAAAAAATCGCAAAAAATTACATAACTATGTTCTTTTAAGATTTTTTGCCCTTCTATGAAATAAAATTTGGAAAACATTTGCCATTAGTTTATGGTCTCCATGTTTCGCTATCGAATGAGAATGAGAAACTATGGTCAAATTAATACAACACTCATGCTTCGATTAAAAAAACAAAATGGCCGCCATTTTATTATGGTGGGAGAAAAACTACTTATGGGGGGTGATTTGGAGATTAAAAATATTGTTTCTCATCCACCTAAAGGCTCCGACACCGATGACCGGACAGATTAATAGCGGACTCATTGCAGTTCTGCATAGATGACAGAAACGCTGTCATAAATACCTAAATACAAAAGGTACCTATGAACACATTCTAAGGCGATGTTAGTAAACGTTCGATGAAATGGTTACCTAATTTGAACTTCTTGACTTATGCTCTACATGAAAAATATAGGACATATAGCGCGGCATGAAATTGAGCGCTATGTTTCTCTATGTCTCAACAATCATGTCATAAATTTCAACGTTCGTTATAAATGCATATTCGGCTCATTGTCTTCTAATGTAATCTAGCTATTTTGGATATTGGGAATCTAGTTTACGTTCAAGTATTCTTTTGAAAGTACCTAATCTTACTTTTCTCAATTCACCATAGATAGAATGTACGAATTTATTCATTATTAATCACATTGTCGTCACGCACATTAACTGTCACATCATTTCTTTCATGAATAGGAGACTTCTTTTCAAACCAAATATGCAACACATACCAGATGGTGTCTGTCACAATATTGTGAACTCCCATCTCTACATATGTGTCATTTTATGAGAAGTAACAGAGATAAGGCGGCGGCTGTCACTTCCGTCACTGCTTTGATAGATTGTACATGTAATGTAATGGTACTTTAATAAAATAATAATAATAATCACTTAAGTGGTTCGACTAATTATAAAAATACACGTTAGTAATAACGTTACAGTGTCCTTGGTTTTTTAGAACCACCACACTAAGGTAAAAACTTATCGAAAATGATCAAGATACCGAGTTACCTAACCATAATAAAATATATTTTTGTCTATAATAAACCGATAAACTTACACGTCTCTTTATCGGCAATCTCCTTATGCAGAGGCCAATCGCAGTATTTGTTCTTTACCGAACCATCTGTCTTGTCCAGTGAAATACCCGAAGCAGGATCGGCACTATTAGCTACAGAGTTTTCTGAGCAACTCATCAAATCGGAACAACTCGGTACACTTTTACCATCTTGGTCTTTCATTAATAATGATATACCTAGAAAATAAAAATTAGAAATACTTCATGTAAGGTCTTCTGCAACTGATAGTTCCTTTGAATGAGTAAGGATAACTTATCGAAAAATTATAAATATGAGAAGCATATTCAATATTGTCCTGTTGAGTTTAGCAACATACACTGTACGCGAAACTATTTTTCCCAGAAGAAGCTTCTAAAGTATTAAGGAAGGTAATATTATATTTCAAGTGGAAAGACAAAATCTAGTGCAAAGACGCTAATTGTCAACAATTTAAAAAGGTGTAATGCTGTAACTGCTAAGTTATTAGCTTCTGTTGCAAATGGTATACATACTACTCATAACTAAAGCAACACAACTCCAATGTGGGGAAATAGTGAAAAACGAAAATTCCGAAATTGATCCAAATGGATAAATCGAGATTGTGCAAACATGACAATAAGAGAAACAAAATCCTACGGAAAAGTTAATATTAGTTTGCCTGCGTGTTACAAAGTCCACAACGATCACCTCGTAAAAAACTTCTCTTTTGGCGATGCGATGAGAAGAAAAGAAGTTCGATAAGAAGAATGAAAAACTTGAAACTAATCAATTAGTAAGATATGAAATAGAATCACTCAAAAATCAAATATACAGTATCCTTCCCTCCCTTGGATTTACTTAACTATTGGATAACCAGAGCTTTTGACATAAACCGCCGATTATGAAACGCAAAGTATCCGCTAACCACTAGTTTTCTTTTAACATCTAGTTAACTGTTTGTTAAACTGGGCCTTACATATTCTTGTAGATTGGTATTTTGTAGAAAAACAAAAAAAACGTATATTAGCTGACGCGACTCTGTGACCTAAAATTTTGAGAGTATGCGTATTTCGCAAAAAAAAATCGCTGAAGTTGATAATTTACAGATAGTTGATGAAAGTTCGTCACGCAAAAATATATTAGCTATAAAATCTATGAGACTTAACATGTGAGCTGCGCGAATGGTCATTTATTCAGCTGAGATATTTGGTATAACGATTAATAGTATGAAAACTATGAAAATAATTGATCGGTTGATGTGGACGCAGATTGTCCGTACTTTGGCGGTAGAGCATAAAATCTTTACTAACAATTTCGGTGGAACATCGGATTCGCTTCCAGTGTTTTTGGCAATAATACATTATTGAGAGCCATTTAATTTATTTTTCGTATTGCCAAAACACTTTTGTACTGTTCCAAAGTTAATTCACTGAAATATACTAACGGTTTACATTTTTCGGAACAGAATAAACGGGATGACATTTTGAATCACATACGACCGGATATTAGGAAGCTATTAAAAGACACCGCTAAGGTTTGTATAAAAAGCGGTTGGAAACCTCATGAGAAAAAAATTAATTGCGCCGCAGCTATTCGTATACAGGATGGTCCAATAAATTAGAAGAAAATGGCTTGGATAAAAAATGGTTCTTTTCAATTGGTCTACTTGTAGAAAATAAGTTCAAAGATGGCGGACATCCGAATATACCGCAAGTATATATCAACTTTCTTATTTTAAATAGAACAACCTGTATATTATTACGTTTTTGAATTCAGCATTGATTTTTAGGTACAGTTTGTTAACCATAGTTTATGTCTTTGAAGCCTATTTTCGAAGTTATTCAGTAACCTTTAGGAAATCTGACGTATCTAGTACTTTACAAAAAATGTTAATATCCATGCCTGGATAAAAGCGAAAGCGAATTTAATTTCCCGCAACCGCTGATGTGAAACTTAGCATACCATCCTATTTGAAAAACAAAG
This sequence comes from Callosobruchus maculatus, assembly GCA_951848785.1. NCBI lineage: Eukaryota > Metazoa > Arthropoda > Insecta > Coleoptera > Chrysomelidae > Callosobruchus > Callosobruchus maculatus. The sequence continues at coordinate 1,013,086 of CATOUR010000010.1, read as the reverse complement.
TTTTTAACGATTTAAGTTTTTCAAATTTGAGAATTGCTAATCTATTGATTTAATTTGCTTTTGAAACAATGCTCTTATTGAAACACAAGTATGATTCTTGCTCGTTTTAAAACCGAAAACCGCATCTTCCTATCGTACTTAGTTTCCGAGATGTTAACATTTTTTGTAAAGTACTACAAACGTCAAATTTTCTAAAGATTGCTGAATAATTTCGAAAATAGGCTTCGAAGACATAAACTATGGTTAACAAACTGGACCTAAAAATTAATGTTGAATTAAAAAACGTGTTCTATTTAAAATAAGGAAGGTGATACCTACTTCCGGTATATCCGGATGTCCGCCAACTTTGGAATGATTTTCTACAAGTAGACCAATTGAAAAGAAACGTTTTTATCCAAGCCATTTTCTTCTAATTAAAAGGTACCACCCTGTATTTAACTTGAGCTTACTTAAGTTAAACTTAACCTGTAATTATTTTATTTACATGTCAGTTCGTGACGTTTTTATTTGAAGGGAAAAGTTTGATAAGCTGATTTTTCGAATGTTATTAAAATTTCATTCAATACAGGATTCCGAGAATAATCTACCAAAAATGAACTATTTTTATAGTTTTGATGTTTTATCTATTTTTCGTCACGTAAAAGAATCCGTTTTTATTTAACGCACTCTCAAAATCTCAAGTCAGGAATTAGGAGGAGCTAACAGACATTTTCTATCATCATCACGTAACCCTATACTAAAACAACCAGCCTCAGTATAATGGTCCGGCGAAATTTGATGTCATCACCCAGACTATAACACTCAAAGGATAATCAACCTACCTAAACGACGTTGTATCATACCGTCACTATGGCTTTTGTAAAGAGCGGAGAGACGCTGTTGCCAGATTGCAGCACGGTAAGAAGCAGTCTTAACTACCATGGACGATCGTCAAATCTATTTTTTTAATGCAATAATATAAATTATATGTTCCAAAGAATATTTCTAAACATTATTTTTTTACCTACTCTTGAAATGTGTTTATTCTACCTTTAAATATACAAAAAGACGCTGCTCTCTCAACGGAGCCCATCTTTCTTAAAATTCTGATTTTTAATCATTAATAACTGTCTGAAATGATTTATAACGGGATAGGGTACATAACTATGTGGTTAAACTTATCAAAAATGAAAAAAATTTTATTTCATCTACTAAACACTTTCGTGAACGAACGTTCTCAAACAGATTCTAAAAACTAATACGTAGCCCCTCGAATACTTGTGAGAGGGCTAAGGGTAAGTTGAAAAACTATACTAATAATATTAATTCACAGAGGTGACAAAAACCCGACGACAGAATACATTCGTAACATTCGGTCGGTAAAAGTTGAAAGACGACATGTATACACTGAAATTACACAAAGTATTACAGATGAATAATCACCACTTTTATTTAAACTTGCGACGATCGTTTCGACACACAGTGCCTTTTTCAAACAATGACTCTAAACTTACAATACTAGGCTATTTATATAAAATATACATGCTTAATGGTATAACTATTATGGCTAATCGTTTGTTCTCCGAAAACCATGGGACAGATTTAGTAGGGGTGAATTATTTAAATCTGTTTGGTCGTTAAGTAGGTTACCTGAACATTTGAGCTTGTTGATTTCTAATGCTTCTAAAAAATTTAATTTGCGTCCTTTTTGTTCTACGTGTAATATTTGAAAATCTTCGTTAAAATGATGGTTTTCGGAGATCAAATGATTGGCGTAATTTGAATTACAAAGTTCGTTAACAAATGATTTCTTGTGTTCATTAATGCGGTTCTTGAAAGCTCTCCCACTTTGTCCAATATATACTTTGGGACAATCCACACATTCTAATTTGTAAACACCAGACTTTTCGTTTTTATTTGATTTCGTTTTGTTGTTTTTAATTAAGTTGCCTAGTGTCTCTTTGCATCTGAATGATATATTGCGGTCCAATTTCTTGAGTTTAAGAGCAATGTTTTCCGATAGCTGTCCTGTGTATGTAATTGAGTTATATGCTTTATTAGATAGATTGTCGGTGATCTTAGGGTAAACTAAATTAACTGCTTTTTTGAATTGCTTCTTGCTTACTATAGAATCAATTAGAGAAGGGTTATAACCGTTGTTGGAGGCAATTTGTTTTATTATATTTAGTTCTTTATTATAATTTTCGTCATTCATGGGCACGTTAATTAGTCTATTGACATAACTGTGATATGCTGCAATTTTATGTGAGTATGGGTGGTTGGAACTGCTGTGTACTGTGGTATCTGTGTGTGAGGGTTTATGATAAATCGAATATGTATGTTTGTTTTGTTGTAATTTAATTGTTAAATCTAAGAAGTTAATGGCATGATCTATTTCTTTTTCAAGTGTAAATTTGATTGCAGGATGTAATTTGTGAATTTCGTTCAGGAGATTATGTAGTTGTCTGTCAGTTCCGGTAAAACAGATTATTATGTCGTCTACATAACGATACCAATATATACATTTATTGAAATATGGTAATAGTTGAATCTTTTGTTCAAGGCTGTCCATAAACATTTCCGCGAGCAAAGAACTTAGTGGGTTGCCCATTATTAGTCCTTCTTTGGATATGTAGATTTTTTCGTTAAATTCGAAATAATTTTGATCCAAGCAAACTATTAGTGTATCGAGGATGTCCTGTTTTATTATGGGGTTTGTGTTGTTATTTGATAAATGCTCGTCGACTATATTTATTACGTCTATTGGTGGTATACTGGGAAAAAGGTTTTGTACATCAAATGAGGCTAGGATAGCTTTATTAGCTATCCTAGCCTTGATGTACAAAACCTTTTTCCCAGTCAAATGAGGCTAGGATAGCTTTATTAGCTATCCTAGCCTTGATGTACAAAACCTTTTTCCCAGTATACCACCAATAGACGTAATAAATATAGTCGACGAGCATTTATCAAATAACAACACAAACCCCATAATAAAACAGGACATCCTCGATACACTAATAGTTTGCTTGGATCAAAATTATTTGGAATTTAACGAAAAAATCTACATATCCAAAGAAGGACTAATAATGGGCAACCCACTAAGTTCTTTGCTCGCGGAAATGTTTATGGACAGCCTTGAACAAACGATTCAACTATTACCATATTTCAATAAATGTATATATTGGTATCGTTATGTAGACAACATAATAATCTGTTTTACCGGAACTGACAGACAACTACATAATCTCCTGAACGAAATTAACAAATTACATCCTGCAATCAAATTTACACTTGAAAAAGAAATAGATCATGCCATTAACTTCTTAGATTTAACAATTAAATTACAACAAAACAAACACAATATACAGCAGTTCCAACCACCCATACTCACATAAAATTGCAGCATATCACAGTTATGTCAATAGACTAATTAACGTGCCCATGAATGACGAAAATTATAATAAAGAACTAAATATAATAAAACAAATTGCCTCCAACAACGGTTATAACCCTTCTCTAATTGATTCTATAGTAAGCAAGAAGCAATTCAAAAAAGCAGTTAATTTAGTTTACCCTAAGATCACCGACAATCTATCTAATAAAGCATATAACTCAATTACATACACAGGACAGCTATCGGAAAACATTGCTCTTAAACTCAAGAAATTGGACCGCAATATATCATTCAGATGCAAAGAGACACTAGGCAACTTAATTAAAAACTACAAAACGAAATCAAATAAAAACGAAAAGTCTGGTGTTTACAAATTAGAATGTGTGGATTGTCCTAAAGTATATATTGGACAAAGTGGGAGAGCTTTCAAGAACCGCATTAATGAACACAAGAAATCATTTGTTAACGAACTTTGTAATTCAAATTACGCCAATCATTTGATCTCCGAAAACCATCATTTTAACGAAGATTTTCAAATATTACACGTAGAACAAAAAGGACGCAAATTAAATTTTTTAGAAGCATTAGAAATCAACAAGCTCAAATGTTCAGGTAACCTACTTAACGACCAAACAGATTTAAATAATTCACCCCTACTAAATCTGTCCCATGGTTTTCGGAGAACAAACGATTAGCCATAATAGTTATACCATTAAGCATGTATATTTTATATAAATAGCCTAGTATCGTAAGTTTAGAGTCATTGTTTGAAAAAGACACTGTGTGTCGAAACGATCGTCGCAAGTTTAAATAAAAGTGGTGATTATTCATCTGGAATACTTTGTGTATCAATGGATCTCCATCAAGTAACGGCCAACTCCATCGACTACACTGAAATTAACTAACTCAATGTAAGATCGCTTCGCATTACAAGTTTGGAACTTGAAGCTGCAATCACAGAGGAAGACTTATTCTACGTATTACCACAGCATGAAGAATTACTGAACATCGGCTAGCAGAAGAAAGACAAATTACTTTAAATAGTGAGAAGTTCAATGTAGAAAGCAATTTTTGAAGAAAAAGGGTTCACATAAAGAGAATGTTTTTTTAATTTATTATAAGAATACCATTTCTCTTTGTCCTTTAAAACAACTAACTGATCTAAGTGTTGAGACAGTTGTCGAAATAAGTGACAATATAAAATTTCAGCACAGAAGCTTATTAGTGTGGAGCTAAACAATAAAGTTCCTTCTGGTGGCTACAATGTGCTCTTTGGTACGTCTGTCATCTATGTCAAAAGTTATGGGTTCAGCTTAACCCAGGAAAACATAAGACATGATGGTTGCTAGACAATATATTCATGGATTTTAGAGTAACCTATATAGCTCCTACAATAGATCCGCCCAATCATAAATCTCAGAAATTAAAGTTAAATATACTAGTTACATCGGAAGCACTGATAAGTAGTAAATTTGCAGGTTATATGTTACTCTAAAAGCAAAGTAAACTCATATAGAAGATAAAAATTGGAATTTCCTAAATTACTTTGAGTTGTGAAGAGATTTTTTAATAGTAAATAATCTTTGAGAGGATTGTATTATCCAAATTTTAATGTATGTTTTCTATTTTAAGATAACTAAAATCTAAAACCACATAAATATGTCTCTAGTCTACTATCAACTAGTTACAATTATTATTCACTGATTCAGTCAGTCGAGTCTATCAAGTGTAATTTCAGTATGAATGTTAGTTCTTACTGTATAAAAATTTTTTGGAAGTTTATAAATAGATGTCTATTTGCAAAATTTCATTATGTGTTTTGAGATAACGGAAATTGCACATTTACACATAAAACTATGCTATAGTATCACTTTCAACTCAACATTGAGGATCATAAACTTAATACTCCAAAGTTTGGTAACAGCGTTGTTATATGAGATACTAAAAAAAGATTTAAATAAAAGTAAAAAAAATGTGTAGACAGAAGAGTGTTTCATAAAGTCACAGCACACCAAAGTTATGTTTTTCTAGATTATCCTATATATTATCTCGCATTTGAATTCCGCCAAATTTTTCTATTCCGACAATAAACGGCGTCACTAGGTTCTACAAGATATATTATAGCCGCATTTAAATATTAGCGTAATGATCATTGTTTAAAAGCAATATCTGAGGGTTAATCTCTCAAGGCCAGAATAATTTCGCAATAGTCTAGGTGTTTTAAAACTGATCATATTCTTGATATCTATCACACATATCTTACGCCCTTTTTCATATCGTCTTCAAAAACTACTTACAAAATGAATAGTGTACATACCTGAATTCTCTAGATTTCTCTCTATTTCTACCGCATTCTGTATCTTTTTGGCCTCTTCCTCAAAATTAACAGTATCAAAATCATCCTCGACGCAAAGTGTATTGATGTCCTTCTCAAACTCCTCTGTCATGCCATCACTGGAGCTATCAGACTCATTTGTTACTTCTGACAATCTCAAACGTAACCTAAAATTTTTGTATTCAATATGCTAGGTGAGGATAGTTTTTTGATGACCGCATTTGCCGTAGGGTTGAGAAAACCCAAACCCTTAAAGTTTAAGGTAAAATGTTGCTGGTATTAATTTAGGGTCTGTATGCAGATTAATTAGAGGCATAACATTCAGCCAAGGGTAATTTTTCCTTGTAAAAAAATATTCTTGCAAAGAACGTATTCAAGATATGTAACGATAAATCACGCTTCACTGGCCCATCAACAAAAAAAACTTATGCTAGAAGGTAAACTTTACTTACATTTGAGCTACCTTTGTTGCCTTTATCAAGCACAAAAGTGACGTAAAATTAATTTCGAGCAAGTAATCGTTTGACAGCTGCGGCTCGAAACAGCTTTTTTTTGTTGGGGATTCTGAAATCTTAAAGAACACAAGAGTGTTGCATTTACATAACAGATAAATGTAAAATGAGAGCCAATAATACATCACGATGCCGTCTTTTTCATGAGTGAGAAATGTGACACACATACGCAACCCCAAGGTGTATCTCATGCCTGATCAAAAAAGGAAACCTAGAAAAACTTATGGTCTTTGGTTTGGAAAACATCGATCAGGTTTTTCCTTGAAGCATATCCAACCATGCGGAGTCACAGTCACCTGAAGAATTAGAAATGCAGTGGTGATTCAACTTTCCTTGGACAAATTCCTTTTTTATTCTCTTATAACTATTATCCTCGTTGTACAGTAGATCCCATTTTGTACTCTGCCTGACTCTCGGATGTGTTCGCGAAGGGCTGAATTTGATGTTTTCCATTTCGTTATAGGCCAGTGAAGCGTGATGGAACAGAGAAACAACCACAGAATAAGTTTAAAAATCACACTAAATCGAATCAGAGTAGAAAAATAAAATGAAGTATTAATATGCTTGTATTCCACTTACCTTTGGGTAATTTCGTCCAATTCAACAAACTTCCTCTTCAAAGCCCTCGATAACAGTTCAGAAGGTTCTTGCTGTGGTTGAACGCTATTATCTGTTATCATTGTTTTTGGTGCATTCACCTCTGACTGATACTTAGATAAATCTTCCAATGGAGTAATGTGAATCTAAAATCAATCGAATAATGTAGAAACTTCACCATTTAAGGTGCTTGGTCACCTTATGATGTGTTATATCAGTGGTTCCTAACCTTTTCAATATTGTTACCCCTATGACCTATGAGGAAAACTAATTTCACCCCCCTTTAAAATGTTATCAGAACAAACAGTACAAGCAAATATAACCGTCTTTATTTATCATAATTTGCACAACAGCCTCGCAATTTTAACTCATTAGATAACCACTAGATTAATAATACCCAGTTACACTGACTAGTAGTGAAACTAGTTTTAACATAAAAAGCTCATGAATGTTGGCTTAATGTGAAGGTTGGATTATTTTGCATTCACAAGTTTTTTAATGTTAGGTTTAGTTTCACTTAAGCCGCATCTCAAGTCATGTTCCACATCGAGACGATTTCTGGCCTTTAATTGTTTTGAGTGTTACTAAAGTAGAAAAACCACTCTCACATCTATAGGTGGTGGCAAATGGTATTAAGCATTTTTAAAGCTCTGTTAGCTAAAACAGGATATTCTGTACCTGCTTTGAGCCAAAATGTGCTGAGATTATAATTCTGAAATTCTATTTTCGGAGTACTATTCTCGCATAGTGCAAGAAATTCCACTTTTGCCTTCACATCTTCATCTCGAATAATGCCATTCATCATAAACGGTCTTAATATCCAAGAGTTGGACTGACGATTATTATCCAAGTCCGGAAAATACTGCTTCAGTGAATCTATTACAGCAGGTACATGTTGAATCATGTAATTTATAAACGTGATTTCGCAGTGCTGTGTAACTTTTTTCTGTATTTTTTTATTTTACGATCCTAATTATTAGGTTCCTCGTTACCCTCGTAAAATAGCTGATTTACCCCCGCGGGGGTAATTACCTCCAGGTTAGGAACCACTGTGTTATATGTATTCGGACATAACAATATGATGTATTTCATTAGTTATTGTTGTATTTTTTTTGGAAATCCTGATTTTTTTGTACAGTATTTCTATGATTTGAGTGCTGCATTTACTTGAAATATACAGGGTGATCAACTTTTACTCCGAAGTTTAATACCTCCGTTATTATGAGATACAAAAAAACTTTCCAATAAAAGTTTTAGGTGAAGCTGTTTTTTTTTCAAATGGAACACCCTTTATATTTAAATTCGTATCAGAAAATGTTAGAAAAAGTCGGCGGCTGGCGGGACTCGGACCCACTTCCTCCAGATTTGTACTCCGGCGCTCTCACCAGTTGAGCTATAGTCGCCCTGTGGGTTCGAAAGCGGTTTCTGGTACTACGCGGGAACGGGCCGGCGCCCGCCGACGACTCTCCCGCGCCATCTCCTGGTACCACCAGCGGCCCGAGGTCGTGGGTTCGAGTCCCGCCGGCCACCGACTTTTTCCGACATTTTCTGGTACGAATTTGAATTGAGAAATCCACATGCGGATGTAAGCATGAAAATAAAAACCACCCTATATATTATCCCGAATTTGCTCATTTTCCCTATTCCGCATATATAGGGTTTTATCGGGTTATCACAGGGTATTTTCAGAGATATGGCCACTTTTGTGAGAAAATCTTAATGAATTCATCACCATGTATCTTAAAAAATAAATAACTGGAGGCCTAATTCTCAATGCAATAATTTCCTGGTTGTCTAGTTTTGTCTAAAATTAACAACTGTCTGCTATCTTTGATTTTGTATACAGGGTGAACCAAAACTCACGACCATAATAATCTTTATTTTAAATGGAACACCCTGTACTTTATAGCAGCGTCAGAAAGTTCTTACAATATGCTTCCACATTTATAAGCATTACCTGTACCTAAATGTAACAGTTATGGAGTTATTTCGATATGAAGTAGTAAAACCATTTTTTTAGTATTCTGTGAGTAAAACAATATTTTTGCCAAATCATGGGCAAGGTGGTGGTGCTTCGGCTCGCCATGATGACCTGGACTGTTTTAGGTGGACGAAGGAACTGAAAGTTAAAATTTACGCTCCGGGCAAAGCATAACTAGACAGGGGAGAATGAGAAGTCCTGTTCTCCTCTCCTGCACAGAGACGGGTGCACCAAATGGAAGCGAACATGCCGTTGGTGTGCCAGGAACCATCCCGTATCTAGCGTGCGGTGGAATATGAGCGGCTGAGAAGCCTTTTACGCACCAAGTGTGCCATATAGCCTGCGATTTAAGGCGTGACCATCAGTCACATCAAGTCAAGCGGTACTGGTTGTTTTCAATCAACATTTTCTTGTCAGGATACGGATGCTAATCGCTGCTAAACGATTGCAGGTGGCGCGGGCAAGAGGTCTGGAGGAAAACAGAATATTTTCTGAAAGGCCTTCTTGTCTCTTTCTAGAGAGCAGCCACTAACTGATTATTGCATGGAGGCCTTATGGAGGGACCTTTACAAAGCCCAAACTCTCCAAGCAGACATCCGGCCTAGGCGCACTTCAAGTCCGTGTGTAGGACCCCTAATGTCATCCGATCATCCGATAAACACCGAACAAATTTTTAGTGCCTTACGAGGCGCAACGTATTGTACAGCTCTTGGACAGGATGGCATAAACACCTACTGGTTGAAAAAAATTCCCAGTTGACACCGGCATTCAGCTAGAGTTTTTAACTCCTGGCTAAATCAGGAGCAGCAAACTATAGCTTGTTTGTTGTGCTTCTCTCAAAAACCGAAGATTTATCAGATCCCAAAAACTACAGGCCAACAACATGTCTGAAAGCATATTACAAGCTTTTCTCCAGGATCTTGTACATGCGTACACCAGAAGGCACAACTTTAATATTGGGGTCTACACTAATAAGCTCCTGTGGTGAAATTTTATATTTATTGGCACTTAATTCGACAACTGTCTCAATACTTAGATCAGTTAGATGATTTAAAGGACAAACAGAAAACTTATTCTTATATTCCATTCAAAATAACACAATTATGACATGTAACGTAAAAGTGGTAAATGTGGCAACATTGCTGCTACCTTTTTTGAATCCCGCATATTCAAAAACTCCCAGGTGTTGAATGTGGTCGTTCCAGCTGTGACATTTTAAAAGATATTTAAGCGGTGTGGTACCTTTTGCTAAACCGGTACACGAAATACATAGCATAGCAAAGAAATTCCATGTTAAATAAAATATATAGTGCGTTCCATCAATAAACGTGGGGTCTGGAGGTCGTGGGTTCGAGCCCCACCGGCAGCTGACTTTTTCCGACATTTTCTGGTACAAATTTAAATTGAGAAATCCACATGCGGATGTATGCATGAAAATAAAAATAAATAAGCAGACTTGATACGTCTTAATACAGAAGCCCAGATATACCTTTTTTTATTCTGTACCTCGCATATTTTAGTTTTCTGAAAAAAAGTTATTTGAAAAAGTTTTTTGTTTTAACGACTTCTGTACACACTTTAAAAAAAAGTATCAACTTAGGATCAACCTGTATGAACTGAAAAACTAATTACATAATAATATATTCACACTGACATGATTAAAATTAGTATTCGCATTAGAAATGAACATCTGCAGTAGTTATATTAATCACGAAATTAAGAAAAAACAAATGTTTCTACTGGAGATTGCACTATATATAGCCTATACCACTTTATTACAGTATTATCTTTTGATTTCGTGTCAAAATCAAAAAAAGAGAAGTAGTAGGAGTCGTAGGAGGAAGTGTGAAATGTAAAAAAATATGATGAGAAGTAACAATTTTCATATGTTAAGATTTCATATCAGTTAAACTATTGATTCCAGTTTCATCTTCTTTTCAATCATAAAGTCTTAAGAAAAATAAACGGAAATGATAACGGACAATTGGAATATGCATAAATTGAACAAAATGCTCAACAGATATACAAAAAGAAGCAGACTTACGTTGATCTGCCCATTACATTTTCCACAAAAATCCATAATGTGGTACCAGCCCTGTATAACCGGAAAACCAGATAAAAGTACTGATAGATCTACAGCTGCGAATCCTAGCACTACGTCAGTTTGCATATTGGGGCAGGTTACTGCATTTGTTGACTTCCTCCACACTTTAAAAATCAGTCTTTTTTGACCCTGTAAAAGTGACCGTTTACAATACTATAGTAGGACTCGTGAAACGTTAAGCATCAGTTCAATAGTACAGACAGTTTGGGGTACGTAACAAAGGTTAGACGTTTACCGACAGGCTATTTTGATAATGGGAGAGTATTTACATTTTCTCATGATTTATAAACATAATCACATGTACATTCCTTATGAAACATAAATAAAACATATGTATTATTATATAAGAAAAAAAGAATTCCGGGGTCTAATATACAAGACGACGTTCATCTAGGTACCAAAAACTCTATAACGAACAAAATCTGTTGTTGGCCATCGTGGACGACTATGTCGGACTTGTTTATATCCGTACAAGCATAGGAATTGGGTAGGTCTTCTAGCTCCGGCATTTATGGTTCTCCATAACGGACTCTATAGTAGGAGCACTGGGTAATATTGGTGTCTCATTTATAGCATTCAAGTACCTTAAATGATAGTGCTTGTAGATCTGAGCTGTGCCGATGGGCGTAGCCATGCTGGCGAACCCTACACGCCAAAGTTTTCAGTCTTTTGACTTATTATTATAATTGCATATATATAGAGATGATGCAGTAAACAGAAATGACGGGCTATGGAAGTCAATATTTCATCTGTGTTGAGTTAGTCTTTGTACATTCTTATTATTATGTTAATTACTGCACCAGAATTGTTCTAGTCAAAGTTAGAGAAATCTACCATGTTGAAGTAGTAGAGCGATGTAAAAACTTTCACAGCTACTAAGAGCAGTAGGATCCCACTTCTAGAGATATAAACGAACGGTTTACCTCGGCATCAATTTTCTAGTTATTTATTGACAATCATTCATTACTACTACTCTTGTGGGTCCCTTCATTATCCTCTTTGCCCTATCTTCTCTACCCCGGCATTTATTTGATACCCCCACTTTTTTGGTGAACTTACAAAGTCCTCAAACACCCTTTTAATTTTATTTCTTGTCGATTCCTGCATCACCATTAATTGTCGTCAAGAACTTTTAACGCTCTTGCTGGTCAAGAACTTTTTCTTATTTCAAGAAGTTTCACATAGTTCAAGTAATACATTTCCGATGTTTCCAGATACAAAAAGTTAAGAGACATTCGACAGTCTTAAAAACTGTGTCAAGCGGGTATTAAACCACCTTTTTTTATGTAATCGTTTAGTTTTACTCGGATTTTTTTGCATATTTATCATAACAGTGGAATTGTTTTCTAAATTGCGTAAATATTTGCCTTATAGTTCGAATGAGGATTTTTAGTTGTTTTTCATGTGAAACTATATTACTCTTACTATTAAAATTATAAACATAGAACTGACATCAAACAACGCTTGAAAGTACACCATTCAAAAGTCATCGTTTTATTTCCTAGTCATACCGTTTAACACTAATGAAACCTTAGCACTGTGCATCAGCAAGTAACTTACATTGGTCAGTAAATCAGCTGATAAGGTTACATCACGTGTGTAGTTCCAGACGGGGCTTGTACTCTTTGAAACCACTGCTGTTGTGTATAGCTCAGAGTCGATTAAAGTTTCGAAAGTAACATAGCAGCTTGGCAGTATATCTTCGCTTTTAGGTGAACGGTTTTTCGGTTTACATTTTTTCCTACCAGGCAAATGATTGGCGCTAAGTATTTTTACGGTAGCATTAAACTTTCCTGGAAAAAATGCAAATGTAGTAAAGTATAAGAGTAGTCTTTTATAAATATACAGGTAGGTAAAGAGGCAGACGTAGTTCGATAAAATTTCATGTGTACTGTTATCAATCTCAATCTATTCTATGAAAATATTTTGGTCAAAAAAACAAAATAGTAAAATTGTAGTTTTGAAAAGTCTACAGACTGTTACCTACTCTACTATACACCCTTGAACATGAAATGACATGAAATGCTGAATATGGCAACAAGGCTTCGAGACAAAGGCAACATATAATCCATTCCCCGCTAGATGGCGTCACTGCCATGCCACATCTACGGAATCATCTGCAGCTTTGATAGCTCTGATTCGACAGTTCTATAATTGATAGAGATTAACTGGCAAGGATTGTTCCTTCTTTACATGATCGGTTAGCAGAGCTGACCGTTAGAGCAATGTCATTCATTGTGTGATATTTATGAATCGTTTATTCCTTTATATCAACAAACATGGAAAATAACGCTAAACAATACAAATTTCGAGAATAACTCTTCGTGCGTTCCGCTTCTACCTAAAACTCCATACGTCGTGAACTAAAGCTGGTTTTTAGCACCAACCAGGAAAATTACTTTGTCAAATCGCGGCATGCAATGACAATAATCATTGCCGAAGATTGCCGCATAAAAAGTGAAGATGTGAAGAATGGCTTGCTAGGGCCCTATCGCTTGATTATAGAATGTAGAAGCGTAACTGTTATCCTGGAGTTAAATCCCTTCAACCAGATGATATTTATACTAATACTCCGAACTTGCAGGTAGGTAGGAGTAGAACCTGAACGGATTAACATAAATTCCGTACGCTACTGTGTGCTGTGCAGACGTGTTTATTTGATCTCCTCTAGTTTCGTTCTAATTTACTGATATCTAATGCTTTAAAAATTATAATTTCTACATATTACTGTGACATTAGTGTTTGTGATCTACTGCCAGTTGAATACCAGTCCTGGGTTGCGTAAGATACGAGTAATTGCATTATTTATTTACATAAACAACGTCGATATAGGAAGAATTTCGGCGTTCGTCCTCCCCTCCAAGACGTAACGGTAGATATATCAACGCTATCTGTTATCGCTACTCGTTCTTCAGTCACCACGTAGAGCTGATATCGGTCTGTACTACTTTACACTATCGATACGCTGCACACAATACGCGGACAGACTTTGGCATTACCCTTCGTTCACATAACCTGTTCCTTCACCGTGGTCTACCCGTCTGTCTTGAAAGTCTCTCTTAACGACCCAAGAGAGTGAAGCGTGTCTTCCTTCACCCTTCCTCGTGCCAAACTAATATATAATCTTGGTTACTTGATACACCTAACCTTTTGTTATGGCTCCAACATGTCCCACTTGTGTTAAGTCAGCGAATAGCTCCCAGAATCTTGTTTCCTGTTCAGGATGTCGCAAGTCTTTCCATGCCTCCTGTGTAAATTTAACTGCCAATGAAGTAAGCTTTCTCACAGAGAATAACGAGAAATGGCTATGCCCCGTGTGCTGTAAACAAGGGCGCACTACACGAAGCGGTTCTACATCTTCTGTAACTGCTAGCAGTTCAAACCAACCGGTTACCCCTGACCAGTTAACACTTATCATGAATCAATTGCTCAGTATAGCTAGTGATATAAAGGACGTTAAAAACTGTCAAACTCGGCTATCTAACGATATATCTGAATGCAAGTCACTCTTAGAGCAACATTCAGACAGAATATCGCAGCATGACATATCTATCCAAACATGTCTTGCTGACATTCAGTCACTACGCACCGCACAGGCAAATATGTCTTCAAACTTGACTGCCATTGAACACAGATTTACTGCTCTCCAGGAAACTGCTGCCAATTCTGCTAGTTTGGCTTCTGCTATCCCCGCTATTCCTGATAGATCTCCTGACTCTGAGATGCTCGAAAGATACCGCAGATCACACAATATCTTAATAAAAAATGTAGCTGAAAATGCAAACTTTAATGATAACATTACTGTGTCAGAGGTTCTGAACATAATTGATCCTGCCGCTAATAGCCACATTATAAGTGTTTCTCGCCTTGGAGCTCCTCAGGCCAATAGATCACGTCCACTTAAAATTTCTTTTTCCAATCCTGTTACTGTAAAAAATATCCTAAGGCGTAAGAAAACTCTGTTATCTAATCCTAGTTACAAGCATATCATCATCGATGATGATAAAACTCCTCTTCAAATGGCTCAATTAGTCCAGCTACGAGAACATCTTCGGAGAAGGCAGGCAGCTGGCGAGAGGGACATCACAATCAAATATGTCAGAGGTATTCCGGAAATAATCACTTTGCCAACGCAACATTCCACATCATCAAAAAACTAACCTCCCTCGAATGGTCGATCTGCTATAGTAATGTACAATCACTGAATTCTAAGTTTCTTGAACTACTTGCCTTCGCCAGCGCCAACTGTCCTACATTTATATGCTTAACGGAAACGTGGCTCCACCCTGCCTTACCTGATTCAGGAGTTAGTATTCCAGGTTACGATATCTATCGCTGTGACTCAATTACGACTCCAGGTCACGGTGGAGTGTGTGTTTTTGTCAAAGACAGTATTAAATCAACTTTCACTATATCTTCTTTTTCAGACGACCTTCCTGGTATCGACAATCTGTTTCTGTCAGTCAAGCATCAAAATTTTTCTTTTATTCTTGGTTGCATTTACAGACCTCGTCCTGCTATTTCTGATGCCAATTTATGCAAACTTATTAGTGACCTGTCTACTCAAACCAATAATTTATATATAACAGGTGACTTCAATCTGCATGACGTAACTTGGCCTCTGACAGAGTTTCCTGTCTGTAATTCACGTTCCGCCCCCTTCTTAGATCTGCTACGTGACACCTGCATCACGCAACTCATCGACTGTCCCACCAGATTTCGCAATAATCAGACTCCTCGGACATTGGACCTTGTATTTGTCAACGACGCCGATTTCGTCAGTGATATTGATTATCTGCCGCCATTCGGTAAATCTGACCATTGCACTCTCTTCACCAAACTACAGTTCAGTATAGTGATCCAACCCTCTCGACTAATGAAAACAATGAAACGCATAGACTATTTGCGCCTCAACCGATGTCTTTCAGAAGTTAACTGGAACCTGCTTTTCCAATTCCTCGATACGCAATCAATGTGGGATGTTTTTCTCAACAAGCTGCATCTGCTCATCTCTAACTGTACCTCGTACAGAACTATTACAACCATACCAAACAAACCATGGATTAATGAGAACATTTTGGGATTGATTCGTCATAAGAAGGCACTATGGCAAAAATATACCAGAAGCAAGCGACAGACGGACTACGAAAACCACAGGAACTTCTCAAACTCCCTCTCTAAAACACTTGCAGATGCGAAAAGCTGCTTTGAAAAACAGTTAGTACAATCAAAGAATAAGAAAAGGTTGTACAGATATATTAGGTCTACCTTAAACTCCACTGTTTCTACTCCTGCAGTTAGAAGTCCCGATCGCCATATATCTGAAGATTCTGTCTCATCTGCAGAAATACTTGCGGATACGTTTGCTGTCGATGTCAGCCATATTGAACCACATTATTTGCCCATAATATCCTCTCCTCGGAACGAGCTATCATTAAAAAATGTAGTATTCTCTCCGGACGAGGTTCTAAAACACCTCTCTGAGCTTAGTGTATCAACTGCTCCTGGCAGAGATGGAATTACAGCTGATATACTTAAAAAGTGTGCCAGCTCTCTTTCTATTCCACTAAGTTTGATATTTACCTCGTCCTTTCAGGAGCATTATCTTCCTTCATGTTGGATGCGCGCATCCGTGACCCCCATCTTCAAGAAAGGCGACAAACACGATGCCAAGAACTACCGCCCAATTAGTCTCGTTCCCATTATAGCTAAAATTGCAGAGAAAATTATGGTTAGCAAGATTCTCAATTTCGCCTTGTCTTGCAAACTGTTTCCTGAAAATCAGCATGGATTTCTACCTGGCCGTTCCATCATTACCAACCTTTTGAAGTGTGTGAACGACTGGAGCCTCCTATATGACCAAGGAACTCCTATTGATATAATCTACCTTGATTTCTCGAGAGCCTTTGATCGGGTTTCTCATAAGAAGCTTCTCCACAAACTCGAGCATCTTGGTATTAGGGGTGATCTGCTACTTTGGATTCAAGCATTTCTCTGTGGACGGGAACTTGTTGTGAAGATTTCGGATTCTATTTCATCTCCTAGACCAGTCTTCAGTGGCGTACCGCAGGGCTCTGTTTTGGGCCCGATCCTGTTTCTTCTGTATACCTGCGATCTACCAAATCTCATAAGTTCAACGTGTTCCTCATATGCCGATGATACTAAAATATATAACACTCCTGTTAACAACTTTACTGTCATTCAAAATGATCTGAACAGACTATCTCAATGGTGCCACGACTGGTCACTACCACTCAATTTGAGCAAGTGTTGTATTATTCACATCGGTAAGAACAATCCTAGGTATACTTACTTCATCGATGGTCAAACGGTCCCTTCCCACAACAGTCACTGCGACCTAGGTGTCACGGTATGTGACAATTTATCTTGGTCGGAACACATCAACCTTGTTTCTTCTAAAGCCAAAAGGTCTTTGTATCTGGTGGAAAAGTCAT
The DNA here is from genome assembly GCA_951848785.1 of Callosobruchus maculatus. Classification (NCBI taxonomy): domain Eukaryota; kingdom Metazoa; phylum Arthropoda; class Insecta; order Coleoptera; family Chrysomelidae; genus Callosobruchus; species Callosobruchus maculatus. Next base: position 995,729 of record CATOUR010000010.1, on the reverse strand, counting down.
TTCGCGGATGTGACACTGCTGTCTCCTCTTTCTTATACAAAACCTATGTTCGCCCTCTTCTCGAATTCGCTGGACCCGTTTGGAGCCCCATTTTGCAACGTGATCGAAATGCACTTGAATGCTTACAACGACGTGCCACTAGATTATCATATGGAGTAAGACGTCCATCGTACGAGGAGCGGCTGAGAATATTAGATGTACAACTTTTCGAGAGTAGACGTACCCGAGGTGACTTGATCATTACATATCGCGCACTACATGGGCTCTTCGGAGTTGATTTGTCATCTCTGTTCTGCCTTAATACTGGCCATCTGCGAGGTCATTCTTTGAAATTAAAAAAGGAATCGTTCAAGACCACCGTTAGACAGCATGTCCTGCCCAATAGAGTGTTTGATGTGTGGAATAAGCTCCCCTCCAGCGTAGTGAATAGTGAGTCCGTGAACGTGTTCAAGAACAGACTCGATAACTGGAACAATAATATGCGTACGTGATGTGTCTTAGCTTAGTTATGTTTGTATTGTCTCTAATCTTTATTTGCATTTTGAGTTTATAGTGCTCTGCGCTCTACTCATGATAGTGCTGTAATAATAATAATAATAATAAAAAATGGAAAGTACTACCTTGATATTTTCGCTTTTTTACAACCTTTACCCCAAACCAAACATTATTAGTAATCTTTTGTGATATACATCAGTAAGATTAATTTAAATTTTGTTTTATGAAAAACATACAAATATGAGTATTTTCGTTACCTATGATTACGCGGAAAAAACTTGAACATAACCGGCAACACCGCTTAGCTATTGCGATAACAGTGCAAATTGTGGACATCCAACGCTAAACGGTGTTGCCGGTTATGTTCAAGTTTTTTCCGCGTAATCACAGGTAATGAAAATATTCATATTTGTATGTTTTTCGTAAAACAAAATTTAAATTAATCTTACTGATGTATATCACAAAAGTTCGTAGCATGTGCACACGCGCCTTGCTGTTACTAATAATGTTTGGTTTGGGGTAAAGGTTGTAAAAAACCGAAAATATCAAGGTAGTATTTCCATTTCAGTATTTAGCGTTTAGTTGGATACCAAAATAAAATCTTATGATCTCTGGGGTCAAACTACGTTTGAGATCCAAACTCAATATGCGAATGTAAGTGAAAGATAAGGGGACCCGGCTAGCAGTGCGTGTAAGGCGGCCAGCTGTCGAGTCGGAGACTAAGCAGCGTCAGGCGGGGTTAGACATGGACGGTTGGCGTCTGAGTGGGGGGAAAGACGTAGAAGCTCAGAACTTGAACTTCCCTCACACGCGATTGGTTCATGGACGGCAGGCGTCTCATTGGGGGTGAATCTTTCTCATGCTTGCTCGTCGCACCGGCCGCGTTCGGTCGCACTTGGTCACACTTTGGACTCGACAGTGTTTATAGCAGCGCGGATCGGCAGCGAAACGACCCACCGGCAATGCTGACCGCGCATTATGGTCCCCCCCTGACAGTTTTATATAGCACAATAAGCCCATAGGAGCTGCAGTGCTGACGGCTCTCGTAAAAAAGTTAAAGTAAAGCTAATAGGGCCGGTTTCTCAATACGTACTCAGCTTGAACGATAAGTTTGCTAACTTGACTATAACATTTATGTTAATCCGTGCAGGTTCTCCTCCTACCTCCCTATCTGCAAGTTCGGAGTATTAGTACAAACATCATCTGGTTGAAAGGATTTAACTCCAGGATAACAGTTAAGCTTCTACATTTTATAATCAAGCGATAGGGCCCTAGCAAGCCATTCTTCACATCTTCACATTTTATGCTGCAATCTTCGGCAATGATTATTGTCATTGCATGCCGCGATTTGACAAAGTAACTTTCGTGGTTAGTGCTAAAAAACAGATTTAGTTAACGACGTATGGAGTTTTTAGGTACAAGCGGAACGCACGAAGAGTTATTCTCGAAATTTGTATTGTGTTTAGCGTTATTTTCCATGCCTGTTGATATAAAGGAATAAACGATTCATCAACATTCTTCACGTAATGAATGACAGTGCTCTAACGGTCAGCTCTGCTAACCGATCATGTAAAGAAGGAACTATCCTTGCCAGTTAATCTCTATCAATTATAGAACTGTCGAATCAGAGCCATCAAAGCTGCAGATGATTGCGTAGATGTGGCATCCTTGTGAAATGTAGTCGGGAGTACAGTGACACCATCTAGCGGGGAATGGATTATATGTTGTCCTTGTCTCTAAGCCTTGTTGCCATATTCAGCATTTCATGTCCAGGACCGCATTAAGGGTGTATATTGGAGCAGGTAACACTCTGTATAGTTTCTAATGGGCTATTCTCCAACTTGCTAATATTGCCTGTTTAATGGTTGAAATGGATTGCTTGTATATAATTTGTAATGATGGCACTGTTTGCTCAGTTTTTTTCTGCCTACGTGGAGTAAAGATACCCTCCCGCCTAAGAAATCAATCAATCAAAAGTCATTTTTATGCCGGATGTAGATAGGATGTGATTAATTTGAATCACGCGTAGATTCAAGGTTGTCACGTTGTTAACATTTTGACTAGTTTTTCTACATATAGAGGATGTAAACTTAATTTTATGTATTATGTTTATTTAGTTTCCCTCTTTTTAATTGAATAAAAGTTCATGTTTGTAGACTATCAATGTTATATTACACTGCAATTCCATTTTTTGCATTATTATGTAATTAACGGTTTACTCTGAGAATGTTTCCTAGTTATTTTTCACAATTTTACTCGTCGTTCTTTAACAGCCTGTCACTAGTGTCATGCCATACATAACCTCCCCTGGTCTCACGACTGTCACGGTAATTAACCATGATGAAATGATGTAAACAAACATGTCAATAGAGCTGTTCGAAGAGCAATCACAAACTAGTCAGCGACGTCAGCGTCAATTTGATTGGCCATTACTAGTCAGAAACAGTTTGGCAACTGCAATGCGAATACTGATTGGCTCTGACTGGTTTGTGATTCTCTCTGCGAACAGAGCTAATGTCAATACGAAGCGGAGGTTATGTTTGTAGATGGAGAAAAGGAGGTCAGACGACAAAGTAGAGTCACATTCTAAGGACAGCACTACGAAGGACTTAATACGTCACGCTAAGATTTATAGCGTCACAGCTTTGGCGCGAAATTTTATGTTTGAACTTTGGAGGGGATTTTAACCCACTTCGCGTTCACAACAAAACGTAAAAACGTTCGTTACATGGTTTTTGGGGACGTAACATCAATATTCCGACATAATATTTTGTTCGGAAAATACCCCATTGTTTTGGAGAATCAATATGATCAACTACATAACACATTTCACAAGGAATCGGTTGACATTGATATGTAACTAGAATGCTGGCGATATAATAGTAATAGGTCGCAAGATATTGAACTTATTTCCAATACAAAATTTTTATAGTAGGAAGTAAATATTAATTTAGCCGTCTATGATGATGATGATGATGATAATGTGATGAGGTAAAAACAAGCATTGGATTAAACCTTTACGAGTAAACTAACCACGAATGTATCAAATTTTTGTTCTAGCCGAATAACAGACATAGACAGAGTTTTATGAACTCATGTCTGGAAAGACTTCATGCCTTGATGTACGATAAAGAAACAAGAAAACGGCATGCTCGAGAGGTAAATGCAGTTTTTTATGCAGCATTATTTGCGAATAATACACAGAAAGATAACAGGAAAACAAGATAATAGTTTACAAGTTACATCTTACAATATTATGAAGTGTAATATACATATATAAAAAAACAAAGTCCTCACATATTATCTTCAAATTTAAGAGAATATTTTATAATTATTTTAATTTCCCCTAACCCACAAACCCTCACCCAATTTTATCCAATCCGGACAAAAAGAGGAAAATTATCAAGAACCCCCATAGTGCCTAAAAATCTAAATTTGAGTGGTTCTGCGGATATTCGTATTTTGATAATTACGCCGCCATCAATGTAACGCCTTTCAAAAGTGCAGAGGTACAAGCTACTATGATCTCACATTATATTTTTTGTATCACACCCCAAATCAAAATCGGTGCAGCAGTTACTGAAATTATGATATTGCAGAAATACACGATACTCCCCCTTTCTTCTTTCACATCTCACAGATACATTTTGAAAGGCAATGGGAAGGTCTGTAAGTACCGAATCTACGTATCACCAAGGCATTCTTCAGGGTAAAAAACAGTCCAAGACATTTTGAAGTATCGTATCGAATTTTCATTCGAACCTCGTTTCAGAGCCTACGATCAACCAATAGGGTATTTTCCGAACAAAATTTTATGACGGAATATTGATGTTACGTCGCCAAAAACCATGTAACTAACATTTTTACTTTTTACTGTGAGCGCGAAGTGGCTTAAAAGCACCTGCAAAGTTCAAAGACGAAATTTCGCACCAAAGCTGTGACGTAATGAATCTAAGCGTGACGTAATAAGTCCTTCCTGGAGCTATCCTTAGAATGTGACTGCACCTTGTCGTCTGACCCCCTTTTCTCCATCTACAGACATAACCTCCTCTTCGTATTGATATTGACAGATGTTTGTTTACATCATTTCATGATCTATCTTGGTTAAATGAGATACCGTGACAGTCGTGACACCAGGGGAGGTTATGTATGCATGACACTAGTGACAGGCTGTTAAAGACGAGTGTTGCCGAATGACGAGTAAAATTGTGAAAAGTAACTATAAAAATTCTCAGAGTAAACTGCTAATTACATAACAATGCAAAAAATGGAATAGCTGTGCAATATAACATATATAGTCTACAAAAAGAGGGAAACTAAATAAACATAAAATAAAGTTTACATCCTTATAGAAAAACTATGCAAAATATCAACAACGTGACAACCTTGAATGTACGCTCCATTCAAATTAAAATAGTCACATCCTATCTACATCCGGCATAAAAATCACTTTTGATTGATTGATTTCTTAGGCGGGAGGTTTGAGAGATTTAAATGAGCTCTTTTCAAAGGGATGATTTTCAAAGTCTATCTTTACTCCACGTGGGCAGAAAAAAAATGAGCAAATACTGTGATCTTTACAAATTAGATACAAGCAATCCATTTCAGCCATTAATCAGGCAATATTAGCAAGTTGGAAAATACCCCATTCTACGGGTACTTTTGTATTCATACCTTGACCACAACACTGCGTTTTCGCCTCACGTTCTTTACTATCAGTATTTAATGCATTCTGTAACATATCCAGCAAATCGGAAGTCCTTTTCAATTCCATGTTAGTTTTTTGTCTAGCATCCTCAACACTAACGACGTTATTAACTTCATTATCTAACGGTTCGGTATTCGTGCTATTCTCAACGCATACATTTTTCTGCCTTTGTTGGATAAGCTGGTTCATAAATGAACTCAACATGTCTTGGGTGCTTGGTGGATTGTATTTGTTACCATCCATGTCTGATTGAGTGCCTATATCAACACCTTTTGATTCTTCAGTCACTTTATCTACAAAGTCGCAAGTTTAGTTTTTAGAAAGCACCTAATGATTGCCAAAAAAAGGATACTTATGAGTCTATTTTCGGTGAATTATTAACTGCAACAAGTTCAAATTTCTATTTTATTGAGAATCGCACAGCCAATAAGAGAAATGAACAAGCTAAAACAGGAAAAAAATCATTTCAGTAGGCAGTGCAGTGCTACGTGCTGATTGATACAAAAAAAATGGTTTTCTGAATCCTGTATTATTTTAATTGAATCAGCATTATTTTTCTGCATCTCCTGGAGTGCACTATTACTCTTATGATCGATCAGATCAACTAATATTCAAAGGACAGCATCAAGCTAGATGCTTTCTTAACTTCCTAATCTAACCTCTAAAATATCCAAAAGGCATTAAATATCAAATTGATAAAATTGTGGAGTTAAATTAAATCAACTAGAAAGTGGTGGGCGAAGCCACAGTAAAGGAAAAAGTAAACCAGTTAAAAGTCTTGTAGGTAGAGCTACAAAATGGATCATTATACGCCTTTTTTATTATTCCAAATTTCGGCAACAGCAGTAACCCATTGATGTCGGAAGTTTGCTGATCATATAATACCGGGTGTCCCAAAATTTCCTTGACACGTGATATTGTCGTAACGAAAAACGGTTCAAGCAAGAACTGAGTGGTACTTTTGAAGGCACTATAGGGTCTATCATACCATGCATTCAAAACATTTTTTTTGTACGTCAACCCCTAAAACTCACCCCCAATTTTTTTTTTCAAATAGCACCCCATAGGTTTTCCAACATAAATGATATCCCCATTTTATTTAAAATCTTGTGGCACCTTTAATTTTATATGCAAACTTATTTTTTCCGTAAAATAATAAGCATAAGTCAAATGAAATGATAATTTGATTGACCCCTGATATTTTTGTTACAAAAACGGATAAAAAGAAAAGTAAGTGGGTTTTTCAAGGGTAGTGAATGTCCTATAATTTCTTGCTTATGAACCATTTTTTTCTTACTTAAACACCTGGAATCCACCCCTAGCTAGTTCTTTCAAATTTCTTTCCACAATTTTGCCTGGAAAAATGAATTCTTTACTTGAATTTAATTATCGTAGTGCCTTACTTTTTATGCCCCTACTGCAATTTATCGTTAATTTTTTTCGTTTAATCCATGAAATCGTAAGCATAAATTAATTAAAACACATGTACGCAAAATATTTTTTTATTATCATGAATCAACTAATAAAAAAAATGTGACAACAAAACTAAGTGCAAAAACGTGAAAAAGTTTTATGGCTACATCAGGCCGCGCGGGGCACACCCTGCACACGGGGGCCAAAATTAACGATAAATTGCAGTAGGGGCATAGAAAGTAAGGCACTACGATAATTAAATTCAAGTAGAGAATTTATTTTTCCAGGCAAAATTGTGGATTGAAATTTGAAAGAACTAGCTAGTGGTGGATTCCAGGGGTTTAAGTAAGAAAAAAATGATTCATAAGCAAGGAATGATAGGTCATTCACTACCCTTGAAAAACCCACTTACTTTTCTTTTTTATCCGTTTTTGTTACAAAAATATCAGGCGTCAAACAAATTATCATTTCATTTGTCTTATGCTTATGATTTTACGGAAAAAATAAGTTTGCATATAAAATTAAAGGTACCACAAGATTTTAAATAAAATGGGGATATCATTTATGTAGGAAAACCTATGGGGTGCTATTTGAAAAAGAAAAAGTTGGGGGTGAGTTTTAGGGGTTGACGTACAAAAAAAAATGTTTTGAATGCATGGTATGATAGACCCTATAGTACCTTCAAAAGTACCACTCAGTTTTTGCTTGAACCGTTTTTCGTTACGAAAATATCCCGTGTCAAGGAAATTCTGGGACACCCGGTATAGTTGAACTGTATGACCCATATGTATGTAATTTTTTTCATCTGAAATCTATGTAATACTGACGAGATGACAACTGTTAGAAAAGGCGCCAAATTATATAAAATGTATTTATAAACGCTTATAAATGTTTTACAACAATATACATATAATTAATGGAACATTTAAAACCAATTACATGCAAAAATTTAAAAAAAAATCCAAAAACTTATCTCACAGATGACAGTAGACTAGATTCTGAATTTTGAAGTTACAATCACAGTCTAGAGATGACGAGGGATCTTTTTTAGCCAGAGAAGAGCTTCTGTAGCAGTTTCGGGCAAAAAACCTATTAAGCCTCCTTCTGAGGTCCCCAGGTAAACGCACGAAAACTTCTTGATCTTATCTTAGTAGTAAGGATAAGGACTGTAACTTACCTGTAGTGCTATGAAGCTTAGAATGGTGTGATGCTCCTTGTGACTTTGAACTTAATTTAGAAAGGTTATTTCTCTCAATTCTACTCGACTGCTGTATCTTATTTGTATGCGGGCCTTTTCTAGAGTCTGGCCTACTTGAATACGTCTCTATATCTGTATCTTGATTCGTTAAGTTTTCTAGATTCCTCAACTTTTCTAGATGGCTAGATCTTGTAGAACTGAGTTCACTAGATGGAGGGACAGGGTTACGACTGCTCTGTTGGGTGAAATTTGACAATTTTGGTTTAACAGAACTGAATCCTCTATTCGATTTAAGTTTGTTAATCTGCTCTTCTGACCCAAGAGCAGTCAAAACCTCGACTTTCCCAATTACCTTATCCTCGTTCGGAGAGTAAACTGGGATCCAGTCATCAGTTCCAATTGCAGGGAGCTAAAAACGAATTTGTTTAGAACTACTGTATAAATATATGACAAACAGATATTAAAATACAATCGGACATTCTACTAATTTCTTTTGACTGATTTGTACTTTGGAATTTGATGTGTAGAATGAATAGTATATTTTGTGTTAATTCTCTATTAAAAGTACATCTATGAAAAACGTTTCTTTGATAATTCTTGACTCATCCGTGTCTCGTAAACACTAAAGATGAAATTAATAAGTTTTTGCAAAAGACTTCAGTGGTGACACAGTTGCTTCAGCTCGTTGACAAGTTTTACACTTTCGAGATTTGATCATACGAAATTAATTGATTGATGATGCACATCTTAAAAATAAATCTCGTCGTGCAAACTTCGATAGCTGATTAATTATTGTTACAGTTTTGTTCAACTACAGCAAATTCAAATAGCAAATAAAATAATTCTCGAAACCTAAAGGTAGCTCCTAAAATACATTTTTAAAACCCGTTATGAAGATACCAGAACGAGTGAAACTAAAAAAATATCAAATTCCCAATTTCAAAATGTTTCAATTTGCCTCTGTGTAATGCAACAACTCTACGATATATTTTTCTTATAATTTCAATAACGTCAGAACGTATAAAATAAATTTCCGAATGTTTATCACCAAGGCTCACTCACCTCTTTTTTCAAAAGATGCTGAAAAATCACAGGATTTTTATAAGTCAGGTAAAACTGATGAAGTGATATTTTTGATAAACCAATCAAAGATTGTTTGGAATGTTCAATCTTCCAGAATTCGATCAGCATGAAATTTTCTCGGAAATAATACAGCAATTCATTGTTGAGAAGTATGGGGACCAACTGCAATAAAAGAAATTAATTATTGCATATTCTCTCTCATAATGTATTTCCAAAGATATACCTATAGTAGTAGGATGAAAGGTGTATTCCTATTACCTGACAATATAACGGAGTTAATACCACCTTTCATGCTATTGCCCGCATGTAGAGCTCTCAAATCAAAGTGCTACCAGAAAATGTCGGAAAAAGAACCAACTGCCAGCGGGATTCGAACCCGCGCCTCCGGAATTGTAGTCCGACGGTCTGCTAGCTGAGCCATGGCGGTCATAGCAACCCTGCCCGCGAAGTGATCTCAAGAAGCATCGAATATTCTCTTACGCCCACTAATTTCTCCACTGCCACCATCTTCAGCTACCACGGAGAGGCTCGTACCTGCGGTATCGATGGAAACCTGTTGGGTCAGTATTAATCTCCGACCGCGTTCGACTCCAAACGCCACTAGATCGAGCCAGCACAGAGAGCTCTGTGTAGGGAATTAATCTAATAACACTTTTCATGCTATTGCCCGCATGTCGGGCTCTCAAATCAAGGTGCTACCTGAAAATGCCGGAAAAAGAACCAACTGCCAGCGGGATTCGAACCCGCGCCTCCGGAATTCTAGTCTGACGCTCTTGCAGCTGAGCCATGGCGGCCATGCCAACCCAGCCCGCGAAGCGATCTCAAGATGGCGGCAGTGAAGCCGTCATCGTCAGTGAGCGTGAGCGAATTCGATGCTTCTTGAAATTGCTTCGCGGGCTGGGTTGCCATGACCGCCATGGCTCAGCTGGCAGAGCGTCGGACTAGAATTCCGGAGGCGCGGGTTCAAATTCCGCCGGCAGTCGGTTCTTTTTCCGGCATTCTCTGGTATAACCTTGGTAACGTAGTTATCAGTATCATTCTGAATGCTTTGCAATTGAGTGTACAAAATAGTTTATAAGAGCATTAGTAGATTGACTCGTTATACAGCTGGTCCTAACTTACTTGAGAAAAGTTGTACACTGGTGATGAACTGTTAAATATTACACTGCTGCGTGCAGAAGTCTCTTTTTCACTAAACAGTTGACAAACAATGTACGTGTTGGTAGGCTGACTTGAGAACTTTGCTTCAGAGATGTAGATAAAGCCAAGTAGTACCTAAAACATCATAGTGAAATAAAGAATTGTTATGATGTTTTTGAATGGTTTGTGATATTCCGCTGCTTATAGAGAAATTTAGACGAAACATAACTTTAATTTGATTCTTATGACTTCAACTACTAGAAATACGTATACATCAGGTCTTATCCATATTTAGAAACAGGACAAGTTATTAGTACCGGTTCGGTCGATAGCTCCACTAGTGCAGCAGAAGCTGGCGAAAGAAATTGTATACAAACATTGTAGCCAAGGATATGCTTCTTAGGGCCGGTTGCACCCTCTCTCTTAAATATTCGGTTTATCCAAGCCGCACTTCCACATTAAATTATGTTTGCGTTGCACCGTTGTCCACTTTCGTGAGGCTTAGCTAAGTTTTGGTTCAACTTGGTAACATCGCCAAAACAGTAACTTTGTTAGTAACTTTTGTTCTCGTACAACCTAAGTTATGTCAAGTTTTATAAAAATTTCACTGTGCCGTAATATGTTTGTGTTCTCTGTAACTGTCACTGGTTTCCGCAGGAGATAATTTGTAAATTTGGGTTAACAATGGACAATAATTCTAAAAAAGGGCACCGAATTTTGAGTGATTGAAAAAGCAACGCTACTGAACATTCTAGCAGATTTGAAAAATATTATCGAAAACAAAAAAACAGACTCCACCACATGGAGAAAAAAAGACGAGGCTTGGGAAAATATTACTAAATTATTTAACCCTTGTTCCCCTGAGAGTTTTCCAAGAACCAAATACTGCTTACGTAAATTATATGACAACATAAAAAAATCTTCGAAAGCAAATTGCGCATAATCGGATGGAAGTAAATAAAACAGGTGGTGGTTCGGCATAGTTACCAAAGAACCCTACTCAGGAGTTAGCTGAGTGTATTGTAAATGTCCCGAAAAACCCAACCCAAAATCTCTTATCTATGCCGAAAAATATCCATAACACCCTTTACTTTCATATACTGCAGCACAATATAAAACAATAGAGATGAACTATAGAGCAATAATCCAATAATGCAGACACAACACAATAAATTAAATGTGATAAGAAAACTGTCAAGTATAGGTTAGGGAATTCGCTAACCTTACCTTAAGCTCGACAATGCCTCGGCTTAGATTAAACGCCGCTTTAACTTTACTTACACCCGTATGCACCGTTTGGCGATTCTAATGCTAGTTCCCTATAATCGCGTTTTGCTAATCTTTGGCATCTAGCCATGCACCGTCATGAGATTAACTAATCCAGATTGGAGACACGGCAAAGTTGTGTTCGCAAGATTGTTTTGACAGTGACAGTGTCAAAATTGTCAGTTTGCGGTGCAACAAGTAATCTAATCCAGGTTTACGTAACTAATCGCGCAAATGACTTACGGTGCATACGGGTGTAAATACTGAAGCTAGCGTGGTACAACTCAAATTTCGAACTTAAGGTTTGTCTTAGATTAACCCAGCAAGAAGACGTACGTCATTATGACGTCGAATTGTGGTGAATTTTGGTCACGTTCGTCTTATGCCGAATGAATGACGTCGCACTAACGTCATTTTGAATGACGTCAAATAAACGTTTGTCACTTGACGTCGTTATCACGTCAAAATGTAATGGATAAAGGTGGGAGAAAATGTATCTCAAAACTTAATTATTTCACTTTTCTTATTCCTTCCTTATATATTTATGAAAAAATGTCTATGCTCGCATAAGTACTAAAAAATATTAATTAATTAGATAGATAGAATAACTAAATTGTTATCCAAAAATATAGTGTATTCAGATAACGTAGCTATATCCCAAAGAAAGCAGATACGACAAAATTGTGGCTAATTATTCCGTTGATTGGGTTTTGATAGATTTTATGTTTGCATGAGGTAATTTTGTATTAACCGCGCTTTAGTCCACTGATGAATTACTGCACAACTTACGTAAGGTACAGACCAATGAATGAATCGCATGTAATCTGATCCGATCCGACTGCAACCGAACCGCTGATCTCGATCCCGATCATCACCACAAGGTACAAATTGCCATTTTCTACTTGTGTTTTCTACGATGAAGCTGTGACATGGGGACGGAGATTTTAACCTTATGTGCTGTGTGTGTGTGTGTATGTGTGCAGTGTCTGTATATTTATGTGGATTCCGCCATAAATAATAATAGGTATTAGTGTCCAGTGTTTTCTCAGGTATTGTGGATTTATTAGATTGTAGCCTTTTATTATATGGATTGAGCCAATTGAAAATAAAAAGTACTTTGTGATTTAGGCAGGCTTCTATAAAATGCTAGCAAAGCTATGATCATTATTTTTGTATCCTGTCTTTACTGTGAAATACATGATTAATTTATTTTGAACTAGTATATTTTATTACCCTTACTCAAATTAATGCTACACATATTTCTCACAGCATTATCTCATAAACATTTATCCTATAAGGTAATTAACGTCCAAACTATTTTATGTAGTAACTACGACTGCACCAGACGATATCGTCAGATCAGCATTGACTATTGGAGAGACATAAAGTAAGACAAAGTAACTATCGCCAATAATCAGTGCTGATCTGACGATACCTTCTGAGCAGCCTTGGTTGCTGTATAAAATAGTGTCGACGCCGGAACGATACGTACATGACGATATTGAGACGACACGTTTGTGACATTATTGGGACGGCGGTTAGGTGACGTTACTAACACGGCACTCAATGACGTCTTTGGGCTGTGACATTGTGCCGTCACAGACACGTCATATATTCCTCTTTATCGTGTTTGCTGGGAAGCCGGAGTTAAGCAAGGCGGTGCAACCGGCCCTTACTCAAAAAATGTTTTTATTTATACAGGGTGATCCATAACTAAATTATTACGTATTTAAATTCTACTAATGATTTCCGTTCTTAAAATATAAGATATTGTAATATTATACAAAAGCTATGACCATTTGTATATCCAAACCGTTGTCAAATGTCTATTGAAAATCAACGAATCAAAATTATCTTTTTCACATGGAAAGATAAAAAATATCCTCTAATTTTAACACAGGCTGTAAAAAAAGTCGACGCATACTCATACACAGGGCGAGAGGTAGAACGCAAAAACTAGATTTTCTCTTTTACGCTCCCACACAGATAGATGGGGGGAGTATTGTCATTGCGAAAATGTTCGATTTTGAGATAATACGTTTTTTGGACGCTTTATAATGTCTACATAACGGTCTGTCTAGAATCTATCAATTATCAACAGCTATATCCAGAACGGAAAGAACTCTTAACTCTAAACTCATCCATTGGAAACATTGAAGAATCATTTTATTCGGACTGAATCGGTTAATATTTCATAGCCTACCTGATAAATCTGCTACTTAAATTCCAGGAACCAGCAAATCACTTTTTAAAAAATATTTATTTGTTAATCGTACAAAGTTGAGCTCTAGACTGACTGAATTATATAAAATACATGATAAGGTAAACTTAGCTGACGCAGCATTTCCTGAGTTCATCTTCCACACGCGCCGTCTGGTCAGCTGGGTCGATGTCCGGCTGGATACATAACTCCTCCCTCCTTAAGATGGAAGTTCGTCCTCGAACTTCTGGTTACTTGCTTGAAGTTCTTGAAGGTCCTTCAAGGGAATTCTGGGCTTGAAGAACAGGGTATGCAGCCTTTTGCGTTTTCTTGCAGTGAAGTATATAATCATTGCAACCAGGATAACGTACAGGGTTGCAATGGTCCATGAAGTAGAAGAGATGAAAATGGGCTTCAAATGCATGGGTTCAATAACTGATAGGTGGGGTGTTTCTTGAATTTTTTCTATCTGGTCTAGCTGGATCTGGAACTTCGGGTTAATTTTGACTGGGATGACCTCTGGAACTTGAATACTCTGCTTTGACGTAAAGTACCACTTTTGACCAATTTTTACAGCACATGTTGATTGGACAATAACTGGCTGGCTAATATTTTCAGATTCTCTGGAACAGTTTTCAAAAATTTGAGTCTGATAGGCTGTGCTAACTATTATTAGGTTTTTCTCAGTTCGGTGTATGATGGGATGCTGGACCACACTAACAGCTGTAGTACAGTTTTCCAAAGTTGGCAGTTGACATCTGGCTGTTGACTCTGATTGGCAAATAATTTTCTTTTCAGTGTGCTGGCAGTCAGAGTACCAATGGTTTTTTCCATAATGGGTGGCGGGTGGTATCAAAATGATTGCGTCTTTGTTATGGATGGGGTAAATATGGTAAAGTGAGAATTCACGTTCATTTAGGATAGGGATCTTTAGGATAATGAGTATCTGGGTATCCATTGTGACAATAGTGCTATGAGAATTTTCAATTAGTTCAAAGGGATGTAAATCATCTGATAAAAGGCAAGTTTTCTTATAGAAAAATTTTAGATGGTCTTCAAGTTCACTAATTTCTGAAAGTGTGAAAAGTTCTACATTAGACTGTTGCAGGGCGGCTAGACTAATAGTTTTCAAAATTTTTAAAAGAAACTGATTTAAGCTATTTATGCTTAGAATTTGGCTATGGAGTGAAAAATATTTTCCCAGACTTTCTTCGAGTGAATTAATTTCTTGTGCAACTTTGACAGAATTTTTGTTAAAAGATGTTATAAAATTATTGTACCTTTTTATAGTATCTAAAGCGTAGGTGGTGGAGTTATTGACAACTGTAATTATTTCGGACTGTTTTGACTCAAGTGCTTCAATGTGTTTTTCCAAAAATATGCGATCATCTTCATCGAGATTTCCTGTGATAGATTTTATCACTGAACCTAAAACATTTATTAAGCCACGCTTTCTTCGTGTACGTACTATTTTTTGAAAATTATCTAACGTTTCTTGATATAAAATGCTATATTCTTTAAGTATATTTTGATAAGGAGAGGTAGGAATTTTGTTAAAGAGTAGAGGATGAATCATTGCTGCCTTGAGAGAGTTATCAATAGAAGTAAGATTTATAGTTACTATATGGCGATGATAGTGGTCAAACATTTGAGCTTGGCCGACTAGTTCCTGATAGTATCCATTATTGGGGATCGGGCGCACTTGAAGGGCCAGGCTGTGGCTCATCATTTGGCCGGTCCTGTAACAAGGTAGCCTTGCGTAAACGTTTAATATTTCTAGGGTGCGTATTTGTGGGCCTATCTTTTGAGGTTACCGCTTCAATTTGGGTTTCTTTGGCTGAAGTAACTTTTGCTGAGACATAGGGTGCAGTAAGTTTGTTACGAGGATTTTTCTGAATATACACAGGATCTCCTGGTCTGGGGGCTGGGGCAGAATCTGGCAAATTTTCGTTACGTTTTTCTAAAACTGCAGATTCCTTGTCATGAAGTTTTCGATAAAGGGAGTCGATGAAAGGTCGAAGTTCGTCTTTGTGACGTTGGTTATATTTTTCGTATACCGGCATATCATCGTCAAATTGAATTTCTTCGGCATATGGACCATAAAGAACAGAAAATGGGGAATAACCAGTAGCAGAATGGATTGATTGATTATAGATTAGGACACAATGTGTTACTAAATCGTTGAAATATTCTTTGGGACGTTCATCTTGCATAACACGGAGTTTTTCGATGAAAGTTGAGTGAAATCTTTCAATGGGGCTATTAGAATTTGGATTATTTACCGTGATATAGTGAAGTTCGATACAATGGAGTTTCATGAATTCCTTGAAAAGATTATTAGAAAATTCAGTACCTGCATCACAAACAATTTTTCTAGGATAGTTGTGATGTGAAAAATAATGTCTCAATTTACTTAAAATTGTAACTGTCGTTTTATCAGAAATTTGGTAAACCTGAGCATACTTAGAAAATGAATCAATAATTGTCAGAAAGTTATCTTTGGAACACGAAAAGGTATCTATATGTAAAATATCAAAAGGCTTTTGTCCTAGAAGAGGGCCTTTCAAAGGAAGCTTATAAGGGTGTCTTTCATATTTATTTCGTAGACAGATATCACACTGATTAATGAAATTTGATATGGTGCAACGCATATTTGGCCAATAATATTTAAGTTTCAACTGATTGAGGGTTTCGACAATACCATTGTGATTTTTCTTATGATAATTTTTAACACATTGAATTTGGGATTCGGAATCTTCTATGTCCTGTACACGTTTAGTACAGAAGAAAATTTGAATTGTATCATTGTACGTATTTCGAACATACTCGGAAATATATTTTTGAATATCGGGATTATCAGTGAGAATGTAATATCGCTGATTGGGGGCTATTATATCGTGAAGCGTTGTCTTGACATCATTTTTCCAATTTGATTCGACTAAGGTCACAAGATATTGATGCTTGGTTTTGAACTTGACAGAGTAACGAATTGAATGTTTATCGCCAAATTTCAGAATAATTTGGTTTGCGAAATGATTTATGGGTTCCTCGGAAAATGGAACCGTGGCAACTGGATTCTCGAGAGCGGAATGTTGGGTGGATTGACCGGTTTCCTTTTCGAAAGTTTCATTGACAAAATCATCGACGTCAAAGGGGTCGTCATCAAAAGATTCATCTGAAGACTCTGAAGGGGGATTGGCAATAATGGATTCAGTTTCATGCATATTGATCTCTATGCGGGATAAAGCATCTGCTACGATATTTTCTTTACCTTTCTTATATTTTATGTCGAAATTATAGTCCTGAAGTTTGAGTTTCCATCGAACTAAGCGAGAATGGGGTTCACGAATTTTGTGGAGCCAGACAATGGGGTTATGGTCAGTTTCTACAGTGAATTTTACTCCATAAAGGTAGGGACGAAAATGTTTGCAAGAGTCTACTATAGCAAGAAGTTCTCTTTCTATAGTTGAATAATTTCTTTCGGCAGTATTGAGAGTACGGGAGTAGAAAGCGACTGGTTTTCCTTCTTGAGAAAGGACAGAACCAATAGAAATACCTGAAGCATCTGTAGTGAGTGTGAAAGGTTTTGAAAAATCCGGATATTGAAGTATGGGGGAATTACTTAGGGCGGCCTTACATTTTTCGAATGCTTCTATATATTGTGGATTGTTAATGTCAATTTTCTCACCTTTTCGGATACATTTTGTCATGGGGGCAGTAATTTTAGAGAAATTATGAATGAAACGTCTGTAGTAGCCGACTAGGCCAAGAAAACTTTGAATTTCTTTCCTTGTCTTAGGAATTGGATAATTTTCAATTGCATGAATTTTCGAGGGATTAGGCTTTATGCCTTCTGGAGTTACTACGTGACCAAGGAATGCCACTTCTTTACAAAGAAATTCTGACTTATCAGGCTGTATTTTCAAATTTACGTCACGAAATTTTTGAAATATTTGTTTTATGTGAATAAGATGATCCTGAAGACTTCTAGAAAAAATTATGACATCATCCATAAATACAAAGCAAGACTTATAAATATAATCTCTTAGAACTTCATCCATCATTCTTTCGAATGTGGCAGGGGCATTTCGGAGACCCATTGGCATCCTTAAATACTCAAAATGGCCTTGGGGGACAGTAAAAGCAGTTTTTTCAATGGAATCTGGGTGAACTTGGATTTGATGAAATCCTTGGGCCAGGTCAAGGGTAGTGAAATATGTACATCTGCCGAGGTTATCTAGAATTTCGTCTATACGGGGTATTGGGTAACGTTCCTCTATAGTGTTTTCATTAAGCTTTCTAAAATCAATAACCATACGAAATTTCCTTTTTCCTGATGCATCAGCCTTTTTGGGGATGAGCCAACAAGGGGATGAATATGGACTTATGGAGGGGCGTATAATATTGTTTTCTAATAATTTATTAATCTGAGATGAATTTTCTGGGAGCATTGCTCTCGGATATCGATAGGTTCGAGAAAAAATGGGTTTGTCATCCTTAGTACGGATAACATGTTTAACAGAGCCTGTGAAAGTGAGAGGAGAATCTTCTGTATGAAAAATGTCCTTGTACTGATGACATAATCTAAGTATTTTTTGTTTTTCTTCTGCATTTAAATGCTGAGTTCGAATCATGTTGATATTGAAAGAATTACTAGGTGGGTTATCTGGAAGCTTTTCGTCAAATTCTGAAAGAGGGGTAACAGAGACGGGCTCTGAAAAATATAAGTCAATATCCTCTGACTTGGGAATTTCAATATATCCATCTTTAGCACAATGTATAGACTCCGGTAAAATAATTTGGCCTTCATGAAAGATTTCTGGGACAACTATCTCACCATTATTCACAGATACTGGAATACTGAGGCGATTAGCCGAACGATAAATAATTTTGAATGGAATTTCAATGTTCAATTTTCTGATAGAAAATATATGAGATTCATAATCAATATTAGCACCTAATTGATCAAGTTCACTAGTACCAAGCAGAATATCAAAATCATCGTGCCAATCGGCAATTCTGACTGTGAGGGGTTGCTGTATGCCAATTTCATCAAATATGGGGTAGTAAAGATTTCGATTGTAAGTTTTTGGAGTTTTCATACAAATAAGGGTAAAGGGTTCATAGAATTCATATCTAGAGGGGGTTGAATAAGGCTTAAAACGAAATTTTTCTTTTGCTAATTTTCGGGTTCTGGAGTCAATAAGAGCTTCTAACGAATTTTGTGGATACTCAGAACTCATGGAAAAATGGAAAATGGACTTACAGAAGGAGAAGACGAATCACCGTGATTATCATCCCTGTATGGTCCTCCAAATTGTCCTGTTCTGTGGTATTCGGTGGTTAACTGCCAAGTCGTAGAAACGAGCCGATGATCCTTAGGGATGTCGTGCAGTTATCCTGTTCGCAGCGCCACTTAAATTCCAGGAACCAGCAAATCACTTTTTAAAAAATATTTATTTGTTAATCGTACAAAGTTGAGCTCTAGACTGACTGAATTATATAAAATACATGATAAGGTAAACTTAGCTGACGCAGCATTTCCTGAGTTCATCTTCCACACGCGCCGTCTGGTCAGCTGGGTCGATGTCCGGCTGGATACATAACTTGCTAGATAATTTTTCCTCAGCACGCTTGACTTATATTATGTCGATAATTCAGGGTTTTGACTTCATAAAATACTATTATGGCCTTATAATTTAGTTGTTCGTTAAATAAAAATTAAAATTCGATAGTCCTTTGTCAAAATAAATAAATTTCAGTACACAAATAGAAAATATATTTAAAGTTTGCAGAAAAATCGAAATACCTCGGAAACTGATGAATGTAGGTATATGAAATGTTATACAAATATGAAAGACCATATTGCAAATAATTTTTTGATATAATAAAATATGGGGGTTACATTTAAAAAAAAAAAAGAGAAAATCTAGATTTTGCATTCTACCTCCCCTGTATATGAATATGCATCGTCGACTTTTTTTATAGCCTGCGTTAAAACTAGAGGATTTTTTTTTATCTATCTTGCCATGTAAAAAAATAATTTTTAATTCATGAATTTTCAATATATCCATTTGACAGTGATTTGTCTATAAAAATGGTAATAACTTTTGAAATACCCTGTAAGATGTTACAATACCTTATACTTTAAGAACAGGAATCATTAATAGAATCTAAATATGGAACAATATATAGGGTGTCTCATTTAAAAAAATGTATGTTTGCATCACCACATAGTTATCACCTTGTATGAATGAAAATATTTTCTGAGCAAGGAGGGTATCCTAGGCTACAACTTTTATATACAAATATTTTCGTTATCTTCTGTAGTAGAGGAGCTGTCGATCCGGTACTTATTGTGTTATTGTGACAAAACGTGATGTAATATACAGACAAGTCTGTACACTTGTACACCTCCGATCCAGATTAGGTTATATCATCTGCTTGTGCATTGCATTGTATCACAACAAATAATATCAAATAGAATTTTGAACAGCTTCTTAACGAGAACAATAAATTTGTGTTACATGATAGCTCTTCACACAATTAGTATGCTCAGTTGCATATGAATATTTGTGCTCTAAATTTGTGTACTTGTGCTCAATAGTACACAGTTGACACATGACACTATTGACAGTGAGAGTGTGGCCTAATAATGGTTACAAATTGAATGATATTATTACCTGGCTATCTTCTATAGTAACTGGTAGAAAATGGTTTCTAGTCTGTTTCTTACAGTCATTATTAATTATGTAATTACTCTCATTATCTGAATTACTGTATGTTTGAGTATGTTTAGTCAAACGTTTATTTTCTTCTGATTCCACCATATAACCCTCAGGGTGAGCTGCAAATTTTTCTACTCCCACATTTTTCTGGTTTGTCTGGGTACATGCCACTTTCAATTTAGGTTTATTGAAATCGAATGGTGGTACTCTTCTTGTCAAGCTACTTGTACTTGCATCATCCTCTGATGAAATGGCTTCCTCCAATTGACTTGACTTGATGGCATCTGAAAATACCTTTTCTGAAGTTTTACTGGACAATTTGAATCAGTAAGCAACATATTTAATTTCTGTTAACATTCAGATGAAACTATCACATATCCAATGCTGTCAAACTGCAACTGAAAATATTTTCTTTTGAACTTTACTAATTAATTATATCATAGTTAGAAATGCTGATAACGTAGTTAGAAAACTATTCCAGGCATAAATTATAAAAAAAAACTAAAAAGTGATGACATTGTTGTTTCCACAAAGGGCTAAGCTCCACCCCAGGGATCTATAGAGCGAAACATATTCTATGTTGGTCAGTGACAAGTGAAGATTTGAATCGATCATTTCTTAAAAGTTTAAGATCCACTTCTGTATAGCCTTGATGCTGCATGCCAAGAAAAATGGCTAGAAATCATTGAACTACTGAATTTCGAGATAGCTAAACTGGAAGATGCAAATCTTCCTGCTAAGACAGACAAAATATGCAAGATCATGGCTGGCAAATTCTTTACTGACATCCCTATAAAAGAAGAAATTTTTGGGAAGCTGGAAGTTTTCAGCCTATAGCACTACTTTCTACCATTTGCAAACTGCCATTATTATAGAGTTGTCACAAATAATCTGAAAAAAATACTTATTGAACAAATTGGTTTCCTATCCAATCAAGGCTGAGGTAATGGTTTAACAAACAACTCAAGACTTCTACTATCTTTGTCTTCGAATATTAATATTCAAAGATCTTTGTTGAGTGATCAGCAGCATATATGAAAACAAGGAATTATATACAAATTCTATGAAAGCT
Source organism: Callosobruchus maculatus (assembly GCA_951848785.1). Lineage (NCBI taxonomy): Eukaryota > Metazoa > Arthropoda > Insecta > Coleoptera > Chrysomelidae > Callosobruchus > Callosobruchus maculatus. Next base: position 974,426 of record CATOUR010000010.1, on the reverse strand, counting down.
GACAATAACAGGCCTGAACTACAGTTGAAACATTTTGATTTGCAAACAACTGAATGCTGGAAATACAATATGGATCACAGATAGTTGCAGAAGATATGTATATTAAAAATCTGTTACAATGAAACTAGCAGTTTTTAAGTTATAAAGTAATAGGTATAAAAAAAAAAATTGGAAAAAACTCTTAACACCAAGGTATTCAAGGAGACAAGATAACTTTTTTAGGGCAATGGGAGTGTGCTTTATAAATAGTAGACTTTATATAAGCAAAGAATGTCGAAATCAATGAAAATGAAGAAAGCCCTTCAAGGTTTAAAGAAAAACCAGGTGCATCCATATGTGCAGAGCGTGCAAAGCACATGTGCACAATCCTTTAGGGGCGCCATAACACAAAAGCAAAATTAACTAAATAAAACAAAAGGAGAGAATAATAGGATTAGGCATATATACACACGAAATTTTATTAGTATGTAATCCAGTTTGCCCGAGTTGATTTGTTTGTATCTGAAGCTTCTGGCATGCAACCTTATTCAGACTTAAAAATCTCTAAGAATTATTTAAGATCGACAATGTGTCAAGAAAGATTGTCTGGGCTAGCAATATTCGCAATTAAACAAGAAATTTTTGATGCTATAAATTTTAACGATGTAATTAACGAATTTGCAACAGCCAAGTCTCTGAAAGTATTGCTACTACAATAACAATTTTTTTATTTTTGTATTGTACCAAGTAATAATTTTTGATTTTTTAACAAAGTTACCTAGGTATTTGAGATCAGAAGCATTTGCATATATTTTTAAATACCAGAGTATAAGTAGAAAGTAGAATTTATATTATACAGGGTGTCCCACGACAATTAAGACAAGCAATATATCAGAACTGGGCAGTAGTAGCGAATTATAATTTTGGGGGTGTAAATTAGGGCAAATATAGTATCTTTTCTTATTATTGCGTCACCCAATGAGGTATTTGTTTTTGGTCACGTGACGTCCGATTCAAAACTTTTAATGATCATATTAATGCCTTTTTATGTTCCCCCCAATAAAATAATTCCAACAAACTACAGGCTTGGGGTCTAAAGAGATTAATTCAAGAGGTACAGGTACTTAAAGGATAATACTACTACCATTGATTATAACCATGTACCCCTACAGTTAAATTACTTTGGTAGTGTTACATACTTGTAGTGGTACAGTACTCTAAGTACCTGTAGCTCTTTAATTAATCACTTTAGACCCCAAGTGTGTTAGTTTGTTGGAATTGATTTATCGGGAGGAACAGAAAAAAATCACAAATATACAGGGTATCCCATTAAAAATTTTGAATCTGATGTCACATGACTAAAAACAGATACCTCATTGGGTGACACAATAATAAGAAAAGATAACTATATTTGCTCTAATTTACACCCCTAAAATTATAATTCGCTACTACTGCCCAGTTCCGATATATTGCTTGTCTTAATCATCATGGGACATTTGTTGATATTAGGCAGTAGTACTGTTTATTGTTCCTAAAAAATGTTATTTTTAATTTTCGTTTATTTTCTAGTATTTACATATAAACAACATGCATGTACCCTATTAGTTAAGTAAATGCTGTAAAAGAATTCATTTCAATTTATTTTGTTTTATACTGTTTGTTTAATTTTGATATTTTAGTCTACAAATAAATATTACATCTAAAGTTCAGCTTTTTGCTTTATTTCAAGCACCTGCCCTACCTTCAAAAAACAAAAATAAAAAAACATTATCCAAAACAAAAAATGTTTCATGGTAAACTTTATTCAAATGAAAAAATATATACCATGAATTCTCACCATATTTTACTTAACCCTTAACTGGTAACGTGCCGTCTGTGAGACTGCAAGCAATCTTAAATTCGACCCCACAACAAAACCTTACTGAATTTCTGGTAATTACCTCAACTAATCTATCTGCCATTGGTATCCCATTTATATCCCATTTATCAATAAGTTTGCGTAAACAACATTCCAGATGTGCTTAGTTGTTAGTTCGGTTCAGTCTGTGAGACTGAACCTTACAGAATTTTTCTCAACTGGTAGTCATGGCAGGTCCATCATTTTTTACCAAAATATTTTTATAGGTGTATTGCTTTACTTATTATCAATCCCAAAATATATAAATTTGAGTGTGGTCAAAGTTTTTTTTTTATTAAATTGGTCCTACAAATTTGTGCTGCTAATTTGTGCTCTAGTTAATAATTATCATAATTTTTTTTCTTTACATCACATGTTCTGCTACTTTATAAAAAATTATTATTAAAGGATATATACCCAACAAATCTTCATGCATTTTTTCCAAAAAATAATTAGGAGAGTTTGATTTTTTAAGCTTCAAAGGGGTTACAGTCTCACAGACTGCACGTTACCAGCTATGCCCCGAATTTGCATGTTACCGGTTAAGGGTTAATATAGATATTATTTTGTATATACCATAACAATGGGAAGAGCTGCTAAATATGGGCTTGGAAGAGCATGCCTTTTCAGCTTTGAAATCTCTATAGTGTTTTGCAAAAATTGGTCACCTTAGTTAAAACCTTGATTGAAACTAAGCCTAATTAGCTTTAGTTATACTTCGTCACAAAATTTCAATTAACTCACACTTAAATATATAGCATACCTAGAAATTCTTGTCCAAAATATAGTCTGTCACAGCCCAGTTGTACTAATAGTTTCAATGTACCAACAACTATAGGAGTTTTGTTGCTTATAAGTACTGGTAAATTTCTACAGCATGTTAAACATTTAGATTCAATAAATTCACTGAAATTAAATTTGGCATATCCAAATATATATGAGGATTTTTGCTTTGGGCATCTGTAACATACTTTGAACTCAAGATGTATCTGATCTAAGTCAACTGAGGCTAAATTTTTAATATTATGAATAGATACATGCTTGAAAGGAAGATAGCCATTAGAAAGTTTAGAGCATAACCTGACACAATTTTGAGAGAAACTTTTATTCTGAATGTTGCTTGAAATCTTATCAGGTATATGATATTCTAGAAAAAAAGTAATGGACAGAATAGATGCTTCATCTGTACAATCTGCTAATACTTTTTGAATACCCCTCTCAGTTAATTTAAAGTTATTTATAGATAGTTTTAATGAATCTGCATAGTCTAAATGCTGTAAATTAAGATTATGTGGCCCAGGCCCAGTATTTATTGTTTTATCATAGTTGGGATTTATTTTCATCCTTTGATTAGGGGTAGATGACAAGTATGAATTATATATCTGACAAGTGGTACACTGACATAGTTCAACCTGAGATGTTAAGCTTCTGGTTGTAGTGCGACACAACTCTGGGGCTGATAAAGACCGAAGTGTATCTAAAGCTAATTGTTCTTCCTCTTTGGTCATACATTCTCCTCTAATAAAGGCGTCTAATCTTTTTTCATCTACATCTGTGCAAGGGTTGTGATCCTCAAAAGCCAGGATTTTATTTCTGCTTAAATTCGCTTTACTATACGGAAGAGTGCTTAAATCTTCCCTGTAGATTATATCTGTGTTGAAAGGGTCATTTTTTAAGATAGATTCGATCATTGAAGCTCGTAATTTTTGGCCCTGCTTTAAGATTCTTTCTACTAATCTGCTGTCGACCATATTGAGGACAGAGCATTTTAATTTGTTAAATCGGAAACAATTAGGTTTTTTAAACACAACACTAACCACTATTTAACACGAAGATGATAAATAACTGGTTTACATTCAAATAATTTATGTCGGTTTTTTGGTTTACCAAGGACTAGTAAATCTAGTAAATCAACAATCAACACAAAACAAAAACAAGCGTCCGACGTTCGACACAGGTTCGACATTCGACCTGTGATTCGACCACAGGGCTGTTCCAAATGACGGTTCTATCACCGTCCTAGAACTGTTTTCATCATGCCCCGCCATGGCCGACTCTACACTAGGCCGGAGCCTTAGATGTGGCAACGTGGCTTAGCTGTCAAATAGTGGGCATATAGTTTCAGAATAATTATTACATTTTATATGTATTAGAGTTCATCTGGGTTAATAAATTAAGAAAAAAATGCTTTTTAGAACTACTACTACTAATACCACTTACATCTGATGTCTGGTTCATCATAGTCAGACACTACAAAATAAAAATAAAGCAACCTGTTTCCTGCTGCCACTTCACTTCCACTTGAATGAACACCCAATTTTCTTTGTAAATTGTCACTTGAGCTAGAAAAATTCACTATTAGTTCACTGTGAAGCCATTCTTGCTGATCTTGATTCCTTTCACTATCAAATCTTTTCATAGGTATGCCCAGATGCATGCCCTCATTGGCTTGCCCAGATGAGTTCTATTAACTGTATTTTTCTGTGATATTTGGGGGGTCCAGAAAACATTGTAGGTACCACATTGTGCAAAATACCTTTTAGAACTACTACTACTAATACCACTTACATGTGATGTCTGGTTCATCGTAGTCAGACACTACAAAATAAAAATAAACGGAACCTGTTTCCTGCTGCCACTTCCACTTAAATGAACACTCAATTTACTTTGTAAATTGCCACTTGAGCTAGAAAAATTCACTATTAGGTCACTGTGAAGCCATTCTTGCTGGTCTTGATTCCCTTTCAATATCAAGGTATGCCCAGATGCATGCCCAGATGAGTTCTATTAACTGTCCTTTTCTGTGATATTTGGGAGGTCCAGAAAAAAATGTAGGTACCACATTGTGGTTTAAAATAGGTCTTATCCTTTGAAATGTTTGTAATTATTGTCTTTATTCTTATAAATATAATCAGCCCTTATGAGGAATACCTTTCACCCACTTCTGTTTCTGGGCATGGCCTGGGGCATACCTACGAAAGGATTTGATAGTGAAAGGGAAATCAAGACCAGCAAGAATGGCTTCACAGTGACCTAATAGTGAATTTTTCTAGCTCAAGTGACAATTTACAAAGTAAATTGGGTGTTCATTTAAGTGGAAGTGGAAGTGGCAGCAGGAAACAGGTTGCGTTTATTTTTATTTTGTAGTGTCTGACTGTGATGAAACAGACATCAGATGTAAGTGGTATTAGTAGTAGTAGTTCTAAAAAACATTTTTCTTAATTTATTAACCGAGATGAACTCTAATACATATAAAATGTAATAATCATTCTGAAACTATAGGGCCACTATTTGACAGCTAAGCCACGTTGCCACATCTAAGGCTCCGGCCTAGTGTAGAGTCGGCCATGAATCACCGTTTTTAGAACTGTAAAATGGGCGGGGCACGATGAAAACAGTTCTAGGACGGTGATAGAACTGTAATTTGCAACAGCTCTCGACCAACGAAATGTCAACCGTTCGACACAACCGTCAGTGAACCCTTAGACAAGGAAGGAGAGAGGACGGAACGCGCGATTGCCATTTGTTACCAAATGGCACCAAAATTGTACCAAAGCGCTATTAAATTTACCTGTGAGACTTGATTTCTGGCTCCATCCTGCTGCTGTGGCTTCTACAACCGTAAGCTGCACACCCTACCATTATGCACTCCGCAATATTTTACAATGATTGGTCTTAAAAGGCCATAAAAAAAGATTTTTGACAGCTGTCAAATAGCTATTTATTTTCGGTCACAGTTAATTCATATAGCATCAAACGGGCATGTGGTATCCCCTCTCGTTCCTTATCTAAGGGTGAACCTAACCTCATTAAGGGCCGGTTGTACAAATGCGGGTTTAGCACGAGCTTTGTTAAGACTAAGCTTAGCTAAGCTCAGGCTTAAAGTCGACACCCGTTGTACAATGGTCGGCTTAGCTAAACCTGGTTGATAATGAAATTCACTACAGTTGGCATCAATGAAGCAACACATACTAACACAATCATCTCAAAAATTACCTTTTTTGGTTAGGCACATATGACAGTTTGTGTCAAATTTCAGCAACGACCGTTTCTGTCTCTGTTCTTTCATTTGCTCTCTTTGCTAAATTAGACACAAATCTTTCAAAAAATATGACCTAATAAAGTGACAAGCAATTTGAAGGTTCATCCTTGACATATCATGTCACTTGTATCAGGTTAGGTTTAAACCTCAGCTAAGCTCGCGTTAAGCTTCGGCTTACGTAAGCTCGTGTTAGGCTTGGAGTGGGGGGCTAAGCCAGCATTGTACAATGGACGTTTTGCAACTGACGTGGTTTAACGTCGGCTTACCTTAAGCCGAAGCTTAAGCTTGCATTGTACAACCGGCCCTAAGAATTACCCAACCATGGCCGACTCTACACTAGGCCGGAGCCTTAGATGTGGCAACGTGGCTTAGCTGTCAAATAGTTGGCCTATAGTTTCAGAATAATTATTACATTTTATCTGTATTAGAGTTCATCTGGGTTAATAAATTAAGAAAAATACTTTTGAGAACTACTACTACTACTAATACCACTTACATCTGATGTCTGTTTCATCACAGTCAGACACTACAAAATAAAAATAAACGCAACCTGTTTCCTGCTGCCACTTCCACTTCCACTTAAATGAACACTCAATTTACTTTGTAAATTGTCACTTGAGCTAGAAAAACTCACTATTAGGTCACTGTGAAGCCATTCTTGATGGTCTTGATTCCCTTTCACTATCAAATCCTTTCGTAGGTATGCCCCAGATGCATGCCCAGATGAGTTCTATTAACTGTATTTTTCTGTGATGTTTGGGAGGTCCAGAAAACATTATAGGTACCACATTGTGCTTTAAAATAGGTCTTATCCTTTGAAATGTTTGTAAATTATTGTCTTTATCCTTATAAATATAACCAGCCCTTCCGAGGAATACCTTTCACCCACTTCTGTTTATGTCCCTTATTGGACGCACAATTGCTAGTGCAACCTGGTACTACACACTTTGCAGGCATCTTTTTATCTTTATAGTTTCGTTTGTGCAGGTAAATAAGTAGAAACACATTAAAAATCACCTTGCAACGTTCTTTTCACTCTGGAATAAGGTTATGTTGGGCCATGATTTGGTATGTCCTCTACTGGGCTGCAACCTGGTACTACACGCTTTGCAGGCATCTTGTTATCTTTATAGTTTCGTTTGTGCAGGTAAATAAGTAGAAATACATTAAAAATCACCTTGCAACGTTCTTTTCACTCTGGAATAAGGTTATGTTGGGCCATGGTTTGGTATGTCCTCTACTGGGCTGCAACCTGGTACTACACGCTTTGCAGGCATCTTGTTATCTTTATAGTTTCGTTTGTGCAGGTAAATAAGTAGAAATACATTAAAAATCACCTTGCAACGTTCTTTTCACTCTGGAATAAGGTTATGTTGGGCCATGGTTTGGTATGTCCTCTACTGGGCTGCAACCTGGTACTGCACGCTTTGCAGGCATCTTATTATCTTTATAGTTTCGTTTGTGCAGGTAAATAATTAAAAACACATTAATAATCACCTTCCAACCATATTTTCTGCTCCTGGAAGAATACACATGATATGACAACAAATGAAAACTCGGCCCGCTGATTCAGTGTTGCCATATTGCATGCTCCGGCCTAGTGAGTAAAGTCGGCCATGACCATCGAGTCATGACCGAACCCAACCGAATCAAACTTTTTTATCTATGGATTTACCCTTGGACAAGGAAAGAGAGAGGACGGAACGCGTGACTGACATTTCTGTTACCAAATGGCACCAAAAAAGTACCAAAATTTACCTGTGATAGGTGATTCCTGGCTCCTTCCTGCTGCTGTGGCTTTTACAACCGCAAGCTGCACACCCTACCATTATGCACACCACAATATTTTACAATGATTGGTCTTAAAAACACTAAATATCATAAAATATATTTTGGTGGCTATTCATTTTCGGCAAGAGCTAATGACAGCAAATTAAATAGCATCAAACGGGAGTGCGGTACCCTGTCTTTCCTTATCTAAGGATTTACCATTTATGATTCTTTGTTGCCTTTCTACATCTACTTTCTAGTTTCTAATAGCTCACTTTATCTTTACCTTTCTCACCTCACCAGCCTCACCTACGGTTCATTCGGTTCGTCTTCCTTAGACTGTCAGATTTTGGTGTAAATTTTAAATCTTTGTATTTTTTTAAACTGCTGCACATAATTTTTGTCAAATTAGTTCGCTATATTGTGATGCTTCTGTAATTGCAGGAATAGGCTGGACCATTGAAACACAGGCTTCAGACCAAAAACTGTATATTAGATCTGTTTTGGTTCAATGTCCGCACTGTTTCACCTGCCAGGTACCGATTGCCATTTCCTGTCGCCATGCAGTACCTAGCTCGTGTAAACAGCACGTGTATCGCTGACATTTCAATAATGTGTAATGTGCAACATTAGCACTCCTACAAACTAATACCAAAACATAGACATAGACGTAGGGTGCACCACACCTCCCTTTCCGAAAGAATGGACTTCATTCTGGCCACAAATGAAGTACATTTCATTGGTTTGATACTTTTAAATTAAACTAACAATGGTGCACTCTACGTTTTAACCAAAAAAGAGAAAAAAAAAATACAAACGATTGGGTACCCTGCTATAGAAATTATATAACTTAACTAAGAAACCAAACATTGACAAAAAAAATATATGAGAATAAGAATAAAAAAAATATTAGATTACATTCCTGCATACCTAGCAATATATAATACGTACATATAATTGCTTAAATGAATGCAAAAACGCTAAACCGTGCATTGTTTACCGGCGCCGGTTATGCGGTTATTCACACTTCGGTCTATGTATATTGCAGCAAAATGGGTCGCTTCATAAGAAAAGCAAAATGTGCAGTTTCTATGTTTACTTTCGTTCGGTGAAACGTTGAACTCTGTTTTTATGGACTGTGATGATTTTTTCATCTCTATTATTTTTAATTTTGCAATTGACACCATCTACCCCAATTACTGTATACGGACCTCTGTACCAAGGGTCGAACTTGTTCCGAATTTCATTATCCAAAATTACTAATTCTCCCCGTTTTAACTGGAATTCATTAGCTGACCTATCATAACCAATTTTTCGACGTTCTTTTTCTTTAGCAATAAACTCATTTGCTCGTTTATGAGCTAACTGTAACCTATATCTTGCTTCTTGATAATAGGAATCCACGTTATATACAGGGTCTACCATGCCATTAAGAAGCATAGCTGGGATATCGGCTCGCCGTCCAAAAACTAGCTCAAACGGAGTAAAATTATGATATATACTAGGCGTGGTATTGTAGCAGAAACTATAAAATATAACCCATCGGTCCCAATCATCAAAATTACTGTTGATGTACATCCTCACATATTCATTCAAAACTCTATGATTTCTCTCACATCCTCCGATTGTTTGACTATGATATGCGGTAGAGATTTTATGATCTATGTTATAATAATAATAATAATACATTTATTTCCGACAGGTTACACCCAATAACAGGAAATGCTAAACAATGCCAAGATAATAAAACTTACAAAAGTTGTTACATGCTAAGTGAACTAGATTTGTATATACTAATGATGGACTGTTTGTTATCTAAATTAATGTCACAATACTCACAGATCGAATTAAACAAAAAACACAAAGTGAAAATAGGCGACTTCTTCATAACATTGGTATTACAAGTGGGACAATAAAAAGCTGCTTGTTGTCTGCTTCCTAACCTAGGTATATTAAAATTGATTTTACTCAGCAAATAAGAACAGTCTACTGAGTTGTGCAGAATATTGTACAAAAATGATAAGCTAGAAATTTCACGTCTGATAAGCAAAGAGTCTATGCCAAAAAAAGACAATAAGTTGTTGTGGTTATATCCTCTCTCAGGGTAAATACCACTACACTTATAAAGAAAATACTTAAGTGCTTTACGTTGCACGCTCTCAATAAGATCTATCGAGTTTTTGTACATAGGAGACCAAATTAATGTTGCATACTCTAGCTTACTTCTGACAAAAGCAAAGTACAAAATTTTCAAGCTTTCAACGTTTGAGAAGGTCTTCCAATTTCGAATACAGTATCCTAACAATTTCGAAGCCGAAGAAGTAATATGATAGACTTGATCATTAAAAGTTAGTCTTTGGTCAAAAATTACACCAAGATCCTTGAAGTTTGGTGGTCTTTCAAGTTCTATACCATTAATGTTATAATTGAAGGTAATTACATTAGTTTTCCTGGTATACGATATTATCTTACATTTTGCTACATTGAGATCTAAATAATTTTTGGTACACCCTGTACAGACTACAACCAAATTTTCTTGTAAAAGACGGCAATCCTCAGTTGACTTAATATTCGCATATATTTTAAGATCATCAGCGTATAACAAGTGCGAGCATTGAAGTTTGGATGAAAGGTCATTAAAAAAAGCAGTGGTCCTAAATTCGATCCCTGGGGAACTCCAGAAGCCGCTGTGAAATGTTTTGATCTGTAACCCCCATATTCTACAAATAAATTTCTCCGAGACAGATATGACTGAAAAAGGGCGATTAAGTCGTCAGTTAGTCCTACTGCCCTGAGTTTAGCTAGTAGTAAGTAATGATCGACTCGATCAAAAGCTTTCTGAAAGTCTGTGTATACAACGTCAACTTGGCTCTGCGTATCTAATGCTTCCGAAATATATTGAGTTATGCATGCTAGATTAGTCACCGTTGATCTGCCACTCATAAACCCATGCTGATGCGGGGATAACATTCCCTTTACAGACCAGTAAATTGCGTCATAGAGTATAATTTCGAAAAGTTTACCAAAATTGCATAAGATAGATATCTGCCGATAATTAGTTACATTTGCTGTATCTCCATTCTTGTGTATAGGACATATTTTGGTCATTTTCCAAACTGCCGGATAAGTACTTGTTTTTAAAATAAGATTAAAAATAGAGCTAAGAGGCTTCGCTAAAATACGGATGCAGTCCTTTACCAGAAAGCTGGGAATATTATCGTATCCAGATGTCATCTTGTTTTTTAGTTTACTTGACGCTTTAATTATGTCATCTTCACTTACAGAGTTGAGTGAGATCTTAGCAAAATACTCATTTTCTATAAGCTGAGTATACCTAGATTTATCAGATTCCAAAAAAACACTCGAAAAATAATCAGCAAAGGCATCAACAACACCTTGAGGTGAATCTACTGTGCTACCGTTATATTGCACGTTTTGAGGTATTCTGGTTCGTTGATTCTTTGACTGTATAAAAGCCCAAAACCTGTTAGGATCAGTATTTATGGAATCCTCTATTTTTTGTACATATGCAGAATAAGCAACATCAATTTGACTTTTAATTGTCAAGCGTAATTCACGATACTTGACATGAAAGCTATCTAATCCATTCTTTTTAAAACTTCTCCTCGCTCTATCTTTTTTCTGAATATTCGATATAATTTCCTGAGTATACCATGCTGGATATGTACGTGATTTATGCTTGAATTTTGGTACATGACTGTCAAGAATTTGATCCATGGCAGAATATAAGGAAGCACATGCTTCATCGACATTATCTATATCATTAAAATGAGACCAATCAAAGTTCATGAAGTGACTGTACATACTAACAAAATCGGCTCGCCGAAAGTTGTATTTAGGAATGTGACCAAAATCGAAATTCCGTTTAATGACATGCATTTCAAAATCAAATGTAATTGCCGGATGATGGATGTCTTCCTTCACAAGTGGTACCTCATCCTTTTGGACAGAGGTGTAAAAATTTGCCAAAACTAAGTCAAGAAATCGTCCATTATGATTTGCAACATTATTGAAGTTTTTAAGGTTTGAGAATGCACAAAAATTATTCAGCATTTGACACTTGCGGTCATTAAGATCTAGGTCAAAAGTAGGTACATTGAAATCTCCACATATTAATATTCTACAACTGTCAAAAGTGCTATTAAACACTTCAAATGCTTCAAGAAAGTTATTAAATTCCTCCAAGGAAACAGATGGTGGGATATAAACTGAGTAAATTATTAATATGTTAGAACGTAAGATAATCTTGACAGCAACAACGTCAATAAGAGCAAAAACATTATTCAAAGCATCAGTATTCAGTAACGATGCTTGGAATGAATCTTTTACAGCTATTAATGTTCCACCACCTGTAGACAAGTTGGTAGATTGCAGGTCTCTGTCAGCCCTGAATACATTATAGTTCATAGGAAAGAGCTCACTGCTACTTACACTATCAGTCAGCCAAGTCTCACTCAGGCACACCACATCAAGCTCACAGATACTAACAGATTTGAAGGCAGGCCATTGATGAACCCTGCCTAGTGACTGCCAAGTGACAGTTAGGGCACTTAGGTGCACTCATATTATTGAGGAAATTTTCCAATGAATGGCAACACAGGCAGCGGATTACGGAGGCTGATTACTTCCGTTAAATGACAAAAGAAATCGTTTTTATAGCTACAAACAGTAGTACAACTATCACATGGTCCAATGCATACAACTAGACACTTTTCACAATTTTCCTGGCACTAGTTCTTTGGTTAGACCGATGTAAACATTAGCTCGATGCACACCAAGTCGCAGCGTTGCCGACCTTTTGTTGTTTAGGATCTTCAAAAGATTTTCTAAAACCTCATTTTTGTATTCTGTGCCCATGTCGGTTCTAATTTCCTTCATAGGTCCATAAACCAGAATAAAGTGATCCATTATTTATAGCCCTTGCCACCGTTTTAGCCTCCTTATTTGGTACTGGAATGACTGTGACATGTTTAGTTAATTCACACTGGATCGTTATGGCATAAACATTCCCATCTAATGTTTTTACGAACGGCCCAATCGTATCTATACATACGATGTCAAATGGTTTTTGAGGGGTTGGTGTGATAACCATTGGTTCTGAGTGCTGTACCTTTCTTTTATTTAGTTGACATTGCGGACAGTTTTTTATATACATTGCCACGTCGCGAGACATTCCTTTCCATCTGTATCTCATCCTTAACTTTTTCAACAGTTTCTTTTGACCACAGTGTCCTCCACTAATTGGATTGTCATGATATGTTTTAATCAAGCTAGATTTATCCTTTCTACACTTAACCAGTTTGGGAAGTTCATATAAAATAATTTCAGTCTTCTGTAATGCGCGCTGGCCGGCTTCTTTTAGCTGATTAATTGAACATAATTTAAATATATCATCATTAAATTTCATTTTCATCTTAACCACTTTGTGATTACTAGCTAAATTTTCCAGCTGAGAGAGAATTTTCCCTAGAGAAAATTCCCTTTTAGTAATCATTACTTTATCCTCAATGTGAAAGGTATTTTTTAATTCCAAAGACATCCATAGATGTTTTGGCTGAATCTTGAACGTTATTGTTGGAATTCCAAGCAGGTTTGAGTAATCCAGTACCTCATAGATTTTAGGTCTGCCTTTTGAACCTTGTGGACTTGGTGATTTCTCATCGCACTCTTCTTTTATACTTTTATTTTTGGTCATAGATCGCGTGATTGCCAGTACTTGATCAGAATGTGAAGAAATTTTCTTTAAGTCATCAACTGATATTCTAGATGGAGCATCTGCTCCTACGTTTTCTGTTCCTTTTAGATACTCGACTTCAAAGTCATATTCTTCTAGGTCTAAACGCATTCTTGTCAATTTTGATGACGGATTTTTCATTGAAAATATGTATATACACAAGTGGTTTATGGTCTGATATTACTAAGAATTTATTTCCATACAAATATGGGCGGTAGAAGTTAATAGCCCAATGTATCGCAGTCAGCTCCTGTTCAATAGTCGATTTATTTGATTCCCCTTTGGTGAACGTTTTTGATGCATATGCTATAGGCAGATCTTTTCCGTTGTGATTTTGGGATAACACAGCCGAGCATCCAATTTTTGAAGCATCTGTAGTGAGAATAAATTGCTTTTGGAAGTCCGGATATTGCAAAATGGGAGGTTTTATAAGACACTTTTTAAGTTTTTCGAAAGCTGCTTGACACTCTGGTGACCATAAAAAATCTGTCTTTTTCCTAGTTAATTTATTAAGAGGTTGAGTTATTTCTGCAAAATTTGGAATAAATCTCCTGTAATAATTACAGAAAGCGACAAAGCGTTTTACCGAGTCAGCGTTTGTTGGAATGGGATACCTGTTTATTACATCATACTTCGCATCATCTGGTAATATTCCCTCACTCGTAATTTTGTGACCTAGGTAAGTAACGTCTTGTTGGAAAAATTTGCACTTTTCCGCATTCAACTTAAGGTTGTATTTCCTATAAGTTTCAAAAGTAGCTCTAAGATTGAGCAAATGATGAGATTTTGAACACCCTATGACAATTAAATCGTCCATATAGAGAAAACACTTTTCAGGCGTTATTCCTGCAAATGCTATAGCCATCATCCTTTGAAAACTGTTAGGGCCCACTTTAAGACCAAAAGGCAACCTGGTGAATCTATATGAACCTGAATTTGTGCTGAAAGTGGTAATATTTCTAGAGTCTTCGTGTAACGGTATCTGGTGGAAACCAGACTTTAAATCCAACGTTGCGAACCATTTGGCTCTTCCCAGTTGATCCAAGATATCGTCTATTCTTGGTAGAGGAAATTTATCAGATATTAGCTTTTTATTGATTTTTCTGAAATCCACAACCAATCTCCACTTCTTCTCACACGTAGTTGCTCTTTTAGGCACCAATAGTATAGGGCTGTTGAAACCCCCCGAAACTGAATTTTCAATTACACCCTCTTCGAGCATTTTGTCAACTTGTCGATTTATCTCAGCTGTTTGAGAGTATGGTATGCGATAGTTTTTTGTGTAGACCGGTTTTTCATCTATAAGCTTCAGTTTTTGTTCATAAAAATTGTTAGTTATTGTCAATTTGTCTGTTTTTAGTGCAAAAATATCTGAAAATTCCTTACACAGGTTCAACATGTCATTTTTTACAAATTAAGGGATATCCTGATCCTGAAGTTCCTCCAAAAGAGTAGCTTCTCTGTTCTTAGTTTCTGCTTGAACGTTATAAATGGAATAATCACTTAATTTATCTGTTTCAATGTTTAGGTTTTTAATATAGAAACTCTCCATGTTTGTATTCAAAATCCTCACAACTGGATTCAATCTCGAGATGATCGACCCAGCTATAAAGACTCCTGGCATAACTTCCTTTTTCAAAATGACGGAATCCTCTGGCAGATTTTCTAACTGTTTAACTTTACGTAATACTTCGCACCGAGGTGGAATCACTAATACATCTTCCTTTGGACCACTGTGTATCGGTAGAGATATTTCATCTTTAGAAGTTAATAATGTCATTGTCCAGCTAGCGTAATCCAATCGGCACAGATATTTAGTTATAAAATCTCTCCCTAGTATACCATCAGCCGGTATAGGAAAATTTTCCGCCACTATGTGGAAAGTATGACGTAGTGCATACGTATCGTTTATATAAATTTGAGTTGAAGCGGTCCCTAAGCTGTATACTACTCCTTCAGTGACGCCTTTGATACTACTTGTATTCGATCTGTTCAATATTTGCCTGGGATTAATTTTTGTCACCTTGAACAATGATATATCTGCTCCGGTATCTACGAACAAGGTAATCCTATGGTTTCCGGTCGTTTCACAGGCTACGGTTACAAAATTGGAGAGTGACAGGTCCAAGTTGAAAATTTTTATCGTTCCTCCATCTGGCCCAGCTGGAGGTCCTGCTCGTTTCCCTGCTCTGTTTCTGCTTCATAGTTCCTCACGTAGGTGAAATTCGATCTTCCTCTCTGATTAAAACCTCTCCGTCCTTGGCCTCTTGAAGGTCTATACTGATCGCTGCGACTATAACGGTCATATGAAGATGGATTGGATTGGACGGAGTGATTTTGGTTATTGAAGTAATAATTTGTTCCTCTTTGTCCACGTCGATAATTTTGATATGCTCCTCGTGTAAATTTATTTTGCTTCGTATGTAGCACAGCATGCGTATTTTCTTCGGAAGCTATAGTTACATATTTCGTAATAGCTTCTTCACAGCTGGAGAAAGTTGCTGCCTCCATTATTATCTTAATTTTCTCAGAAGTTGTGTTTAGTTTTACGGAGTTCACAGTGCACTGCGTAGCGTATTTTTCAGCGACTTGCCCTGGTACTCCCTCAGCTATATACGCTCTTCTGAGCCTTGCTGATAAGGCTTCGATTTCTGCTGCATATTTGGAAGTATCTTTATTGTATTGTTTCAACGCTAGGAGTTTTGAAGATACCGACTGTGAACTTTCAGTTCTAATACCAGTATTAAGCTTAGCAATGATTTCGTCTAAGCTATCATTATTGCTGATTAGGTCGCGAGCTTTGCCTACTAATTTTATTCTGACAAAAGCCTTTGCGTTTTCTTCATGCCCTATTGAGTTGATTTTCAGCAAGTTTAGGGCATCTATAAATGACTGCAGTTTTTCAGGTGATCCGTCAAATTCATTGGGCGAAATTTTCCCCGCCAAATTAAAAAATTCAAAGTTCGTAGTTGCCATATTTGAAAACGGATTTTCTGCTTCACATGTATTTCCAGTTTCCGAGTCTTCCTCGCTAAAGCTTAAGTCTTCGTCAAAGACATCGATTTTGATAAATTCTATGCAGGAAGTTGGTACCTTATATGGCACTTTTAATACCTGGTATGATCTTACCACACGATCCCTTGAATAGGAAAATAACTTCTTAACTAAGCTGAATTGCCTATCATCAAGATCAGACTGAATAGCTATAACTTCTTTTATAAATTGATTATAATACACCAGCAAATTGTCCCGAATTTCAAGACGAACAGATTCCGTCGTAGGTACCTGTTTCTTTAAAACCCTTTTTGATTCATTTACAATATTTTGCTTTGAATTTGATAATTTAGCCCAGATATCTTCCAAAATAGTCATGTGAGATAATTAAGCGTATCATCTCCTTTACGATAACAATATTAAAATATGAAATATAAATTATTTCACCGACTGAAAGTATTATTTAGACCCATTTTTTTTTTAACTGCAGTAAGTGGAATTACATAAGGTCTTATAGCTATTGACAACTTTTTCATCTTAAATAAAAAGAAAGCAAAATACCCGTTTCATTGTCAACAAAAAAAAAGTGTCACATACCAATTAATCCACAATAATGTATCCAAAAACGCACTATAGCACTACACTAATGATGCTCCCCATGCTTCCGAAGAGTCTTTTTCCGCCGCAAGACACTCAGGCGTCGCCAGCCTGACTCCGTAGTATCATACTTCGGGAAATGTTCTTTTTAATACCCCGACGGTAAGCTTTGCACATTTTTAAGGCCACGATTGATAGTAGTCCGGCCGCGATTATGTACAGCAATACTCTAACGTCTGTGGGTACCCGAATTGAGGTTTTGAATAAAGAAAAAAATATATTTTTTTTGTGATAAATCGAAAGATCATATATAAGTTTTATAACAAAACCGTTTTTGTTTTCTTTTTTTTCGCAATAATTCAAAAGTTATATCAAAATAAAAATGGGTTTTTGAATCGAGTACCGAAAACACGCCGACGGCTCCCGAAACCGTGTGACGTAATGATGGCGGTTAAGATGCTCCTTTGACCAACTACATCCTACATCGATACTAGATTCTAGATTCCCAGCCAAACGTGAAAATACTTGCTAGTAACTAGTGTATATTTGTTGCAATATAGCCGATGATTGAAGTTTGCAGCTCAGGACGACCTCTACGATCGAAATAAATATCTTTTTGAATGTTTGAAATCAGATCCAGTAAGTAAGTAAGTACCTAATCAAATACGTCTTATTGAAACTATCTGGTGCATGTTCGGCTGGCCTAGTGGTTAGAGTATTGGCTAATGGATCCGTTGGTCTGGGTTCAAAGCTCAGCCTGTCCAATTTTTTTTTATTTTTTTTTTATCAAATAATTCATTCATGTGCTTTTTGCACTTGTTATGTACATTTTTTTCTACA
Organism: Callosobruchus maculatus; assembly: GCA_951848785.1. NCBI lineage: Eukaryota > Metazoa > Arthropoda > Insecta > Coleoptera > Chrysomelidae > Callosobruchus > Callosobruchus maculatus. Next base: position 956,552 of record CATOUR010000010.1, on the reverse strand, counting down.
ATCAACATAAATATGTTTTTGCAACAAATTCTATCAGACATATTACTTGCACTGCATAGTGCAAAAACTAAGTACAGGACGCGGGGGACAATTCAAAAAATCAGTTCAAACGGTGTTTGTCCGTCAATATCAACCGCCAATATTTTTTTTAAATGTAATAGTTGGTTAATAAAACAAAATCCATTCATTTTTTAAGTTTTTAATATAAACATAAAATAAAACTCGTAATCACAACAGTCTTCTGTTTATCTCTTGGTATTTTTATTTATTTAACTTTGAGCAACGAACCTTAATAATTAAATTTTCATAAAAATTTAACAAACAAAAATATATAAACGCAATGCAAACAAACAAAACTTATTCTTCTATGAGTTTCAATGTTATAATTATCTTTACTGTACGTAGATGCTTTTCTGTTAAAATATTTGTTAGTAATTTCATCTTATATGAAATGAATCCAATTTTTTTTAATAAATTATTAATATGTACATTCCGACGTAAGTGTGAGTCTAAATATATTCCTAGATACTTTATACTTTTTTCTATGTTCGGGACTAAAAAATATAGTTTTATTTTTGTTTACTTGAAGTGCTAGCTCTTATGTAAAATAATTATACTTATAGTTTATTTATCGTATAATTATTTATTATCAATAATAATATTAAATAATAAAATAATTATTTTAAGTTTTGGTCAAGAAGATAATTATAACATTGAAACTCATAGAAAAATGAGTTTTGTTTGTTTGCATTGCATTTTTATATTTTTATTTGTTAAATTTTTATGAAAATTTAATTATTAAGCTTCATTGCTCAAAGTTAAATAAATAAAGATACCAAGTGATAAACAGAAGACTGTTGTGATTACGAGTTTGACTTACTTTATGTTTATATTAAAAACTTAAAAAATGAATGGATTTTGTTTTATTAACCAACTATTACATTTAAAAAAAATATTGGCGATTGATATTGACGGACAAACACCATTTGAACTGATTTTTTGAATTGTCCACCGCGTCCTGTACTTAGTTTTTGCACTATGCAGTGCAAGTAATATGTCTGATAGAATTTGTTTCAAAAACATATTTATGTTGACCGTAGAAAAAATGTACATAACAAGTGCAAAAAGCACATGAATGAATTATTTGATAAAAAAAAAATAAAAAAAAAATTGGACAGGCTGAGCTTTGAACCCGGACCAACGCATCCATTAGCCAACACTCTAACCACTAGGCCAGCCGAACATGCACCAGATAGTTTCAATAAGACATATTTGATTAGGTACTTACTTACTGGAATCTGTAATCTGATTTCAAACATTCAAAAAGATATTTATTTCGATCGTAGAGGTCGTCCTGAGCTGCAAACTTCATTTATCGGCTATATTGCAACAGATATACACTAGTTACTAGCAAGTATTTTCACGTTTGGTTGGGAATCTAGAATCTAGTATCGATGTAGGATGTATCGTTGGTCAAAGGAGCATCTTAACCGCCATCATTACGTCACACGGGTTCGGGAGCCGTCGGCGTGTTTTCGGTACTCGATTCAAAAACCCATTTTTATTTTGATATAACTTTTGAATTATTGCGAAACAAAAGAAAACAAAAACAGTTTTATTATAAAACTTATATATGATCTCTCGATTTATGACAAAAAAAAAATTGATTCAAAACCTCAATTGCCTGCTCTTCCACAATGAAGTTAGAATTCACTACTCCGGTGTCCGTCACTTCGCTGTATTTTGAATTGGTTTTCCCCATCTTCCGGAAATATAAGCACACTACTGCTTGAAAATAAGCTGCCTAACTTTTATGGCAGGATCGCCATGTGATGCTTCTGTAATTGCAGGAATAGGCTGGACCATTGAAACACAGGCTTCAGACCAAAAACTGTATATTAGATCTGTTTTGGTTCAATGTCCGCACTGTTTCACCTGCCAGGTACCGATTGCCATTTCCTGTCGCCATGCAGTACCTAGCTCGTGTAAACAGCACGTGTATTGCTGACATTTCAATAATGTGTAATGTGCAACATTAGCACTCCTACAAACTAATACCAAAACATAGACATAGACGTAGGGTGCACCACAATATCTCGCCACTGGTTTTTATATGTGTATATACCATTTCATCTAATCATTACCATCGACATTATCACGTTGATCATTTTCCTATTTTATTCTAGTCATTTATATTTTTAGATTAGTAAATATTGAAACTTTATACATTTCATTCATTGAATCTTGACCTGAAAGTGGCGCGCTGCATGATTGATCAACCTAAATATATCTAGTTAGGGGTGGGGAACTTCATTAATGCCTATATATATATTATGCTTCAGACATGGGAAACCTTGCCCATGCCTGAATGAGACCATACGTTAGAGCCTCACCCACGCCTTTTTCCTCATGTGAACCTTCTAACGCTAGCCGGATGAGTTGTGGCGTGGCGGGTTGACCACAGACCATCTAGGGGTTGACGCCTCATTGATTTTTCGGCAGCCAACAATGGCGTTACAACACGTAATGTCGAATATGCCCTTTGATAGTCAATCCATATCGCAGAAAGGTTTCGCATCCTGTGTGATACAGTGGTCAATCAATAGGTTGTCCCTGCAGCCAGCTACTCCTTTCTTAGACCCTATTTGTTCATTTGCGCTGAGAAATACGGGATGTATCAGCTTGAAGGATACGTATGTACAAGACTCTGGTGAAGAGAACATGCGTTCAGACATGTTACTGACCTGTAGTTTTTGGGATCAGACAAATCTCCAATCTCCTTCAAAAGTTTAGCTAATAGAAAAAATACATTTTTAGGTAGTTCAATGTCTGATATTGTTGATTTCGTAAATATTAAAATGTGCTGCCAGATCCGTAAATGAATATCGATTTTGAGATAACACGCTTTTTGGTGTTCTATGATGTCTACATAACGAAAATCCATGTCACTCATTTCCGTCGGTCTGTTTGTCTGTCTGTGTGCGGTTTTCTAGCCTCTTAATCTCAGTAGCTGCTGCATGGATTGTGATGAAATTTGGGCTGCGATATGCTGTAGGTCCGTAGTAACTAATGTTCTTATAATTTTGAAAATCGGTGCATGGGCGGCGGAATAATTAGCAAAAAACAAAAAAATTGAATATCCCTCAAACTTCGTTTTATTAGGTGTTTTACGGGTTCCTGATCATTTTCTACTTTTTTGGGTAGGGGTGAATTTGGGGTGGTTGGGGGGTAGGGGGTTAGAAAACTGAAAAATTTGTTGTATTCATGATTGGCTGTCCATTGACCTGTGAATCAAAAACCTACCGGCATAATACACTTCTTTACGTCCATTCCAACATCGCCTTGCTCATTATAGAAATCAAGGGACTCTAGAATTTGTGATGTATACATACCAGTATTGTTTTAGATCGTTATATATTACGTAACGCGAAAATTATACAATTGATTTTAACGAAATTTTGACACAGTATTACTACCGTGACGAGGATGGAAAACTGGTATGTTTTGGAAAAATCATGTCAGTGGCGGCGCAGCATAATAAAAATTAAAAATATAAAAACAGCTCAAACCTTGTATTTTTTGCCTTTTAGGGGTTCTTCATCATTTTCTACGTTTTTTGGCTGGGGGGTAAAACTGAAAATTTGTTGTATTCATAATAGTTTGTCCATTGACCTATGGCAGAAATACGTAGCGGCGTTTTTCTTAAGTCCATGTCCATCGCCTTGTCTATTACAGAAACCTATAGGGACTTGGTGTGTTGCTTAATTCCGTTCTATGTATATTGCGTAAAGCAAAAATTATTAAATTGATTTTAATGAAATTTCGACACAGAATTGACGCGCCAGTGTCTGAAAAATCGTGTCAGTGGCGGTGCAACAATAATGAAAAAACTAACTACTACAAGAAACTATTTACGAGAGTTTTTGTGTTGGATGTTCTTTTGCTTGCGGGTGGGCGATGATTTGGTTGCAAGGGGATTTCAGACGATAGTTTCATGCAATGGGAAGACAATAAAATGGTATCACTATCATGTGTGGGAAGTACTGAGTCAATCATATTGACTCCATTTTTTTCTAGGGTTAATAAATGTTAGTTAGTAAATGCTTAGTCATAGTTTAAATTAAATATGTACATTTAACATACAGCATACAACTCACACTACAACTAAACAACGTGACGAAGAAGTTACAAACTAACTTATAGAGACTTGAATAAATAACGTTACATCACCTTTTCGGTAGGAGCTTATTTAGTTCGTATTTTACGCAAATGGGACGTTCGGATTATAGAGAACTCTGGAATATCGATACTGTGCCAGTCCGGCCCTGGACGGCCGGCCATATACGTGAATTCTAGAAAGTTTTCTTCTCGACCTGTATTGTATAGCCGCGAACTGTCTAGGAGGCACAGAGAGTTCGCCAAGAACGTCCCAGAGATGGCGCGCTTAAGCGCCGTTGCACGAGAGACCAGACAGTTAGAGTCAGTGCAGTGCAGCAGTCGCGTTCGGTAGTATTGTAATACGCGACGACGTTCCAGTGGCGCGCGCGAAATAAATGAACTGTAACATAAATTAGTGAAGTGTAGGATCAATATAAATTAGTGTAGTGACTGTAGATAAATTAGACTGTTAAGTATTAGGCTAGGCGTCGTGTACATAGTGAAAATAAATAGTGAAATCCGTACCAAGTGTTTCCTTGCCCAATCGGACTAAAGACTTGTAACAGTGGTGTCAGGTGTGGGGTAAACTGATTGATTGGGCAACGTGGTACGGACAGTTGAGTGAATAAACTGTCAAGATGGTGAGATTCAGTGAACGCAAGGTTGCGGATTTAAGGAGAGAGCTCGATGAACGCCGCGCCGATAGCAGCGGGCTGAAAGCCGTTCTCCAAGATCGACTCCGACAAATAATGGTTGAAGAGGGTGAGGATCCAGATAACTTCGAATTCGAGTCACCTGAATTCGAGTGAGCCAAGAAGCTCGAATCAAAAATCGAGGCAAGCTCCAAATCTGCTCGACTGTCACTCGAAGCAAAAATCGAAGCAATCTCCAAACAGTCGGAATCTGCCCTGAAGATGGAGATTACTGCTTTAAAAAAGGACTTCGAAGAAAGAATCGGAACCAGAATCGACATCTTAGAATCGAAGATGGAAGAACAAAAAGAAGAACTGCGAGACAACGTCCGACGCCTGGACGCAGAGATGGACAAGCTGCGGATGGAGCTTCAGGCTGCACGCGTAATAACACCAAGTGACCTGAAGGCAGGAGATTCGTGCAGGTCGAGATTGAAACCTCCTCAGTACGATGGGAAAACATCCTGGGAGAATTACCTTCTCCATATTGAAGCGGCCGCAAACACAAATGGTTGGTTACCTGGTGAGAAGGCGACAGCTTTGACGTTAGCACTGAGAGGCGAAGCTACAAATGTTCTTCAGACGCTATCAACGACAGAACGAGGAGACTATATAGCTCGTTTGGTTCGACTGACATTTCCGACGGCTCCGGAAGATCTAATGGAGCAATTAGCAGTGGAGGCATTTGTGGGTGGTCTTCGAGATGCCAAAATGCGCCAAGCTGTGGCCCTCGTACATTCGGAACGTCTGGTGGATGCTCAAGCCAAAGCTTTTGAATTAGAGGCTGTGAAAAAGACTTACCAATGCCAGGCCCGCGTTCGGGAGTGTGAAGGTGAGGCAGAAGTGCCGGCCCTAGTTGAGGAACTGCGGCGGGTAATTAGCGAGGGCCGCTCCAAGAAGAAGAGAGAGATCCGATGCTGGAATTGCGGCGAGCTGGGTCATGTCAGAAGCCGCTGCAAGGAGGAAAAGAAGCCACTGCCGACGCCGGAAGACTAAGTCGGGTCGAAGAGAAGAGGCGATCCTCGACCCGCATCCAGAAGGCCTCAGGAAGAGTTCTTCCTGAGGCTCGCGTGGCCTACGTTGGGCACTAGGTGAACAGTCTGTATGTGGATGGCTTCCTGGACGGCAGGCAGAAGTTGATGCTTCTGGATACGGGTGCGACGAAGACCATCGTTCGACCTGATGTGCTACAGAAGAGTGCTGATGTAAGGCCAACAAGATGACGGCTTCGCACTGCTACCGGAGAGCCCGCAAGCATCCATGGGGAAGCCGACATACAACTCCAGTTTGGGAACACGAAGATCAAACATCGAGTTTTGGTAGCCGACATCGAGAGCGAGGTGATAATTGGAATGGACATCATGGACACTTATGAATTTCAACTGGACCTGAGACATGGTACCCTGCTAGTCCAAAAGGAAGAGGTAGTCCTCCACCGACGTCAAGAAGAGGCTGTCCAGCTGGTGCTCTCAGCAGAAACTGTCATCCCAGGAAGATGCGAGGCGGTAATTGAAGCCTGCCTGATTGATGGCGCTGATCGAGGGAGCGTCATGTTGTTTGAACCTAAACCGGATGATGAGCTGATTGGCCGTGGCATCGCCATTGGAAAATGCCTGGTACGAGCTGATGATGCAGTTCCGGTGAGGTTGCTGAACGCGAATGGCTTTCCGGTACACCTCAGGAAAGGAACACCACTGGGTTTTTGTTCTCCAGTCTCATCGGTGGTGAGAAGTGTAAACGCATCAGACGAACGGAATGAGCGGTTGCATGAGAAGCTGACTGAGTTGGTGACTGATTCGTCAAGAGGCTTGAACAGGGAACAACAGAAGAGGCTGAGAGTATTCATCACAGAATACCAGCATATCTTCGATGTCGGCATTGGAAAGAAGGCGAGGAAAAATGTGGTCCGACACAAGATCCATACGGGCGATGTACCGCCTATTCGGCAACCACCAAGGAAGCTACCACTGGTCAAACGAGAAGAAGCGGATAGGATCATCAAGGAAATGGAAGAAGAAGGGGTGATCGAGCAATCAGTGAGTCCTTGGTCAAAGCCAGTTGTACTGGTGAAGAAGAAGGACGATTCTACGTGGACTATCGGCAGCTCAATAACGTCACGAAGAAAGACAGCTACCCTCTGCCAAGAATCGACGACAGCCTAGACACTTTGGCGGCTTCGAAGGTGTTCTCCACGCTTGATCTGAAGAGTGGCTACTGGCAAGTCGAGATGGACCCAGGGGATAAGGAGAAGACCGTGTTCACCGTCGGCTCAGGGTTATGGCAGTTTACGGTTATGCCGTTTGGATTGCGTAACGCGCCAGCTATGTTTGAGAGGCTGATGGAGACTGTCTTGAAGGGGTTGTCTTGGGAAACCTGCCTGGTCTACCTAGATGACATCATCGTGGTTGGGAAGTCTTTCGACGATCACCTCAAGAACTTGGAACAAGTATTTAGGGGGCTGCGCCAATCAGGCCTCAAGCTGAGCCCCAAGAATTACCACCTGTTCCAGAAGAAGGTGCAATATTTAGGACATGTGGTTTCCCAAGAGGGCATAGCAGTGGATCCTCAGAAGATCGAAGCAGTAAAAGGATGGCCGGTACCTAAGAACAAACACGGCGTAAGAAGCTTCCTAGGTCTGTGTACATACTATCATCGATACGTGGCTGGATTTGCTACCATCTTCAAGACGCTGACTAGGCTTACGGAGGAAGGCCTCAGGTTCCAGTGGAAAAATGACTGCCAGCAAGCTTTCGACCTGCTGAAGAAGGCTCTCTCGACAGCTCCAGTGTTAAGCTATCCCCTACCTACTGGTAAATTTGTGTTAGACATCGATGTGAGCAACGTGGGGATAGGTTCAGCTCTGTCGCAGATACAAATGGTCGAGAGGTGGTGATCGGCTATTTCAGCAAGACGTTGTCTAAGCCCGAGAGAAACTATTGCGTCACTCGGAGAGAATTGCTGGCCATCGTCAAGTCCGTGGAGCACTTTTACAAGTACTTGTACGGGAGGAAGTTCCTGCTGAGGACGGACTTTGCATTCCTGACGTGGCTACTTCGGTTCAAGAATCCAGAGGGGCCTGTAGCCAGGTGGATCGAGAGACTGCAGGAATTCGACTTTGACATTGAACACCGTGCTGGCATGTCTCATGGGAATGCGGATGCACTTTCGAGGAGACCGTGTCCCGACGACTGCGCTCACTGCAACCGAGCCGAGACGAAGGTCGCCATGACAAGGAGAACCACTGTTGTGGATGATCGCTGACAGCCTGCCGAACTCCAGAAGGACCAAGATGAGGATTCCAGCCTGAAAGTTGGCAGGAGGTTTCACCTTACTCGCCTACCGTCAAGTCCTACTGGGCTCAGTGGGACAGTCTGGTGATGGAGGATGGCATACTGAGACGAATACTGGAGAACAAAGAAGGGACCCAGGAAAGAAGACAGACCGTGGTGTCTAGGAATCGCGTGACCGAAGTACTTGGGGAGATTCACAGCGGAAGCAGTGGATGTCATCTGGGCGTGGCCAAGACCCTGGAGAAGGTTCGGGAGCGGTTCTACTGGTTTAGATGCAAGGAAGACGTCAAGGAATGGTGCAGGAGGTGTACAGTTTGTGCCGCCAGCAATGGTCCACAGAGACGTAAAAAGGCTCCTATGCGCCAATACAGCGGAGGAAGCTCCTTCGAGAGGATCGCTATCGACGTGGCTGGACCTTTTCCGGAGAGCGAAGCTGGGAACAAGTACATCGTCGTGGCGATCGACTACTTTAGCAAATGGGTAGAAGCTTACGCTCTGCCAAACCAGGAGGCCGCAACCGTTGCTGACGCTCTGGTCAAGGACTGGATTTGCCGTTTTGGAGTTCCGCTCGAGCTGCATTCGGACCAGGGAAGGAACTTCGAGTCTGCTCTCTTCCAGAACGTGTGCAAAACTTTGGGAATTAGGAAGACTCGGGCCACGGCGTTACATCCTCAGTCGGAGAGGATGAACAGGACGGTGAACCGCTATTTGGCCAAGGTTGTCTCCGACCACCAACGAGACTGGGACAGCTGGCCCCATCTGTTCCTGTTGGCGTACCGCTCGACACTCCATGAAACCACGGGAGAGACACCGGCCAGTATTGTGTTTGGGCGAGAGCTCCGGCTACCCTGTGACCTCGTGTTTGACTGCAAACCAGGGGACGATGTGGCAGGCGAAGATTACGTTGCCAACCTTCGCAGGAGAATGGACGAGGCCCATGAGAAAGTTCGCCATAATATTCGCACCGCAAGTGACCGCATGAAGATGACGTACGACGTAGGGTCCAGCGAAACAGCGTACCAACCTGGAGACCTGATCCGGCTGTACAACCCTCAGAAACGCCGTGGCTTGTCACCGAAGTTCCCGAGCTCCTGGGAGGGCCCGTATGAGGTCGTCAAGCAGATCAACGACGTAGTCTATCGAATCAAGAAGGCCAACGGTGGAAAACCCAGAGTCGTACACTTCAACAGGTTGGCTCCGTTTGCTTGAGATAATGCCGAGGCGCAAGTTAGAGAACTTGAGCAACTCCACCCAGAGCTGAACTTCGAGGATTTCATGGCCAGTCACACTGGTACAGCGAAGGCTAGGTCTGGCGTGACTCGCGAGGAACATCGAGATTTGTTCACGGTGCCGAATGAGTACGCGTTGGCACATTGTGGCGCAAGAGATCTCCGGTTGTCCCGAGAGATTGCCAGTGAATTCCAACGTCTGTTCGGCCAAGTGGACGAGCTGAAGAGACGGGGTGGACGAGTCAAACAAGTGCTGGAGTTACGAAGTGTCCAGAGGCGACTCTACTACATGATTCCGAAGGAGAAGTCCTATCAGAAACGGACGCACCGGTCTGTATGGGAGGCACTCCTGGACCTCAGAGAGAAGCTGCTAACCGCAAATGTTTTGAAACTGGAGATCCCTAAGCTAGCTCGCGGACGGCCTGGATTGGCGGGTCATCCGAAACATGCTGGAAGTTCTCTTCAGATTCACGGGAATTGAATTTCTGGTCTGCAGCTGGAACCCGAGAGGACCGACAGAACACAGAACCATGGATTGCTTCCTTTACCAAACTTCTGGCTGCAAGAAAGGCGTCCTGTGTCCATTTAGACATGAACGTTTCGGGGACGAAACGGCCTTAAGGAGGGGGCAGTGTGCCAGTTCGGCCCTGGACGGCCGGCCATATACGTGAATTCTAGAAAGTGTTCTTCTCTCCCCGTATTGTATAGCCGCGAACTGTCTAGGAGGCACAGAGAGTTCGCCGAGAACGTTCCAGAGGTAGCGCGCTTAATATAAAGCGCCGTCGCATGAAAGACGAGACAGACAGTTAGAGTCAGTGCAGTGCAGCAGTCAGCGTTCGGTAGTATTGTAATACGCGACGACGTTCCAGTGGCGCGCGCGAAATAAATGAACTGTAACATAAATTAGTGAAGTGTAGGACCAATATAAATTAGTGTAGTGACTGTAGATAAATTAGACTGTTAAGTATTAGGCTAGGCGTAGTGTACATAATTAGTGAAAGTAAATAGTGAAATCCGTACCAAGTGTTTCCTTGCCCAATCGGACTAAAGACTTGTAACCATACATCGCTGTATGGTTACGTTTGATACATAGCTTCGCAGCAAAGCACCAAGCAAGATCATATAGGACGTGTAATTAAATGAAGCATACACACGTTTCGTCAATTGCAATGACTGCTGGAAAAAAGCTCGGATACCTATTCAGACTCAGAGAGTATTTCTCACTATCGAACCCTCTTAAGCTGTATGAAGCAGACGACCTGGACTATTAAACACATATCTGGAGAGCAGCTGCTGCTACCACCCCGTTTATACTGATGCATTCCAGTGAAGAGATTCGACTAATCGATGACCTGGTCTTAGTGGGCCGCTTTCTCACCGTTACACGGTTGATAATCGTTTTTTTCTACTGGTATTAGATGCACTTACGAGACTGCCGCATCTCATCCCAAGGTGGTCGTTCTCATACATCTAGCGAGTGGTACGACCGCACGTTTGTTCCTGGGGTGTCCAGGGCTTGGAACGGACTGCCTGGAGATGAGCCTGCAAGTGTTGGCCTATTGAAGTTCCACGTCTACAAACTTCTCCTAGCATAACCTTTCCATAGCATCCGAAGTTGTAAAAAATAGATCACTTATTTGTTATTCTGAGTTTTGTTGTTCCTTCAGTACGGGTTACAAGTTGTGAAAGGTTTAGTTCTGATTGAATATAGTTGGGATCGTTAAATCTATATATTTTGCTTGAGAGAAATGGAACGGAATGCTTCCATTAGGTACAAATAAGTATTTTGGGCTTTGTTTTCCTAACATTTAATTTTATTTTCCAACGGAGTCACCAAACATAAAGCTAGTTTGCAACGTCTTTGAGCTATAGTCTCCAATCTAACGATTAGAACTTGACCTAGCCAACATCTGTTTCGTATTTCATATGAGACGTATGAGGAATAACGTCAGTATAAAGTCAATGCCAAAACAGAGCTTGCATGGACATTTCGTAATGAAGAAATTGTATTTCCCATTTTATTTCTGATATTCCTGCCTTCAAGGAAGTATCTTAGAAGCTTCACTAATCAAAAGTAACTGGCATTGAATAACCTCATGTATAGATTAAACCAAACGCCAATCGGTATCAAAAGCTTTTGCAGTATCCAATAGTATGACACCGGTGGAGCTGAGCAACTAAAGGACGCGATCGGAAAACTTCCAATAGAAGGAATCCATACAAGGCATACTGGGAGGGTTGCTCTGCATGTGCGAGGCATAGATGGTGCTACCTCCAAAGCAGAAGTAGCAAACGCACTTCGCGAGACAGTCAACGGCGGAAACGACGACTTACAGTTGAAAGCTTTGAGGCCTACAAGAAACGGCAATCAGGTAGCCACTGTCCTCGCTTCAAGGAAACTGGCTGATGAATTGACCGGTAAGGGTCGCTTCAAGCTGGGGATCGTGATGTGCACGGTCCAGGAAACGGTTTGTGTTGAAAAGTGCAGAAAGTGCTGGGGCGTTGGGCACAAAGCTAGCACGTGCAGGGGTGAAAATAGGCAGAATGTATGCCTAAATTGCGGTAAGACGCGGCACAAGAAGGCCGAATCCAAAAATCTTGCATTCTGCCCGATATGTGCCGAAGAAGGACACAGGACCGGTTCTTTTGCAATGTCCTGTATATAAAGAGGCATTAAAAGCCAACCAAAAGAGGAAAACGCGGACGAAACCTCTAATTCGTAGCGACCGAAGGTGATCTCGCGGACTGCGAGGCTGAAACTATGGAGCAATAAATGGTTACGATACTTCAAGCTAACTTAGACAGGTCACATGCAGCGCATGACATGGCTCATGCGCTAGCCATGGAGAAGAACATTGACCTAATATTAGTATTGGAGCCAAATCGGAAAATCTGCAGTCGATCCAGATGGTACACCGACAACAACAACGACGTAGCGGCACAGTATATCGAATTATACTGGATATACTGTGGTAGCGGCGTATATTCGAAATAGGAATATCGTCGTAAATTCGGTCGTTAGTGGAGATGGCTATGTACGCCTAAACCTCGATAAACTGGCGATCTTTTGTTGTTACTGGTCTCCAAATATAAGTATGGAGACGTACGAAAAGTATATGCAAACGCTCTGGAACGACGTAGTTACGGCAGGCCGAGACGTTCTTGTTCTTGGCAATTTAAATGCTAAAGCTGCAGATTGGGGGTCATCAATCACAGGGGGAGAGTCCTATACGAGTGGATAGCGGCGATGGACATGGTAGTGTTGAATGATGGCTTGCTGCCTACCTTCTGCAGAAGAGATTCGTGTTAGTTCATCGACGTCACTCTAGCATCGCAGGAGGTAGCTAAGTGCATTCAAAGGTGGAAGGTCTTGGAAGATGAAACTTTGAGTGATCATAGGTACATCTATGTTGAGATGGACATGAAACTCAAAGTTAAAGGAGATCAACGGAGCGCCACATGTCTTTTGTTAATGTCAGTAAATTCCAAGAGGCACTTACCCGTAGACATGAGTCCTTGCATACCATGGAAAGCGTCACTGAACAGCAGTACACGAGGCTGATACAAGCCATTCTGAAAGAAAGTACCATCAAAAGGGGTGCAAAGACCGCTAATGTACCGTACTGGTGAAACTCGGAAATCGAATCTTCTAGGGCGGACTGCCTTCAAGTACGGCGTAAGCTGTCGCGTACACGACGTGGAAACCACCAGCCTCAAGCAGCCATAAATGCGCTACAGGAGGAATACACCGCCAAGAAGAAGCTGATAAAAAGTCTGATCTGTACCTCAAAATCCAAACACTGGAAAGACCTATGCGAAGACTTAGAACATGACATCTGGAGTGAAGGTCGCCATGTTTACTAAGTAACGACAAAAGAGATAGTGAGAGAGCTCTTCCCGAGTATTTCAAAAGCTTGGGAGACGGACAGCACCGAAAAGAATCCGGAGATCTTTACGGTGGAAGAGATTAAGGCGGCTGTGGGGAAGATGAAAATTGGTAAAGCTCCTGGGCCAGATGGTGTCCCTCCTGAGGCCATCAAGGTGATAGAATCTACAACACCACAGTTGCTATCAGGTCTATTCAGCCAACTTCTGAGTACGCAAAACGTACCAAAGGCGTGGAAAAGAGCAAACGTGGTATTGCTTAGCAAGATCGGAAAACCGCCAGAGCTTTCCTCTTAATAGAGGCCAATTTGCTGACTCTCGCCATGCCAATTCGGTTTTCGCTCGGGAAGGTCCACCATCGATGCCTTGGAATCGGCTATGAGGATTGCGGAAGAAACCAAGAAGAAATGGTGTGCGTTGGTGACGCTGGATTTCCGCAATGCTTTTAATACAGCCTCGTGGAGCATTATTATGGAGGAACTAGGAAAGCTGAATATTTCAAAATACCTAAGGAATCTTATAAACAGCTCTCTAGACTCTAGATCAATTTGCATTGCCGGAACCGGAATCTCTATGACAACAGGGGTGCCTCAAGGATCTGCTTTAGGGCCGTTACTCTGGAACATCCTGTATGATGGGGTGCTAAAGCTTCCGCTGCACAGCAGTGTAAAGACGGTAGCATACGCCGACAATCTGGCACTAGTTATCGTGGCAAATAGACCGGCAGAGCTGGTTCATAAAGCCAATGCATCGCTGTGCAAGATTGACAGGTGGATGTGCGATCACAAGCTTGGCTCCTAAGAAAACAGAGGCAATTATAATGCAAGGCCCAGGCCCGGTCTGGCCAGGGCGGCTGGTCGGCGATCGCCGAGGGCCTCCGGTTCAAGGGGGCCTCCAAAAGCCAAAAAAATACACAAGTAAACACGTCCGATAATAAGAAAAGAAAATGGTGTGGAAGGCGTCACAGAATATATTGTTAATGACCGTATTCAACTAACAATATTTTTTTTATTAACATAAATTATATTTCATTTGTATTTGAATAATTCGAATGAATGAAAGTAAGAATTGACCGCCAAAACTATTAATAAAAAATATATTGTTGGTATGGAAGGCTTCATATTAAGAATATAAGGAGGAAAGGTTGAGGAGGGGGGCGATAATTTTATTTTTTAAATCATTATTTAAATTTGTTAGTTTAGCTAGTTTATGGTTTTTATTATTTCCTGTTTACCATGCTGTTTAATGGAATTTGAAATACTAAACACGTATCAGTATTCATTTTTAACATTAAAAGTAAAGAACACCAATACCCGAATATCGATGTTTTTGCGATGTTCCAACATCGATGTTTTACATACGATATATCGTAGTTATCGATGGCTGGCCGTCGATGTTGACATCGATGTTCAACATCGATGTTTTTATTCGATGTCCCATCTCTAGACGTGACAGTGCCGCGCCGTCGCTTCGCGCCTACGCTCTGTCTGGAATCAAGCTGACAGCGCTAGTGGTGACCGCGATGACGCACTTGCTGTCAGTTGAATTAAGTTAGTCGAAGGGTTTATGTGTGTTGTGGTGTGGTTTATGTTTGAAGGATAACTAAAATGTAAATTTGAAGTAGAACTAAAACGTGAATTTTACTTTATAAGATGAAACGTGTGCACCCAAGTGGTGCATCTAAAAGAAAAGAGAAGAAGAGAAAATCTTTGGAAATAAAAAAAGGTTCAAAAAGTTTAAACTTATGGTTAGCTGGTTCCAGCTGCGATTCTTCGAACAATGACAAATCGCAAACAGGTAGGCGGAAATATCATAAGCTTTTCATAAGACTATAAGCCTTAACTTAAAATGGTTTTGATTGTTTGCCTTCTTTGCTGAAGTACAGTCATGGAGTAAAATGTGTAGTGAAAAGTAAATGTGCTTCTTACATATAATTATATAAATATTAATTAATAATAATAATAAATAATAATAAATAATAATTAATAATAATAATACACCCGCAGGAAGCCACCCAACATCAGTAGGCTATCCGGTGCGTGGCGACACCGCAGGGTATACCGAAGCCCAAGGATGTAATCCAGCCGGCAACCTTCGCAGGTGCATCCTCAGGAGGCAATTTGGACGGCTGCCTCCGGAAATGTCGTTTGGGGGCCCTAAGGCCAACCACCTGACGGGCCCTATCTTCGGGTTCGACCACCCCGGAAGAAAAGCACCCACACCGAGCCGGTTTCGGAAGCCGGCGTTGGGCAAGGTGGCGGTGCTTCGAATTGCCCTGTTGACGACCCCCGCAATGACATGGACCGTTTTAGGTGGACGACGGAGCTCAGGGATGACCTACTGAGCTGCTACGAGAGCAGTAGCCCGCGCCGTAGGGGATACATGTCCCGCATGTATGAGAGGTGGTGTGAAATGCACCCAGAGCATAGCACGCTTACCTCTCAGAATTTGCGAGATTATGTATCGTACCTCCGGAGGCAGGGATATGTTCGTGCTCCAGCTCAGCCTGCCCCTTCGGCGGACGGAAGGCCTGTTAACCAGGCTGAAAGTTCACCAGTAAGGCCCGCTGAGAGGGAAATCGACCAAGTCGTCTCACCTGGGGATTTCAGAGACCGAAGGGCCTTGCATGACAACGGAAGGTCCTTGAAGCTGGCAGATTTGAAGAGAGAGGATGAGGTTGTGGGTGAACGTCTATCGGAGGCCTCTGACATTTGGAGCATCAATTGCGAAATTTACGCTGCGGCTCTGAGGCTAGCTAGACAGGGGAGAGTGAGAGACTCTCCTGTTGAGAGAGCACAGAGACGGGTGCGCCAAATGGAAGCGAAAATCCAGTTGACTCGCCAGGAAGCATCCCGTATCCAGTGTGTGATGGAATATAGAGCGGCTGGGAAGCCTTTTACGCGCCGAGTGCGCCAGATAGCCTACGGGTTGAGGCGCGACCATCATACACTCAGTCAAGCGGTACTGGTTGTTGTCAAGCAACACTGTCTTGACAGGATACGGATGCTAATGGCTGCTAAGCGATCGCTGGTGGCGCGGGCGAGAGGTCTGGAGCAGAACAGAATGTTCTACGAAAGACCTTCTCGCCTTTTCCAACAGCCGCCTCCAGCCATAGAGCAGCCGCCAACTGCTGATCGCGTGGAGGCCTTTTGGAGGGACGTTTACGAACAACCCAAACCTCTCTCAGCAGACACTCCGGCCTTGGCGCAGTTTGAGTCCGTTTGTAGGAGGACTCCTAACTTGAATGTACTGCGTCACCCGATAAACACGGAAGAAATTCTTGACGCCTTACGAGGCGCAAAGAATTTCGCAGCTCCTGGCCCGGATGGCATAAACACCTACTGGTGGAAAAAATTCCCCAGTTGCCACCGGCATTTGGCTAGAGTTTTTAACTCGTGGCTAAATCAGGAGCAGCCAATTCCGGCTTGGTTTGTCGAGGGTCGAACCGTGCTTCTCCCGAAGACCGGAGATTTGTCTGATCCCAAAAACTACAGGCCAATAACATGTCTGAACGCGTGTTACAAGCTCTTCACCAGAATCTTGTACATGCGTATCCTTCAAGCTGTGAATCCTGTATTTCTCGACGTGTATGAACAGAGAGGGTCAAAGAAAGGAGTAGCTGGCTGCAAGGAGAACCTGTTGATTGACCGATGTGTCACGCAGGACTCTGTGCAGTACAAGCGAAACCTTTCTATGGCCTGGATTGACTATCGCAAGGCATTCGACAGCACGTCTCATGAGCTCATTGTGCGGCTGTTGGAATGTCTTTCGGTGGATAATCAGATAGTGGGGTGCATCAAACAACTGATGCCACTCTGGAAGACCCGGTTCACCATAACATCAGGTGAAACTCGAGTTCAGACAGAGTTGGTGTCATTGAAAAGAGGTGTCTTCCAAGGAGACTCCTTGAGTCCCTTGCTCTTTTGCATCTCACTTTTGCCTCTGTCCATAGCGCTGAGAAATACTAAAGGATACAGCTGTGGCACGCCCAATAACCGGAGGCACAAGGTCACCCATCTGTTTTATATGGATGACCTAAAACTTTATGCCTCCGGCCAACGCGAACTACAACAATCGCTGAGGGTGGTGCAGGAGTACAGTCATGCTATCGGAATGGAGTTCGGGACAGACAAATGTGCATTGGTTCATCTCAAGAAAGGACGAAGCGGAGATAGTGGAGATGAGGAACAGCTCGTTGATGGGAGCATGTTGCGACAACTGCATGCCGGAGATACTTATACCTACCTTGGAGTGGCGCAGCGTCATGTCCAAGAGGCAACATTGGTTAAAGAGTGTCTCCGCCGCAAGTATTTGCACCGACTCCGGCAGATCTGGTCGTCAGAACTGTCCGGCAAGAACAAAGTCGCTGCCACAAACATGCTTGCGGTCCCATTGTTATTATACACCTTTGGTGCTATACACTGGAAAGTGAACGAGCTGAAGGAAATCGACACGAAGACCCGCAAAAGGATGAATATGGAGAGAAGCCTGCATCCTAAGTCCTCTGTCCCGCGAATATACCTCCCGCGACACCTGGGAGGGCGTGGACTATTGAGTTTGGAGCGTCTGCACAACAGAGTAGTACTGGCCACTGCCTGCTATGTAACGAACAGCACCGATCCCCTGATCCGCTTCGTGCGAGAGCACGAGAATGCGGGAAAAGGAGCCTTTCTTTTTAGCGCAGCGAAACGAGCAGCCGAGGAGCTCAGCCTCACACTCGACTTCAAGCGGAGGTGTCAGCAGTCCATTACGGAACTTGCTCCCGCAGAATTAAAAGCCCACATTAAAACTGCCGAAGTCGACTTCCTCTTAAGACTTCATAAAGATAAGCCAATGCATGGAATCTTCTACAGACATCTAGAAGAGCATGGCTTGTCTGAGCAGTTGACCTTCTCTTTCCTAAGGTCTAGTGGGTTGAAGTCGGAGACTGAGGGCTTTATAATGGCTTGCCAAGACGGTGTCTTCAACACCTTGGTATACCGTAAAAGGGTTATGGGTGTAGATGTACCCGATACCCATTGTAGAGCTTGCCGACAGGCGCCAGAGACGCTTATGCATCTCTTGTCGGCGTGTAAGACGTACGCTGGGACGGCTTACGTCCATCGGCACAACGCGGCTCTACGAGTGCTCTACTATCATTTAAGGCACTCATACGGTATCGATGAGACACCGGTGCTGCCATACGCTCCAGGGGATATAGAGTCCGTTGTGGAGAACGAGAGATGCCGGATTTACTGGAACTACTCGTTCCCCACGCTCGAGCTTGTACAGGCAAACAAGCCCGACATAGTCCTTCTCGACCACCAACAGAAGACGATGTTCGTTATTGAGTTTTCGGCGCCTGCCGAAGTGAACATCGTCTCTAAGGAGGAGGAAAAGCGGACCAAATATCAGGAGTTGCTCGGACAACTTCGCAGGCTCTGGCCAGACTACACTGTAAGTCTGGTGGTTATGGTCATTGGATCCCTAGGTGGAATGAGGAATACGCTGCTCTCTGCACTGCGCAAAATACCGGTGTGCCGTGCGGCGGCGCACATCTTAGCCGCCAGAATGCAGAAGGCAGTCATCCTTGGGTCCCTTCGTCTACTTAGGGCGCACGATTCGCGGACCCAGTGATTGCTCACCTCACGGTGTGAGGAGTAGTCATTGGGTAATGGAACAGCAGCTCGGTGTGTCGGAGCCCGAGCTGCACTTTTTTGTTTTTAACATATATTAATATTATAATTATATATATAAAAATGGTAAGTGATAGGCTTTCTTACCGTGTATCATGGGCGGAGTTAAGGGGGGGCATAGGGGGGCAGTGCCCCCCCAGCCAAGAATTGAAAGTTTTAAGTAAATTTGCCTTTGTCTTTTGTGTACTGGGTAAATTGTGTGAAATAATAAGAATATAGCTCAGCGCCTTCCGGTACATAACATATAACTCCGCCTGTGCCGTGTATGGCAAAACCTACCTTAACTCATTTGCCGAGAACTAGAGTTTAGCCATATGCTTAAATTAAAGACTTGAAACAATTTTGAGAATAGGCCTTCATACCTTTATTGCAGCAGTAGCTAACGTAAACAGAATAATTGTTAACGATATTTTGTATCGTATTATTTAGCACCTACGATGTTATTATTTATTTCCAGGAAATGGAGATCAAATTAAGCCTCCTTCAATCCAAGGAGAGGCTACGACAGCTACCTCATCTAGTAGAAGTGAAAATAAGAAGGAAGAAACAACGCGTTTCGACAGGGATTCGTCAATAAGCTCTGACCCCGATTCAGAAATCGTCGATGAAGAATCCCACCAAGAAACGCTTGATGCTTCTAAGCAAAACATTGGTTGTTTCATATGTCCAAATGAAAGTGATCACATTGAAATAAAGAAAGCTTTCATGGAAAAACATCCAATCCAAGTTTATGAGGGAAAAGGATCTAAACTTTCGTTTGATCCATTCAAACTCTACTATCGTCTTTTTCCAAATGGAGATAAAATTCACAGCAAATGGTTATCTTATTCAATTGAGCTCAACAAAGTGTATTGTTCTTGTTGCATGGCATTCGGAGGCAAAGATAACAGAGATTCCACATTTATTACTGGACACGATGTTACACCAAAACACATTTATAAATCGGCAGAAACTCATGAGAACTCCCATTACCATGAACTTGCGGCCAAGGCAGCTTTTCAATGCCTAAAAGGTCGTGATATTGAGAGTCTTCTAGCGAGAAACCAATCTAAACAACGAGAAAGAGAAGTTCACACAAGAAGATTAGTTGTTCAACGTTTGATTGACATAGTTTTGTTTCTGGGTAGACAAGGCATTGCTTACAGAGGTGACAAAGCAGAAGTGGCCTATTCACTTGACTCTGTAGGAAATCATGGCAATTTTCTCGAACTTGTCATGTTGGTTGCAAACTATGACGTCATTTTACAAAACCATGTCAAACAGTGCATTGAGGACAGCAAAAAGCATAAGCAAAAAACAATGGAGAAAAGGAAACTTGCAGGAAAGTCAACCAAAAGACAGTATGGGCGAGGTTCTTTAATGACATTTTTGTCAAAATCGTTTATAAACAAGCTAATAAAAACGATTGCTACGACTGGACGCAATATAATTTTGAAAGACCTCCATGATAGTATTACTTACAGCGTGATGGTAGACTCTACTCAAGATGTAACAGTTATGGACCAATTGGCTATTTGCGTTCGCTACGTCGTTCAAGGAAAAGTTTATGAAAGACTTCTAGAAATGACTGTAGTTGATGACTCGAGTGGACAAGCATTGTACGAACGCATAACTTTGGAATTAGCAAAGTACGGAATTCTGGCATCAAATATAGTTGCGTGTTCATTCGATGGAGCAAATAACATGAAAGGGTTTTATAACGGCTTACAGGCTGACTTTAAAAAGGCAAATGAAAATATGATTTACACTCACTGTATGGCTCACGTTTTAAACTTAGTAGTTGCTGACTCAACAGTAAAAGTGCAACAGGCAGAAAATTTGTTTGGATTGGTAGAAGAATCTGAAGTTTTTTTGAGTTCATCTTACAAACGAATGGCAGTGTGGGAAAAAGAAACAAAAAAACAACATACGGCCCATGAAAAACTTTATAGACTGCAAAAAATAGGAGCCACTAGGTGGTGGAGTAAACATAAGGCTCTGTCATCAATAATTGACGAAAGTGTGTTAAGGAGCGAGGAAACTTCCACAGACAAATTGACGAACGTCATTACCGTTTTAAAAGAAATATCTGATAGTAATTTTGATTGCAAATCTAGATATATGGCCAGAAATTTGGCAAGTCAATTGGTGAAATTTGAAAACTTATTTATTTCATTCGTTTTACTAGATATTTTTCTTGTTATAACTCCTGTTTCCAAATATTTGCAAACTAAAACATTAGACTACGCTGTTGCTTGGGATTTGGTTCAAATACTGCTGAAACAATTTGATGAAAAAAGAAATGACTAACATTTTGAAGTTTTGTACACGAAAACGAAAGAGTATGCGACTGCTGTTAACAGCAAATTGAAAGACAACAATATTGATTTGGAATTAGAATTGGACTTTAGGGAAAGAAGAATATCAAAGAAAAAACGAATGCCAGGGGAACAATCAAAAGATGATGCTACTGAAATATCAACAGCACAACATTTCAAGCATGTATTTTTCAATATTTTGACTGTGCTAGAACAAGCATTGAAGAAAGGTTTTGTCCAAACAGAGAAATTTTAGAGGATATGTCTTGGTTACATCCAAGAAAATTTAATGACATAATGAAGCTTAAAGATTTTCCGACTGGAGTCCTCTCTTATATTTCAAAACTGTGCAAAGTTATTCTATTATTAATATAACTAAAACGATTTGCAGATCAGTACAAAAGTTTTATAAAAGTTGTAAACACTCAAGATGAACATGAACAGATCCCAGACGAAGAGTTAAACGAAGCTGGAGCTATTTTAAAAGATGTTGAACTTGATTCAGAACCTGAATCAGAAGAAGTCAATTTTCGTGGTTTCTGCAATGACAGTGACAGTAAAAAATGTTTAAAGTGTTTGTCATGTGCCTTCTCAGCTCTTTTTGAACTCTCCGGATCAGGATTGTTCACTAACTTGTATGTAGTTTATAAATTTATCCTAACGATACCTTGTACACAGGTTACATGTGAACGAGTTTTTTTTAAGCTGAGAATTATAAAGAATCGTCTTAGAGCTAGTTTAGGCCAAGACCTTATGTCTAGCCTTATTTTAATGAACATAGAAAGAGACCTGTTTTCTGACATCGACAAAGAAGAAATAATTAATGTCGTGGCCAGGAGTAGTGACGAACTTAAAAGAAAACTGATAGGATAGGTAATAATTGATTACCATAACTGTGGTAGGGATTTTTGTCGTTTTTGTTCATATTGTTATCAAAAATTGTAAAATTATTATTTTTATTTTCTTTAAATATTAATGATTTACGTTATACTTCTATTACATTAGGCCATATATTAGTATCCATGTATATTAGAGATTAGGGATGTAATGCAGCGTTTTTTTGCATTTTGTTTTTTATTGTCATGTTCGTAGTTGGCCTTTCATTAAACTATCGTTTTGTTATAGTCAACCAATCTTAAGTAGTACTGCAATTGATACAGATCTTTCAAGTAGTTACAATTATTAATAAATTTAAATTTTATGCTGATATGAAGGTCAAATATTTCAACCATTTTAGGCCCTGGATTGTTTATATACAATTTCGCTTAAAGGTCTTACCTTAGCAAATGATATTGCTGAGATAAGACCTTTAAATTGCATTGTAAAATATTTAGCAAAATTATTCATTTCAACCAAATCATATGAAAATTAAAACTATTTTAGCCACGTTAGCCGCATGCAGCCCTAACATAGGCTATTTTTCCGTGAGAGGACATGGCATCCTCGTTTTGTTTCCGTCGAGGGGGGCCTCAAATCACCCTCTAGCCGAGGGCCGCCAATGAAGCCAGACCGGGCCTGGCAAGGCCCAATGAGCAAGACAGCTAACGTGGTCTTCCAACTAAAGGGAAGCCAAGCAAGTACAAAGGCTGAGAAGAAGGCGGCAATACTGTCGCGACTGATGCCAAATGTAGGTGGGCCCAGTAGCAACAAAAGAGCACTACTATACCAGGTTGCATAGTCGGTTGTCCAATACGGATCTCCTGTGTGGTGTAAAGCCACGAAAAGGAAAAGGCATCAGAAGGTGTTAGACAGCTTGCAGAGAAAGTCTCGGCTAGGGTGGCCAGTGCTTATCGCACGGTATCTACAAGATCCTTGCAAGTTATAACGGTGATACCACCATTATACTTGCTGGCTGAAGAGAGGACACTGATCCGCCAAGGTCAAGCAGGCAATGCGATAAGCCGCGCTGAGGCTAAAATGCTGACAGCAAGTAAGTGGCAGAGACTATGGTCCCGCTGATGTTGCGTAGAGGCATGGAACATTATACATGAGATGGTCAACAAAATACTCTCTCTAAAGGAGAAAGAGGAGCGGCTTCAAGGATAAATGAGGATTAGAAGTTATTCATAAATGGGTTTTAATCATTACCTCATCTTGTACTGCGAGGAATATCGTTTACGATGATGCCCAGTATATAGCATCGGAAGCAAGAACGAGGGGACGGGTTTTAGACGGTCGGGCCGTGATGACATGTCGGATGGACGTGGTTGCGTCCACTGGACATGTGATCAGAGAACTCAAACTGGTTCAACGTCGGGCGGGCAGACTCCCTCTCACACTTCCGGGTGTGTGAGTGTTTTTTGTCCTTGCGATCAAGCCGATTTCATGAACCCTCTATAATAAAAAAATAGTATGACACCAGACACCATCGGTAACAAAACTACTTACTAATTGTTTCTATCAGCCTTAAAGCGGCCCTACACGAGCTGCAATTTGCAGTCGATCTGACCGTAAAATTTATTGCAGTCGCGCTCCAGCCATAAGAAATATAGTACCACAGCCCAATCGCCATTCGCTTGAAGTAGACTCAACCGCAAATGGCAGTGCAAATCAAAAGCTACAGTCAAACTGCTACCAATTTCGTCTTCGCCTGTGCCAGATTTTGAGATTTTTTTTAATAATGTATGGATTCACAGAAAAGTTCACAAATCATGAACTTTTTGCTTTTCTCAAAATTTGCCTCATTATACAACAGAACTATGATAGGTCCTCAATAATTCAAAAGAGAATCAATATCATCATCATCATTATTTTGACCCCAATGGATTCTGTTTGTAAGGTTGCGCTTCTGTAGTAGTTATAACGTTCTTTTTTACTATAAGCAAGTCTATATACTGAACAGAAACTAACCCTAAATACAATGAAGAACTCCATTAAATTAATGAACAGATTCATTATTTTTGAGCCAAAGAACGAGTTCATCAATATAATGTCAAGTAAGTCATTATCTCTATCACCAGTGAGTTCATTATATCAATGAACTCTATTCATTATTATAATGAACTATAACATTAATTTGATGAATGAAGTTACATTATTGGGGTGAACAAAATCATTGTTTTAACGAACAGATTTTATTAACGCAAAGTATAAAATGTTGTGATTAATGACATCGTTCACTAATCCGATGAAAGAAATTCAATATTAATATACTGAATTCTTCAGGTTAATGACATTTTTCATTAATTTAATGTAAGAAACCCTTATATTAATGCACTAATTTCATATTATTTATAAAATTTATTGATCTCTAATTTATGTTCATTAATAATATGTTGTTGATATATCTAAAATTGAAAAATTTATAATTCGACCGTTAGATATATAAATAGATACACTTTATTTCACTACATTTACATTTGTAGTAAAAATTGAAAATTTTCCTACCACTATCTTTTTTCAGACATAGCTTACCATACACTAATATTATGTTTGTCATTGCGATTTATGTATAACTATTATTTATTTTAAGCTGATTTAGTCAACAACTAACTTAGTTCTTTAATAATATGGTAAATAATTAAGAAACATGTACCTATGTTTGTTAAATTTATATTAAATTATTTCTAAGGATGAAACATTTGCACCCTGGTTTATGCACCCTTGAATTCGAATTTTAAAGTTATCTCTAACGCGATATAAAACGTCTGCTTTCACGCTTGGAAACGCCTCTCAAATTCGTTGCTTCATGTCATCTCTTGGGGTTGCAGGTATTCGATAAACTAAAGACTTGATATGACCCTACAGAAAACAGTCTGTACAAGTTAGATCTGGAAGTATAAGAGGCCAAGCTACTGGACCCCTTCGAGCTATCCATTTTTCTTGAAACTGTAAATCTAAGTGAGCACGAACATTCCCGTGAAAATGTGTAGCCAAACAATTTGACAATCGCTTGCTAGATCAATTTTTGGATTAATAGGGTAAAACCCCCAATTGTTGGCACTTTAAGGTATCATTTCCTTGAAGATAACGATAACTGCTTCCATAAATGCGAGACATGTATGATTTTTATGTTTACATAGCCAGAAATCACTGTAGTTTTGAACTGATGAGAAATAATTTCTCGCAAGCTGAAAAACCAGGGAATAAGACCAAAAATACAGACAATTGCAAATTCCGTATTATTGGCACCCTTTTCCCAATGGTTGGCACTGGCTGATGCTAATTATTGGCACTACGCTTTTTGTATTATATGTAGTGGTTTAAAATAGATATGAGATTGATTTCAACTTTTATATGAAGAAACAAGTGTAGCTATTACAAAAACTTTAATCAGAACAGTTCAGTATAGGTATCTACAAAAAATAAACGACATTCTGAGTACCAAATTAAGCCAAATCAGATTCACAGCGTACTACCAGTACTGCACAAAATAAATCAGTACCTAATAAAGGAATAATTATTGGTAGCTAAATTGCTCCAGCTAATGTAAACACGAGTGTAAACATAAGTTCAAGTTCTGCCAAGTTTTCTATTCTTCTTAGGGTTTTCTTTTGACGTGCACACATCTTTTTCGTAGACTTTTTTCCTTTTGGAGCGTTTACTTTTCCCAGTTCTGGATTGTACTGGGACATGTTTTGTCCCCTTCTTCTTTTAAGTACCCTTCGATACCCATGAACCAACCTCTGATATCCTTCTCCGCAATGCAAGAAGAAGCGGAGGTTATTCCTTCAAAAGTGGTTCAATCAGCCCTGGACGGCACTTCAACCAATCCTCACCAGGCATATTTTTTTGAACGGACCGTTTCTCTGTCCATAAGCTCTTTAACTGAAGGTCGATTGGATCCTAGGAAGCCTCTTCCTGTAATTTTCCAAGACCCAATTTACAATTCTAGTTCCTCCATCGGATACTAGGTAGCTCTTTTCCATTATTTCTGAAGTTGTATTCCAGTATGGTTGACCTAGACATCCCAAATTTTTTGAAAACTTCACTTCATCCAATGGCTTTTGCAAAATATCTTCGGCGTACCGGTAAGGCAAACATGGTACTGTAAATCAATTTGCTTATGCGGTTCATAAAAGGGTTGATTTGCCATGAAAACCAAAAACAAAATTCTATTTTTGAACTTATATTTATCCTTGGGCCAACAAATAGATTTGGGACTGCCTAGTGTTCCAATTATTGGCACCTTGAAATGCTACGTACTAGCTGATACAATTTAGCGGTACTATCGGAAAATAACTATTTTAGATTACAAACTATCATTAAAAGTCATCTATATACTTGTATTGGCTGTAACAGAATCATTTAACTGCGTGAAGAGTGTGTGTTTCGTACCTAATTTGCAAGCAGATAGCAAGCATAGACATATGGAAAATATTAAATTTACCTTTTTCACTAGCCTTCCAGGCCATTACGATCAACGCTAAGATGATTTTGCTTTAATTTGAAGTACTTATAGTGTACTGGAAGCTACACAATTGAAAAAAAGAGCAGTGGCAAGTATTGGAACTTTATTTAGTCCGCAGTCCTAAGATCCTTGGCACCCCATGACAACATTACGTGACTTCACAAAAATAGGTTCCAATCGTTGGCAGTCCGATTTTTACTAAAATATATGATAAAAAAAGTTGTACATCCTGAATATACTTGAATGTACCTTGCATGATTTATTTCTGTCAAAAATGCAGGTGTATCACCGGTCATTTCGCTATAGAGGGTACTTTTGTGATACCTACCGGTCTAAATTTCGCGCTGATTCTGCAGTCTTTCACGTGACACCCTCACTTCTCTGCTGACAAACATCTACTGGTGAAAGGTCACTTTTATAAAAATTATACTAATACTACCATATACTGCTGCCGCTTCTACTAGTAGCACAACAATCAGCTGCCGCATTCTGAAAATTGCTAAATTCTACAAAAGTTGCGTAAGATGCCAACAATTATTAGTGAGGTGCCAACAATTGAGGGTTTTACCCTACCATATACCGTATATAATAAACATATACACAATACATATGAGCATGGGATGAAAGGTACTTGCTTACTCCCCAAGATGGAGATGATTCCAATCATTTGGTTCACAGAAAAATCGGAAAAACGAAGGGTACCGGCTGGATTCGAACCAGCGTCTCCGGCATTCTAGGCCAGCGCGCTTACCAACTGCGCCACGGTATTCCGCATCACAGCCGATACACAGCGCCTACGACCTGTTGTCGACTCCACCGACACCCACCACTCCCCCGTATCCTCCTGTGAACCATGTATTTCAGTCATCCAGAGACATCTAGTCGGCAGTTGGGTGAGTGTGATCTCTTAAGTAGCATTTATAGTGCGGTAAGCTAAGAGGTAACGTAAGACGTAAGAATAAAGAAAAATGTGGGTATGCGGCTTAAGTGACAGACAGATGACAAGGGTAGCCAAGTTTGGTATGTGACTAATAGATGGGGCTATATGTTTTAAGCTTGTTCTTGGAGAGATGTTTTATGATTGTTGTTTTGTTTTTTTAATTTTTATGGTTATGTCGGATGTCAATGACCCTAGGGCTTAGACAAGGAAAGAGAGAGGACGGAACCCGCGACTGACATTTCTGATACCAAATGGCACCAAAGCGCTATTCCCAGTGGCGTAACTAATGGGATTAACGTTCTGGTTGAGCTATTTGTAGAAATAATCTTTTTCAAATAAAATTTAATGAAATATTGTTATTCAGGGTTTCTATATGGCCAATTTCGCCATCCACAATTAAAACTTAAGTGACTAACATTACCGTAACCGTGATTTTCATTCGACTGCTGTTTTGTGGCCAATAATATACAGGGTGGCCAATCGGGTAACGATAATAATTTTTTTTTAGATAGCCCGTACCGAGACCTATCCAAAACACCCCCATGTATGTGTACCGATTATTGATAGTTTTCGAGTTATGATTTTTTTTTGAAAACTTAGAGATTTTCCAGTTTTTCCAAGAAATTGTCAAAAACAAAAACAAGAATGCTCTTTGGCTTTTATTTTTTTCAGCAATTATACTCAGCATTGAGCCTATTTTAATATTCAATAAAGAGAACCTGTACATCCGAACAATAATTAAGTACATTTTGGGCCCAAAGTTTGAAATCTCTGTTTTAAGTCAGGAGACCAAAACCTTCAAAATAAAATTAAAAATACTTATGCCCGGTTCTAGAGCTCCAATCTAGTCTTAAAAACTCTGCAAGACTTTGCACTTTCGAAATAATAATGAAAAAATAGCACTTATGGGGGCATTTTGCGCCGTACGTGACTGTTAAAGGTAAAAAGGTGATAATTCACGAATTTCCAAAATGATTTAAAAAACTATTATTTTACTTTATTATGATAAATTAAAGAAAAAAAACTCGTAACAACCAATAAGCATGATAATCATTGATGTTTTAATCACTTTTAATAAAAAAATTAATACCTGTGCTTTTTGCTGTGTACTGTTGAATTTCTGCTAAATTAAGTGGTATGGAAAGTTAACAAAGGAAAAGAATAATAAAACAAAAATCTGACTTTTCATTCCATGCCGGAATTACCTGGGAAGCGTTATCGTAGCATACGCCATCCCTTTTACTTCCCACACCGATAGGTGAGGGGAGGATTGTGATCGTGAAAATTTTGAGATAATACGTTTCTTGGGCGTTTTATAATGTCTACATAACGAAAATCCGCGTCACTCATTTCCGTCGTTCTGTCTGTCGGTCTGCCTGTCGGTCTGTCTGTCTGTACGCGTTTTTCTAGCCTCGTAATCTCAGTAACCGCTGCATGGACTGTGATGAAATTTGGGCAGCAATATGCTGTGGGGTCTTAGTAGGTAATTTCAAATATTCCTCAAACTTCGTTTTTAGGCGTTTTACAGGTTCTTGATCATTTTCTGCGTTTTTTTGGGTGGGGGTGGAATTTAGGCGTTTGGGGAGTGGGGGGTTGAAAAAACTGAAAAACTTGTTGTATTCATGATAGGCTGTCTACTGACCTATCAAGGAATACCTAGCGATATAAATCACCTTTTTAGGTCCATCCGAACATTGCCTTGCCTATTACCGAAAATTAATTAACACAACTGCGCTTCGCCGACATGAGCTCGCAAAAAGCTACTCTGAAAGAAAAGGATGGCGTATGCTGCGACATCGCTTCCCAGGTAATTCTGCCATGAAATTGGAAGTCAGATTATTGTTTTATTATTCCTTTCCTTTGTTAACTTTCCATACAACTTAATTTAACAGAAGTTCAATAGTCCATAGTAAAAACACTTCAAAAATCACAATTTGGGTATTAGTTTTTTTATTAAAACCCATCAAAATATCAATGATTATCGGGTTTATTAGTTGTTATGAGTTTTTTTCTTCAATTTGTCATAATAAAGTAAAATAATAGTTTTTTAAATCATTTTGGAAATTCGTGAATTATCACCTTTTTACCTTTAATAGTCACGTACGGCGCAAAATGCCCCCATAAGTGCTATTTTTTCATTATTATTTCGAAAGTCCAATGTCTTGCAGAGTTTTTAAGATTAGATTGGAGCTCCAGAACCAGGCATAAGTATTTTTAATTTTACTTTGAATGTTTTGGTCTCCTCACTAAAAACAGAGATTTCAAACTTTGGGCCCAAAATGTACTTAATTATTGTTCGGATGTACAGGTTCTCTTTATTGAATATTAAAATAGGCTTAATACTGAGTATAATTGCAGAAAAAAATAAAAGCCAAAAGGCATTCTTGTTTCTGTTTTTGGCGATTTCTTGGAAAAACTGGAAAATCTCTAAGTTTTCAAAAAAAAAATCATAACTCGAAAACTATCAATAATCGGTACACATATATGGGGATGTTTTGGATAGCTCTCGGTGCGGGCTATCTAAAAAAAAATTATTATCGTCACCCGATTGGCCACCCTGTATAACAATTGATAATGTATATATTTTATTCAGTCATGACCATGTTATGTTCATTTGCAGTATATGACTGATGGAAGACACGATTATACTTCTACCCAGAAAGAAAAAAACTGCTTGTAGTTTGTAGTAAATCAATTTTTTATTATTAAAGAACACATAATACCTATAGTATATTTATATTTATTGACATTATGTTTATATATAAAATACTGTCTATTACATACTGTAAACAGAAGCAGCAATAAAACATTTTTGTTATTATAGATTAGCTTACGAGATTGAGGAATTTGATGCCTTCAATCTCGGAGTCCCCATATGCAGTAAAAAAATCTACTTGCTGTTACGCTGTTACTTGCTGTTTGTAGTGTGTAATGAAGAGCAGTATTTTTAATTACTCCAACGAGGCTTTTTTATACATAACTTCTTTTTGCGACGGTGGCAATAATTAATGAAAAAGCTGGGGGGTTAAACATAAAAATTATCTCAGACATGAAATAAAGTAAGTTTTGGGCTAGAAATACAAAGGTCCTTTAATCTTATCCAAAATCAAAACATTTACAAAATTAGAAAATGACTCCTAGATTAGCTAGTAGTAAATAAAAACGAACAATTCATTCAATATAGGTGAGGTCCTGGCGGGGTCGACTTGCATTGGCCATCCTTTCGAAGTTGACTTCCTCTGGATGGTAAATAAGAGTTGTCGAGTGTCTGCCTTCTCGTAGCATATAAGGGGGGTATATGCGGGCACCGCTGAGCGCGAGATATAGGATCCAGCACAATAAAAGAAAAATGTTTCCTTTACCTTGCGTCCAAATGGCACTCCAACGGCGGCATGGCCGGTAATGGGGCTGATGGATCCTGTACGAGAAAAGAAAAAAGGGTTCATCATGTCCATTATTGGCGCCGAAAACCCAGCAGGGCGACGACCCCGGAAACCCTGCTGTTCCAAACTCCTGCCCTGTCCCCTGCAAGGCTATGCCGTCGGAGATCGCACATGAAGAGATCTCCGGTAGGTTCAACCATGGCGGACAGGCTTGTAGTGTTTTCCTTGACCTCTCCCACCAGATAACCACCCCCTTCCCACCCACACGCGGCGGATGGATGACGACCTGGCGAGAAAGCGGCAGATGAACCTGGAACATGGATTGATAGCAGCGACCTGGCTTGGCTTGATGACGATCTGGCTACCACACGGAAATGACAGGGAGTAAACCCTGGAAAAAATCCCCCCAAGCCTAAGGTGTAGCACCATCGCGCTTAGGGGCTGCATTGTACAGGGGGTAATGTGTGCAGTAAGCGATGCCCGCCGGACTGGGCGACCCGGTGGGGAATATAGCCTTACCGCTGCATACGAGGCTCTGTGGCGGTTGACCATATGAAATCCTCGATACTCGTGGGAACAGAATGGATGAATTTTTAAAACCAAACTTAAGCGTTGAGGAAACGGTAAATCCTTTTCAGAGAAGAGATTCGCTAAAAAGGACACCACCTAGAAACAGGTCATACTCGTGGACTGGGGAGGAAGCATCCCATCAAGTGGAGAGTTATGCTGTCAGGCAGCCTTCAAAACGGGCAAGAGAAGACACTCCTCCGATGGCACAGGGTCAGAAAAGGATGACAGGAAATCAGAGTAAGCTGATAACGGAAATGAAGGGACTGCTTGAAAAGTTGTTGCGCTCCGGGAGGGATCTTAAGGATGTAGTGCCCCAAAATACCAAGGTTGAGATTAAGCAAGGTATTAGTAGGATGACATCTCTGGCCGACGGTGTGTTGGAGAGACTGCGGCGGCTTGAGGAGCTCGGCACCGAAGAGTGTGCTGCCGAGACCTCAGAGCTGGGTACACAGACCGAAATAGACTTGACTGAGACCAAAAAGGTTAAAGAGGTGGGCGTTCAGGCCGACATAGATAAACATTTGGCTCAAATTGAGACAAAGATAGAGAACGGCAAAACTTTCCAAGACTTTGCCGCTCTTCTGGATGTCGAATGGCCAGAAAATTTATACAGAGCTACGGAGTGTGTAGGCCCTAACCCACTGAAGACGGGCGATGAATGGGACCTGAGCTTAGTTGTGGACGTCTCTAACCCGGGAGCAAAAGGAGCACTGAAATTGGTTAAGGACCGTTATCCGGAGATATCGACCCTACTGACTGGACAACTTGAAGAGGGGAGAGTCGAGTATGTGCGAATGGGGACTAAAATTGCAACTAGCCGAGGGGAAGAAGAGGAAAAATCCAGATATATCTATCTGTTACCATTAAAGATAGATTCTAATGGGGTAAATGACATGGAAAGCTTTCATGAAGCGCTGTGCAATCTGAGACGTGAATTTGATTCACACAGTAGGCGTAAGGTGGTGATAGCAACCCCGGATGGCTTAGATGTGGGCTATGCTAGGAAGCTCCTGGAATATGTATTCCGGAAAAGCGGTGTGGAGATAAAGTATTCTATACCTGGCAATATAACGACAGCGACGAGTAAGCCACAACCCAAAATGCTACAACGCCAAAAAAGCCGCACACGCCAAGAGGCAGTAGTAGTTAAGGCTCAGGGGAAAACTTTTGCTGAACTTGTAAAGACGGTGAAAGAAAGTGTGGATATCAAGAAAATTGGGGTGAATGTAACAAATATGCGAAAACAGCAGAATGGCGACCTGATACTAATGGTTGGTGGAACAGGAAATGCCGCTACCTTGAGAGATGAAATACGCTCTAAAGTGAAAGAAGTTGATGCGCGTACGCGCAACTCGGAAACTACCCTATTCATATTGGGAATCGAGCCGGCGGTTACAGAGACAGAGGTGGCTAGGTCTTTGGAGGAGGAAACTGGCTTGCATGAATCCGGATATAAGATAACTGCACTGAAAACCGGGAGATTCGGAAATCAGACTGCAACCGTGGTAATGGATAAGGATCCAGCAAAGCGGCTCATTCAAAAAGGCCAAATTGTGACAAGTTGGTCTACCTGGCAAGTGAAGGAACGAGTACCACTTCTCAGATGTTATAACTGTCTGGAGTATGGACATAAAGCTGGAAATTGTACAGGAAGTAACAGGAGAGGTGAGTGCAGAAATTGTGGAAAAACAGGACACCAGCGACAGGACTGCAAGAATGCGCCTTACTGTCACTCGTGTAAAAAAGATGGACATAGAGCTGACCAGATAAAATGCCCTAGCTTCAGAAGGATGGTACAGCAGGTTAGAATATCCAACCTAACCAAATGATCATTCATCTGAACTGATTGCTTTTTCCAAACCTACTAAATGGTGAAAGTCCTACAACTCAATACAAATCGAAGCCGCCCGGCTCATGACCTTGCAGTAGCAACTGCACAAGAATATGGAATTTCGATACTGCTATTCAGCGAACCTAACCGTAATGCCATACGAGGTAGGAAGGACTGGATCTACGACGACAACTTGGATAGTTCCATAATAGTTCTAAACCAGAACATGGTCATCGCAAAGCAAGGATCTGGGTTAGGTTTCACGTACGTGACTACTTCAGACTTTACAATATACAGTTGTTACTCCTCTGGAAACAACGATATTGAAGACCTAGGAAGGATGCTGGATGACATCGGTCGGCGAATAACCAGAAATAATGAAAGAGTTATCGTTACTGGAGACTTCAATGCCAAATCGCCTCACTGGGGTATGGATGTCACAGATACCCGAGGAGTATTAGTCACAGACTGGATAGCAACAAATGACCTAGTGATAATAAATCAAGGAGATAAGCCGACGTTTCAAAGAAATGATTACGGGTCTATACTTGATCTGACCATAGCAACGGCAAATATTGCTAGGGATATCACGAACTGGGAGGTATCTGAACGGGAATCATTGAGTGATCACAATTACATTATCTTTGATGTACATTGTCCCAAGTTACCCTCGCAGCCGACAGACAGGCAGAATGGGTGGCAAATAACAAAATTTAACAAGGAAAGGGCTCAACTAGCTTTGATAAGTGCTGGAAATAACAAAGAACATATTACAGCTAGCGGATTCTCCAGCTTCCTAACCAAAGTGTGTGATGCGGGGATGCCTCGTAAGAGAATGATGAGAGGAAGACGACCAGTCTACTGGTGGAGTGCCAAGATTTCGGAGTTGAGACAGAATTGTATCCGATGTAGGAGGGAATACACCAGATCGGTAAAGAAAAATGGACCCTTAGTAAGTCACTTGAAGTGGACTGAATGGAAACAGGCACAAAAGGCTTTCCGTAATGAAATAAAGGCAGCTAAAAAGGCCAGCTGGAAAAAGCTGCTGAATGAAGTAGATTGCGATATCTGGGGCGATGGCTACAAAATCGTCATGCGTATGATGATTGGCTTCCCTCCAAGGCCTAAGATGACGATTGAGTTCACAAAGGAAGTCGTGAGCCATCTTTTTCCGACCCACCCTGATGTGATATTTAACTGTGATGTAGATTGTGATGTAAGCTGTGATATGGACTGTGATATAAACTGTGATATAGTTAATAAGGGACCTATAGTTTTTAATCAAGAAGACCTACGAGATGCTTGCCAAAGATTGAAATGTGGTAAAGCACCTGGACCTGGGTATATACCACCAGAAATCGTGAGATTAGTGGCAACCGAGAAACCAGGATATGCACTAGCTGTATACAATGGTCTAGCGGCAAAAACGGATTTTCCTGCTGAATGGAAACGAGCTAGACTCATCTTATTGAGGAAAGGAGACAAGCCGCTCGATAACCCAGAGTCGTATAGGCCACTTAGCCTCTTGGACGTTGAAGGCAAACTATATGAGCATCTGATCCGCAAACGCCTGCACCAGGAAATTGATCGGACAGGTGGTCTCTCAGAACATCAGTATGGCTTCAGAGAGGGGCGCCAGACAGTAGACGCTATAAGAGAGGTGATGCGCTTGGCGAAAGGGGCAGCGTCGTACCCTTGTCGACGCCGGAAACTGTGCGTTATGATCACGTTGGATGTAAAAAACGCATTCAACAGCGCATCCTGGCAGGTCATCTTAGACGAATTGCTGAAAAGAGGCGTAGAAATAAACCTTCTCCGCATTATTGCTTCCTACCTCTCTAATAGGAAGATCATATTAGAGGCAGAAAACTTCACAGAGGAACAGGAAATTACCGCCGGAGTTCCTCAGGGTTCAGTGTTGGGTCCGTCTCTGTGGAACGTCATGTATGATGACCTGCTGCGTTCGAAAATGCCTGATGGAGTCAGTTTGATTGGTTTTGCCGATGATCTTGCCATGGTTGTGGTAGAGAAAAGCGAAGAACTACTGATGAACATCGCTAATATCTCTCTGCAAAGAGTAGTGGATTGGATGGGGAGAAAAAGGTTACGCCTGGCGCCACAGAAGACAGAAGCTGTGCTTCTGACTACTAAAAGGAAAATCGCTCCTATTCAATTTACTGTACAAGGTACAGTGATCAGACCAGTCAAAGCCGTAAAATACCTGGGTGTCTGGCTTGACTGCAAGTTGACCTTTGCGGAACATGTCGCTAGAACAATTGGTAAAGCTGAGAAAACGGTGACGGCTCTGTCACGTCTCATGCCCAATATGGGCGGCCCTAGATCCTCAAAAAGGAGAGTGCTAGCCGGCGTTGTCCACTCTGTACTTTTGTACGGCGCACCAGCTTGGCACATTGTTACGGAGAATAAAAAGCTCACCAGGAGACTCACTAGCGTACAGCGTACAATGTGCATCCGAATATGCAGTGCATATCGGACAATCTCAGGGGATGCTGCGAGAGTTATTGCTGGGGTACCACCCATTGATCTTCAAATTAAAGAGCGCGCAAATATATACCATGGAGCTGATCGAAGCGCTGCTCGAAAAACTCTTTTGCATTGCTGGCAGATGGCATGGGATAGGGGAGTACATGGCAGGTGGACGTGGACCTTGATTCCCAAAATAGAGGAGTGGCTCTATAGGCCAGCTGGAGAGGTGGATTACTTCCTGACGCAAGCTCTGTCGGGGCATGGCTGCTTCCGGAAGTATTTGTTCCTAAGAAACAGAGCCGAATCTAGTGAGTGCGATTATTGTGGTCTGGATGATGACGCTGCGCATACCTTGTTTGTGTGCTCGAGGTGGGAAGACTGTCGCAGTCGATTCCGCATTATAACAGGCAAAGTGTTCGACAGAAGCAGTATGATGACGTGTCTGCTCAGCTCAGCTGAGTCGTGGGAGTGGTCATACTCTACGATTCGCTACATCATAGAGAACAAGGAAAGAGAGTCGCGTTAAATCTGTGTAGGAATAACTAGATTTGGGTAGTTGCTGTGCTGTATGGCTTTCCTGTACCGAAGTAATGCGCGAGCGGATCCCAGTGCAGGAAGGTTGGAGTAGATTAGGGGTAGAGAGGGAACGGGTTTTACTCAGTCGGACCTTTGTCGGTGTGTTGGGTGGGCACCGCCCGCCGGGTCCCGCCTGACATAACGACAGTAGGTTCAAGCTGTTTCTACGTTGGGCGGGCGGTTCCTCTCTCACGCTTCCGGGTGTGATGGTGGCTCTGCCCTGCGATAATGCCAATTTCCTAAACCCTCTATAATAAAAAAAAAAAAAAAAGGTGAGGTCCTATAACTTACATAGAAATTACAACTCTATTTTATCACTTAACCCCTTGCTTCCAGTAAGTTCTAATTTATTGCAGTTATGTATTTACTTATGGGGAAGTTTGGGTGAAACTCAGTATTGTGTGCTTCAACAAAAATAATTTTTTTGTAGGAACGTGGCATTTCGCTTGCTCCTACAATTGATGGCAGTCAATATTACAGTCACGAAGGTCAAAAACTACCAATATTTTACTGCCCTTTAAACAGAATCATTTTTGTTAATTGGCTCCGAACTGGATTGTCCTGTTGTGATCGAGATTTTACAATAAAATGGATTCTGATATTTAAGTATTTTGTGCATACAGCTTTTATTAAAAAATATATATGATTTACATCATTTTCTAATACGTGACGTTCTAAGCAGCTGAAAATAGGGGTGCCTAGAAAACTTGATATTATTTTGCTTATCAGCAAAGGTACAAAATGTTTGGTGTGAATACAATTTTCATTAACTCTCAGAAAATGTTCCGATTTCAAACATATCTTGATAACATCATTTGATGGGTAAGTCAGACCGCCGTGGCTTTTAAATTCAATTAGGGAATTGAGAAACCGATCTCTAGTACCAATCAATGCTGTGACACATGTTTCACATTTTATTGTTTTTTGTAATTGGTGCGAAACATAACCAGCAATATATTGCACAATTTGGGATGAACATTCACTTATCACAGGTGCATTCATGATGTAGTCATGATCCTTCCAAATAGTTTCTAGATCATCAGAAGGCTCATTTATGTCTATTAAACTATGGTTAGATAAACTACTATTAATTACATCTTCAGACCTTACATTTTTTGTAGAACTACTTAGAATAGGGATTTGATCTAATGGAATACAGTTACCCATACCGCCCTCTCTAATTTCTGCTCGAACCAGAAGCCTTTTGTAAGCAGCTAGAAACTGTCGAGCGGTTGGGTTATTATTCCAGCCACCTCTTGATCTAATTGACGAAAAGAATAATTCTAAATGATCTTGACTAATCTTATACAACGGAAGGTACAGTAATGTTTTTCTCTCAGAAACAAGTTCTTTGTACAATCCTAAAGAACTTGATAATGAAATTATTAATCCAATAAACCCAGTTTTTCTGTTAGACATGATTACTTGCTCATTATTAGATAATTTCAACTTTGAAAGATAAAAAATTGCACTATTGATAAATTCCGCAGATCGATCTATATTTTTTTGACATAATGCTTTTTTATAACCTGGTGCTACTAGGGTTCTGCTGTTTAAAATATCGAAAATGCTATTTACAATTCTAATAAATTTAACTGTTGCCTGACTACCTTTAAAATCCTCAAGATTCAGCTTTTTTTCGCAATACTCAATAGCATCGGCTACTGATGCACTAAGTAACTGAACTGCAAGCCGAACCTTCATTTTTTGTTTGAAAAAAATAATATGAGCGCGACGTAACTTATTCCCTAAATGTAAGCCCTCGCTAGTTTGCAGCTTCTCTAGAAGCGCTATGTATTTCCATTGAATAAAATTGTTATCACAATCAATTAGGATTTTCTTTTCACCAAATGCATTGCGAACAAGTTTTATCATATGACATGGATCATAAAAAATATATACATTGTGATCTGTAACTCTGAAACTTGTCTGTATATTTGAAATGTTAAATAAGAATCCAAAGTTATGACACATAGCGGTATTAGATGGAGCACCATCGAATGTGATTGACATAACTTTGGCTCCCGTATCTTCAATCAGATGGATGCATTGAGATACAATTGAATGTTTTTGACTGCCATTCAAAGAATCTGTAAGAAAGTAACCGACAGGTAATTTCCAAGTTCCATTGATGCAAACCAACATTATAACAAAAGCTTCTTTGGCTAAAGCATTAGAGTCATCGTTTAAATTTGTACCATAGTTCACATAACCATGGAATTTTTTTCCATCCCATTCTAAATGTTTCC
This sequence comes from Callosobruchus maculatus, assembly GCA_951848785.1. Lineage (NCBI taxonomy): Eukaryota > Metazoa > Arthropoda > Insecta > Coleoptera > Chrysomelidae > Callosobruchus > Callosobruchus maculatus. The sequence goes on along the minus strand of CATOUR010000010.1, from coordinate 917,940 downwards.
GTATGGCTATTTCATCGATAATTAATGAACAAATTATTGGTCTGTCAGATGATTGAACCTTATTTATTAAGGTATTTATTGATTCCTTGGTAAAACCAGGCTCAGCATCCACATTCTGAAACCATTTAGCAATAGTTTTGCTATGCGGGAGACAAGTGTCAAAAACATCTCTCACATAGTTGTATGCCTTTGGTGAAAAAAAATTTAATGTCAGGGCAAATTTCCTAAGTTCAGGTGAATATTGAACATTTCTCCCCATTTTTCTGTTCAATATTTCTATATTAACCTTGCTCATATTTTGAACTAAAACTAAATTTTCTTGAGATAGTAAATTTTGTCGCTCTAATTCCTCAGCAATTATTTTTAAAGAGGCTACTTTTTTGTGTGCTCTTTTCAGTGACTGACCAAGGGCACGGATTTTTTTCGTTTTTTCCTTATTCTTATCTTTTTGCAGCAGCAGTTCTCTTCTAAGTTTCTTTTTCCGGGGAGAGTCGTCCTGTGCAGCCAGAGCTGAGGTTGATGGCGATGGTTCTGGTTGAACATCACGTTCACGGGGTCTTTTTCTTTCTTTTGCCTAAAATAACAGAGCTGTATATTAGACAATGTTTGAAACATTATTTCCGAAAGAAAGACACAACAAATTAATTTATGATTTAAGTAGATGTGAATGAGTGACTGAATCTTATAGGAAAAGTGACAGTAACATTTTGTTTTGATTTCGTATCGAGTAAACACACCTAAATATAGTTGTTTAATAATGTAACTGTAACACAAGAAATTATTACATCTTTGAGGTTAGCTGCCTTTTGATTTTCATAGCTATCAATTTTTAAATGGTTATTCAGCCATTCGTAATCGTATTTCTCCTTACTTTATTGCACTGTTTATTTTGGAAACGTCATCACTAATACTCAAATATAAAACGAAATTTGAGACCATAAATATAGAATATAGGCATAAGGCATAAGAATGATTTTAAATTAATATCACACCCAAATCATAACTCATTAATGATCCAATTATATACAATATTTATAACAAACTTCCTCCTCACAGGTTTTAGTGAATATCCCAAAAGTTTTGTTTGTCATTATATAGCTTTGTCAATAAGAATCTTGTAAATTCTTAGACTATAAAGTATATCTATCTATCTATCTATCCATCTATCCATCTATCCATCTATCCAACTATCCATCTATCCATCTATCCATCTATCCATCTATCCATCTATCCATCTATCCATCTATCCATCTATCCATCTATCCATCTATCCATCCATCATAGTCCTAGGATGTTTATTATTTTAATATTGATTAAGCGTAGACAATGTAAGCTAGGAATTATAACTTACAATTTTTGGACGTAAGTACTCCGGAAGCTCGTCAAATATGGTGGGGACTGCTCCTTTCAGAAGATATACTTTTTGATTTGTTTGATGAAGGAAATTCTGTTTAAAATGCTTAGAACAAAGCCTATCGTTGCTTGTAGGCTTCCAACCTTCGATCCTCATATTTTTGATCCATAAATCATGTCTAGGAAGATCTTTAGGAAACCTGTCGAGGAAGAAAGAAAATTAATTTTATTATTCATACAACTACAAATAAAGGCCACCCTTGAAATGCACACCTTGTATAAGGGTATTGGTATATTATATATTACAATGCAAAGTCATAATATTTCTATTCAAAATGTAAGCTATAATAGATACGCCACTGGAAAACTGATTGTATTTGAACCAAAAAATCCCTTAAAAACATAATTTTTAGACTTTACGTGCTCAAAAACATTATGATTCGCATGTTAGTGGTACATTCCAAATTATATTTCGGATACACATATATCTTTGAACTAGATATCGAGATATTTGCATAAATTTCGGATACACCAAAAAAATAAGATCATAAATTTACCTGTGAAAAGTAATTCCTGGCTCCTTCCTGCTGCTGTGGCTTTTACAACGGTAAGCTGCACACCCCACCATTACGCTCACCACAATATTTCACAATTATTGGTCTTAAAAACGTTAAATATCGCAAAAAACACCACCTTGACACTACCGTCAGTTTTCCACCAGCATTTTGACAGCTATTCATTTTCGGTATCAGCTAATCCATATAGCATCAAATGGGCGTGCGGTATCCCCTCTCTTTCCTTATCTAAGCCCTAGGGCAATAATGTTAATTGTTTAAAGTTATCTCTGATTGTTTATTGTACCTTGTTTACTACTGGAACTTTGTTGAAGGTCTGACGATCAATACGGTACCAGTGCATAGGGGTTTTGGATAGAGGTAAGGCGCTATAGACTGAAATACAATGGATTTCTGGATTCCAAAGAAAACCGTTTTTTACAGGTGGCAATGGGTGCTGACTAGTGTATATTTCGAAGAGCTATACATGTCTCATAGGAGTCATAGGGCTGCAATATCTAGTCCAGCAATTTTGAATGACTGTCCCTCATGAGGCATGCCCTGTATATTTAGTGGACAGTGCAGCTGTTTATAGGATGTAGTGATGTACTTTGTTTAATCAAGTGTACTTCATAGAAGAAATTGACGCATACACATACCTGGAATGTTAAAGCAGGAAACAAATAGAAATAGAATATACAATTCAAGTTGTGACTGTTTATAAAGGACTTTGTACACATTGTGATGTGATTGGCCCAAATGTATTTGTTTGTAAACCAAGTATGTATCCTTCTCTGTATGACAAACTTTTTAGTTTTATAATAAACAGGTCAAAACTACCATTTCGAAACTATTGTTTTTGCCATGTCATGAAAATATTAAAATATTGTGACTCAGAACAGAGGCAATAGAAAACTATTGAAAATATTCTAGTCAAACTTGGGTATTGTTATAGGTTGGCCTGGGGCAGCTTGGAATTCCTTCACAAGGCTGTGATGTGCTAGTAAATGAGTGAATGTTGACCAAAAACACTTGGTTGCTGTTGCTACAGAGCCTAAAATTTACTTATCTATTTCTTAACATTTACAATAAAATAACTAGTTGGTTGCTGTTGCTTTGAGATTCATTTATCTTTGAACAGATGCAATAACATACATATCCCTGTTTGTCAGATTTAGAACCACATAATGCTCTCAAATGATCAAATATTCCATATTCATAACACCATACAACTTTTAAATGAACAAATACTCATTTAACTGTAACAGCTTTTACAGATACAAAAGGTATGTCAAAATTTTGAACTGTGAGATGCAGCTGGCAACTTTGTAAAGCTATTCTTGAAAAGCTGAATCAGAAACAAGTGAAAGTAACATATGGGAGAATCCTAAAATGTTTGTGTCCATAAAAGTTTTGCCATGGGCTGAGTAAGGTTTTCAACCCATTCAGAACACTCGCTTTAAAGTCATACCTATGAAGTAAGCATATTGCTTAGCTATATGATAGTTTTCAAATTACAAAGATGATAACTAACACTCAAAACAAAGTTGTGAGTTGTTGAGTTGGTTTAAGTATTTTCTTGTGGCAATATTGTATCTGAACAAGTGTACAGTGTAGCTGATGATTTATTGATACACCCTGGATTATCTCTGAAGAGATTCAATAAAATACATATCCCTGTTTGTCAGTTTTAGAACCACATAATGCTCTCAAATGAACACATATTCCATATTCATAACAGCATACACATTACATTACATTACATTATTAATTGTAACAGAGCATACAACTTTTATAGAGTATGTCAAGACTTTAAAGTGTGAGGTGCAGCTGGCAAGTTATTCTTGAACAGCTGAATTGGAAAAAGTGGCCTGTTATATATGTTACAACTTGTAGGAAAACATCAACATATGGGAGAATCCTAAAAACGTTTGTGTCTATAAAACTTTTGCGATGGCCTGAGTAAGGTTTTCAGACCTTCCTGAACAGTCACTTTGAAGTCATACCTATGAAGTTATAGCATTGTTCATATACGATATTCTTACAATCTTGAACATGCTTACTTGACTGCAATGATGTTTTGACACTTTACCATATTATTGTGCAAGAGATATGCCCAAAATATGTTCACTCTACACCGTAAACCCAAAAGCAAACTGTGTAGTCAGGCCCGGTCTGGCTTCATTGGCGGCCCTCGGCTAGAGGGTGATTTGAGGCCCCCCTCGACGGAAACAAAACGAGGATGCCATGTCCTCTCACGGAAAAATAGCCTATGTTAGGGCTGCATGCGGCTAACGTGGCTAAAATAGTTTTAATTTTCATATGATTTGGTTGAAATGAATAATTTTGCTAAATATTTTACAATGCAATTTAAAGGTCTTATCTCAGCAATATCATTTGCTAAGGTAAGACCTTTAAGCGAAATTGTATATAAACAATCCAGGGCCTAAAATGGTTGAAATATTTGACCTTCATATCAGCATAAAATTTAAATTTATTAATAATTGTAACTACTTGAAAGATCTGTATCAATTGCAGTACTACTTAAGATTGGTTGACTATAACAAAACGATAGTTTAATGAAAGGCCAACTACGAACATGACAATAAAAAACAAAATGCAAAAAAACGCTGCATTACATCCCTAATCTCTAATATACATGGATACTAATATATGGCCTAATGTAATAGAAGTATAACGTAAATCATTAATATTTAAAGAAAATAAAAATAATAATTTTACAATTTTTGATAACAATATGAACAAAAACGACAAAAATCCCTACCACAGTTATGGTAATCAATTATTACCTATCCTATCAGTTTTCTTTTAAGTTCGTCACTACTCCTGGCCACGACATTAATTATTTCTTCTTTGTCGATGTCAGAAAACAGGTCTCTTTCTATGTTCATTAAAATAAGGCTAGACATAAGGTCTTGGCCTAAACTAGCTCTAAGACGATTCTTTATAATTCTCAGCTTAAAAAAAACTCGTTCACATGTAACCTGTGTACAAGGTATCGTTAGGATAAATTTATAAACTACATACAAGTTAGTGAACAATCCTGATCCGGAGAGTTCAAAAAGAGCTGAGAAGGCACATGACAAACACTTTAAACATTTTTTACTGTCACTGTCATTGCAGAAACCACGAAAATTGACTTCTTCTGATTCAGGTTCTGAATCAAGTTCAACATCTTTTAAAATAGCTCCAGCTTCGTTTAACTCTTCGTCTGGGATCTGTTCATGTTCATCTTGAGTGTTTACAACTTTTATAAAACTTTTGTACTGATCTGCAAATCGTTTTAGTTATATTAATAATAGAATAACTTTGCACAGTTTTGAAATATAAGAGAGGACTCCAGTCGGAAAATCTTTAAGCTTCATTATGTCATTAAATTTTCTTGGATGTAACCAAGACATATCCTCTAAAATTTCTCTGTTTGGACAAAACCTTTCTTCAATGCTTGTTCTAGCACAGTCAAAATATTGAAAAATACATGCTTGAAATGTTGTGCTGTTGATATTTCAGTAGCATCATCTTTTGATTGTTCCCCTGGCATTCGTTTTTTCTTTGATATTCTTCTTTCCCTAAAGTCCAATTCTAATTCCAAATCAATATTGTTGTCTTTCAATTTGCTGTTAACAGCAGTCGCATACTCTTTCGTTTTCGTGTACAAAACTTCAAAATGTTAGTCATTTCTTTTTTCATCAAATTGTTTCAGCAGTATTTGAACCAAATCCCAAGCAACAGCGTAGTCTAATGTTTTAGTTTGCAAATATTTGGAAACAGGAGTTATAACAAGAAAAATATCTAGTAAAACGAATGAAATAAATAAGTTTTCAAATTTCACCAATTGACTTGCCAAATTTCTGGCCATATATCTAGATTTGCAATCAAAATTACTATCAGATATTTCTTTTAAAACGGTAATGACGTTCGTCAATTTGTCTGTGGAAGTTTCCTCGCTCCTTAACACACTTTCGTCAATTATTGATGACAGAGCCTTATGTTTACTCCACCACCTAGTGGCTCCTATTTTTTGCAGTCTATAAAGTTTTTCATGGGCCGTATGTTGTTTTTTTGTTTCTTTTTCCCACACTGCCATTCGTTTGTAAGATGAACTCAAAAAAACTTCAGATTCTTCTACCAATCCAAACAAATTTTCTGCCTGTTGCACTTTTACTGTTGAGTCAGCAACTACTAAGTTTAAAACGTGAGCCATACAGTGAGTGTAAATCATATTTTCATTTGCCTTTTTAAAGTCAGCCTGTAAGCCGTTATAAAACCCTTTCATGTTATTTGCTCCATCGAATGAACACGCAACTATATTTGATGCCAGAATTCCGTACTTTGCTAATTCCAAAGTTATGCGTTCGTACAATGCTTGTCCACTCGAGTCATCAACTACAGTCATTTCTAGAAGTCTTTCATAAACTTTTCCTTGAACGACGTAGCGAACGCAAATAGCCAATTGGTCCATAACTGTTACATCTTGAGTAGAGTCTACCATCACGCTGTAAGTAATACTATCATGGAGGTCTTTCAAAATTATATTGCGTCCAGTCGTAGCAATCGTTTTTATTAGCTTGTTTATAAACGATTTTGACAAAAATGTCATTAAAGAACCTCGCCCATACTGTCTTTTGGTTGACTTTCCTGCAAGTTTCCTTTTCTCCATTGTTTTTTGCTTATGCTTTTTGCTGTCCTCAATGCACTGTTTGACATGGTTTTGTAAAATGACGTCATAGTTTGCAACCAACATGACAAGTTCGAGAAAATTGCCATGATTTCCTACAGAGTCAAGTGAATAGGCCACTTCTGCTTTGTCACCTCTGTAAGCAATGCCTTGTCTACCCAGAAACAAAACTATGTCAATCAAACGTTGAACAACTAATCTTCTTGTGTGAACTTCTCTTTCTCGTTGTTTAGATTGGTTTCTCGCTAGAAGACTCTCAATATCACGACCTTTTAGGCATTGAAAAGCTGCCTTGGCCGCAAGTTCATGGTAATGGGAGTTCTCATGAGTTTCTGCCGATTTATAAATGTGTTTTGGTGTAACATCGTGTCCAGTAATAAATGTGGAATCTCTGTTATCTTTGCCTCCGAATGCCATGCAACAAGAACAATACACTTTGTTGAGCTCAATTGAATAAGATAACCATTTGCTGTGAATTTTATCTCCATTTGGAAAAAGACGATAGTAGAGTTTGAATGGATCAAACGAAAGTTTAGATCCTTTTCCCTCATAAACTTGGATTGGATGTTTTTCCATGAAAGCTTTTTTTATTTCAATGTGATCACTTTCATTTGGACATATGAAACAACCAATGTTTTGCTTAGAAGCATCAAGCGTTTCTTGGTGGGATTCTTCATCGACGATTTCTGAATCGGGGTCAGAGCTTATTGACGAATCCCTGTCGAAACGCGTTGTTTCTTCCTTCTTATTTTCACTTCTACTAGATGAGGTAGCTGTCGTAGCCTCTCCTTGGATTGAAGGAGGCTTAATTTGATCTCCATTTCCTGGAAATAAATAATAACATCGTAGGTGCTAAATAATACGATACAAAATATCGTTAACAATTATTCTGTTTACGTTAGCTACTGCTGCAATAAAGGTATGAAGGCCTATTCTCAAAATTGTTTCAAGTCTTTAATTTAAGCATATGGCTAAACTCTAGTTCTCGGCAAATGAGTTAAGGTAGGTTTTGCCATACACGGCACAGGCGGAGTTATATGTTATGTACCGGAAGGCGCTGAGCTATATTCTTATTATTTCACACAATTTACCCAGTACACAAAAGACAAAGGCAAATTTACTTAAAACTTTCAATTCTTGGCTGGGGGGGCACTGCCCCCCTATGCCCCCCCTTAACTCCGCCCATGATACACGGTAAGAAAGCCTATCACTTACCATTTTTATATATATAATTATAATATTAATATATGTTAAAAACAAAAAAGTGCAGCTCGGGCTCCGACACACCGAGCTGCTGTTCCATTACCCAATGACTACTCCTCACACCGTGAGGTGAGCAATCACTGGGTCCGCGAATCGTGCGCCCTAAGTAGACGAAGGGACCCAAGGATGACTGCCTTCTGCATTCTGGCGGCTAAGATGTGCGCCGCCGCACGGCACACCGGTATTTTGCGCAGTGCAGAGAGCAGCGTATTCCTCATTCCACCTAGGGATCCAATGACCATAACCAGCAGACTTACAGTGTAGTCTGGCCAGAGCCTGCGAAGTTGTCCGAGCAACTCCTGATATTTGGTCCGCTTTTCCTCCTCCTTAGAGACGATGTTCACTTCGGCAGGCGCCGAAAACTCAATAACGAACATCGTCTTCTGTTGGTGGTCGAGAAGGACTATGTCGGGCTTGTTTGCCTGTACAAGCTCGAGCGTGGGGAACGAGTAGTTCCAGTAAATCCGGCATCTCTCGTTCTCCACAACGGACTCTATATCCCCTGGAGCGTATGGCAGCACCGGTGTCTCATCGATACCGTATGAGTGCCTTAAATGATAGTAGAGCACTCGTAGAGCCGCGTTGTGCCGATGGACGTAAGCCGTCCCAGCGTACGTCTTACACGCCGACAAGAGATGCATAAGCGTCTCTGGCGCCTGTCGGCAAGCTCTACAATGGGTATCGGGTACATCTACACCCATAACCCTTTTACGGTATACCAAGGTGTTGAAGACACCGTCTTGGCAAGCCATTATAAAGCCCTCAGTCTCCGACTTCAACCCACTAGACCTTAGGAAAGAGAAGGTCAACTGCTCAGACAAGCCATGCTCTTCTAGATGTCTGTAGAAGATTCCATGCATTGGCTTATCTTTATGAAGTCTTAAGAGGAAGTCGACTTCGGCAGTTTTAATGTGGGCTTTTAATTCTGCGGGAGCAAGTTCCGTAATGGACTGCTGACACCTCCGCTTGAAGTCGAGTGTGAGGCTGAGCTCCTCGGCTGCTCGTTTCGCTGCGCTAAAAAGAAAGGCTCCTTTTCCCGCATTCTCGTGCTCTCGCACGAAGCGGATCAGGGGATCGGTGCTGTTCGTTACATAGCAGGCAGTGGCCAGTACTACTCTGTTGTGCAGACGCTCCAAACTCAATAGTCCACGCCCTCCCAGGTGTCGCGGGAGGTATATTCGCGGGACAGAGGACTTAGGATGCAGGCTTCTCTCCATATTCATCCTTTTGCGGGTCTTCGTGTCGATTTCCTTCAGCTCGTTCACTTTCCAGTGTATAGCACCAAAGGTGTATAATAACAATGGGACCGCAAGCATGTTTGTGGCAGCGACTTTGTTCTTGCCGGACAGTTCTGACGACCAGATCTGCCGGAGTCGGTGCAAATACTTGCGGCGGAGACACTCTTTAACCAATGTTGCCTCTTGGACATGACGCTGCGCCACTCCAAGGTAGGTATAAGTATCTCCGGCATGCAGTTGTCGCAACATGCTCCCATCAACGAGCTGTTCCTCATCTCCACTATCTCCGCTTCGTCCTTTCTTGAGATGAACCAATGCACATTTGTCTGTCCCGAACTCCATTCCGATAGCATGACTGTACTCCTGCACCACCCTCAGCGATTGTTGTAGTTCGCGTTGGCCGGAGGCATAAAGTTTTAGGTCATCCATATAAAACAGATGGGTGACCTTGTGCCTCCGGTTATTGGGCGTGCCACAGCTGTATCCTTTAGTATTTCTCAGCGCTATGGACAGAGGCAAAAGTGAGATGCAAAAGAGCAAGGGACTCAAGGAGTCTCCTTGGAAGACACCTCTTTTCAATGACACCAACTCTTTCTGAACTCGAGTTTCACCTGATGTTATGGTGAACCGGGTCTTCCAGAGTGGCATCAGTTGTTTGATGCACCCCACTATCTGATTATCCACCGAAAGACATTCCAACAGCCGCACAATGAGCTCATGAGACGTGCTGTCGAATGCCTTGCGATAGTCAATCCAGGCCATAGAAAGGTTTCGCTTGTACTGCACAGAGTCCTGCGTGACACATCGGTCAATCAACAGGTTCTCCTTGCAGCCAGCTACTCCTTTCTTTGACCCTCTCTGTTCATACACGTCGAGAAATACAGGATTCACAGCTTGAAGGATACGCATGTACAAGATTCTGGTGAAGAGCTTGTAACACGCGTTCAGACATGTTATTGGCCTGTAGTTTTTGGGATCAGACAAATCTCCGGTCTTCGGGAGAAGCACGGTTCGACCCTCGACAAACCAAGCCGGAATTGGCTGCTCCTGATTTAGCCACGAGTTAAAAACTCTAGCCAAATGCCGGTGGCAACTGGGGAATTTTTTCCACCAGTAGGTGTTTATGCCATCCGGGCCAGGAGCTGCGAAATTCTTTGCGCCTCGTAAGGCGTCAAGAATTTCTTCCGTGTTTATCGGGTGACGCAGTACATTCAAGTTAGGAGTCCTCCTACAAACGGACTCAAACTGCGCCAAGGCCGGAGTGTCTGCTGAGAGAGGTTTGGGTTGTTCGTAAACGTCCCTCCAAAAGGCCTCCACGCGATCAGCAGTTGGCGGCTGCTCTATGGCTGGAGGCGGCTGTTGGAAAAGGCGAGAAGGTCTTTCGTAGAACATTCTGTTCTGCTCCAGACCTCTCGCCCGCGCCACCAGCGATCGCTTAGCAGCCATTAGCATCCGTATCCTGTCAAGACAGTGTTGCTTGACAACAACCAGTACCGCTTGACTGAGTGTATGATGGTCGCGCCTCAACCCGTAGGCTATCTGGCGCACTCGGCGCGTAAAAGGCTTCCCAGCCGCTCTATATTCCATCACACACTGGATACGGGATGCTTCCTGGCGAGTCAACTGGATTTTCGCTTCCATTTGGCGCACCCGTCTCTGTGCTCTCTCAACAGGAGAGTCTCTCACTCTCCCCTGTCTAGCTAGCCTCAGAGCCGCAGCGTAAATTTCGCAATTGATGCTCCAAATGTCAGAGGCCTCCGATAGACGTTCACCCACAACCTCATCCTCTCTCTTCAAATCTGCCAGCTTCAAGGACCTTCCGTTGTCATGCAAGGCCCTTCGGTCTCTGAAATCCCCAGGTGAGACGACTTGGTCGATTTCCCTCTCAGCGGGCCTTACTGGTGAACTTTCAGCCTGGTTAACAGGCCTTCCGTCCGCCGAAGGGGCAGGCTGAGCTGGAGCACGAACATATCCCTGCCTCCGGAGGTACGATACATAATCTCGCAAATTCTGAGAGGTAAGCGTGCTATGCTCTGGGTGCATTTCACACCACCTCTCATACATGCGGGACATGTATCCCCTACGGCGCGGGCTACTGCTCTCGTAGCAGCTCAGTAGGTCATCCCTGAGCTCCGTCGTCCACCTAAAACGGTCCATGTCATTGCGGGGGTCGTCAACAGGGCAATTCGAAGCACCGCCACCTTGCCCAACGCCGGCTTCCGAAACCGGCTCGGTGTGGGTGCTTTTCTTCCGGGGTGGTCGAACCCGAAGATAGGGCCCGTCAGGTGGTTGGCCTTAGGGCCCCCAAACGACATTTCCGGAGGCAGCCGTCCAAATTGCCTCCTGAGGATGCACCTGCGAAGGTTGCCGGCTGGATTACATCCTTGGGCTTCGGTATACCCTGCGGTGTCGCCACGCACCGGATAGCCTACTGATGTTGGGTGGCTTCCTGCGGGTGTATTATTATTATTAATTATTATTTATTATTATTTATTATTATTATTAATTAATATTTATATAATTATATGTAAGAAGCACATTTACTTTTCACTACACATTTTACTCCATGACTGTACTTCAGCAAAGAAGGCAAACAATCAAAACCATTTTAAGTTAAGGCTTATAGTCTTATGAAAAGCTTATGATATTTCCGCCTACCTGTTTGCGATTTGTCATTGTTCGAAGAATCGCAGCTGGAACCAGCTAACCATAAGTTTAAACTTTTTGAACCTTTTTTTATTTCCAAAGATTTTCTCTTCTTCTCTTTTCTTTTAGATGCACCACTTGGGTGCACACGTTTCATTTTATAAAGTAAAATTCACGTTTTAGTTCTACTTCAAATTTACATTTTAGTTATCCTTCAAACATAAACCACACCACAACACACATAAACCCTTCGACTAACTTAATTCAACTGACAGCAAGTGCGTCATCGCGGTCACCACTAGCGCTGTCAGCTTGATTCCAGACAGAGCGTAGGCGCGAAGCGACGGCGCGGCACTGTCACGTCTAGAGATGGGACATCGAATAAAAACATCGATGTTGAACATCGATGTCAACATCGACGGCCAGCCATCGATAACTACGATATATCGTATGTAAAACATCGATGTTGGAACATCGCAAAAACATCGATATTCGGGTATTGGTGTTCTTTACTTTTAATGTTAAAAATGAATACTGATACGTGTTTAGTATTTCAAATTCCATTAAACAGCATGGTAAACAGGAAATAATAAAAACCATAAACTAGCTAAACTAACAAATTTAAATAATGATTTAAAAAATAAAATTATCGCCCCCCTCCTCAACCTTTCCTCCTTATATTCTTAATATGAAGCCTTCCATACCAACAATATATTTTTTATTAATAGTTTTGGCGGTCAATTCTTACTTTCATTCATTCGAATTATTCAAATACAAATGAAATATAATTTATGTTAATAAAAAAAATATTGTTAGTTGAATACGGTCATTAACAATATATTCTGTGACGCCTTCCACACCATTTTCTTTTCTTATTATCGGACGTGTTTACTTGTGTATTTTTTTGGCTTTTGGAGGCCCCCTTGAACCGGAGGCCCTCGGCGATCGCCGACCAGCCGCCCTGGCCAGACCGGGCCTGTGTGTAGTTGTTGGGTTGATTCAAATATAAGTTGCTCTGGCAAAATTGAATGTGAACAAGCATGCAGTGCAGGTGAGTTATTGACAAAAAATCGGTTTCTGATACATAATACTTATACTTTTGATAATACGTGCTATTCAGCAACAACTAACTTATTAGTTCACTATTAAGTTGGGCTGACTGCAATATTTTCACGCTTTAGAAAATTGTATATGATTCCATTATACATAATCAGTTAACGGTTGCATAGTAAAAAGTATAGCATCATACTAAAACTGTACTAAGGGCTCTGCATTTTGTTAGGCGGAATGAGCTTTTATATCTACATATATACTCATATCAATGGAGTACTTATAGCTCTACATCATTAGGGAAGGAGGAACTCCTCACAATCCTCTTCATGTACACAGAATATAAAAAACCTCAGCAAAATCATGACTACAATATTGTGGGACTATGTTGGTTCCATTTTTTTTTTTTAGGGAAAATATTTTCTAATACTGCAAATCATGTTCTAGCTGTGAAACAGCCTCTCTAGTGCATAGTCTGCCCGGTGTAACCATTCCTTTCCTTGTTCATATAAAAATGTATAGGCCGGTCCTGCACGACTTGTCCGGACCTGCACGCCTTGGTGTGCAAACGTATTTTGCAAAAAGTCGGTTCAAATCACCCGTCGGTGAATCAAATCTTTGATCACATGTCCAACACCAGCCTATGGCGATTGCATTCATTTTGGCGACCGTGGCCAAATTCACCGGAATTCACCCGATGCCGTAAGAAAAATGAATTTGGCTTATTTCCGAGGTAAGCAGTATTTCACGAGCATATTTCTAAATTCCCGCGTGTTTTATGCACGATGTCTAGCGATCCTGGCCGATTTCCACCCGAAATCGCTTCTCATTTCATGTCCCGTCATTTTAGAAATGAATTTCTTAAGTACAAATTAGAGTGCGGTAAGGTAAGAGGTAACGTAAGACGTAAGAAAATAAACCTGTGGAATCAGATGAGAGTGTTTATAGTCGTAACGTAAGAGCTAACGCAACACTCTCATTTGATTCCACAGGTTTATTACCTTACGTCTTACGTTACCTCTTACCTTACCGCACTCTATTTAGTCCCTTACGTCTTGCGTTACTTCTTACGTTACGACTATAACCACTCTCATCTGATTCCACAGGTTTATTTTCATACCTCTTACCTTACCTCTTACGTTACAGCACTATAAATGCACCCTTACCGCTGTTTTGCACGACAGCTCTCTATGTTGCTGAAAACTACGACTGCTCAGTCGGCCAGGATTTCATGGGATGAAAGGTACTTGCTTACTTCGCAAGATGGAGATGATTCCAATCATTTGGTTCACAGAAAAATGAATGGTACCGGCTGGATTCGAACCAGTAAGCGCGCTGGCCTAGAATGCCGAAAGCAGTATTTAATTTTTTCAAGATCAGTGGCGTACATCTTTTTGCTAATATTTTCGTGGGACTGCCCCCCGACCCTCGACACGCAACCCGATAATTTATTATCTTCTAGTCAGTGGTGTCTTAGATTCTTAATGATGATAAACCTCACATTATTATGGAAATTGAGATAGAAACATAAAGCCTTAATATGCGTAACTGTCAAGATACAGGGTTGACACCCTTGACAAGTTCCACTTTTATTTTTTCCAATTATTGCGCAATTAAATGTCACAACTATCTATAATTACGTATCAGGAGCCTTTTTAAGGCGAAAAACCAAGGTTTTGCAAACATGAATAGAGGGCGCCACCTACGACACATCGAACTCCTTTAAACTAACAAATTTTTTTTCTGTTCGGTGCATCAACGTGAATATTGAAGAAATCGTTTCCTGAATATCAGTTACGTGAAAAAGGTATACTTAGTTTAAGTCCCTAGAGGTAACCGTTTTGAAATATTTCAGAAAGATCTGAGCGAACGAATTATCCGCATTCTCGCATAGATAAATATAATGCAGATCAAAAAACATCTTTCCAATATATCTAATTTTTAAAATAGGTGGTGTTGACATTTCAGAATAAGTACTTCGTAAATGGTATAGAATGATGAGCCTGAGGACCTATAAAGATCCTTGTATCCAGTGAAATAAATACTGCCCATCCGAATCACCCGCAGACCTCAAACAAAACCACAATCGACAACACTAGCATCCACTCAGACACAGATCCAGAACACCAGCATACACAACATATACCAGATACCACTGTCCAACCTGATGATTCGTTAGCTACTGAATCAATCACAGGACATGCCATTCGTATCCGAGATAACCAACCTCCAAACACAGACCCAACCAATAACACCAACGTACACTTAAAATTGGATCCAGAACATGATCATACACCAGTTACATCAGAAGCAATATGCACTAACTTACCTTCCACAGCCACACAAAGCCAAAACATTACTATACCATCTGCCATCACACAATCCTCCGAACAAGTGATGAACAGACAGTACAACAAATGGTGTGGCACCAATCCTACATTGCGAGATCCCCTGCCCAGACTAGTTTTTAAAAACAACACTCGACAAATATTACACACAATGAATGTCAACATAATACCACAATTTTTAGCCAAAGACAGTGACCTAGAGGACATCCATACTGTTATATATGATGCCGCAGCAACCACACTCATACTTAACGGCCAAAAACTCCCAAAACGATCTATAGCCCGCACAACTGGAAGATCTAAACCTAAATGGCAAATCAGAATTGAAAATAAAATTAGCACATTCAGAAAGGATCTGGCACACCTCGCGCATTACACCAACAACTACACCCATTCGAAACGCGTACAGACAACAATTAATATACTCAAATCCAAGTCACCACAATAAACAAGTCTATGCAGCTAGACTCCGCAGATACAACGAGTCCAATGCCAGAAAGGATGCTATCAATCTTTTTCATAAAAGTGAAAAACAGTTCTACCAAAAGATAACAGCCGACAACCAGATAACAGCAATAGAACCTCCTAGTAAACAAGAGTTAACTGAGTTTTGGGGAAGCCTATGGTCAGAACCCAACACACACAATGAAAACGCTCCATGGATCAGACAAGAAGAGGAAAAACATCAACATATAGCGGAGCAGGGAGACGTTATCCTTACATCAGAGGAAATAGCTGAAACCATTAAGCATACCCACAATTGGAAGTGCCCAGGCGTGGATAGTGTACAAAATTTCTGGTACAAGCAATTCAGTGCAACATACCAAATGGTTACGGACCAAATCAATAAAACCATACTCCAACCGAATAGGCTTCCCAAATTCCTCGCGCAAGGAATAACGTATATGAAACCCAAAAACGCAGACACCAAGAACTCTGCCAACTATCGCCCAATCACTTGTCTTCCCACCTTGTACAAGATCATCACCGCAACAATATGCAGAAGAATTAAACAACACCTCACACAAAACAACATCCTGACTGCGGAACAAAAAGGATGTCGAAAGCAAAGCCAAGGTTGCAAGGAACAACTTATAACTGATAGTGTGATCATGGAGCAAACCAGAAAAGAACACAAAAACCTTCATGCCTGCTTCATCGATTATAAAAAAGCCTTTGACTCTGTACCCCATACGCTGGCTAACGAAAACTCTCCAAATATACAAAATTAACTCAGTCCTTCGTCAGTTCCTTACAAGAACCATGGGGACATGGCGAACCAACATACATCTTAAAACTCAGGACGGCCATATCCAAACAGAGGAGCTACTCATACGACGCGGTATCTTCCAGGGTGGTTCGCTCAGTTCACTGTGGTTCTGCCTTTGTTTAAATCCATTCTCTAACGCACTCAACAACACAAATTATGGTTTCAATATCAGACAGCAGAAAGTCAATCAGCACAGAATAAATCATCTTCTCTACATGGATGATATAAAACTATATGCAGCCACTGATGTGCAACTGAAAGAATTACTCAGAATCACAGAAGTTTGTATGTCAGACGTCCGGATGAAATTCGGTATGAGCAAATGCAAGGTGCTCCACATCAATAAAGGCCAATGGAAGAATCAATCCGAACAGGAAATATTAACTGGCCAAACACTGGATAACATCAACAAGGGTGAAAAGTACAAGTATCTCGGCTTCAATCAGAACATTAAGATCGACCACACACAAGTCAAGGCTCAACTAACACAAGAGTTCAGAGACCGCCTCGTTAAACTTCTAAAATCAAAATTGAATTCCAAAAATCTTACAAAAGCAATTAACACATTTGCGACACCGGTCCTCACATACTCCTTCGGCATCACCAAGTGGTCACACACTGATATAGAAAACATCCACATCCTCATACGGACTGAACTTACGAAACACCGAATGTCACATCCAAACGCATGCAAAGAAAGGCTCACCATAGACAGGAAACAAGGAGGCAGAGGGATCAGAGATATACAGTCACTCCGCGCTAGACAGATAAAAACACTTAGGCATTTCTTCCAAAGCAAAACAAACAAATTTACATCGAGCAATAGCAAAAGCAGACAAAAACTATACACCACTCAACCTATCATGTCCACACCACGCCGCAGACACACACAACCCCATACAATCACAACAGGAAAAAATAAACACCTGGTCGCAGAAACCACTCCATGGCAAATATAGATGCCATATTACGCAAGATTACATAAATGAAAAACAGTCATATACCTGGCTGCAGGATGGCCAACTCTTTCCAGAAACTGAGGGATTTATGCTTGCTATCCAGGACCAAGGACGAGAAACTACACGAAATACGTAATTAAAGATCCATCCATAACCAACGATAATTGCAGAAAATGTCACCAGCAGAAGGAAACAATAGACCACATAACAAGCGCATGCAAAACTCTCGCTGGAACTGAGTACGGCTAGACATAACTCGGCAGCCAAAATCATACATCAAGCATTCCAATATGACTGAATTGTAAATTTGCGATCGGAAGAATATCGCTATTTCCGCACGAATGAATATTAGTCGTAGGACCGGTTTCTCAATGTTTAGTTAAATATTTATCGTAAGTTTAGCCTTCAATTGTTTAAGCAATTAAAAAATCTAACAGTTGCTGTTATCTTGCAGATAAATATTTAATTGGACATTGAGAAACACGACTAATATTCATTCGTGCGGAAATAGCGATATTCTTCCGATCGCAAATTTACAATTCAGTCACATTGGAATGCTTGTATGATTGTGGCTGCCGAGTAATGTCTAGCCGTGTACTCAGTTCTAGCGAGAGTCTTACATGCGCTTGTTATTTGGTCTATTGTTTCCTTCTGTTGGTGACATTTTCTGCAATTATCGTTGGTTATGGATGGATCTTTAATTACGTATTTCTTGTAGTTTCTCGTCGCAATAACTTGGTCTTTGATAGCAGCATAAATCCCTCAGTTTCTGGAAAGAGTTGTCCATCCTGCAGCCAGGTATATGACTGTTTTTCATTTATGTGATCTTACGTAATATGGCATCTATGTTTGCCATGGAGTGGTTTCTGTGACCAGGTGTTTATTTTTTACTGTTGTGATTGTATGGGGTTGTGTGTGTCTGCGGCGTGGTGTGGACATGATATGTTGAGTGGTGTATAGTTTTTGTCTGCTTTTGCTATTGCTCGATGTAAATTTGTTTGTTTTGCTTTGGAAGAAATGCCTAAGTGTTTTTATCTGTCTTGCGCGGAGTGACTGTATATCTCTGATCCCTCTGCCTCCTTGTTTCCTGTCTACGGCGAGCCTTTCTTTGCATGCGTTTGGATGTGACATTCGGTGTTTCGTAAGTTCAGTCCGTATGAGGATGTGGATGTTTTCTATATCAGTGTGTGACCACTTGGTGATGCCGAAGGAGTATGTGAGGACCGGTATCGCAAATGTGTTAATTGCTTTTGTAAGATTTTTGGAACTCAATTTTGACTTTAGAAGTTTAACGAGGCGGTCTCTGAACTCTTGTGTTAGTTGAGCCTTGACTTGTGTGTGGTCGATCTTAATGTTCTGATTGAAGCCGAGATACTTGTACGTTTCGCCCTTGTTGATATTATCCAGCATTTGGCCAGTTAATATTTCCTGTTCGGATTGATTCTTCCATTGGCCTTTATTGATGTGGAGCACCTTGCATTTGCTCATACCGAATTTCATCCGGACGTCTGACATACATACTTCTGTGATTCTGAGTAATTCTTTTAGTTGCACTTCAGTGGCTGCATATAGTTTTATATCATCCATGTAGAGAAGATGATTTATTCTGTGCTAATTGACTTTCTGCTGTCTGATGTTGAAACCATAATTTGTCTTGTTGAGTGCGTTAGAGAGTGGATTTAAACAAAGGCAAAACCACAGTGAACTGAGCGAATCACCCTGGAAGATACCGCGTCATATGAGTTTGGATATGGCCGTCCTGAGTTTTAAGATGTATGTTGGTTCGCCATGTCCCCATGGTTCTGGTAAGGAACTGACGAAGGACTAGGTTAATTTTGTATATTTGGAGAGTTTTCGTTAGCCAGCGTATGGGGTACAGAGTTAAAAGCTTTTTTGTAATCGATGAAGCAGGTATGAAGGTTTTTGAGATCTTTTCTGGTTTGCTCCATGATCACACTATCAATTATAAGCTGTTCCTTGCAATCTTGGCTTTGCTTTCGACATCCTTTTTGTTCTTCAGTCAGGATGTTGTTTTGTGTGAGGTGTTGTTTAATTCTTCTGCATATTATTGGGGTGATGATCTTGTACAAGGAGGGAAGACAAGTGATTGGGCGATAGTTGGCGGGGTTCTTGGTGTTTGCGTTTTTGGGTTTTATATACGTTATTCCTTGCGCGAGGAATTTGGGAAGCCTATTCGGTTGGAGTATGGATTTATTGATTTGGTCCGTAAGCATTTGGTATGTTGCACTGAATTGCTTGTACCAGAAATTTTGTACACTATCCACGCCTGGGCACTTCCAATTGTGGGTATGCTTAATGGTTTCAGCTATTTCCTCTGGTGTAAGGATAACATCTCCCTGCTCCACTATATGTTGACGTTTTTCCTCTTCTTGTCTGATCCATGGAGCGTTTTCATTATGTGTTTTGGGTTCTGACCATAGGCTTCCCCAAAACTCAGTTAACTCTTGTTTACTAGGAGCTTCTATTGCTGTTATCTGGTTGTCGGCTGTTATCTTTTGGTAGAACTGTTTTTCACTTTTATGAAAAAGATTGATAGCATCCTTTCTGGCATTGGACTCGTTGTATCTGCGGAGTCTAGCTGCACAGACTGCCAGCTTCTGTTTAAGGGTATCAGCTGTTTCTGAGATTGTTGTGGTGACTTGGATTTGAGTATATTAATTGTTGTCTGTACGCGTTTCGAACGGTTGTTGTTGTTGGTGTATTGCGCGAGGTGTGCCAGATCCTTTCTGATTGTGCTAATTTTATTTTCAATTCTGATTTGCCATTTAGGTTTAGATCTTTCAGTTGTGCGGGCTATAGATCGTTTTGGGAGTTTTTGGCCGTTAAGTATGAGTGTGGTTGCTGCGGCGACATATATAACAGTATGGATGTCCTCTAGGTCACTGTCTTTGGTTAAAAATCGTGGTATTATGTTGACATTCATTGTGTGTAATATTTGTCGAGTGTTGTTTTTAAAAACTAGTCTGGGCAGGGGATCTCGCAATGTAGGATTGGTGCCACACCATTTGTTGTACTGTGTGTTCATCACTTGTTTCGGCAGATTGTGTGATGGCAGGTAGTATAGTAATGTTTTGGCTTTGTGTGGCTGTGGAATGTAAGTTGTTGTTTCTGGTGTAACTGGTGTATGATCATGTCATGGATCCAATTCTAAGTGTACGTTGGTGTTATTGGTTGAATCTGTGTTTGGAGGTTGGTTATCTCGGATACGAATGGCATGTCCTGTGATTGATTCAGTAGCTAACGAATCGTTAGGTTGGACAGCGGTATCTGGTATACGTTGTGTATGCTCATGTTCTGGATCTGTATCTGAGTGTATGCTAGTGTTGTCGATTGTGGTTTTGTTTGGGGTCTGCGGGTGATTCGGATGGGCAGTATTTATTTCACTGGATACAAGAATCTTTGTAGGTTGTTGTTCTTCGGGTGTAAGGTGGTTGTTTTTTGTTATGATTTGATTTTGGTCAATGAGTCTCTGTTCAGTTACACGTTCTGCGAGGTGTGGATATTGCGTTATAAATAGCCTGTGCAGTTCATGTCTGTAGCCTGTAGAGGTGGTCTTCTAGTTTAGTGGCGGTGTAGTAACAGTGCATTACAGATTTGTTGATTTCAGTGGTCCACTGTAAGCGCTGTCTGGGTTTACCAGCTTTGGTGGTTGCCGGCTGTGCCGACAAAACATCCGCAGCTCAGTTGCGTTCTATGGGTTGTTCGGTTTGGGTTTGGGGTTCGGGTGAGCTTAATCGAAGTACCCTAGGCCATCGTTGGTTGTTTTTAGAAGTAACTCTATGCATCGTGTTCCCACGAGTAGGGACGATTTAAAAGTCGCTCTCCCGGGTGAGGCCCATTCCAGAAGAGAAGACTCCGAAGTTGGCCCAAGGTGCTCCGGAGGATTTGCGACTTTACTGTCGGGTTTTGTTGAGGCTTTCTCCTCACGGGCCGCCCGGTTAAGGCAAGCCCCCGGGTTGCTTACCCCTCACGACATTCCCCAGTCACGCTCTACTGAAGTCGTTGAAGTGTGGGGAGCAATAACGGTGTCTGACAGAGGGACCGGCGCTCAGCCCTCTGTGGCATATTTTCCCAGATTTGCCAAACCCCCATCCGACCGAAGTCAGGATAGCTTGGGGAAAGGTAGGAGCCTGGTGCTAGGTAGGGTAAGCACCGAGCGCCCAGCTTTCTGAGTGTGCTAGCCTTATGTCTAACCGTGTACTCAGTTCCAGCGAGAGTTTTGCATGCGCTTGTTATGTGGTCTATTGTTTCCTTCTGTTGGTGACATTTTCTGCAATTATCGTTGGTTATGGATGGATCTTTAATTAGGTACGTATTTCTTGTAGTTTCTCGTCGCAATAACTTGGTCCTGGATAGCAAGCATAAATCCACCGGTGTGAACTTGGCAGCTAAAACCCAGCATACAATTTTCCGAAGATGCCTGAACAACCAGTGGCGCCGTTATTACTAATAGACACTACTGATGTTACGATACGTGCTTATATATCGTGTTATTAACTGAGCAAACCTCTAAAGGGGTAGCAGCCAAAA
Organism: Callosobruchus maculatus; assembly: GCA_951848785.1. Classification (NCBI taxonomy): domain Eukaryota; kingdom Metazoa; phylum Arthropoda; class Insecta; order Coleoptera; family Chrysomelidae; genus Callosobruchus; species Callosobruchus maculatus. The sequence goes on along the minus strand of CATOUR010000010.1, from coordinate 896,009 downwards.
TAAAAAAAAGATAAATGTCATTTTCACCCCCCCCCCCAAGTAAATAATTCCCCAAGATGAAATCGATGTCAAAAAGTAACACCCATTTTTTGGGTCCAGTCTCGTCAACTAAGCGAACTTCTAAAGGGCTAGCAGCCAAAATAAAAAAAAAATAAAGTATCGTTTTCACCCCTAAGGGAATAAGCCCCCAAGATGAAATTGGTGCCAAAAAATAACAGCTAAATAATGTCATTTTATGAGCCCAGTCTCATCAACTGAGCGAACTTCTAAAGGGCCAGCAGCCAAAATCAAAGATATTAAAATATGTTTTTCACCCCGTAGGAAATAATTCCCCAAGATGAAATTGGTGCCAAAAACGAACACATAAATAATGCCATTTTAAAGTCTGGTCTCATCAAATGAGCGAACTTCTAAATGGCCAGCAGCCAAAATCAAAAATATGAAAATATCTTTTTCACCCCTAAGGAAATAATTCCCCAAGATGAAATTGGTGCCAAAAAGTAACAGCTAAATAATGCCATTTTAAAGTCTGGTCTCATCAAATGAGCGAACTTCTAAATGGCCAGCAGCGAAAATCAAAAATATTAAAATATCTTTTTCACCCCTAAGGAAATAATTCCCCAAGATGAAATTGGTGCCAAAAAGTAACAGCTAAATAATGCCATTTTATGAGGTCGGTCTCATTAACTGAGCGAACTTCTAAAGGGCCAGCAGCCAAAATCAAAAATAATAAAATATCATTTTCACCCCTAATAAATAATTCCCCAAGGTAAAATTGGTGCCAAAAAGGAACGCATAAATAATGCCATTTTATGAGTTTGCTCTCATCAACTGAGCGAACTTCTAAAGGGCCAGCAGCCAAAATCAAAAATATTAAAATATCTTTTTCACCCCTAAGGAAATAATTCCCCAAGATTAAATTGGTGCCAAAAAGTAACAGCTAAATAATGCCATTTTATGAGTCCGGTCTCATCAACTGAGCGAACTTCTAAAGGGCCAGCAGAAAAATCAAAAGTATTAAAACATCATTTTCACTCCTAAGGAAAGAATTGTCCAAGATGAAATTGGTGCCAAAAAAAAAACACATAAATAATGCCATCATATGAGTCCGGTCTCATCAACTGAGCGAACTTCTAAGGAGCCAGCAGCCAAAATCAAAAATATTAAAATATCTTTTTCACCCCTAAGGAAATAATTCCCCAAGATTAGATACATGCCAAAAAGTAACAGCTAAATAATGCCATTTTATCAGTCCCGTCTGATCAACTGAGCGAACTTCTACAGGGCCAGCAGCCAAATTCAAAAATATTAAAATATCCTTTTTCACCCCTAAGGGAATAATTCCGCAAGATTAAATTGGTGCCAAAAGGTAACAGCTGAATAATGCCATTTTATGAGTCCGGTCTCATCAACTGAGCGAACTTCTAAAGGGCCAGCAGCCAAAATCAAAAATATTAAAATATCATTTTCACCCCTAAGGAAATAATTCCCCAAGATGAAATTGGTGCCGAAAAAGAACACATAAGCAATGCCATTTTATGAGTCTGCTCTCTGAGCGAACTTCTAAAGGGCCAGCAGCCAAAATCAAAAATATTAAAATATCTTTTTCACCTCTAAGGAAATAATTCCCCAAGATGAAATTGGTGCCAAAAAAGAACACTTAAGTAATGCCATTTTGTGATTCCGGTCTGATCAACTGAGCGAACTTCTAAAGGGCCAGCAGCCAAAAACAAAAAAAATTAAATATATCATTTTCACCCTTAAGGAAATAATTCCCCAAGATGAAATTGGTGCCAAAAAGGACACTTAAATAATGACACACACATGTGCGAAGCCTGCAGATTCTGCAGAGCATGACATTGCGCACAATCACTAACACCTGTGATATGATTCCAACAATATTCTTCCCCGGGATTTCGACATAACTTACTTAAAGGATTACATTAAATAACAGGCGCAACGACGTCAGTGGAATGCATAGTCAAGCAAGCTCGCAAGGTTACAAGACCGCGACTGGTGCAGCTACGAAAGCAGCTAAGTATCAAGCCACTTTTTAAGCATCGGCCCATAAACACAAAATTACCGAGTTCTAATTGACTATGTAAAGCTACACCCGCCAACTGCCGCAGTTTCCCCTCTCCCAAAATCAAAAATATGAAAATATCTTTTTCACCCCTAAGGAAATAATTCCCCAAGATGAAATTGGTGCCAAAAAGTAACAGCTAAATAATGCCATTTTAAAGTCTGGTCTCATCAAATGAGCGAACTTCTAAATGGCCAGCAGCGAAAATCAAAAATATTAAAATATCTTTTTCACCCCTAAGGAAATAATTCCCCAAGATGAAATTGGTGCCAAAAAGTAACAGCTAAATAATGCCATTTTATGAGGTCGGTCTCATTAACTGAGCGAACTTCTAAAGGGCCAGCAGCCAAAATCAAAAATAATAAAATATCATTTTCACCCCTAATAAATAATTCCCCAAGGTAAAATTGGTGCCAAAAAGGAACGCATAAATAATGCCATTTTATGAGTTTGCTCTCATCAACTGAGCGAACTTCTAAAGGGCCAGCAGCCAAAATCAAAAATATTAAAATATCTTTTTCACCCCTAAGGAAATAATTCCCCAAGATTAAATTGGTGCCAAAAAGTAACAGCTAAATAATGCCATTTTATGAGTCCGGTCTCATCAACTGAGCGAACTTCTAAAGGGCCAGCAGAAAAATCAAAAGTATTAAAACATCATTTTCACTCCTAAGGAAAGAATTGTCCAAGATGAAATTGGTGCCAAAAAAAAAACACATAAATAATGCCATCATATGAGTCCGGTCTCATCAACTGAGCGAACTTCTAAGGAGCCAGCAGCCAAAATCAAAAATATTAAAATATCTTTTTCACCCCTAAGGAAATAATTCCCCAAGATTAGATACATGCCAAAAAGTAACAGCTAAATAATGCCATTTTATCAGTCCCGTCTGATCAACTGAGCGAACTTCTACAGGGCCAGCAGCCAAATTCAAAAATATTAAAATATCCTTTTTCACCCCTAAGGGAATAATTCCGCAAGATTAAATTGGTGCCAAAAGGTAACAGCTGAATAATGCCATTTTATGAGTCCGGTCTCATCAACTGAGCGAACTTCTAAAGGGCCAGCAGCCAAAATCAAAAATATTAAAATATCATTTTCACCCCTAAGGAAATAATTCCCCAAGATGAAATTGGTGCCGAAAAAGAACACATAAGCAATGCCATTTTATGAGTCTGCTCTCTGAGCGAACTTCTAAAGGGCCAGCAGCCAAAATCAAAAATATTAAAATATCTTTTTCACCTCTAAGGAAATAATTCCCCAAGATGAAATTGGTGCCAAAAAAGAACACTTAAGTAATGCCATTTTGTGATTCCGGTCTGATCAACTGAGCGAACTTCTAAAGGGCCAGCAGCCAAAAACAAAAAAAATTAAATATATCATTTTCACCCTTAAGGAAATAATTCCCCAAGATGAAATTGGTGCCAAAAAGGACACTTAAATAATGACACACACATGTGCGAAGCCTGCAGATTCTGCAGAGCATGACATTGCGCACAATCACTAACACCTGTGATATGATTCCAACAATATTCTTCCCCGGGATTTCGACATAACTTACTTAAAGGATTACATTAAATAACAGGCGCAACGACGTCAGTGGAATGCATAGTCAAGCAAGCTCGCAAGGTTACAAGACCGCGACTGGTGCAGCTACGAAAGCAGCTAAGTATCAAGCCACTTTTTAAGCATCGGCCCATAAACACAAAATTACCGAGTTCTAATTGACTATGTAAAGCTACACCCGCCAACTGCCGCAGTTTCCCCTCTCCCACTTTGCTCTTCTGCTTCCTACCATTCTTATTTTTCCATTATTTGTCCCTGACTTTGTATATTATCTGGTTAACTAGACCTGACAGGCTTATGGAGCGATAAGGTTGCCACCAAGTGCAAAGGCTCTACGGATCGTTCTGACGAATTGACTGCCTAAATTGGCAGAATGAATTTGAGAGCCTACATTCTGAAAATTTATTTTTCATCCTAAAAGGCCCAGTCAAAGTTCCAATTGACCCATCTAGAACACATAGCACTATTGTAAAAATAGTTTTAGTAGCAGTAATAATACGGCATTAAAATTGCATTATAAAATATAAGGTGTTAATTTCCAAATTACAAATTGCAAGGTTATCTGTAAAAGTGCATACACGTGTCAGCAATATTTTATAAAAGGCCTTTGCGAAAACAGTGATCTGGGTCGATCTGTTTAGTGGGATTTATGACTCCGTGGATTGAACGAACATCGAGCAACAAAAATGTTGGTTTAAGAACATAACACAGATGTCTGAGAAAAACAGAAGCTTATCTGAATAACACGTACAATAGTGAACTGACACTATTTCTGACTGATTCTAGATCACTTTCCGAACATCAGGATCAGTGATCCTTGTCATCGTATCAACCCGACCATAGTTTCCGTAAAGGACTGGAATATCATCAAGGTCATTTTTTGAGATACTTTTATCAATACAAAATACGAAAGTAACCCACCACTTAAACGTCCAAGAACGAAGTTGGGACCACAGCCTCAATTTTCGATATCTGCTGATTACTCTGACACCATTACACTCATTTTCAACAATTTACTAGGGTTAAAATCATTTTGACCAAAAACGGTGACGCGGTGCTGAGGTCACGCTGTTAGAAAAATGGCATCAAACATACCAAGAAAAACGGGTAACACAGGTAGACATCATAACCGTTGATCATAACAGTCAATTTTTCACAATATTCTCATCTGAGGTGTGAGAAGTGAAAGGCGTGAGCCAAAAAAATTTAGGTATCACTGGTTATATAGGAACTAATGAATAATATAATGCTGATTTCTATAATTCTAATACAAACAATAGTGGTGTCACGTTATTGCGGACTACTTATTCATCACACTTCCCTTGTATGTGCTTATCCCTGACATTCCCAGAACTTCCACAGCAATCCACAGCCTTCTTCGGCTCTTCATTTGAGCGCGCGACAGTCGATTGTTAGTGGCCGTGGAAATCGGTTTATTCTTTAGCCCCCTAAAGAGCCTTTTTGTGCATAAGAAGAGTTTAGACTGAAAGGTAAGGCAACTTGTTCGTCTTCTGATAATTAAGTTTTGTAATATTGTGTGGAAAAAGTACATACTTAATTAAGTTTTTAGTGTTTAATTAAACACTTAGTTTTTCACTTTAGTAGGTACATACCTACCAGTGAAATGCTTTTTTTCAAATATGTGTTGTGGAAACTATACAGGTAAAAAATAATTATAAATCGTCATATTAATGTAAAATACATGGTGATATTGAATTTTGAAGGTTGGGGTATCTACAATTATCTGAATAGCGAAACTTCATGAGATGCAAATTTGTTTAGATTTCGCAAAATAGCTTTCATGACATTTTTTGCTACAGTGACGTCTATGTATTTAGTGCGTAGTTTCCTATAATATTGATTATTATTAGAACCAGAGAACACGAAAGTATTCGTAACCGTATATCTAACTATCGCGTTGGAAATATTAATGAACGCCGTTAAAATGAGGTCCACTTAAAATATGATAAACATAGCAGCATAGCTACCAGCTAGGAAAAATGTTTTATACGTCAGGACTACTTATAGCGGTACACGAGTCTGGATAATATGCAAGCTACTAGTTTCGAAAGATATGGGTATATAGTACGATGTAGTGCAATATGCATAAAGAGCCACTCTTTAAAGACAATATTCGGGTAGGTCGGTAAATGATACTACATAGTAATAGAATCCTTTATGAATACAAAATAGTTTCGTTCTTTATTTTTTCCCATTAACCAGCCTCCCTCCCTCTCTACCACCCCATATTCACCCCGTTTCAAAAAAATTGGAATCATCAGGTACTCCTAAGAGGCACAAAAACAAAGTTTGGACAGTTCTGATATTTTTTTTTACTTCCCATACTGATAGGTTGGTGTGTATTTTTTTTTGTATTGTGATTGAGAAAATTTTTTAATTTTGAGATAATACGCTTTTCGGGCATTTTATGTTGTCTACAGAACGAAAAACCACGTCACTCATTTTCGTCGGTCGTTCTGTCTGTCGGTCTGTCGGTCTATCTGTCTGTGTGCTTTCTTCTAGCCTCGTAATCTTAGCAACCGATGAATTGTGTTGCAATTTGAGCACCGATATGCTATGAGGTCCTAGTAGGTAATGCTGCTATAATTTTGAAAATGGGTGCATTGGCGGCCGAGTAATTAGCAAAGAGCAACAAATTTTAAATATTCCCCAAGCTTCATTTTTACGCGTTTTATGAGTTCCTGACTGTTTTTTACTTTTTTTTCTGTGGGGGTGAAATTGGGGTAGTTGGTGGTAGGGGGGGGGGTGGTAAACGTCAGAAATTTGTTGTATTCATAACAGGCTGTCCATTGACATGTAAAAGAGAAGCCTAGCGGCATAATACCCTATTTTATAAAAAAGGTCCATCCGAACATTGCCTTGCCTATTACAAGAACCAAGGGACTTAGAATTTTCTCATGTATACATACGAGTATTGATTTAGATCGAAGTTGATTTTAATGAAACTTTTCCACAGCATTATTTCCGTTCCAAGGATGCAAAACGCGTATGGTTTTCAGAAATCATGTCAGTGGCGGCGCAACATCAATCGAAAAACTAAAAATTTAAAAATAGCTCAAAATTCTATTAGGGGTTCCAGATCATTTTCTGTTTTTTATTCGTGAGGGTGAAATTGGGGTGGTTGGGGGATGGAGGGTTGCAAAACTGAAAAAGTTTTTGTACGCATAATAAGCTCTCCATTGACCTGCAAAAGAAGGAACTAGCGAAATAATACATTGCTTTAGGTCCATCGGAACATTACCTTGCCTATTACCGATACCAAGGGACTTCGATTTTTTTCCGATGTATGTTACATACGAATATTGCTTTACATTGTTCTGTATTGTGTAACGTGGAATTGATTTAATTATTTTATCGACATTTCGGCATAGTATTACTACCGTGGAGAGGATTGAGAATGCGTATGGTTTTTAGAAAGCATGTCAGTGGCGGCGCAGCAATAACAAAAAACAAAAATATAAAAGTAGCTCAAACTTCGGTTTTTAGGCAATTTGGGGATTTTTGATCGTCTCGTGTTATCCAGTTGAAGCTCGCAGAATATAAACTGTGTCGTTCTAGTTCCTACGGAGAGAGATGTAAGAAACTATTCACTGAAGTTTTTCTGTTGGATGTTTTTTGAGGGGATCTCTCACTATTACTTCATGCAATGGGAAAATAATAAAATGATATATCGTTATGTGTGGGAAGTATTGAGTCAATCAACTTGACTCCATTTTTTGAATCCTATTTAAGGTTTCTTTATTCGAGCTATACTTAATACAAAATCACTGACCCTTATCATCGACCGTTAGTTAATGATAGACCGTAATTTCGTGCTCGCAATTCTGACCCATTTTCAAGTAGAAAAGTTCACTTAAACATGTGTCCTGAAGCGTCTGGTCTTCAAGATACATGGTGTCAAAGTTTGGAAAATATTGAATATACAGGGTGGTCTATTAAGACTGGACGCCAATATCGCGGTAGCCGTTAATCATATAACTTCGAGCAAAAAATATTATTAGGTAAATCGGCTAAAGAAATCGCTGCGAATTATTTTTAAATTCCGCAAGTGGCCACTAAGGGGCAGAGCTGTTACGATCAATAAAAAAAACTGAAAAAACGTATATTATAAACTCTACCATCATGTAGACTAGACAAACCTTTTTGTGGATCGTTATTTGCTCTATATTGTAAGATGTAGTGGTAGGGTATTGTCAAAGGAGTCTTTATTTCAATGACAATAACTTAATTTTGAGGTTATTGAGGTATGGCGAAATTATTGAGAAAATCTGTACCATGAGAATGGCCTTCAGGCCCTCTCATTGGATTTTGAACATGAACCGGATATTCTTTTGTCTGAAGTGGAACACGCCCTCAACAAGTTAAAAATTAATAAAGCTACAGGCATTGATTCTATTTCTGCCGAAACGTTAAACTGCTTGGGTGATGACGGCATCTCACTTTTAGATAATATCTGTAAGAATGTCTGGTCCTCTGGTGTCTGTCCAGATCAATGGTGCACATCAATTTTTGTTCCACTTCATAAAAAGGGATCTCCAACAAATTCAGACAATTATTGCCTACTTTTGTTCATCTCTCATGCAAGTAAGGTTCTACTATACTATATTTTACAATCTCGTTTGGAGGGTTTTATTGGCTGGCAAATTTCTCAGGCGCAGGCTGGTTTCGTGAAAGGACGCGGTACGCGTGAACAGATCTTAAACTTAAGACAAATTATTGAAAAAGCCAGAGAGCATTATTTTCCAGTTTTTATCTGCTTTGTGGACTATTCTAAGGCGTTTGATAACGTAAAGTGGCCTAAAATGTGGGAAATCCTCATCTCTATGGAAGTTCCTTATCACCTAGTGTTTCTCATACAGCAACTCTACGAGCCTAATTCGGCTCGTGTAAGAATTGATGGTAACCTGTCTGGTCAAACTGCAACCAGAAAAGGAGTTCGTCAGGGATGTGTACTATCTCCGATGTTATTTAACATTTACTCTGAATTTGTGATGAGACAGGTATTGGACAACTGGAATGGCGGTATAACTATTGGCGGAAGCAAAATATCCAACTTGGGATTTGCTGACGATACAACCCTTATTGCTGCTTCTTAGGAAGATTTGATAGCTCTATTAAACATCTTAAAACAACACAGTGCAGCGTACGGCCTTGGGATTAACTACAACAAGACCAAGGTTATGATCGTAGATAGAGAGCACGACAATCATCGAGCAATAAAGTCAGAAGGCAGTTGTGAAGTAGTTCAAAGTTTTGTGTACCTCGGTTCTTTGACCGACAATTCGGGTAGTTGTGAAAATGAGATTCGACGGTACATTAAACAGGCACGTGTGGCCATGGCAAAGCTTACAAAAATATGGCGTGACCGTAACATCACTAAAGCTACCAAAATGTCGCTGGTTGAGTTTCTTGTGTTCTCTATATTTTTGTATGCCTCGGAAACTTGGACTGTTAAAAAGGCAGATCGAGCTCTCATAGATGCTTTTGAAATGTGGACGTGGAGAGGAATGCTGAGAATTCCTTATACCGCCAATCGAACTAACGTTTCCATACTGGATGAGCTCGGTCATCCAAGGAGACTATCCTCCATTGTGTTGACGAGAATGCTTACATTCTTAGGACATATATACAGAAGCGATACTATGGAGAAACTTGTAGTTCAGGGTCATGCCCCGAGTGGGCGGCGCCGTGACCGTCCCCCTGCACGCTGGGTGGATACGATGAAACAGTTGCTGGATATAAGGATCACGATCGCCACTGAACTGACAGTAAATCGCGAAAGATGGCGAGCTACAATTCTCAAAACTGTTGATAGTATTCGTGTCGGAAATACTATAGCCTCGACTCAATGCATTTTACGAGTTCTCAACATGCCTGTGAAGACTATGATAATGATGATGAACTTAATTTTGAAAGAGCTGTTCTTAACTAATAAACTGTCACATAAAAATTATTCAAGTTTATCTTGACTTAGTAGCTACAGGGCGGTATTTGACGTCATAACAATTATTACGCATTATTACGAAAGAAATTTAATGCTATGCTATATATCTTTTAACATAGATATATAGAGGACGTAATTTTTAGGAAGTCAGCGCAAGATTCAACTTCCTAGCTATTTTTAAACCTGAGATATCAAAACAAGTATTATGACAAGTGTGCAGTGAGTTTCAGAAACATTGTGCCCTATATAGGTATATAACCTCCGCCACTACATTTTAGTAACCATTCTACAGATAATACTCAAATAAAACCACTAGAAATCGTATTTTGACTTTTTGAAGTAACCACCAGGTGATGTAGTAGGTGCCAATAGGTGCTCTATTCAATTTTCATAATAATGGAACTTTTAAAAGAAACAAGCAATGATAAACTACAGAATAAAATTGGTTATTATTTTTGTTATTGTTAAACGTCAACTTGAGTTGACCACAAAGTGACATATAAGCTCAAGAAGCAAAGATAGTAAGAAAAATGTTTGTAAATAGATCTTAAACATTAAGGCCACTTAACATCAACATAAAACATAATAAGGTGGTATAACAACAAGGATAACAAAGAAAAAACATAAACCTAATTCTTATGCAGAAACTATACCAATTGTCAGTGTTGCCTTAGATGTCCGATGGCGTCCATCGTTTTACATGCACTTATGCATCCATTCACGCGCGGATAAACCTGCCAGTTTGAACATATAGACTATCTGGAACAACACTGAAAATAGGTATACGTCTGTGAGTCAGGTTTGTGTATTTAAGTTGTTAACCTTGCTGCTATGCCACATCAGTTTGCTTTATTTTGCTGATAATTGGTCTGAATTTTTAAGATTTATTCACATTGACTTTTTCTCACTATCTTTGTTTGTCGAGTTTATACAAAATCTTGTAATCAGCGCAAATTGACGTTTAATAATAATCAAAATAATAGTCAATCTAATACTGCAATTTATTTTTGTTTGTTTCTTTTAAAAGTTCCATTATTATGAAAATTAAATACAGCACTTATTGGCACCTACTGTGCCACCTGGTGGTAATTTCGGAAAACCAAATTTGATTTATAGTGGTTTTACTTGAGTATTGTCTGTAGAATGATTACTAAAACGTTGCGACGGAGGCTATATCACTATAGGGCACCAATTGTTTCTGAAGTTCACAGCACACTTGTTATAATACTTGTTTTATTGATATCTCTGGTTTGAAAATAGTGGGGCTATGAAGTGGTTTTTATTTTTATGTTCTAAAATAAAGTGAGATACGAAGAGAAATTAAAAAAAATGTGTTTTTATCTGATTAGTCTGGAAAACAGGATTTACTTTTTTTGCTAATATTTTCGTGGGATGCCTCCCGACAGGCCACTGGAAAAGATAGTTTTCTTCTACTCAATGGGGACATAGTTTCTAAATGAAATAAAGCGAAAAACAGTGACAAATAAAAAAACGGCTCACTAATGTTTAAGACATTGATGAAAAACCAGTTCTATTTCCAAACTTTGACATCCTGTATCTTGAAAACCAGACTATACAAGGCACATGTTGATATTCTTAAGTTTTCTATTTAAATTAATTAACACCCTGTATACGTATTCGTCATTATTTCCCGAAGATTCGAGATGTCCAGTCGATTCTACGACGCACACTTGATAGGCTCGAAATTTCCAGATGATTCCATGACGTTTACACATCTGACTCCGTGTTCCTATGTTTTTTTACAGCAACGTCATACATGTCAACAATAACCAACAAATCACTCACACTATATATACAATATCGAGTTACACCCTTCGTAGTCGTTAAGTTTTCTCATATTTTCTAAAAGTTTCTAATTTTCTGGATAATTCTCCTTAGCTTTTTTCCCGTATGGACCTTCTACGAAGTATTGAAAAACTCATTATATAATTTTTACATAACGAAAATCCACGTCTTTGATTTCCGTCTGTGTTTTTGTCTATTGGCCGCCTTCTAGGCGCGTAATATCAGTAATCGCTACATCGATTGTGATGAAATTTTAGAGGTATGCTGTGGGGCGGTGCCGTGTGGGGTCGTAGTAGGTAATGCTGCTATAATAAAATTAGTGCAATTGCGGCAGAGAAATTGGTAAAAACTTATTTGTAGGTGTTTCAGGGGTTCCTGATACTTTTTTTTGGAGGGGTGTTATCGGGGTGGACGGGCGGGTGGGTGGCGGTTCGAAAACTCAAATATTTGCTGTATTTTTTAAATGCTGCGCTGAAAAAATCGACTTTTGTGACATCTTGTGTATTTTAGAACTATCCTATTGTTGCCTTTGAATCTTATACCTCTGGAATAATTTGAGACATACAGGGTGAGTCAAGCTCAACGCCTCGGACTCTTGTGACCAAACGATACCATCTTTCGAAAAATTGACTTTGCAAGTGTATGTAGGTCGAGTTGGACTACATTTTAAAAATAATGACTTTCATACAGGATGTCTAATAAAAGCGTGACATATCAAAGTTATGTTTTTTTAAAGGAACACCCTATATATTATTGCATATTTAGATTGCCGGATGAATTTTAGTGTGACTTCATGCATCACACATGGGACTTTAAGCGAACCGCTTAGGTGTAAATCACAATTTTGGGTATAAGTAGATGTCAGAAAAAAATTGAATATCGCAGCTATTATAAACCTTAGAAGGCTTTGACTTTGCCTTGTTACTAAACATGAAATGTGTCAGCTTACGTTAGACGGTCGAGTTCGAATTACATTTGTACTTGGAGAAATCAGTAGATCAATTCAGGAAACTTCATTCAAAGGTAACTTGATTTTTTCAAATGGGAATGCATAAATTCTTTTATACGATCAAATGTGCAATTTGATAGACTTTCCAATGATATCATAAATGTCAATCTATGGTAGTTTTCATTAAATTTCGAGATTTCAATGAAATTAGTGTTTTTCAATTTCCCTACCTATAAACAAACTAGCAGGCCATGAAATATAAACAAAGTCGTATTCAGATTGAAGAAAACAACTGACTTAGCAAAAAGATCCAGAGGAACTAGAGTAAAAGGACAAGATGCTTATGAGTATTGAAGAATTTGCAGAACTCCTGTCAGAGGTATCGGTTACTACATTTTTAAATCATTAAATGTGAAATTTTATTCTGAAGCTATTGAACTGAAAGCAACATTACATGGTAGATTTCCTTTCATTTCAAAATTCATAATGGATTTGTGAATTGTCAGTCTTTAGAATATTGTAGTAGCTTGTATGCTGTGAAAAATATCCATTTTTGTGGTACTCCAGCTGCTTTTTGACCTTCGATGTGTTATGTCTGTTATTTCTGGTTAGAATTGATTTATTGTAAGTCATTTTTATATTTTTGTCCCTTTACTCTAGTTCGACCATAACTATCTGCTATGTTAGTTGTTTTGTTACATCTGAACAGTTTTTTGCTTATATTTCATGGTCTGCTAAGTTGCTTATAGGTAGGAAAATTGAAAAACACCGGTTTTATTGAAAATTTTAAATTAAATCAAAACTACCAGAGATGTATATCCACAACTGCATATCGTTAGAAAGCTTATCAAATTACACATTTGATCGCATAACAAAATTAAGCATTCCCATTAGAAAAAATCAAGTTACCTTTGTTTGAAGTTTCCTTAATTGATCTACCAATTTCTCCAAGTACAAATGTAATTCAAACTCTACCGTCTTATCAAAGCTGGCGCATTCCATTCTTAGTAATACGGCGAAGTCACAGCCCTCTACGGTTCATAATAGCTGCGATATTCAATTTTTTCTGATATCTACTTATAACCAAAATTGTGATTTGCACCTAAACGGTTCGCTTAAAGTCCCATGTGTGATACATAAAGTCACACTAAAATTTACCCGGGAATCTAAATATGCAATAATATATAGGGTGTCCCATTTAAAAAACATAACTTTGATATGTCACGCTTTTATTAGACACCCTGTATAAAAGTCATTATTTTTAAAATGTAGTTCAGCCCCACCTACATACACCTGCGAAGTTGATTTTTCAAAAGGTGGTATCATTTGGTCACAAGAGTCCGCGGCGTTGAGCTTGACTCACCCTGTATACATATTATAATCGTAACGTGTAACTTGAAAACTACTAACTTAATTGTGATAACATTTTGACACAGTATTACTACCGTTCAGGAATTGGTAAAAGTGTGCCAATTCTGGAACTTTCCAGTGTCGGAGGAGAACCCAGAAGGCAGAAGCTAGAATAGTCATGCTTTATAGACTGATGCCGAATATTGGGGGACCAAGCAGTGGAACAAGAACACTCCTGAACGGAATCGTCCAGTCGATTGTCCTTTACGGAGCGCCAGTTTTGAACAGGGCACTCAAAAGGAAAAAACATCAGCAGGAGCTAGACAGGCTGCAAAGGAAGTCACTGCTGAGGGTAGCCAGTGCCTACCGCACTGTATCCAGTAAAGCTTTGCAAGTGGTGACAGGGATACCATCCTTGCATCTGCTGGCTGAAGAGATACGAGACATTTACGTCTCACAAGGAGACACCGAGACGAGGCGAACAGACTGCCGACAACGAACCATACAGAGCAGATATGGTCTCAAACGACGGATGTTGCGCAGTGGACGAAAAAACTGATACTATCGGTAGGAGGTACCTGCTGTTTTCTGACGCAGGCTCTAACGGCACGTACCAAGTGTATCGGAAAAGGATAGGAAGAGCTACTGATGGCCAGTGCCGCCATTGCGGACAGCCCAACACGGCGAAACATACGGTCTTTGAGTGTGAGAGGTGGTTCACATACAGACAAGAAGCCTGTGCAAATTTACCCGAAGATCTGAAGGCATATAACATGGTGAGATTGATGATCTCCCATAAAGTCTATTGGAAGACCATCCACTGCATGGTGAGGAAAATCCTGAGCGCCAAAGAAAGCGAGGAACGTAGAAGTGGTGATTAACCACAATATCAACCAGCACGGACCAGCCCTACACTCATGTTGTTATGTCGTTTGACGAAGGTTCCGTGAGTGGTAGGAGGGCTTGAAGGTAAGAAAGGGGGAGCCGGTTTTAGCCGGTCGGGCCTTGGTGGCATGTCGGATGGACGCGTTCGCGTCCGTTGGACATGCGATCAGAGGACTCAAGCTGGTTCAGCGTCGGGCGCGCAGACGCTCTCTCGCACCTTCGAGTGTGCGAGAGCTTCTGTCCTTGCGATCAAACCGATTTCCTAAACCCTCTATAATAAACAAAACGTGTACATAATATACATGCCTTCAAAGGCAATGCACTGATAAGTAAAATACAGATTATCTTCTAGGTCATTTTTCTTACTATTTCCATTAGCACTCATCACCTACTATTAGCCCATAGCATAAAGAAGTCTAAATTTGATCAAAATCTGCGAAGTTATGATTAAGATTAGACTGTTAGAAATATAGCGACAGATAGACAGACCGACAAATCGACAGACAGACCAACGGAAATGAACGGCATAAACTTTCGAGACATGAAACATCCATACGACAAACAATTTTCACGATTATAATACTATTCTCACCTACGTTGTAGAAAGTAATTAATGTATCACTGGAAGAAACTGAATATCAGATGGCTATCCTTTTTGGTTTCGAGTAAGGGAAGCATGAAACCACTTTTTTAGATTTTCTTCTCTTTGCACTTTGCAAATAATAGTTTCTTTCAAATGAATTCTACTTGTGACACTTTCTACACTACCAGCGGAGCTCGTCGACTGTATTATTGAGGTTAATCCATTATCAGGATACCAAAATAATATCAATATAATCGGTAACCATGCCCAAAGATATACTTGACTAAATTACGTAATGATATCGGTTTTTCATTAATTAATGATCGTGGGAAATGGGAATTTAGGATGAGTAGTCCGGATAAATACTGATACTTCTAATAGCGTCGACTGTTTTATGTATGCCTGTGGGTTTGAGACTCCTTTTATTTTATTACTTAGTTACGGAACTGACATCTACTCAGCTGCTCAGTCTTGAACGCAGGTATTTTATCTACTTACTAGTTATCAGGGAAGTACTATTAGGCTGCTGATATTCAAATTCAATTAACCATTTCTGACTTACTTTTTTGTACGGTTTACATCTGGTATCTAAGCCCTATTGTCTATGTGTCTGGCACACAGGAACGCCCTGCTGGACCTATGTTAATGCTTGGAAAGAGAATAAGATCACTCTAGTTAATACTACTAGATATTTGGACATTTGAACATAAAAAAGGAATAAATAAGCACAAGAATGCCTTCAATCTCTGGTTTTAAACCCCAGAGTTCCCTATGCCTTGCGCTTTCATTTAAGACTGAGATGTGAGGGAGGAGGTCATCATAATAGTCACAATGTCTTAACAGACATGTTGTGAACCCGTAAAATGCATTAAGTCGGAGCTAGAATATTGCCGATACGAATATTATCGATAGTTTTGAGAACTGTAGCTCGCCATCTTTTGCGATTTACTGTCAGTTCAGTGGCAGTCTTGATTCTCATATCCAGCAACTGTTTCGTCATATCCTCCACCCAGCGTGTAGGGAAACGTCAACGGCGCCGTACACTCGGGGCATAACCCTGAACTACAAGTTTCTCCATATTATCGCTTATGTGAATATATCCGAAGAATGTAAGCATTCTCGCCGACAAAATGGAGGATAGTCTCTTTGGATTACCGAGCTCATCCAGTATGGAAACGTCAGTTCGATGGGCGGTATAAGGAACTCTCAGCATTCCTCCAGGTCCACACTTCAAAAGAATCTATGCGAGCTCGATCTGCCTTTTTAAGACTCCAAGTTACCGAGGCATACAGAAATATGGAGAACACAAGAGACTGAACCAGCGAGATTTTGGTAGCTCTAGTGATGTTATGGTCACGCCATATTTTAGTAAGCTTTGTCATTTGTCATGACCATACGTGCCTGTTAAATGCGCCGTCGAATCTCATTTTCACATCTACCCGAAATGTCGATCAAAAAATCGAAGTTCACAAAACTTTGAACTACTTCACAACGGCCTACTGACTTTATTTCTCGATGAGTATCGTGCCCTCTATATACGATCATAAACCTGGTCTTGTTAAAGTTAATACCAAAACCACATGCTGCACTGCTTACTGCACTGTGTTGTTTAACAGAGCTACTAGTTCTTCCAGAGAAGCAGCAATAAGGGTTCTATCGTCAGCAAATCTTAAGTTAGATATTTTGGTTCCGTCACTAGTTATACCGCCATTCCAGTTGTCCAATATCTGTCTCATCACAAATTTAGAGTAAATGTTTATAAGGAGGTAGTGGTTGGATAAGTCCAAAATAATATGATGCATGCTATTGGTGCATGGTCGCATTTGATTTACTTCCCACACAGCAGGTATATGTCTATCATTGTACCGTAATTATGTTGTATTCATAAAGGACCGTTTGTTATGCTAAAAAATGGCCTTGGTAATATCTTAAACCTTTTGGACCTCCCAGAAAATTTTTTGTGGAAACATACCTGCGAATTTTTGCGGAAGTTTCCCTTTCCCAGCCATATATATTGTAAATTCCGCTTTTTCGGGTAATCTCAGTAACTGCTGCACCGATTCTGATAAAATTTGGAAGTGATACGATGTGAAATCATTGTGGGTACTGCTGACGCAATTTTTTAAAACGTTGCAATTATGGCTTAAAAATTAGCAAAAAACGAAACTCTCCAGAACTGCTCGCAATCCCGTTTCAAAGTTTTTTGCCTGTACCTGATCATTTTCAATTTTTACTTTCCACACCGATAGGTGAGGTCAGTATTGTGATGGCGAGAATTTTCGATTTTGAAATAATCTCCTTGAGCGTTTTATGATGTCTACATCCACGTCACTCATTTTCGTCTGTCTGTCGGTCTGTCGATCTGTGTTACGAGACAGCTGGCGACTGATAACGAAGCAAGCTTTAAGTAAATACCATCTTTGAGGGTTAGGTAGAACGGCAGACGCGACACCTTACATCTATCAGGAAATTCAACGTAACTAACTCCGATGGTGTACACAGTACACCAGACAGGCAAATACAGATTGATACACAGATAAATAAACTATGTAAACTATGTATATCATTCGATCAAAAGGCACACACCAAAGATAATATAGTCTAATCCAATAATTTGATTATTTTGGTGGGTGTATGGGTATAGTACATGCCACCTTCACCATTTTTTCCCATACCATATGTGGCAGGTGCGCTTATTTGGCGCAAATTTTCGACCTTTACAATATCTACCTCAAGAAAATTCATATCACTTATTTCGGTTGGTCTTCTGAACTTACTCGAGCTACGTAATCGCAGTTATCGCTGAAACGATTTTGATCTGAGTAGCAATATGTTGTCGGGTTGTGTTAGGTGATGGGAAAATTCCAAACTGTTGTGTATTAATAAAACACTTTCCACTGCCCTGGTTATATTCTATAGTTCTATAGTTATTAGACCTATCACTATATTGCCTCTAAATAAGACATACTTGAGTTGAATACAATTGATAACCTTTTAGCATATATCTTGGAAACTGTTAAGTGGACTATAATGGAAGTTTAATGCGATATTGCCACCGTAGTGCAAATAGGGGCAGTGAGGCAATCATAAAAAGCTACTCAACCTTCGTTTTAGGGTGTTAGGGTCTGGTAATTGCTGTTTTTTTAGGAGGATGGGGTGATTGAGGATGAGATAAATTTTTTGGGTTTGTATAGGGCATTTGTTTGTCCTAAAATGTTAATCTTTTTCACTTAAGATGTACTTTTTTAACGTCGGATGATATATACATCACGAAAAACCATGTTTATCATTTCCATTCGTTAGTATGTCTGGCATCTGTCGGATAATCTTTGTTCTCCGTATAATCCGGAAAGTGTTGAAGCAGCTATGGTGGCGATGGAATGATAACACAAAATTAACTTATTGATCTAATTCTAATTGATCTGGTACGATTACTATAAGAGGAACAAAAATACCTTTTAGCAGCTTTGAACATTGTTCCAATAACGCGGTGCAGGAATAACAAAAACCAAACATATTACTTTTAATTTCATTTTTAGGCGTTTATTAACAATAGCGCTTCAGTGGTTAATCATATTAAAACCATATACCTGTCGGTCACCTCTACAGAATTTACCAATTTACAAATACTGGTTCAGTAGCCGGTCCCACGTTACCAGAAGCCAACCTGTGTGTGCCAGCCTTGAGTTTGGGAGGCAATGGACAGGAACACCATCCACCAAAATGACTCTCATCAGTCCCTTATATAAAGTAGACACTTACAATACACCTCATTTGAAAGCACGACACTATTAGGTCTCTCTGACCTTATGACGATGAGGATTTCCCAGAGTTTAGGCCGCTTTGCGTTATCAGACGCCTTATAATAGTTCACAAAGCAGATAAAAACTGGAAAATAATGCTCTCTGGCTTTTTCAATAATTTGTCTTAAGTTTAAGATCCGTTCACCCGTACCGCGTCCTTTCACAAAACCTGCCTGCGCCTGAGAAACGAGATTGTTAAATATATAGTAGAATCTTACTTACATGAGATATAAATCTCTTTTTATGAAGAGGAGCAAAAATTGATGTGCACCATTCATCTGGCCAAACACCGGGGGACCAGACACTATTACAAATATTATGTAAAAGAGATATGCCATCATCACCTTCTTTGGGTGGGTGTTAAATTGGGGTAGTTTGGGGGCGGGGCGTAAAACTGACCTGTGAATGAATAACCCAGCGGCATAATATAATTTTTCAGGTCCATTTGCCCTTCCTGTTACAGAAACCAAGAACTAACTCGGTAATTGTTGAATTGATTTTCATGAAATTTGCCGTGGCGTAGATGGAACACATGTATAGTCTTCAGACACCGTAATCAGTGGCAGTGCAGCAATAATAAAAAGCTGAAAATATGAAAACAGCTCAAATTTCATTTTCAAGCCATTTAGGGATCCCGATATTTTTAGAGAGGAATAAAATTGGAGTAGTTGGGGATTGGGAAGTTGTGAAACTGAAAAATTTGTTGTATTCGTCGTAGACAATCCGTTGCTCTGTAAAGAAACGACGTAATATAATTTCAGCTTTATCCGAATGTTTGCCCACCTACCTTAGACGAAAAATATTTTTTTAAATTGTGCAATGTGTGTAGCTATAGAGTGAATGATATCGATAAAATATGGTTTTTGAAAATTGTGTTAGCGGCGGTGAAACTAAATTAAAAAAATAGCGGTATCTTTTTCTGGACGGCTGAGCTTTGAGAGGTCGCCTACTCCCTCAAGACAGGCGATATCCCAGCAGATTCCGGCGTATCCTGCTCTCGCAGGCACTAACCCTTGACCTTCTAATTCACCCTCTCAGGTAGTGTCCCCAAAGCAGGAAGTGGAGCGGATCTTTTTATTTACCCTCTCTGGCAGTTCAATTCGTCAATCCTTGTCAGAGCGGACCTCTGTTCTTGAAGTATGCAATTCTGTCAAAACTCAAGTCAAAAGTACCTCTGACTGGAGTTCTGAAAATTCTTCAGTACCTATTAGCAAGATCGCAGAAAATGAAGAATGAATTAAAATTTCTTCATATTATAAAACATCACTTAAATGGCAGAAAATTTAAATCTGATTTGTCAGTACTCCTTTTTTGCAATATTGCTCATAGATATTGAAAAATAGAAGGGCTCCAGTCAGAGGTATCGACTTCGACGCAAATTAGTACTTTTTTACACCATTACATATGATTGATAGTTGCGTGCTGGAGCAACAGTCGCTGGTTTTTTTTAAACCTCTAGTAAATTGCGGTAGCCAGTATACTATAAAAAACATCTATTACTGCCATACTCCAGCTTCTCCTTGACCTTAGAGATGTTGTCGCAGTTGTTTCTGGGAGAGTTGATTTGTTGTAAGGAATTTTTATAATCTTGTCCCTTTAGTCTAGTTTGTGTGTATGTATCAGCTAGTTAGTTGTTTTCTTCTACCTGAACAGGTTTTTGTTTATATTTCATGGCCTGCTACGTTGCTCATAGGTAGAAAAATTGAAAATCGCCGATTTGTTTGAAAATTTAAAATTAAATGAAAACTACCAGAGATTGATACTCATAACCTTATATTATTAGAAAGATTATCAAATTCCACGTTTAACCGTATAACAAAAATAAGGCATTCCCGTTTGAAAAAATCAAGTTATCGCTGATCGAAGTTTACTTAATTATTCGACCGATTTCTCCAAGCATAAACGTAACTTAAATTTGACAGTGTCGTCAAAGCTGACGCATTTTATGCTTAGTGATACGGCAAAGTCACAGCCTTCAATTTTTTATAATCTCTGCGATATTCAATTTTTTCCTGATATCCACTTATACCGAAAATGGTGATTTACAGTATGATACATAAAGTCACACTATAATTCACCAAGGAATCTAAATATGCAATAATATATGGGGTGTTCCATTTAAAAAAACATAACTATGATACATTTCGTGTTTTTGGGACACCCTGTATAACATGAAAATATTTTTAAAATATAGCCTTAATGGGTCTCTATCCATCCGAAATTTTTATTTTCTTTTCTATCAAATACTTTAGCCATAATGCTCCGTGTCGAATAACGTGAATAACCCTGTATATTTAGAGGAAATGTTCGGATAGGACTATAGAGAGTACACTGTTACCAACGACAATAATTTCCAACCCTTATGAATATATTATATTTCAAGTTCACCCTCTAGCACCACACCTCACTAATTTAAACTTATTCCGGAAAATATTGAAAAATATCCTATAAAACTCTTAGAAACCAAGATTGCACATCATCAAATGGTAGGTTTCATCAAAATTTGTGCAGCAGTTTGAGCTTGCGCTTTCATTACCATAAAACGTCCAAAAACATACTATACTCCCCTCACATATCCCCCTGACATAATTGCCTATGCGAAGAGCGAGGAAAGCAAAATTCTTCATAGCAGCAGCTGAGCTCATAGGCTCATTGTTCGAATCTACCTTTACCATTTGGGATTGTTCATGTGTGCTTGTATCATCTGTAAGCAGTCTATTAACTTCTACCAAATACATTGTTTCGTCATCACTTCCTCACATATCAGCTTATATGTGTTACGTCATCTTGCAAACAGTTACTTTGCTTCTTTGCTAGCCTTCAATAAAATGCACTAGAGTTATAGCTAGATTCACCATTTGCAAGAGTTTAGTCGTGGCGTCTACACCCATTACATTAATCAGCCATTACCAAACTACACGGTCCAGCCGTGGGTTATGAACACCGCCTACTTGATACCAGTACTGATCTCTTGGACATGCAGAGGATTAAATAGACGCTGTAACAACTGCAAATGTCGCTATGAAACTTTAAGCGCTAATTTGAACAGTGGCAGTATTTATTTAAGTGACAGAGAAGAGAGGTTAAGTTGTCAATGTTGTGTTAATTATTATGAATATAAATCGTACTATTTATAAATTCGGTCGTAGAAGTATAGTATTGAACTCGGTAACAACTTGTTGATTTACAGCACAAGCCGTAGGCGACAAACTGCAACTGCGTGAGTTATTACAGTCATTATCGCTCATTGAATAATATACTATTAAATTTATCTTGAACCAATAGCTGTTTCACAATTCCATAAGCTCTAAAACCCAAAAAAGGTGAATTAAACATAATCAGCGTATTTTTCTATGGACTTATTGTATTTTCGGATTCAGCTTGTCAAATATATAATTTTTACTGAAAGATATATTATTCGTATATTTTTCTTTTTAGGTTATTTGGACACGCCACACGCAGAATCAATTTGGAACTGGAAATGTTTGTTTTATCGAACAAGACAAGCTTGAATGAAGGGTCATATGATTGTAGAAAAAATGGGAAATTAAATAACCAGAATAGCCGTATAATCATATAGAGCAAGTATTTTGTGTGTGCAGAGTTTGCAAGTTATATCATTCATTGTGTACCGCTTGTCCAATTTGGCCCACTTTTCGCTAAAAGGACGTTATTTCGCAGGCAAGCGAATGTCATGACGCGCCATGTTTTCGGACGTTTTAATTTCTCTTACTAGTTCACAATATGCAGAAAAAATGGTATTGCACTCAACTCAAATCTATTAGCAGTGAATATCCCACTATTTTTGGAAACCATCAAATAAATAGGTATTTCTTTATGAATAAAAAAATGAAGTCAAGTTGATTGACTCAGTACTTCCCACACATTACGCTGATACCAGTTTATAATTTTCCCATAGCATGAAGCTATAGTCTGAGATCGCTTGTAACCAAATAATCGCCAGCCCCCCCCCCTCCCCAAAATGTCTTATGCCGCTAGGTCTTTCCTTCACAGGTCAATGGACAGCCTATTATCGATACTACAAACTTCTCGGTTTTACAACCTCCCACCCCCCAATCACCTCACTTTCAGCCCCACCCAAAAAACTGGTAGGAAATGATCAGGAACCCCTAAAACATCTAAAAACCGAATTTGAGTTGCTTTCATACTTCGCGATCTTTGATTATTGCTACGCTGCCACTGACAAGATTTTTAACAAACATACGCGTTTTCCATTCTCATCACGGTAACAATATACTGTGTCAAAATTTCATTAGAATCAATTTAATAGTGTCCACGTTACAAAATACAAAACGATTTAAACCAATAAATTCTCGTATAGTATACAGAAAATTCTAAGTCCCTTAGTTTCTGTAATAGGCTAGGCAATGTTCGGATGCACCTAAAAAGGTGATTTGTGTCGCTAGATCTTCCTTCACAGGTTAGTGGACAGCCTATTATGAGTACAAGAATTTTTTTAATTTTTCAACCCCCAACCACCCCGATTTCACCCCCACCCAAAAAAACGCAGAAAATGATCAGGAACCTCTAAAACGCTTAAAAACGAAGTTTGAGCTGTTTTTATATTTTTAGTTTTTTTATTATTTCTGCGCCGCCACTGGCACGATTTATCGAAACCATACGCGTTTTCCATCTTCGCCATGGTAGTAATGCCGTTTCAAAATTCCATTAAAATCAATTCAACAGTTTCCTCGTTACAACGATCTAACGCAATACTCTCGTATGTTTACATCAGAAAAAATTCTAAGTCCTTTGCTTTCTACGTATAATAGGCAAAGGCAATGTTCGGATGGACCTAAAAAAGTTATTTATGTCGCCAGGTCTTCCTTCACAGGTCAGTGGACAGTCTATTATGAAAGCAACAAATTTTTCAATTTTACAACCCCCCACCCCCCAACCACCCCAATTTCACCCCCCCCCCAAAAAAAGTAGAAAATGATCAGGGACCCCTAAAACGCCTAAAAACGAAGTTTCAGCAATATTTAATTTTTTTGGTTTTTTGCTAATTACTCCGCCGCCTATGCATCGATTTCCAAAATTATAGGAACATTACCTACTACGACCCCACAGCATACCGCTGCCCAAATTTCATCACAATCCATGCAGCGGTTACTGAGATTACGAGGGTAGGAAAACGCGACAGACAGACCGACAGACCGACAGACCGACAGACCGACAGACCGACAGACCGACAGACCGACAGACCGACAGACCGACAGACCGACAGACAGACAGACAGACAGACAGACAGACAGACAGACAGACAGACCGACGGAAATGAGTGACGTGGATTTTCGTTATGTACACATCATAAAACGTCCAAAAAAGGTATTATCTCAAAATCGAAAATTTTCGCGATCACAATACTCCCCTCACCTATCGGTGTGGGAAGTAAAAGTAGACAAACGAAACGTTAGGTCCTTCTAACCCAACTACGGTCCCTCCTAAGTTTGAGCTTTCCTCATATTTTTAGATTTTCATAATCTCTTGACCATCACTAAATTGATTTTCAAAACCATAAGGTGAAAAACCTTAAACTGTAATATGAGATCAATCCTTTCCAAATTATAGAGAGGCTAGGGCGTGTACAACAGCTCATAGGTACATACACTATTTCTCAGTTTTTGGAATGGACAGACAAAATAAGTACCTATACTAATAGTAAACATTAAAATTTATGCAAATTAACTATTTTTTAAATTGAAGCCCTTATTAACTTTTCATTAATAATTCGGCCAACTTCGTAGAGCTTATCAAGGTACAAAATATTTGAAAAAAGCGCGATGTGTCATGTATCCAATTTACGGATGAGGGGAAGGTATACGTACCCGGTGGACCACCTGACTATGCCACTGCCGATAGTATCCTTTTACTTCCCACACCGATAGTTGAGGGGAGTATTGTGAACGCGAAGATTTTCGATTTTGAGATAATATGCTTTTTGGCCGTAGTATGATGTCTACATAACGAGAATCCATGTCACTCATTGCCGTCGGTCTGTCTGTGTGTCGGTCTGTCTGTCTGTCTGCCGGTCTGTCTGTTGGCGTTCTTCTAACGTCGTAATCTCAGTAACCAAGCGACCTAGAATTTGTGAGCTATACATCCGAGTGTTGTTTTAAATCGTTCTATATTGCGTAACGCGAAAATTATCGAATGGATTTTAATGAAATTTTGACACAGTATTGCTGCCGCGGTGAGGATGGAAAGCGCGTAGGTTTTGGAAAAATCGCGTCAGTGTCGGGGAGCAATAATAAAAAACTAAAAATATAAAAATAGCTCAAACTCAGTTTTAGGCGTTTTTGGGGTTCCTGATCATTTTTTACTTTTTTTTGGGTGGGGGTGAAATTGGGGTGATTAGGGGGTGGCGGTTGTAAAACTCAAAAATTTATTCCATTCAGAATAGGCTGTCCATTGTCCTGTGAAAGAAAGACCTAGCGGCATAATAGACGTTTATGAGGTCCATCCGAACATTGCCTTGGCTATTACAGAAATCAAGGGACTTAGAATTGTCTGATGTATATATATAGTCCCATCATTCCATCAAGGAACATAGGGCCTCTACAAACTGACGCCAGTCTGATCTATTCTTTGCAAGCACTTTTATCGCTCTACATGTCTTGCTCATTCTTCTTGCCTCATCTGTAACCCTTCTTCTCCAAGTCACCCTTGGTCTTCCTATGTGTCTGCTACCCTGGGGGTTCTAGTCTAACGTCGTTCTAGCTACAGGTCCTTCCGTTCCTCTTCGCAGAATGTGACCTATCCAATTCCACTTTCTCTGTCTGATTTCCGTTCCTACTTTCTTCAACCCTGATATTTTCCACAAGCCCTCGTTCGAGATTATCCTTGGCCAAAAAATACGTAGGACCCTCCTTAGACATCTATTAATAAAAACCTGGAGCTTTTGCTCATTGGCTGTTGTGCTTTTCCATGTTTCGCATCCATACAATAACACTGATTTCACGTTGCTATTGAAAATGCGCAATTTAGTTCTATTGAGTACGTGGTAGATTTCCAGACTTTGTTAAGGGAGCCAAATGCTCTTCTTGCTTTTAGTAGACGCTGCTGAATATCTTGATCTGTCCCTTCTGTGTTACTAACTATGCTGCCTAGATATTCAAAGTAGTCAACTCTTTCTGTCACTTCGTCGTAGAGCAATATATATGCCATTCTCGTATGCTGATATAGCTTTGTTATCACTTTTTCTCACGAAAATCTTATTGGCTACCGTCGTAAGATATTGGGCAGTTTTCGTTACTTACTAAGTGATGTTCCGTTTAACGCTATTTGACAACTTTGACATTTGCATTTCGTTAACTAACTAACGAAGCGACACGCATGCGCAGCACGAATAAAAATTAGATCATAACCTGTTTTGGTTTTGACAGTGACACTGGTTTTGACATTTGAGTAGATCTGCAAAGATTATTATCCGTCGTTTTACAAAAATGCTTCCAAATTCGTCAAGCTCAAGGAGTGTGTTACAAATAATAAAAAGAGTCAGAGTTCGTTTTACCGAGGAAGACGACCAAATTTTATTAACAGAAATAAGAATAAAATCAACGCGTCCATCATTTTAGGGCAAACTACAGCGAGCACTATTGAATTATGATTTTCTTTCAAACAACAACCTTTGCAATACTCATCTGCTATTTTGACGTTATGGTGTCAAAGTTGTAGCTCAAAATAAGGTTAGGGGGCATCTTACAGTGGTGTCTTGCTCCGAAAACTATTTATTTATCTGTCAAATAGCGGTTCTGACAACGTATTTGTTAACCGAAGCGCTAAGATTAATTAAGAACAGCGAAAACTACCTATTTAAAATGTGAACTGTAATATGCAAAGTAAGGTTACGTTATTTTAATTGCAGTGCTTTTTAATGCCCACGCATGGATACACGCGATTCGTATTCACAAAAAAGGTTATCGAATAAGAAAGACGATTATTCATCTATATACAAAATAACTACATTACAAAGCACTATGAGCAAGTCTACTACTGTGGAAAATTTGGGAAAACCAGAACATGGTAAAAAAACGTCTGGTCACTTCGAATTGTCAAAAATATTTTTGAAAAAGAATAAAATGGCCAAATTGAAAGCATCTGGACGTGGTTACAATGGTGTCGAACTTCAAGAGAAGGAGCATCAAAAAGACAATAAAAAGGTAAGATTCATGTAATCATTTCCGCTCTAAAACCCTTCGTACGATTTGTGATTTTGTCACCAGGAAAACTACAATAACACTGGCCCACAGTTTATGCATACTATTAAATAGTATAAAGAAACTATCAATGGTTTTGTTAGATTTGCTCAGATGTTTTTTTAATTATATTTTCATTTTACATTACAAACATCAATGAATAAGAAACCAAATAACAGATATATTGTACGATATATTTATAATGTCAGTTAGGTTTTGGGAAATTAGGATACATCGAAGTAAATAAAGAGTAAAACGTCAAAAATATAGATTATATTTCCATAAAACACCTTTTATAAGCTTTTCCTTGATAATTTTTCAAGGGATAATCCCTTTTCAGGGACCAGCAGCATTCTGCCATTATGTGACAATCCCATCAACAGCGATACCTTTCTTCACTATAATTTCCTGATTATGCGGAAATTTATATAGATGATTGCGGAGATAGTGTAACTTGATACTCATATTTGCTCCTAAAGTGTGAAAGTTTGTTAGCTTATTTTGCACAACTTCTTCATAATTTTCTGCTTTATGGTTACCCAGGAAAGTTTCGACAACCAACATAAAACTTCTCCAGGCTTTACTTTCTGGAACAGTAATTAATCCATGATCTAAATTCACGTGAAAGTACTTCAATATTCTGAAATAACTCAGATCTCAGCTGTTCTGTGGACGACTGAGTGTCGGGGTCACGTAATGTTTGTATGCGCGAAAAAGTTACGCAGAAGCCTAATCATGACTGGAAAATTAAATTTGATTAACAGCACACCGATAATGGTTCGAAATATAAGAAATGCAAAAATTATGAAAATTCATGCATACTGTGTACTTTAGTGAATATATTCGTAATCTGGGCACTTAAAACATAAAAAATTGTGA
The DNA here is from genome assembly GCA_951848785.1 of Callosobruchus maculatus. Taxonomy (NCBI): domain Eukaryota; kingdom Metazoa; phylum Arthropoda; class Insecta; order Coleoptera; family Chrysomelidae; genus Callosobruchus; species Callosobruchus maculatus. The sequence continues at coordinate 867,920 of CATOUR010000010.1, read as the reverse complement.
TGATATATCCAGGGCTACAGACAAAAATCTCTTATGTAGAGCTGTGTAGTGAAAAAATAATAATACAGTAAAAAGTAATATTTCAGAACCAACGTCTATCCCTAAATAGAGTAAAAAGTGTATGTGAGTGTTCTTGATCGATATACAAAAAATGCTATAATTGTTGTCAAGTGTCAAGATGGCGGAAAGTGAAAGTAAAGTGTTAAATAGTGTCTTAGTAAAAGAACTAAAAAGTCTGAAAAAAGATGAAATTATTGACATTCTAGTATACAACAAGTTACCAGTAGGCCTGACCAGTGTAGTGATAACAGAATTTGTTACGCAGCTAGTTTCCAAAACGAATAACCACAACAAAGAGGTGTTTTATGATAGTCAAGATTTAGTAGACCAAGACGTAACGAATGAATTGGAGAAACTAAGAAGTGATCATTCTCATCATCTTAAACTTATTGGGCACCTAGAGAAGAGGATTTGTGATCAAGAAGATTTAATTTTGCTATTAAAACAAAACAACAGTCTACACAAAGAAAGTAAAGTGTACCACCCTGAGCCATCTATCGACGAATTTCCTAGTCTTCCTAGTCGCATAAATTCAAGAAATAAAAATCTACAACTGGACGAAAGTAGTACTATCAGTGGAAACTCACAGTCAACAAAAACTCACTGGCAAAGAGCTCAAACAAAAAGTGGGAATTCCGCTGTCTCGGACGAGGGGATTCCATATCAGAAAAAAGTGTCGCCGAAAAACAACGATAACAGATACGCACGTAGAAAACCTGTTATTGGCAGTCACACAAATTCGACAACAAAAATAGAAGTAGCCGATAGGCGTGGGCATCTGCATATTTACCGCTGCGGGCCTAATGTTACAGCTGAGGAACTGCATAACATTCTAAAGGAAACGGCTCCGACAATTGATTTTCAGTGTCAACGATGGAACAAAACTGAAACACATACGTCTTTTAAAGTATCATTTCCAATCGATCGATCCGACGAAGTGTACGATCCGGCGATCTGGCCAGCAGGCGTAGCTGTACGAAGATTCATATTTAAAAGAAATTTTCACTCGACAGCGACAAACCATCAGGCATTATAATTCATAATGATGGAAAGACCAAGTTTAGATTAATGAATCTGAATATTCAATGCATTAGGAATAAGTTCACTGAGTTAGATGTTATCACCAAGATGCATGACATTGATGTTGTATGCTTAACTGAACATTGGGTTGAGCATGACCAGTTAGAATACCTGACCATACCTGGCTTCAAAACAGCCGCCAAGTTTGGGAGACGCTCCCACAAAAATGGAGGAGTGATTATTTTGGTGAAAACCGATATCAAAGCAATCGAGTTTCCGAATATTTCCAGTCTAGACCTAGATTTTGAATGTTGTGGTGCAAGCATCGAAGTGAACGGAGAAACATTTTGTGTGCTATCTGTGTATAGGTCTCCTAATGGAAACATGGATGTGTTTTTCAAATATTTAGACAATACGCTACAAATGGTAACAATGCAGTTCCAGAAAATCATTCTAACCGGAGATTTTAATATAGACTTTTTAAAACCATCCACACAAAAAAGTTATCTATGTGACATATTACAGTCGTATGATTTACTTGATCACTATGAAGCTGAACCATCGAGAGTATTTACAAACTGTAATGGCATCACATCATCTACAGCAATTGATTACTTAGTCACTAACATAAATGTCAGCTGTTATCAAAAACAGATTATACAAACTGCTGTGAGTGATCATGATGCCCAAGTGTTAACAGTAATAAGTAATAAACAATTACCCGATGAACCAAGAGCGACATACACTAGACGAAAGATTAATGAACAGACTCTTGAAATACTAGCGATTTTAATGATGGAACAGGATTGGGAAGATGTTTTTGCTTGCAATGACACAAATGAAGCATTTGACAAATTCTATAGCATATTTCTTGATTTATTTGACAAGGCTTGCCCATTAACATCATATAAGCTGAACAAAAACAGAACATACAATCCAGTTAGTAAAAATGTTGCTGAATTAAAAAATGAACTGTATAAATATAGTTGGATCCTGAAACATACAACTGATGCCAATTTGAAGTTGGAAGCAGAGAATAATAAACAGAAGATAAAAAGAAAAAATGATCAAACAAAGAATGAGATGCTTAGTTGCAACTTGAATAAAGCAACAAATAAATCAAAGGAAATATGGAAGCATTTGAACTATGAACTGGGTAGAGATAATAAAAAATCTGATGAAATAAAAATAAATATAAACGGCAAACTGGAGAAAGATAAAAGCAAAATATGTAATGCCTTTGGTGATTACTTCTCATCAGTAGTAGAGACCAAATTAGCTCAATCAACTAGTGTTACACCAAGCGATTCATATGTCAGTCCAAAAGTTCCACCTGTTCAACGGACTATGTACTTTGCAGACATTGATGAAGCAGAAATCCTAGATGTCATCAAGAAGATGCCTATGAAGAATTCTTCTGGGCTGGACGGAATACCCATCAAGGTACTAAAAACTGTTGCTCCTGTCATTGTTCATGTGTTGTGTTTTTTAGTGAATTTATCAGTTACGACGGGAGTTTTTCCTGAAATTTTAAAGTGTGCTTGTGTTGTCCCTGTATACAAAAAAGGTCAATGTGAGGTTATAGAAAACTATAGGCCTATTAGTATACTGAGTGTTTTTTCAAAAGTATTTGAAAAGATTGTGCATCAAAGAATGATCGGATTTTTGACTAAATATAATGTCATTACAGAAGGCCAACATGCTTATCTAAGTAATCGAACAACTGAAACTGCATGTTCAAATGTTATAAACTACATAAGCTCTGAGATGGATAAAAATAATATTGTTGTCGGTGTGTTCTTTGACTTATCGCTTGCGTTTGACACAGTAGAAGTAAATGTTTTGTCATCTAAATTACAGAATTCTGGTATTAGAGGGAACATTTTGACATGGATATTGTCGTTTATTAGAAACCGTAAATTAGTCGTCAAAGTCAAAGATGCTTTCTCGAATGAATATAATCTTAAATTTGGTGTACCACAGGGTTCGGTACTGGGACCACTAATTTTTTTGCTGTATATTAATGATGTACCATCTTATTTACCTGACGCCTATGTAACACTTTTTGCGGATGATACTTCGGCTGTGGTTTCAGCACCGAACTCTGCAGGTATTAGTCGTAAAGTAAACGACACAGTCTCCTCTTTTTTCAACTATTGTTATAAAAATAGGTTAATACTTAATCTCAAAAAAACTGATTTCATGAATTTTTTTATTAGAAAAGATACGCTGAACGATCAGACTATAACATTAAATAATGGTGATGACATTAACTTTTCTAATGAAGTTAGGTTTTTAGGTGTTTGGTTGGATTGTAGACTAAACTGGGATGTGCACATAAGTCGCATATGTTCAAAGATAAACAGTGCCATATTTGCCATATCTTCTCTAAGAAGTAGTCATCCTAAAGAATATCTGCTTTCTGTGTACTTTTCTCTTATATATTCACATATACAATATAATGTCATTCTTTGGGGAAGTGCTATGAATTCTAAGCGTGTTTTCATCTGCCAGAAAAGGGCTATACGACTTATTTTTAATGTACGTGTTGATACGTCATGTAAGCCACTTTTTATTGAACATGGTATATTAACTTTACCCTGCATCTATATCTTCAAATCTTTGTTGTATGTGAAACAAAATATTAACAAGATGTCAACCGTATCAGGCACTCATAACTATCACACTAGACATGGTTCACTTTTAAAGAAAAATCAGCATATGACTAAAAAATATGAAACAAGCCCATTGTATATTTCACAAACTTTTTATAACAAATTACCTAGCCAAATAAGGAATCTTCCTTTTTATAAATTTAAACAGATTGTCAAAATGTTCCTTTTAAAGAAGGCTTACTATAGCATTGAAGAATTTTTGAATGATGCTGTGTGTATTGAATAGACGTTGATATTTACATGTTAATCCTCTGATTTCTTTGACTTGTATGACTTGTATTGCTTGTTCAGTACGAATAAATATTACATATTACATTACATTACATATTACATATTACATATTGTTATTATGTAACCTTTAACTGAATTGATGTATTGAAACGCACTTTTGAGAGGCTTCGGTACCCTTTTTGTGAATTTTTCCGCCTCCATGCATCCCTTACTAAAAACGGAAGGCCCTGTTTTGACTCCACAACAACCTGAAAGTTTCATTACAGTCTAGTTAGTAGTTTCCAAATAATATATCATAAATAGCTCAGTAGTGTGTCTCCTAACACAATATTTGGATAGGTCTAAAAAGCATAGAGTATTCCAGGGTCACTCTTATTCAGGGTAATGAAAACACTACTATGAACATAAAAAAGAAAAAGAAGTTTTTAAATCCCCTTCACTACTTTAGTTTTACTCCCTCAAAGAAAAACAAAATGGTCAGGAACCCTAACGCCCCTAAGACAAATACTTATTACTCCACTAGCAATGCACAGTTTCAGGGAAATGTTACTGTCGCAATTCAGGTACATTTTTTATTGTAGATAGAGGACAACAGCGATATAGAGAAAGACGAAATAGAAACCACTCAAGACTTTGGTAGTAACGAAACCATAAAGGTATTGAGTGAAGAGATAACTGATAGCGCTGAAATTCAGACTGCAATCGATAGCATAAAGAAACAAAAAAATATCCAAACGACCCCAACTTCCACTCTGGATGATGGATATGAATCTTCAAATAGCACTCCACAAGTGTCAGGTAAGTGAATATCGATGTAGTACCACCCTATTACTTTATTTCAAAAATTGGTATAGTTATGGTATTATCAAAATTATTTACAGTTCATATACTATAGAACGGTTTGAGAAAATTTCGGTAAAATATCTATGGCATCAAGAAAGGGAGGTATTAAGGTTTTTAAGTGTCTATTCAGCAGTCAATATTTCAATAACGAAAGTTGGTCATAACGTCGTTGCTAACCAAAGTTGCATCTTTAAGGTGAAGCATTCTATACATATTATTGAGTATATGAATTAAACATCATGGATCACCAAAGTTTCATTTGTGTAAATAGTACAAGGCTATTGTGAAACATTTCAAGTGTCATACAGACTAACAGACTGACCGATAAACAGACCGAAAGCGTAAAAAAACCCAAACTTGTTATCTCGAATTTCAGAAAATTTTCGCGATCACACTACTTCCCCACTTATACTGGGTGTTTCTTAAGTTGGGACTTTTTTCCATACAGCTGATAGTACTCGCCAAAAAGAGTATTTTTTCCCAGTAACATATAAATGAAATATTTAGAGAAAATAAGATGCTGACCATCAAAGAAATCCTTAATTCTAAGTCCGTCCCAGGGTAATAGGTCACCATGTCATAATATCACAACAAACAAGGCAGCGCTAGCGGTGCTGATGCCATGCCGGTGAGAAAACACTACAGGCAGTTTGTCATACGTCACGCTGCTGTGGCATAGTGTACGAGAGAGGGCTTGACTTGCTACATCTGACGATCGGACTTTAAAAACAACAACAATGGCGCACGCTTATAACAATAAGGAACTGGTAGACAAGATTTTAATCTACGGTGAGTGTGGTCAAAATAGCGCTGCGGCTTCGCGAGTGTATGGCGATCGTTTCCCTAACCCTACTCACCCTGCACCTCCTCGATTTGTCTCGTTCGTGCAAAGAGCTAGAGACACAGGATGTCTGAATCTACATCGTGGCGGACACGCTGGAAGACCTAGACAACCTCGTATGGTCCAAATTGAAGAAGACATCGTAAATCGTACTTTTACCTGACGCCTGAGACAGGATCGCACTTACAACCTCGTAGCAACTAAATAGTGAGTACTTCATTGAATTTGTTTTTACTGTTTTGCTGCTGGTTACCGTGCATTAGCTTTGCTGTTTCAAGGGCCGTTGCTTCGGTGCTTCTATGTCTTCTGTGACTTGGAAATACTAGATAAATTGAGATGTAATTTAGTCATATTGTATCACCGTAGTAAAGACGAAACACGTACTTAGTAATAAAAAACAAAACTGATAATACAATGTTGCACTACTCACACCGTAAGTACTTCCCATATGTTCTCGATAACAACAAAAATTTTTGAGTTGCCCCATCTCGCACTCTTCCTACCACATTTTCTCCTCTAGACCGGCGGAAATTATCAGCATAAAATGACTTTATATAATATAATTTATAAGCTATCTGACTAATCTACATATTATGATACATTGATGTACCAAGACACTTCTTTGTTCAAGGAACCCCAGTAAAATTTGTTTACCAAAAATGTAAATCTATTCGGGAGCGCATGGAGTCAAGTTGATTGACTCAGTACTTCCCACAGATAACAGTGATATCACTTTATTATTTTTCCTTTGCATGAAACTATAGTCTGAGATCCCTTGCATTGCAACCAAATCATCGTTCGCCTGTCCCCACAAAAGATCTAACACAAAAACTAGTAAAAAGTTTCCTATGTCTCTCCGTAAAAACTAAAACGACAAACTTCTAGAGCTTCAACTGGACGAAACGAAACAATCAGGAACCCCCAAACTGCTTAAAAACGAAGCTTGAGCAATTTTTATGTGTTTAGTTTTTTTATTGTTGCTGCGCCGCCACTGGCACGATTTTTGAAAACCATACGCATTTTTCATCCTCGCCACGGTAATAATACTGTGTCTAAATTTCATTAAAATCAATTCCATAACTTCCATGTTACTAGATTCAAAACAATCTAAAGTAATACTCGTATAGTATACATCAAAAATTTCTCTGTAATAGCCAAGGCAATATTCGGATGGACCTAAAAAACGTCTATTATGCCGCTAGGTCTTTCTTCCGCAGGTCAATGGGTAGCCTATTATGAATAAAACAAATTTTTGAGTTTTACAACCCCACACCCCCTAACCACCCCAATTTCACCCCCACCCAAAAAAAGTAAACAATGATCAGGTACCCCTAAAACGCCTAAGAATGAAGTTTGAGCTTTTTCTATACTTTTAATTTTTTGATTATTGCTGACGATGACGACTTCGGAAAACCATAGGCGTTTTTCATCCTCGCCAAAGTACCAACACTGTGTCAACATTTTATTAAAGTCAATTGAATAGTTTCCATGTTACACGATAGAGAACGATCAAAAGCAATAAACGTATGTATACATCAGAAAATTCTAAGTCCCTTGGTTTCGTAATAGGCAAGGCAATGTTTGGATGGACCTAAAAAAGTGTATTATGACGCTAGGTCTTTCTTTCAGAGGTCGGTGGACAGCCTATTATGAAACATATTTTTTTTTCAGTTTTACAACCCCACACCCCCCAACCACCCCAATTTCACCCCCATCAAAAAAAAAGTAGAAAACGATCAGGAACCCCTAAAACACCTAAAAACGAAGTTTGAGGCATATTTGAAATTTTTTGTTTTTTGTTAATTGCTCCGCCGCCCATGCACCGATTTTCAAAATTATAGGAACATTATCTACTATGACCCCAGAATATATCGCGTTCCAAATTTCATCACAATCCATGCAGCTGTTACTGAGAGGCTAGAAGAACGCCATCAGACAGACAGACAGACAGACAGACAGACAGACCGACGGAAATGAGTGACATCATGAAACGCCCAAAAAGCGTATCACCTCAAAATCGAAAATTTTCGCGATCACAATACTCCCTCTCACCTATCGGTCTGGGAAGTAAAAGTTGTTTATTTTAACGACATCTATACACAGTTGAAGTATCAACTTAGGACTCACCCGGTATATTATAATAAGGCTAGAAATTCCTCAATTCCGGATGAAATCCGCATCTGATTTGCGTTAAACGAAATATTCATTTTGATATACAGGGGGGCAACTTAAGCGTAGGTATGCGGAAGATCGTGGCTAATGTTCAAGTTAGAAAGGGAGTTTTTGAATCCTGTGCTCTATTTTAAAGACAATAAATTTATAAATCACACAAAACGACTTAAAATTAAAGCGTTTTGAATTATTCGCTTAGAAAATGTTACACGTCCGTATAGAAGCTGCGTCTGACTTTCCAAACCAAGCTAAAAATAAGTCTTTGAACAATTACCCAGACAACAAGAGAACGAGGCAGTACGTATAGTTAGTTCCAAGTTAGCCTAAGACCAGGCCACGTAAACCACGTTTTCAGTCTCCTTACAATCTGGGTGAAAAAGGTAGTGAACATTTTTTGAACCTGGATTATTTATAAATGAAATTCAAACACGACCGGCGCTGTGGAATACAAACTTAAAAGAATATTCGAATAGGGACATGAAGAGAAAATTTTGGATAGAAGTCAGCAGTACTATACTACTAGACTGGAGCAAACCCATCAATACAGATAAAAACAAAGAAGATAAGCAAATACTTATTTACACATTTTCTTTCAGAACCATTTCTAGTTGCGATTATAAGATTTATTCTAAATCTAAATACAAATTGCCTCCATACCGTGTCCCAGGACGAATCAAGAAAACTTTAAAGGATGGTTTCTGGCACCGACTTATGATATGATTAAATTATATTTTTATTCTTAATAGCAAAAAATCTGAAATTCCCTTAATCATATCGAGCAGTGGTTAATGTGTGGGCCCCTTTATCATATCCGTACCGTAAAAGCAATACAACATAATACGCAGTACACATGTACTCTCCGTTTTTGCAAGGAATTCCCGAAAGTGAAAGTAAAGTAAGGTGGGCCACATACGTTTCAGTTATCTTTACAACCAAACTTCAAACGTTGATTTCTCTGTAAAAAATGGAAACTTCAGAATAATTCCAATTGATATTATCTTCACATTCTGAAACCTGAAGTGCGATTTCTTTTTTCGGGACACGCTGTATAGCGAGGTGTATAGTGATGTGCTGTCCAGATGTGCTGTCAATATTTTGATTTGTAGTTTTTAGATATCAAACACAAAAGCTAAAAAAAGTCAAAGTCGACGATGTAACGCGATTCAGTCATTGGAAAACAGTTAAATGGAGAATGCTTTAGATATTTTAGTAAGTAACTGAGTGATGCTTGCTGCTAGGCTAATTTTTTTTACCTGCCGGCAAAATTCATCGTTTGCCATATTGGGTTCCTACAGAGAGTGCAAAAAATATAAATGTTTAAATAAGTGCTTTAAGTGATTGTAAAAAATCCAAGTACGTACATATCTAAAAGTCATATGTCTTGTTATACTGCCAAGGTATGCTAAATGCAGGTAATGAAGGACTCAGCGAAAGTGTCTCTGACGTGTGGATACTATATTTTTTGCCTCCGTTTCTTCCTCAGGACGATGATTGCTAACAGGAGATCATTATTATCCATAGTTTGGTTTTGAATTGAAGTTGAAAAACGCTGTCGCGGATTTATAAGCGTGGCAATGTGTAAAGAATATTGTACAACACAGCGACCGGGTCGCAACGTTTCTGTCGACACGACCAGGTCGCAAGCTTGGCCTTAGGCTTAGTCATATAGTATAAAGACATGGACGCATGGTTTAAGAAAGCATCCATACTAAGCTTTGCCTTTTTTATAATAAATATTATTATGACTATTGGGAAAGAGTTTTCTGTTCTAGCTGTTACTCACTTTGTTATAGCCTTTTTTTATCATAATAATTACAAGTTGCGAACAGCTTCACCTCGTAAAACCGAACTCCTGATATAATAAGAAACTGCCGGGACCTATAGATAGAGTGATGCAATTAAAGGTAGTTCACACATTCCAGTGGAACAGATCTAAATTCCACAGCAAGCAATATTGCGAGCCCAACATCGTGCTCTAAAGCACGCGATCCCTATAATAAGGAAGGGCTCTCTCTTCTCGCCCTTCGTAAATAAGAAGGGTTCAAGGTGATATTGCTAGCAATAAAACTTAAGAGCACCTCACCAGCTTCGATCTCAATTTAGGAGCTTTGAAAAGCTTCTGAAAAGAGTATGCATAATTCAATAATGAATAGAGGTATATGTATAGAAAGTTACGTTTCATATTGCGCTTCTTATATGGCAGTACATTTTTATATTACGCGAGATCGCTGTTTTAGATAGATGTGAGTTAAGTCATCGAAAAAGCCAACTTCATTTTCAGGTATCGATAAAGATTAAAATGTACTGTGGATACTTTAATACTATTTTTTTGAGATAAGCTGACTTACATCTATTTTAATATATATAGTTGTGTATAAATCAATTCAGGAAATGTAATATGCTGGGAAAATTAGACAAAAAAACTATACGTCAAATAAAAGTGCTATACGAGAACCAGCAATATTAACAGCCCAAATTACAATATATAGCGTCATGTCGGTTACATAGCTGTATATTTTTTTGATGAAACAGTTTCTCGGGGTGAGAACGCTGATTAACCTGTACATACTGCGCTCTCAGGAAACTATTGTGTTATATAAACCGATGTCTATACATTCGTCTACAGATATAGTCTGTTTATAAATTATAAAATAAACCACAAATTCTTACTTTATTTAATTATTATACAGGGTTATTCACGTTATCCGACACGGGGCATTATGGCTAAAGTATTTGATAAAGAAGAAAATAATAATTTCGGATGGATAGAGACGCATAAAGGCTACACTTTAAAAATATTTTCATGTTATACAGGGTGTCCCAAAAACACGAAATGTATCAAAGTTATGTTTTTTTTTTAAATGGAACACCCCATATATTATTGCACATTCGGATTCCTTGGTGAATTCTAGTGTGACTTTATGTATCATACATGGGACTTAAAGCGAACCGTTTAGGTGTAAATCACCATTTTCGGTATAAGTAGATAACAGGAAAAAATTGAATATCGCAGCGAATATAAAATTTGGAAGGCTGCAACTTTGCCATATTACCAAGCATAAAATGCGTCAGCTTTGGCGAGACTTTCAAGATTAAGTTGCGTTTGTGCTTGGAGAAATCGGTCGATTAATTAAGAAAACTTCGATCAGTGATAACTTGACTTTTTCAAATGGGAATGCCTAATTCTTTTTATACGATTAAACGTAGAATTTGATAACCTTTCTAATGATATAAGGTTGTGAATATCAATCTCTGGTAGTTTTCATTTAATTTTAAATTTTCAAACAAATTGGCGTTTTTCAATTTTTCTACCTATAAGCAACGTAGCAGGCAATGAAATATAAACAAAAACCTGTTCAGGTAGAAGAGAACAACTAACTTAGCAGAAAAATACACACGAGCTAGACTAAAGGGGCAAAATTATAAAAATTACTCACAACAAACAAAGTCTAACCAGAAACAAAGGCGGTAACATATCCTTGGTCAAACAGAAGCTGGAGTAAGGAAGAAATGGATTTTTTCACAGCCTACTAGCTACTGCAATGTACTAGAGATTGGCAATTTCCAAAACCATTAAAAATTTTGAAATGAAACGAAAACTACTAGACAATGTTGTAGTCAGTTTATTATTTTCATAATAAAATTTCACATTTAATGATATAAAAAAGTATGCAATTATGTCAAAACTCAAATCAAAAGTACCTCTGTCGGGAGTTCTGGAAATTCTTCAGTACCTATTGGCAAGATCGCAGAAAATGAAGAATGAGTTAAAATTTGTTCAAATTATAAAGCATAACTTAAATGACAGAAAATTTAAATCTGATTTGTCAGTACTGCTTTTTTGCAATATTGCTAATAGATATTGCAAAATAGAACTTCGACGCTGGAGCAACAGTCGCTGGTTGTTTTTGTTTCTCATCTGGGTTTTTAATTGTCTTGGAAATTTTTAACTTGTAGTAAATTGCGGTAGCCAGTAGACTGTGAAAAATATCTATTACTGCCATACTCCAGCTTCTCTTTGACCTTGAGAGAGATGTTATCGCCGTTGTTTCTGGTTAGACTTTGTTTGTTGTGAGGAATTTTTATAATCTTGGCCCCTTAGTCTAGTTCGTGTGTATTTTTCTGCTAAGTTAGTTGTTTTCTTCTACCTGAACAGATTTTTGTTTATATTTCATGGTCTGCTACGTTGCTTATAGGTAGGAAAATTGAAAAACGCCGATTTGTTCCAACATGTAAAATTAAATTAAAACTACCAGAGATTGATATTCATAACCTTATAACATTAGAAAGGTTATCAAATTCTACGTTTAACCGCATAAAGAGAATTAGGCATTCCCATTTGAAAAAATCCAGTTATCGCTGATCGAAGTTTCCTTAATTGACCGATCGATTTCTCCAAGCATAAACGTAATTTAAATTTGAAAGTCTCTTCAAAGCTGACGCATTTTATGCTTAGTAATACGGCAAAGTCACAGTCTTCCAAATTTTATAATCTCTGCGACATTCAATTTTTTCCTGATATCTACTTATACCGAAAATTGTGATTTACACCTAAACGGTTCGCTCTAAGTCCCATATATGATACATAAAAGTCACACTAGAATTCATTAGGGAATCTGAATATAAAAGAGTATATGGGGTATTCCGTTTAAAAAAACATCACTTTGATAGATTTCTTGATTTTGGGACACCCTGTATAACATGAAAATATTTTTAAAATGTAGCCTTTATGGGTCTCTATCCATCCGAAATTATTATTTTCTTCTTTATCAAATACTTTAGCCATAATGCTCCGCGTCGAATAACGTGAATAACCCTGTATGTCACCATTTACTTCCCATACCGATAGGTGAGGGGAGTATTGTGATCGCGAAAATTTTCGATTTTGAGATAATACGTTTCTTGGGCGTTTTATGATGTCTACATAACGAAAATCCACGTCACTCATTTCCGTCAGTTTTTCTGTCTGTCTGTCGGTCTGTCTGTACGCGTCTTTCTAGCCACGTAATCTCAGTAACCGCTACATGGGTTGTGATGAAATTGGGGCACCAATATGCTGTGGCGCCGTAGTAGGTAATGCATCTATAATTTTGCAAACTGCTGCATGGGCGGCGGAGTAATTACCAAAAAACAAAAAATTTCAAATATTCCTCAAACTTCGTCCTTGCCTATTACAGAAACGAAAGGAATTTTTTCTGGTGTAAATATACGAGTATGGCCTTCGTCGGCGATCGTTCTATATTGTGGATTATGTTGGATTGATTTAAATGAAGTTTTGACACAGTATTACTACCGTAGCGAGGATGGAAGATGCGTATGGTTTTTATAAATTGTGCCAGCGGCGGCACAGAAAAAAACCTAACAATATAAGAACAGCTCAAACTTCGTTTTTAAGCGTTTTAGAGGTTCCTGGTCATTTTCTGCGTTTTTTTTGGGTGAGGGTGAAATGAAATTGGGGTGGTTGGGGGTGGGTGGTTCAAAAATTGATAAATTTATTCATTATAGGATGTCCAAATGTCCACTGACCTGTGGTGGAAGACCTAGCGACATAAATCACCTTTATAGGTCCATCCGAACATTGCCTTGCTGATTATAGAAACCAAGGGAATTTTCTGATGTATACATAATATGAGTATTGATTTAGATAGTTCTGTATTGTGTATTTTGGAAATTATTGAATGGATTTTAATGATTTTTTGAGACATTATGACTACTGTCACGAGGATGGAAAACTCGTATGGTTTTCAGAAATAGTGTCAGTGGCGGCGCAGCAATAATCAAAGAACTAAACAATATAGGTGAGGGGAGTATTGTTATCGCGAAAATTTTCGATTTTGGTATAATATAATTTTTGGGCGTTTTATGATGCCTGCATAACCTAAATCCACGTCACTTATTTCCGTCGGTCTGCTTGTCGGTCTGTTTGTCGGTCTGTTTGTCGGTCTGTTTGTCGGTCTGTTTGTCTGTCTGTCTGTCGGTCTGTCTGTCGGTCTGTCTGTCGGTCTGTCTGTCGGTCTGTCTGTCGGTCTGTCTGTCGGTCTGTCTGTCGGTCTGTCTGTCGGTCTGTCTGTCGGTCTGTCTGCCGGTCTGTCTGTCGGTCTGTCTGTCGGTCTGTCTGTCTGTCGGTCTGTCTGTCGGTCTGTCTGTCGGTCTGTCTGTCGGTCTGTCTGTCGGTCTGTCTGTCGGTCTGTCTGTCGGTCTGTCGGTCTGTCTGTCGGTCTGTCTGTCGGTCTCTCTGTCGGTCTGTCTGTCGGTCTCTCTGTCGGTCTGTCTGTCTGTCTGTCTGTCTGTCGGTCTGTCTGTCGGTCTGTCTGTCGGTCTGTCTGTCGGTCTGTCTGTCGGTCTGTCTGTCGGTCTGTCTGTCGGTCTGTCTGTCGGTCTGTCTGTCGGTGTGTCTGTCGGTGTGTCTGTCGGTGTGTCTGTCGGTGTGTCTGTCGGTCTGTCTGTCGGTCTGTCTGTCGGTCTGTCTGTCGGTCTGTCTGTCGGTCTGTCTGTCGGTGTGTCTGTCGGTGTGTCTGTCGGTGTGTCTGTCGGTCTGTCTGTCGGTCTGTCTGTCGGTCTGTCTGTCGGTCTGTCTGTCGGTCTGTCTGTCGGTCTGTCTGTCGGTCTGTCTGTCGGTCTGTCTGTCGGTCTGTCTGTCGGTGTGTCTGTCGGTGTGTCTGTCGGTCTGTCTGTCGGTGTGTCTGTCGGTCTGTCTGTCGGTCTGTCTGTCGGTGTGTCTGTCGGTCTGTCTGTCGGTCTGTCTGTCGGTGTGTCTGTCGGTCTGTCTGTCGGTCTGTCTGTCGGTCTGTCTGTCGGTCTGTCTGTCGGTCTGTCTGTCGGTCTGTCTGTCGGTCTGTCTGTCGGTCTGTCTGTCGGTCTGTCTGTCGGTCTGTCTGTCGGTCTGTCTGTCGGTCTGTCTGTCGGTCTGTCTGTCGGTCTGTCTGTCGGTCTGTCTGTCGGTCTGTCTGTCGGTCTGTCTGCCGGTCTGTCTGTCGGTCTGTCTGTCGGTCTGTCTGTCGGTCTGTCTGTCGGTCTGTCTGTCGGTCTGTCTGTCGGTCTGTCTGTCGGTCTGTCTGTCGGTCTGTCTGTCGGTCTGTCTGTCGGTCTGTCTGTCGGTCTGTCTGTCGGTCTGTCTGTCGGTCTGTCTGTCGGTCTGTCTGTCGGTCTGTCTGTCGGTCTGTCTGTCGGTCTGTCTGTCGGTCTGTCTGTCGGTCTGTCTGTCGGTCTGTCTGTCGGTCTGTCTGTCGGTCTGTCTGTCGGTCTGTCTGTCGGTCTGTCTGTCGGTCTGTCTGTCGGTCTGTCTGTCGGTCTGTCTGTCGGTCTGTCTGTCGGTCTGTCTGTCGGTCTGTCTGTCGGTCTGTCTGTCGGTCTGTCTGTCGGTCTCTCTGTCGGTCTGTCTGCCTGTCGGTCTCTCTGTCGGTCTGTCTGTCGGTCTGTCTGTCTGTCGGTCTGTCTGTCTGTCGGTCTGTCTGTCTGTCGGTCTCTCTGTCGGTCTGTCTGTCGGTCTGTCTGTCGGTCTGTCTGTCTGTCGGTCTGTCTGTCGGTCTGTCTGTCGGTCTGTCTGTCGGTCTGTCTGTCGGTCTGTCTGTCGGTCTGTCTGTCGGTCTGTCTGTCGGTCTGTCTGTCGGTCTGTCTGTCGGTCTGTCTGTCGGTCTGTCTGTCGGTCTGTCTGTCGGTCTGTCTGTCGGTCTGTCTGTCGGTCTGTCTGTCGGTCTGTCTGTCGGTCTGTCTGTCGGTCTGTCTGTCGGTCTGTCTGTCGGTCTGTCTGTCGGTCTGTCTGTCGGTCTGTCTGTCGGTCTGTCTGTCGGTCTGTCTGTCGGTCTGTCTGTCGGTCTGTCTGTCGGTCTGTCTGTCGGTCTGTCTGTCGGTCTGTCTGTCGGTCTGTCTGTCTGTCGGTCTGTCTGTCGGTCTGTCTGTCGGTCTGTCTGTCTGTCTGTCTGTCGGTCTGTCTGTCGGTCTGTCTGTCGGTCTGTCTGTCGGTCTGTCTGTCGGTCTGTCTGTCGGTCTGTCTGTCGGTCTTTCTGTCGGTCTGTCTGTCGGTCTGTCTGTCGGTCTGTCTGTCGCTCTGTCTGTCGGTCTGTCTGTCGGTCTGTCTGTCGGTCTGTCTGTCGGTCTGTCTGTCGGTCTGTCTGTCGGTCTGTCTGTCGGTCTGTCTGTCTGTCGGTCTGTCTGTCGGTCTGTCTGTCGGTCTGTCTGTCGGTCTGTCTGTCGGTCTGTCTGTCGGTCTGTCGGTCTGTCGGTCTGTCTGTCTGTCGGTCTGTCTGTCTGTCTGTCTGTCTGTCGGTCTGTCTGTCGGTCTGTCTGTCGGTCTGTCTGTCGGTCTGTCTGTCGGTCTGTCTGTCGGTCTGTCTGTCGGTCTGTCTGTCGGTCTGTCTGTCGGTCTGTCTGTCGGTCTGTCTGTCGGTCTGTCTGTCGGTCTGTCTGTCGGTCTGTCTGTCGGTCTGTCTGTCGGTCTGTCTGTCGGTCTGTCTGTCGGTCTGTCTGTCGGTCTGTCTGTCGGTCTGTCTGTCGGTCTGTCTGTCGGTCTGTCTGTCGGTCTGTCTGTCGGTCTGTCTGTCGGTCTGTCTGTCGGTCTGTCTGTCGGTCTGTCTGTCGGTCTGTCTGTCGGTCTGTCTGTCGGTCTGTCTGTCGGTCTGTCTGTCGGTCTGTCTGTCGGTCTGTCTGTCGGTCTGTCTGTCGGTCTGTCTGTCGGTCTGTCTGTCGGTCTGTCTGTCGGTCTGTCTGTCGGTCTGTCTGTCGGTCTGTCTGTCTGTCTGTCTGTCGGTCTGTCTGTCGGTCTGTCTGTCTGTCGGTCTGTCTGTCGGTCTGTCGGTCTGTCGGTCTGTCGGTCGGTCTGTCGGTCTGTCGGTCTGTCGGTCTGTCGGTCTGTCGGTCTGTCGGTCTGTCGGTCTGTCGGTCTGTCGGTCTGTCTGTCGGTCTGTCGGTCTGTCGGTCTGTCGGTCTGTCGGTCTGTCTGTCGGTCTGTCGGTCTGTCGGTCTGTCGGTCTGTCGGTCTGTCGGTCTGTCGGTCTGTCGGTCTGTCGGTCTGTCGGTCTGTCGGTCTGTCGGTCTGTCGGTCTGTCGGTCTGTCGGTCTGTCGGTCTGTCGGTCTGTCGGTCTGTCGGTCTGTCGGTCTGTCGGTCTGTCGGTCTGTCGGTCTGTCGGTCTGTCGGTCTGTCGGTCTGTCGGTCTGTCGGTCTGTCGGTCTGTCGGTCTGTCGGTCTGTCGGTCTGTCGGTCTGTCGGTCTGTCGGTCTGTCGGTCTGTCGGTCTGTCGGTCTGTCGGTCTGTCGGTCTGTCGGTCTGTCGGTCTGTCGGTCTGTCGGTCTGTCGGTCTGTCGGTCTGTCGGTCTGTCGGTCTGTCGGTCTGTCGGTCTGTCGGTCTGTCGGTCTGTCGGTCTGTCGGTCTGTCGGTCTGTCGGTCTGTCGGTCTGTCGGTCTGTCGGTCTGTCGGTCTGTCGGTCTGTCGGTCTGTCGGTCTGTCGGTCTGTCGGTCTGTCGGTCTGTCGGTCTGTCGGTCTGTCGGTCTGTCGGTCTGTCGGTCTGTCGGTCTGTCGGTCTGTCGGTCTGTCGGTCTGTCGGTCTGTCGGTCTGTCGGTCTGTCGGTCTGTCGGTCTGTCGGTCTGTCGGTCTGTCGGTCTGTCGGTCTGTCGGTCTGTCGGTCTGTCGGTCTGTCGGTCTGTCGGTCTGTCGGTCTGTCGGTCTGTCGGTCTGTCGGTCTGTCGGTCTGTCGGTCTGTCGGTCTGTCGGTCTGTCGGTCTGTCGGTCTGTCGGTCTGTCGGTCTGTCGGTCTGTCGGTCTGTCGGTCTGTCGGTCTGTCGGTCTGTCGGTCTGTCGGTCTGTCGGTCTGTCCGTCTGTCCGTCGGTCCGTCGGTCCGTCGGTCTGTCGGTCTGTCGGTCTGTCGGTCTGTCGGTCTGTCGGTCTGTCGGTCTGTCGGTCTGTCGGTCTGTCGGTCTGTCGGTCTGTCGGTCTGTCGGTCTGTCGGTCTGTCGGTCTGTCGGTCCGTCGGTCCGTCGGTCTGTCGGTCTGTCGGTCTGTCGGTCTGTCGGTCTGTCGGTCTGTCGGTCTGTCGGTCTGTCGGTCTGTCGGTCTGTCGGTCTGTCGGTCTGTCGGTCTGTCGGTCTGTCGGTCTGTCGGTCTGTCGGTCTGTCGGTCTGTCGGTCTGTCGGTCTGTCGGTCTGTCGGTCTGTCGGTCTGTCGGTCTGTCGGTCTGTCGGTCTGTCGGTCTGTCGGTCTGTCGGTCTGTCGGTCTGTCGGTCTGTCGGTCTGTCGGTCTGTCGGTCTGTCGGTCTGTCGGTCTGTCGGTCTGTCGGTCTGTCGGTCTGTCGGTCTGTCGGTCTGTCGGTCTGTCGGTCTGTCGGTCTGTCGGTCTGTCGGTCTGTCGGTCTGTCGGTCTGTCGGTCTGTCGGTCTGTCGGTCTGTCGGTCTGTCGGTCTGTCGGTCTGTCGGTCTGTCGGTCTGTCGGTCTGTCGGTCTGTCGGTCTGTCGGTCTGTCGGTCTGTCGGTCTGTCGGTCTGTCGGTCTGTCGGTCTGTCGGTCTGTCGGTCTGTCGGTCTGTCGGTCTGTCGGTCTGTCGGTCTGTCGGTCTGTCGGTCTGTCGGTCTGTCGGTCTGTCGGTCTGTCGGTCTGTCGGTCTGTCTGTCTGTCTGTCTGTCCGTCTGTCGGTCTGTCTGTCGGTCTGTCTGTCGGTCTATCTGTTAGTCTGTCTGTCGGGCTGTCTGGCGATGTGTCGGTCTGTCCGTCGGTCTGTCGAAACATTCCGTTTAAATCTGTTTGTGGTTATTTCTATAATTATCCGTTATTAATACTTATTATTTAAATACTTTGCGCATACATTTTGTCACCCACACTATACGTAGAGGGTATCCATAAAGGACTATCCATTGCCCTAAAAACAAATCTGAGAAGATCTTGAGAATACTATCAGTCCTTTCCCTGGAACGACGTCTGCTTCAAGTCACGAGACCCATCAGCTTGCGCCCAAGAAATAACAGAGGTATTGATATCTGGCATGGAAGCCTATATTCCTCATGTCGTCAAGCATCCCTCCAAAAACAAGCCATGGTTCAATCAGCGCTGTAGAGATGCAGTTTCCTCTAAAAACAACCATTACAAAGAATGGAGGAGAATGGAGGAAAAATCCAAATGCCGAGAACCACCGCAGTTTTATCGACGCCAGAAATCACTGCAAACGCGTGATTGACAGCAGCAAGGAGGAACACAACCAAAAAATTAAGAACAAGCTCCTCTCATGTCCTAGTTCGTCCAGAACATTCTGGTCTGTAGCTAAGGCTGTTAGTCAGAACTTTTCCTATTCGTCAATACCACCCTTGACCGGAGAGGACGGGTCCATCGCTTCTGCTCCTAAAGAAAAAGCAGACATCTTGGGGAAGCTCTTCGCAGCCAATTCTACTGTAGACTTTCAAGGAAGTACTCCGACCACCACCATAAGCGTGAACTCGAGAATGGCAGAGGTCAAATTTCAACATCGAGATGTAAAAAGCATCCTCCAAAAACTGAACACCAATAAAGCTACTGGTCCAGACCAAATTCCAGCCATTGTCCTTAAACGCTGTGCCGCTGAGCTTGCACCTATTCTTTGCAAGCTCTTCAAACTTTCGTATCAACGAGGCGTGTTTCCCGATTCGTGGAAGATTGGCTGCGTGCAACCTATCCCTAAGAAAGGCAAAAAAACTGATCCCACCAACTATAGACCTGTGGCTCTTCTCAGCATCATGTCTAAGGTTATGGAGACTGTCATCAACACACAGCTCCTGAAATACCTGGACAACAATGACATCATAAATGATCGCCAGTATGGCTTCCGCAAGCACAGGTCTACAGGTGACCTCCTTGCCTACGTCACTCACTTGTGGAACAGAGCAATAGACAAACATGGCGAATCCCGTGTTGTTGCACTTGACATATCGAAAGCCTTCGACAGAGTGTGGCATGACGGACTTCTGGTCAAGCTTGCTGCTTATGGACTACCACCTGGCCTGCGCCAGTGGCTGAACAGCTTTTTGAACGATCGATCTCTGTTTGTTGTAGTCGAGGGCTGTTCATCAGACGTATTTTCAATAAACGCCGGTGTTCCTCAGGGATCTGTCCTATCCCCTACACTGTTTCTGCTGTACATCAACGAGCTGCTGGAAATAACATCCAATCCAATCTACAGCTTCGCAGATGACAGTACATTAGTGTCTTGCATGGAACCAGGCAAGCCACTATCATCCCAGGAGAAATTACGTCGGCGACAGCAGCATGCTTCACAGATCAACGCAGATATCAAAACAATTGTAGAGTGGGGATTAGCAAATAAAGTACAGTTCAACGTACAAAAAACTCAGGCAACAACACTGACAAAGAAGTCTCACGATGGCTTACCAACCGTGGAAATGGAGGGTCACCCCATTGTCGAATCACCTTCCGTCAAGCTCTTGGGAATCAACATCAACAATAACATGTCCTGGCACGACCACGTCGTCAGTATTGCTAAAACGGCATCCCAGAAGCTTGGAGTTTTGTTCCGCTGTAGGAAGTTGTATACGCCAGAGCAACTGCTGCTGCTCTACAAGGCACAGATCCGACCATCGCTGGAGTATTGCTCCCATGTATGGGGATGTGCTCCGAAGCACTCTCTAAAGCTTCTGGACACTATCCAGAAAAGAGCAATTAGATTAATCGATACACCTAACCTCACAAAGGACCTCCACAGCCTGGAACATCGAAGGAGGGTGGCTGACCTATGTCTGTTTTACAGATTCTATCACGGAAGGTGTTCGAGTGAGCTCTCCCAGATAATAACACCAAAGGCCGTCCGAACCAGGAATACTAGAGAAGCTCTGCGAGCTCATCCTTACCAGGTCGAGGTCCTTACTCCCCGAACCAGTCTCCTCCAGCATTCCTTCTTTTGGAGAACTTCGACGCTGTGGAATCAGCTGCCGGGGAATTTGTTTCCCGACGGCTACAACCTGCAGCGTTTCAAATCTAACGTGAACAGACATTTGTCCTCCCGCAGCGCTCCTACAGCGCCATAGGCTTTCAGCCTTTGCGGGAGGCCGACCATAAAAAAAAAAAAAAAAAAAAAAAAAAAAAAAATCATCTCTTAAATATTCGGTACTTAATAAACCTAACCGATCTTTATCTTTGCAGACATAATATTTCTATAAATTTTGATAACTTTGAGGTGTGATATGATGTCGGATTGTAATAGGAAACGCTACTATTTTTGCAGAACCGCTCCAAACTTTGTTTTACACATTTCGGGGTTTCCTGATGTTTTTATATTTTTTTTAAAGAAAGGGCGAAAGTGCATCATATTCTGCAAACATACTCAGATCTTATCCTAGAAGGCATACCTGTGGGCAAAAGACAAATAAATCCTATGAACTGTAAACTGGAAATTAATAACTTGGTTTTCAAGAAATTGTGAACATTAAAACTGATCAAACTCTGTTTTAATTTAGAAGTGTTTGTCATTGCATCAGTAAGGTAATGCTGCTATATTTTTGAAGTCGGACATTGACATTTGAGAGATATTAGGGTATTAGGTACTTTGACATTTACCTTTTTTGGAGAAAGTGTTTTCAGCCAAAGGAAATATGATGGTCTTTTGGATATTTGTGATGGTGTTATAAGTTGCACGCACTGCCCTATGCGCTGAGTAGGGGTCCTACCCAATAAAAAATCTCTTCATGCCGCCTCTTTTCCACATAGCAACGGGAACCACGTTAGGTTGCAACGTTGCTGTGGTTGTCTTTCAATTAGCAGTCTTAGCTTTGTATATCCTACACTTTACTTGAATCATTCATACCAGCTTGCCTCAGTTCTTGACGCTTGCATTCCAAGTATGGCCATTAGAGCCGCAGCGGAGCCGGAAACAATTGGGTCCGGAGTTCACTTGTGTAAGATAGAAGTCTGTTCCCCCATGGCTTCTTGCAACATAAGCTTTGATATCAGTAATAAGTCTTCTTCTCCACTCGCCCTTACTAGATGTACTGAAGCGTTGTTGCCACAGATTCAGCAGCTCATCGTATGCAATCTGTTCGATGTGGTTCCGTATGTATCATCTCTCGTTCTGACCACTAAATCTATTGACGAAATACTAGCAATCACCTCCACCGCATCAGCAGAAATGGTAAGAAATGGTATTATAGGCAAGTATAACTAATATTAGCCTAATTCAGTGTCTTTTACAGAGATGGCTGACCACTACATAGGTGATCCGTAAAGCACTGAAGAGTGCACCAACGAGCTCAAAACCACTCACTTGCTCGATCTGCATGGCCCACATTCAGCTTAAGCCTGGTTAGCGTAGATATTTTTATCATTGCCTTTCCAGCTGTTCTCTTGACATATTCCCTGAAAGCGAGCCTTTAATCTAGCCAAATTCCCAAATACTTAATTGCTCGCTGAGAATATAAACAAGATGTGGCTATTTTTCTTTTTTCTAGTGAGAAAGAAGTCATCTGTTTTAATAGAAAGTGCAAACACATTTTGCTTCGTCCAGCAACTACCTTCTTCAAATGCAATTTGAGGAACTATCTGTTTTCGTCAGTAACGACTGCCACCAAACTTAAATCATCCGCAAACGCGATTGTGGTAATCCTTTCTAGCATTTCTATTTCTAAAACGTCATTGTAAAGTACGTTCCACAGTGTGGTTTCCAAAATTGAGCCCCGCGGTACACCACTGTTCGTCTGAAGGCTCACGTTGTAGTCTATTCTAGCTGTATGACCTTGAATGTAGCTGGTCAGCTGTCAAAAAACATGCACATCGGACACAATGAAAGTATTCTTCACGTCCAGAGTTATCAGTACATAAAGCTGCCGCTGCGTATTTATCACCACATCCGCTTCACTTGCTGTACTGACTATGGCCTGGATTGCGTCTATGGTTGATCTGTCTGCTCTAAACCACCGACGATGAATAGAGCGTCAGTTCTCTAAACCCATACTGCCAATTCGACAATATCCTCTTTTCATGAAGCTTTAGCAGCATCAGCTTCCCCGTGGCGCCAGTACCTAGCAGAAATATATTTCTGTATGAAGAAGGCAGCACCCGTACTCTGTAACTCAGAAACGTGTTTCTATGCACTGTGTACTATGGGATCGGGTGGCTTCGTAAATACGTCAGATTAGAGGCACTTTGTGCTATCTCTTAAGTTACAGAGTACCGGCGCTGATCTTCTTGTGTGCCCTTCTTCCTTAGCAAAACTACATTCACCACCTTTCAGACCATAGTGAGCTATCTTCAGAAATAGCGGTGGAGACTCCATTACATCAATTTTTAGTACTTCTACAACAACACCATCCGGACCTTGGAGCTTGGGGATCGAACCTCTGCATTAAAAAACCGCAGCGTAACATATTGAACCAAGGAGCCATTCGGTTTTGTTCTATCAAAACGCATTCATAGCCTTAATTTTCTCATTTCCATGACAACACAATTGCGAAAGTAGCCATTTTACGTTGTTAGTACCTACTTATTCCCATCCTTTTTTATGTTGTTTATGATTTCAAATACCAGTAAAAAAATTGCGTCAGTCCTCGTGCATAACTGCTGCTTAAAGCACTTGTCCCATTTCGAACACTCCGGCTATTCTGTCGTGCCCGAAAATGCGTGCTTTATAGAGCCCATTGTCCACTTGAACAGGGTGACCGACGGGAAGCGGACGTTTTTCAGACGGTTAGTATAACGCCGCTAGCGGTGGTTGGGAGGTGATTCAGGTATCAGTCGCCTTGCTGTATAATGCCATTTTAGTAACTATGGAGCAGTGGACCGTAGAGCACCGTATGGTCGCTTATGACGCGTATGTTAAAAACGCTGAGTCGGTCACGGCCGCGCAGGGGCTTTTCCGCGTTCATTTTAATCTTGAACGCCAGGATATTATTCCAAGCCGCAATGGGTTAACAGTCTGAGAACAACTGGAATGATTGTGAAGAAAAAGCCACCTGATCCCACGAAGACTGCGAGGACGCCAGAAAACGTCGAGCGGGTGAGACAAGCGCTTACTCGGAGCCCTCAACGGTCTGCACGAAGACACGCGCGTGAATTAAACTTAAGTCGTGAATCAGTGCGCATAATATTGAAAAAAGATTTAGCGTTTCATCCTTATAAGATGTGTATTGTTCAGCAGCTTAAGCCAACAGATTATGAGCAACGAGAAGACTTCGCCATTCGAATTCAAATGCTGCTTGGAGACCATGAAAGTGCAGTAATCGTCGTGAATGATGAAGCTCATTTTCATTTAAGCGGAGAGATAAACAAAACAAAATTTCCGATACTGGTCTCCAGGTGGCTGTTCTTCACAATCATTCCTGTTGTTCTCAGACTGTTAACCCATCTGAGAATGGTATTGCGGTTTGGAATAATATCGTGGCGTCCAAGATTAAAATGAACGCAGAACAGTCGCTGCGCGGCCGTGGCCGACTCAGCATTTTTAACATACGCGTCATAAGCGAACATACGGTGCTCTACGGTCCACTGCTCCGTAGCTACTAAAATGGCATTATACAGCAAGGCGACTGATAACTGAATCCCCTCCCTACCACCGCTAGCGGCGTTATACTAATCATTTGAAAAACGTCCGGTTCCCGTCGGTCACCCTGTACTATAGTATACTATTAAAATTTAAAATTCACAATCACTGTTTTGAGAGAAGGTAAAATTAGGGCAAGGGATCCAGCGGGGTTAGGTGCCTCATTTACAGATGACTATATTTTACCCAATACACAATGTGTTCCACCATTATGTCGACAAACTTTGAGGTTGAAAATACAATTAAAGTTATCGAGAAAAAATGCGAAAAAAGGGATCAACCTTTTAATTAATTTTTTATTACATTTTCAATTTCTGTATCACAATTCCATGGGTTCACGCAGTTGTAGCGCCATAGCTTGATTATTTATCGACCGATTTACGACATTTTGGACACATTTTATGGGAGAATGACTGGGTATATCAACTAAAGCAAAAAAAGATAATACCTGACAATTTCTAAGGCTAAAAAATTCACCAAACTGAAAAAATTTTTTTTTGAAATGCACTTATTTGGGTTACTTACAAATAATTTGAAAAAAGCCGTATTAGTGCCTATTTATTAAGACATTTTAATGTTTAGCAGGATGTTTCCTGTCTAACGACACGCAATTTGTTTATGAAGCACTAAAATCATGGACGAAATAGGCTTTTTTATTACGACTAATTTTGAAATAAACGAGAATTTGGTATGCACAGTGTCTTTATTGGACTTCGGTACAGATTATTACTTAAATGCGATTTACATGAACAAATTTTATTATTTTTATTTTTGGTATTATTTATTTAGTATTCAGCCAAATGACGGAAAGGCAACTAATTGAAATGGGATATGTTGGAATCACTTGGAAATCAAAGAAAACAGACTGGAGCGTAGCTTAGCGTCGAGTAACCCAGAGCGTTAGTTTCAGAAGTCAAGCGTGCCTAAATAAAAATGGCAGACATTTTGATAATTTCGTTGATTAATTTAAATACTAAATAATCACATTTGTTCATCTAAATTACATTTAAATAATAATCTGTACCGAAGTCCAATAAAGACAATGTGCATACCAAATTCTTGTTTATTCCAAAATTGGTCGTAATAAAAAAAGCCTATTACATAAACAAATTGCATGTCGTTAGACAGGAGACATCCTGATAAACATTAAACTGTGTTTATAAATAGGCACTAATATGGCTTTTCTTTCAAATTATTTGCAAGTAACCAAAACAAATGCATTACAATTTTTTTAAGTTTGTTGGATCTTTTTAGCCTTAGAAAATTTTCGGCTACGTAAACGATTTGCATGTGGTTAGACAGGAAACATCCTGCTTAACATTAAACTGTCTTAATAAATAAGCAGTAATACGGCTTTTTTTCAAATTATTTGCAAGTAACCAAAACAAGTGCACTACAAAAAAAAATTTTTTTTCAGTTTGGTGAATTTTTTTAGCCTTAGAAATTGTCAGATATTGTAGTTTTCGCCTTAGTTGATATACCCAGTCATTGCCCTATAAAATGAGTACAAAAAGTCGTGAATCGCTTGATAGCTAATCAAGATATGGCGTTACAACTGCGTGAACACATGGCGCTGTGATAAAGAAGTCATAATACAAAATGGCCTATTCTGTCGAAAATTTTAGTGCTACATACACGAATTGCATGTGGTAAGGCAGAAAACATCCTGCTAAACATTAAATTGTCTTAATAAATAGGCACTAATATGGCTTTTTTCAAATTATTTGTAAGTAACTCAAATTATTACAAAAAAAAAAATCAGTTTGGTGAATTTTTTAGGCTTAGAAATGATCAGGTATTATCTTTTTTTGCTTTATTTGATATGCCCAGTCATTCTCCTATAAAATGAGTCCAAAATGTCGTGAATCGGTCGATAAATAATCAAGCTATGGCGCTATAACTGCGCGAACCCATGGAGTCGTGATACAGAAATTGAAAATGTAATAAAAAATTAATCGAAAGGTTGACCCCTTTTTTTCGCATTTTTTCTCGATAACTTTAATTATATTCTCATACCTCAAAGTTTGTCGACATGATGGTGGAACACATTGTATATTTAATCCATGTGAAATACTATACTCTTCAAATCTGGCTAAATATGTGCAAAAATACAGACCTTTATGTGAAAAAGTATTGCTAACTATGCAACTTCAAAAAAACTAGGCATCGATCAGTGGGGCACTAAATTAATCTGTTTGCATACTTCTTTAAGAGGCGGTCATCGTCATAGTCACAACGTCTTAAGAGACATGTTGTGAACTCGTAGAATGCATTAGGTCGGAGCTAGAGTATTGCTGACACGAATAATAAGAGTCTGTATTGATACATTAAACCCCATCAGAAAATATGAGATTACCATTCAATCAGAGGCTATCACCGAAAATTGGGGGAGATATCGTAATGCATACCTATATAAGAGAGCATTTAATAGATAAACTCGTTTAAAAACCATGGGGGTGAATAATGGTGCTGATTACGATAAATGACTGAGTAGATACGTAACAAATAGTAGAGCTTTTCTACAGCGATTAGGGTTCTCAGATGACACAACAGTTTATGAACGTTTGATAATTGATATTTCTTATAGACTTGGATTGTTAATCTAATTTATAATACAATTTTTGCAACTTAAACTATGAGATAATAAAAAATCATACTACTAAACACAATAGGTGAGTAAACAAAATCGCAAAAATTCGGGAATTTGAGACGTCTGATAAGTCTGAGTATGGATTCTTTATACCTAAGTGCGGAAATAAAGCATAGATACCAAAGTACCGTGACTGCTAAGGAGATTAGATTAGGGAGAAGTTTCATGATGGGGCTTTTGAACATAGTCACGTTCACAAGCTCGTCAACGCATCATCTGAACAAAATTAAAAATAAAACAAGCTCTGGATATGCTAACAGTCCTAGTTTATTTATGAAAGCCTATGTTAATGTTTTTTCAAAACCAGTATCTTTATGTTCAAAGTAACCTTTAAAATTTTTGGAAAAAGACACGATTTTTGAAGGTGAAGATTCCTCTAGTTTTATGTTTTGTAAATTGCTTAAATTAGACAGCTATGCTTTGCAATTTTGGTAGTTATTGGAAATCGCCTAATATGATTTCATTTATAGACACGTTGAGGGCAGTATGTTTATTAATCAACACAGATTTATGACAGCAGATCAATTGTATCGGGTGCATTACACAACAATAGCCAAACTGATACTATTTCCACTGATACGCCGATGGTATTGGACTATCGATTTTTACTGACTTTTGGAAGAACTTGGGGCAGTAAGAGTAACTGACGCTCTGCTAAAACTACTACTATGACCCATATACACGATTGGCAGGCCGGGATCTAGAATGCCGATATAAACGCATCGGACGCAGATAGCCGATAGCCTTTAACAGGTTGAAAAGAGAACACAATATCGTCTAGCCAGTACTTCAATTCCTTAGAAGACACGTTCCTAGAGTTACCAGGTGCGGCGATTTGTCTGCTAGAGTGGCGGTTTCAAAAACAAGTTATGGACCAAAAATCGTAGATAGGAGACTGGCGACTTTTGGAGGCGGAAAACACACAGTTGAAGACTTCCGGTTATTTCTTAAGACGGGTTTTCACGATTCAGTTTCGCTGAATCAGTTTGACTGATTCAGTGATACTGAACAGATAATGAACGTGTGAACACCTTTTCGGTGAAACTGATCAGTGGGTTTGTGCTTTCAGTCAAACTGAAAGCCAGTCCTACTTTTCATTCAGTTTGACTGAATCAGTATTGAAAGATGAATGCAAATGTTACTTTTATTAATGCTAAATAGGTTAGACTGATTCATGAAAACTGAACAGTGTGAACAAACGTCGCTTTCAGTAATACTGAATCAGTCAAACTGATTCAGCGAAACTGAATCGTGAGAACCCGTCTTAACCTTCATTTCATCGGTTTTCCCCTTAGGATAAGGCTAGCTACATAAAAGCGGCGATAGTTGTTTTACAATTCACACTTTGACCATATTGACGATTCAAGGAGAGGGAGCAGGCAAGAAAGATTGGTCGACCTTCGTTACCATTATTTGAAATAATTTACCTATTTCTTATTACTGTACAATTTCAAAAATAACGATAATCATGAAATTCCTTATTTCTGGTGGCCGATAAATGCCTAATATCTCATAATAAACATTATTTGATCAGCTGGTGCGGTACATGCAAAATCTTTCTACGGGTTGGATTGGCTTGACTGACAGACAGACCGACAGATAGACCGACAGACAGACCGACAGACAGACCGACAGACAGACCGACAGACAGACCGACAGACAGACCGACAGACAGACCGACAGACAGACCGACAGACAGACCGACAGACAGACCGACAGACCGACCGACAGACAGACCGACAGACAGACCAACAGATAGACCAACAGACAGACCAACAGACAGACTAACAAACAGACCAACAGACAGACCAACAGACAGACCAACAGACAGACGGACGGAAATGAGTGAGGTGGATTTTCATTATGTAGATGTCATAAAATGTCCAAAAGGCCTGTTACTACCCTCACATATCAATGTGGGAAGTAAAAGATTAACATTGTCATTCTATAGCTGTTTTCATTCTACAGTACACGCGTGTGTTGGGTATTTAGTGTGCATGTATTGAGCTCAACATGAAGCAGGCCTAAAACGCAAAGAACCTCTCAAGGTTAAAATGTCTGGAGCTTCCATGGAAAATTTCAAATTACTCGTTAACTGCTTCGCATAATTGTTTATATAGCACCTGGAAGCAATCCTCGCTTAACGCGTTTACACTAACTAGGTATTACTTAACGAGCAGGGATTGAAATTCACCATGATGGTTGTACAAGGTGAACTGGAGGCAAGGTAGATATTTTGTCGCGCCAACCTTCTGCTAGTCTACAAACAATAAATATGATTAGTTTTTATTTCTGGCTTTAATACTTTGTTAGAGTATGCAAAAAATGAATACAAATATTTTTCACACAGTTTCCGAGAATCCCTGTTGATATTTGGGAGACCTTTCTGTATTTTTATGTATTATTGGGTACCTTAAACCAGTCTCTCCGTAATAAATTCCTAATTTATTACTGGACTGTACTGAGTGAAGAGTAATAGTTTTGACAATGAACATGAGTTAGTGACACATTCCACCGCATATTTTAAATATTTGTTCAGACTGTCATATTGATGACGCCTTGAAAACATAGAAAATGACTAGGAACCTCTAAGATATCGTTTTTTGCTATTTACTCAGCAGCCAATGCACCCATTTTCAAAGGTGCAGCAGCATTACCAACTTCGATCCCACAACATAACACACTTCAAGTCTCATTGAAATTGATTTAGGATTTATTGCGTCTGCGCAACTGCAAGGATATGTAGTTAAAATTCCACAAACCACGTTAAAATAACATAAAAAATTGATATGCTCTTATCCTATTTTTATTTGTTTTAAAGTTGTAGTATAGTAACCTCCTAAGCATTTACTGCTTCATCTAGGAAGAACACTTGGTACTCTCTTAATTGATTAATTTCTTTCTTCCTTAATATGACGGGCTGCTGTGTTCTTAATACATCGAATTAGTGCATCCCGTGTGTCCACTTTTATTTTGTACACTTTATCTTTGATCCACCTCCATAAAGAATTATCTAGTCGAATGAGGTCTGTAGATCTTGCAGGCCAATTAATAGGACCTTCCCGACCAATCCAACGCCCTAGAAAACGTTAGTTCAAATGTTGCTTGATATGACATACGACATGTACTCTCCATTCCTCCATTGTACTGCTAGTACATCTGTATTCTAATATTTAGAAGAACATCCTCTAGCAGGCCTTGTAATTTATTTAGTTAAAAATTGAAGTAAGTAGGTATCTCCTTTGATACGATTCTCCAAAATGAAAGGGCTAATCGAATAACTGTCGATCCTACCACACCACACGTTAAATATAAACCATATTTGCATATTCTGAGTATAATAAGTATGTGGCAACACTAATAATCACATAAGTTTGAAAATAGACGTTCAATCACTGTCGCTGTACACTGAAACTTCATCAAAACATCAGAGTTATCAAACGTCTTTCAACCTCGAACATGGCATACTTTGATTATGACGACATTCAGATACAAACGGAAATATAGATGAATATTTTTAATTATGCTATAACTTTGAAACAGATGAGAATCACATAAGAACATATGAGCTTTTTACATTATCCCGATTCACCCTGTATATCTTGAAAGTAGATAATATATTCGGATAGGAATGCAAAGTACAAAATACCTGCTACATATTTTTTTTTTTTTTTGGTGTAATAGAAAATCCTCCCACCACCCCAATTCACCCACTTCCGGAAATAGTGGAAAATGATCAGTAACCCCTACAATATCTAAAAATCAGATTTGGAGGAAATATAATAGCATTACCTGCTACAAGCCCACAACATATTCTAATCGATATTTGATAAGAATCATTGTAGGTCAGGTTGCGTTTTCACCAGACAAACGCAACGCTCATCTGCAAAACCGTTTCACAGCTCCGCCACACATCTTCGCACCTCTCATCTTTCTAGCACATCTCTGGTGGAAACACCCACACCGTTTCACATCTCCGCTACACATCCTCGCTGCGCACATTTTCCTAGCACATCTCTGGTGGAAACGCAGCGTAACGGTAACTAATTAATATCACGCAGTTAGAAAAATGGCAACAGACAAACAGAGATACACCGACTGAAACAAGTGATATAGATTTCCGTAATTTAGAACGCCTATCCTACAGTATTCAGTATTTCTCATACATTCTCGGTTGTTGGTCATTTTTTTGTAGCAAAGGGGTTAGAGTTCAGTTGCCATAATAGCTGCCGTGCAGCCTTAAGGCTTATTCGGCACGAAAGGATCAAACAGAGTCCCATCCTAAGTTCTTTGCGAACTTTTGAGATGCATTAGACTATGCTCTCCTGTCTTCTCTTCTGGCGTACATTCATAAAGGAATTCCTGCTTTCACTCAAAACAGGACTTCCTCTTCTTCTTCTTCAGGTGCCATCTCCATTTAATGAAGGTTGGCGACAATTTCGGCATACTTATTTCGGTCCTCAGTGGTACGAATTAAGTATGATGTATTCATACCAGTCCAATCGCGTATGTTTTTCAACCATGAATGTTGTCTGCGACGAGGACCACGTTTACCTTCGATTTTTCCTTGTATTATTAGTTTTAGTACATTATACTTGTTGTTCTGATATATGTGGACTAGATGAGCGGTCTTTCTTCGTTTTATTGTAGCAAATAACTCTCTTTCCCTTCTCATACGTCTAAGCACTTTATCGTTAGGTATGTGTTGAGTCCACGATAGTTTTAATAATCTACGGAAGATCCAAACTTCAAAAGCTTCGAGTCTGTTCATGGTATCCACTTTTAATGTCAATGTTTCTGCTCCATACAAGAGAACTGAGTTCAAGTTCAAGGTTGCGTTACTTAGTAGGTCTTTC
This sequence comes from Callosobruchus maculatus, assembly GCA_951848785.1. Lineage (NCBI taxonomy): Eukaryota > Metazoa > Arthropoda > Insecta > Coleoptera > Chrysomelidae > Callosobruchus > Callosobruchus maculatus. The sequence continues at coordinate 836,068 of CATOUR010000010.1, read as the reverse complement.
ATATTTAGAAACGTGGTTTTGGCTTGTTCTATGCGTGATCTTACTTCAACGTCAGGGTGTACATTTGTCGGTATGCAGCTGCCAAGATATTTGAATTTCTCAACTTTCTCTATTGCGTTGTCATAGATGTTGATGTCCAGTTGTGAGATTGGTGATATTGTTTTGGCCATTACTTTAATTTTTGTTACATTAATTATCATGCCTAGTTAATCTCCTACCTCTACAACTTTGTTGATTAGGCGTTGAAGGACCCCTTGACTGTCCGCAATGATAACCGTGTCGTCTGCATAAAGTATGTTGTTCAATATCCTGCCGTTAATTTTTATGCTGCCTTCATCATCGCCTATTGCTTGGTTGAATATGTGCTCAGAGTACATATTAAATGATACTGGCGACAAAACACAACCCTGTCGTATCCCCTTTTCTATACACACCGGTTCTGATGTTGCTTGTCCATATCTCACCGTTGCTTCTTGGTTCCAATGAAGCTTTCCAATGAACTCGATGTCTTGTTTGTCTAAACCTTTTTTTCTGTAGTAATGTCAGAAGGACGGTGTGATCAACTCGATGGAAAGCTATCTCGTAGTCTATGAAACAGGCATATACATCTTTCCTCATATCTCGACATTCTGTAAAAGTATTGATAAACTGGCTAGTGCTTCCTTTGTTCCTAAGATTTCGCGAAATCCAAAATCAGGACAGTCGAAGATAACGTGCTTAGCTGTTTCCTCTGCCTCACCGCACTTCCTGCATATTGGGCTTGCCACTTCAATCCCCAGCTTTTGCAGGTATGCAGTGAACGGCCAATGGCCAGTTGTAAATCCAACCACCTTTCGTAGTTCATTTCTGCTCAGTCTGAGAGGATCTGCAGTATTAGAACACGAGTGTCCCCTCGCATCTTCTTAGACTGAACATTCCCCGCAACTCTGTCCCAGCGCTTCTGGTATTCATGAGACACCCAACTGGTAACAGCTGTCCGAACCATGTTGTATGATAAACCACATGTTGGTTCTGGCCCGATGAGAGGGTGTTCTGCGCCTTTTTTGGCACACCTATCGGCCTTCTCATTACCGCCCACTCCTATGTGACTAGGCACCCAAAATGATGTTACCTTGTTCGTCTTCGCCAGTGTCTTTAGGGTATTAAGGCACTCCCACACTAGTCCCACACGCTAAGGCCATCAGAGCCGCCTGGCTGTCTGTGTTTACATAGATAGTCTTTTTGCAGCATATTCTGCCGCATTCCAATGTTGCGGCTATTTCTGTCTGGAATACGGTAGCCAATTTACCTAGCCGGATGCTTACGTTCCGCCCAGGCATACTACCGCATATGCCTCCTGCTGTATCTGATAAATTTTTTGAGCCATCAGTGTACCAGGTGATACTATTCGACATATATAGAGGTTCTTCTAGAGCCCATTCGGATCTGTCACTTAGGTTGACTTTATATGGGATCTCGGTGTCCACGACTCTTGACATTCTGTCGGGTGGCAACTCAAGTATGTCGCACCACAGGCTGTCAAGTATCGTGGTGTGCTTCATGGCAGGGTGGTAAAATCAATTGCCATAGCACTGCATTCTATATGAAGCCATTTTTGCCTCTCCCTTTATGTAAATATCGAGAGGTGGGATATTCAGCAATACCTGTAGTGCTGCTGTGGCGTATATAAGGGGGGCCCGAACCCTCCCGAAACCAGCCACGCATTCAGTTTTGACGTCTGGAATAGGCTGTTAGTTAGGATTATAATACGCCAATATTATAACCTATGATAATTTTTCCGATACCCCGCCCCTCGAAATCGATTTCTATATACGCCACTGCAGCCCGCTGCACTTTTTTGGGCGCTTCAGATGCTGTGCGTTGATGAACATTTGGCCACCATACAATAACGCTTAGCGCTGTATGTACATCATCGCGGGTCTGATTACACTCTGTATAGCCAATTTACTATCGAGGGGGTTAAGCCCCAGGTACATTCGATCCCTCGTCTCATCATCATTAAGGTAGTCTGATGTCAACTTTTGATGTGCTCTATATGGTTGTTCCAAGTTTGTTTATCGTCTAACTTGGCTCCCAGGTAATTCACTACTCTGGTTGTTGATCACGCATGTCGGCCAATGATTGAAACAACTCTCTTCGTCCAGGACATTTTGGGCTATTTCATTTAAATCATCCACACATATCTATAAAGCTAAAAATCTACTGTGTATGTAATAATGGACAATATAAACGGAACTGACATGTAAATGTGTAAATAATAAACGTTTAATATACGTTTAGTGAACGTTAATCGAAATATGCCAAGAGAATTAAAAAACCAAAACTATACAGCAAATGGTATTGGTATGTGAAAAATATTAGTACAGACAAACCTACGTAAATTAGAGAAATAGCTATATAGGTTACATTGCTGTATATTTTTGTATATGAAACGCCCTCTTCGGTTGACAGGACTGATAAATTCTCGCTAATACCAAAAATTTAGAAGTCACCAAATTCCACCCTCCTCATGATCACAATTTTATATGCATGCCTGCGGACACTTTAAGTAATCAAAATTATTGGATAACGGACAGCACTGAAGATTCTATAAAAACTGTATGTAAAGCAGTAACCATAAACGGGAAAACAATATATCAAAGCTAATGTTCAAATATATCTGTAAAGTATGGGATATGCCAGAGTCATCGTTGAGTCAATGGAAAGCATTTCGTGAAGACAAACCACTATCCCATACTACCCACGCCTGAAAAAAATTAAAAATGATCGCTGAGACGCATAAGAACGTAGCTTGGGGCAGTTTACAAGATTTTTGTTTTTTGCTAATTAATCTGCTACCAATGCAGTAATTTCGAATACAGGGTGTTTACGAACTTAGTTCATTAATTTGGAGGAACGATAGATCACGATATTTCGAACCTAAAACCCCAGTATCATTTCACTAGTTAACGCATAGTTAAACAGAAAAAAATTAAAAAAGTATGACTGCAAAATCACAATCCGACAACATTTCCCAGAACGGTCCTATTGACCCAGTGACCGACTGTAGTATACAGGATTACTGGTAACTCGACCACTTTCCTGCAGGAAGTGATAGAGGGACTCAAATGCAATAGATTTAACCCCCCATATGTAATTCCGAAAACCGATAGTTTTCGAGATAATTAACATTTAATGTCTTTCAACGATATGTCCAGATTTCCACACTACATCCCAAATTTAGAAAAAACCCTGCTGTCGATTTTAGTTATTTCCAATCTAGTTTTTTACTAACACATACGCAAATCTAATTTAGTATTTCCATGTGTAAAAATACTAAACAGTTTCAAACTACATACAATTATTTAAAAAATAAAAAACAAAATTTTTACATTCACCGCGAAAGAAAATTGTCTAGCTCAAAAAAAGACAACCGGTCAAACAAATTATTCCAAAAACTTCCTTATCTGATGGCCTATTCCAAGGACTAGAATGACAGCACGACCACAAGTAACTATTTAATAAAATGTATCAACATAATACAGAATCATCAACAACCTGATATTCCAGCATGATGGTTGTCCAGCACATTACCGTATCACAATTCGGCAGCTGTTGGACAGCACATACCCGAACAAATGGATAGGAAGGGGTGAACCCATCCCATGGCCTGCGCGGAGCCCAGATCTGACACCTCTTGATTTTTATGTCTGGGATCACATGAAGGCATTGGTTTACGAGAATACTGCTGACGAACTAAGGCAAAAAATTATCAATGCGGCTGAGGAGATGAAACGAACTTTTTCAAGTAAGGAAGCGTACTTGCATCCGTAATCAAGGGCAACACATTGAGCAAGCTCTCTAGAATCTTTGAGTGGATTTAATTTGTTTTACTTGGATAAAATCATCGACCGCATTTGCAGACATTCTAGTATGTAACTGAATTATCAATAATGATTGTACTGCCATTCGTTCTTTTTGAATAGGTGATTTTTATTCATTGCTGTTTATAATCTTTCTAAAAAGATTATTAGGTAGGAAAGTTTTTTTAGGGATTTGCTCAAAAGTTTGTATAATTTTTTTTTGGGCTAGATAATTTTCTTTCACGGTGAATGTAAAAATTTTCTTGAGTATTTTTTAAATATTTGGGTCTAGTTTGGTACCTACTGTTTAGTATTTTGAAACATTTTAATACTAAGTTAGCTTTGTGTAGGTGTTAGTTAAATACTAAAATAAAAATTATCGGAATCAACAACAGGTTTTTATCTTAGTTTAGGATCTGGTGTGGAAATTTGGACATTTGGATGAAAAACATTAAATGTTAGTTATCTCGAAAACTATCGGTTTTCGGAATTACATATGGGGGTTAAAGCTATTATTAACTGTTAGAGTGAATAAACCTAAGGCACCTTGGCTTACTTACGGTTTAAAACAAATCTTGAAAGTTAAAAATGATGCGCTCTCTGCATATAGGAAAAACAGAACAAATGAAAATTGGTCGACCTACAAAGAAAGAAGGAATTATGCCTTATCGGCGATCAGGCGGGAGAAAGCTGCTTATTTGGAGTTTATAGAATCTGAAAATAATCCTAAAAAAATTTGGTCTGCACTTAAACAAATGAAAATTCAGGTATCCAATAAGCCACAAATCCCCTCTCATCTCATGGATGCATCACAAATTAATAACTATTTTATGACGGTTTTTGATGGAAATCATGTTCCACAATCATCTTTAGATTTTTATAATAGTAATGTTTTTTCACACAAGACATTTTCATTTAGATTATTGGACCCTACAGAGATTTATGGCATAATAAAATCATTCAGATCTGAAGCCAAGGGTGTGGATGGTTTGAGCTTGTCAATGATCCAATTGAGCCTGCCAGTCACTTTAATTTATATAACTCATATAGTGAATAGTTGTCTGGAAAAGGGATATTTTCCAAAATCATGGAGACAGGCGATTGTGATTCCTATACCGAAGATTAGCAAACCTGATGAATTTGCTCATTTAAGACCTATTAGTTTGTTATCTATTTTGTCAAAAATATTGGAGAAAGCAGTTCATATTCAGTTGATTTCATACTTAGATGAAAATTGTATCATCCCGGCAGGTCAGTCTGGTTTTCGTAAATCGCATAGCACTACAACGTGTCTTCTTGATATGTGCGATAATATATTAAGAGCACTTGATAAAAAAATTAGTGTTGGCCTAGTTTCAATAGACTTTTCTAAGGCATTTGATAAGATCAGTCACAGTTTGCTCATTACTAAATTAAAATATTACGGATTTGATTGTACATCAGTTAGTTTCTTCAAAAGCTATCTTGATAATAGATCACAGTGTGTTTCTTTGGGTGATATTAGATCTGAATTCAATGTTATTAGTTCAGGAGTACCACAAGGATCCGTATTAGGGCCACTTCTATTTCTTATATATGTTGCAGATCTAGCTAGTAAGGTTTATACATCTCATTTGCATTCATATGCGGATGACACGCAGCTCATCCACTACTTTGACGCAGATAACATACAGCAAACTGAATCTGATCTGAACAATGACTTAGCAAACATATGTAAGTATTGCGAAGATCACAATCTTCAAATAAATGCCACAAAATCTAGTCTTATTTTGTTCTGTCCTGATGCTAGAAGAGAATTTATTAAATCGCACCTTAATGTCAAGATCAGCACAGAGAATTTAAAATTCTCCGAAAGTGTCAAAATTCTCGGGGTTACATTTGATGAGAAGCTAAGATTTACTAACCATGTTAAAAATCTCTTGAAGAAAACTTACTTAAGATTACGTACACTTTATGCCCATAAATTCATTTTAAACTTTAAAACAAAGAAAAAACTTTGTGAATCTCTAGTAATGTCAATTTTTAACTACTGTGATGTATTATTTTATCCATGTCTTGATCAGGTGACTAGAAATCGCATACAAATTGTTCAAAATAATTGTGTTAGGTTAATTTTTGGCTTAAGGCGTTACGATCATATTTCAGAAAAGTACCCTATTATTAAATGGCTGAAAATGTCTCAGTTAATTAAATTCCATTATCTCGTATTTGTTCATAAGGTTATTACGACCTCAAAACCACAGTATCTGAGGGAAAAGTTATTACTACGGGCGGATGCGCACAATCTAAATATAAGACATGGTTCCAGTCTTACTATACCCTACCATGTTACCACACTTTTTCAACGTAGCTTCTCGTATAACGCTGCTGTTGTTTATAACTCGGTTAGTGCCCAGTATAAAGAAATATCGTTGAACATTTTCAAAAAAAAAGTCAAGGCCTTAATGTTTGGTCTTTAATATCGCAATAACTCTTCGTAACAGCTGGGAAACTACTGCTACGCCAAATTATTATAATCAAGCTTGTTTTTTTAGTTTATTTTTAACATCTAATAAATGTGAGACACTGGTGGTTAAGTGTAAGAATAGCACTTTGCTAAACTTCGCCACCGATGCCCTATCCTGATGTAAGCTATCTTAAATGATATGTTTATTTTCAATAAAGACGATTATTATTATTATTATTATTATTATTTGAGTCCCTCTATCACCTCTTGCAGGAAAGTGGTCGAGTTACCAGTAACCCTGTATAGTACCACCCAAGTATTCATCCCAGTTTTTGTCAGGTGTTTTTGCATATCTATGTAAACAAGTGCTATTATCTCTAGACACTTTTAGTTTCATTTTGGTGTGCGGTCGCGCGAGTACCACCGACGAATTACGGAATTTGTTGTTGTCTAACGTGCAATGGAACAATTTACCAATAGAGACTATCTTGACATGCTCCTCATTTATGGAGAAGCTCACCAAAACAGTGCCGCAGCTGCTAGGCTTTATGCAGCTAGATTTCCCAATCGTCGAAGACCACATCCGCGAAGTTTTGTTAACGTGGTCCAACGCGTCTTAGATACGGGTATTGTGCAACCTAGACGGGGAAGCGACGGGGGCCCCGGAAGACCCATGCGAGTCCTGAACGCTGAAAACCGCATTCTGCAAATGGTGGATGATGATGCTTCGACAAGTACACGTGTGGTTGGTAGTGCGTTGCACCTGTCGAATTGAATTGTGTGGCGCACCCTATAAAGGCGGGTTCACACCATTCAGCTTCGCTGAATCAGTTTGACTGATTCAGTGATCATCATCATAGACACAATGTCTTAACAGACATATTGTGAACTCGTAAAATGCATTTACTCATTTTACGAGTTTCTCTTGGGATATGTTTTTAAGATCTTTAATGCAGTAGTTTCTCATTTGCTTTCTGCATCCTCATGCCGTTGACCAGTGCCGGATTAAGCTTTTATGGGGCCCGGGGCTATTATAATTTTAAGGGCCCCTTATAAATAAAATGCAAATATTATTATTTATGAATCTATATTCCCAATATAACAAAAGAAACTACTATACTTTTTTATAAGTACGTTTGAGTTCCGCTTATAGTTGCACTGCTCTCAATGTCTGTGTTTGATTAGTAATCAGAACTATTTTCAGTGCAATCCTTTGCAAGCGGAGCGTTAGGTTTGCTTAAAACACTTATTTTGGGCAATTTTTTCACTGCTTTTAATTTATCATCAGCAGCCTTAAAATAATTATTTAGAATTATCTTGGTAAATTGTAACCATGTAGCACATAAGACATAACACTAACAAACTATATTGGTAACTTTTGAATATTTCAGTAACCAATGAAACTTCAATCATGCCTAATCATTTTTATACAGACGAATTTAAAATTTCGTATCAATCTCTGGTAGTTTTATTTGATTCCAAATTTTCAACCAAACCGGTGTTTTTCAATTTTCCTACCTATAAGCTACTTAGCAGGCCATGAAATACAAACAAAAAACTATTTAGGTGTAAGAAAATAATAAACTTAGCAGAAAGACACAGACGAACTAGAGTAAGCAGTTAAAATTATAAAAATGACTTACAACAAATCAACCGACCGACAGACCGACAGACCGACAGACCGACAGACCGACAGACCGACAGACCGACAGACCGACAGACCGACAGACCGACAGACCGACAGACCGACAGACCGACAGACCGACAGACCGACAGACCGACAGACCGACAGACCGACAGACCGACAGACCGACAGACCGACAGACCGACAGACCGACAGACCGACAGACCGACAGACCGACAGACCGACAGACCGACAGACCGACAGACCGACAGACCGACAGACCGACAGACCGACAGACCGACAGACCGACAGACCGACAGACCGACAGACCGACAGACCGACAGACCGACAGACCGACAGACCGACAGACCGACAGACCGACAGACCGACAGACCGACAGACCGACAGACCGACAGACCGACAGACCGACAGACCGACAGACCGACAGACCGACAGACCGACAGACCGACAGACCGACAGACCGACAGACCGACAGACCGACAGACCGACAGACCGACAGACCGACAGACCGACAGACCGACAGACCGACAGACCGACAGACCGACAGACCGACAGACCGACAGACCGACAGACCGACAGACCGACAGACCGACAGACCGACAGACCGACAGACCGACAGACCGACAGACCGACAGACCGACAGACCGACAGACCGACAGACCGACAGACCGACAGACCGACAGACCGACAGACCGACAGACCGACAGACCGACAGACCGACAGACCGACAGACCGACAGACCGACAGACCGACAGACCGACAGACCGACAGACCGACAGACCGACAGACCGACAGACCGACAGACCGACAGACCGACAGACCGACAGACCGACAGACCGACAGACCGACAGACCGACAGACCGACAGACCGACAGACCGACAGACCGACAGACCGACAGACCGACAGACCGACAGACCGACAGACCGACAGACCGACAGACCGACAGACCGACAGACCGACAGACCGACAGACCGACAGACCGACAGACCGACAGACCGACAGACCGACAGACCGACAGACCGACAGACCGACAGACCGACAGACCGACAGACCGACAGACCGACAGACCGACAGACCGACAGACCGACAGACCGACAGACCGACAGACCGACAGACCGACAGACCGACAGACCGACAGACCGACAGACCGACAGACCGACAGACCGACAGACCGACAGACCGACAGACCGACAGACCGACAGACCGACAGACCGACAGACCGACAGACCGACAGACCGACAGACCGACAGACCGACAGACCGACAGACCGACAGACCGACAGACCGACAGACCGACAGACCGACAGACCGACAGACCGACAGACCGACAGACCGACAGACCGACAGACCGACAGACCGACAGACCGACAGACCGACAGACCGACAGACCGACAGACCGACAGACCGACAGACCGACAGACCGACAGACCGACAGACCGACAGACCGACAGACCGACAGACCGACAGACCGACAGACCGACAGACCGACAGACCGACAGACCGACAGACCGACAGACCGACAGACCGACAGACCGACAGACCGACAGACCGACAGACCGACAGACCGACAGACCGACAGACCGACAGACCGACAGACCGACAGACCGACAGACCGACAGACCGACAGACCGACAGACCGACAGACCGACAGACCGACAGACCGACAGACCGACAGACCGACAGACCGACAGACCGACAGACCGACAGACCGACAGACCGACAGACCGACAGACCGACAGACCGACAGACCGACAGACCGACAGACCGACAGACCGACAGACCGACAGACCGACAGACCGACAGACCGACAGACCGACAGACCGACAGACCGACAGACCGACAGACCGACAGACCGACAGACCGACAGACCGACAGACCGACAGACCGACAGACCGACAGACCGACAGACCGACAGACCGACAGACCGACAGACCGACAGACCGACAGACCGACAGACCGACAGACCGACAGACCGACAGACCGACAGACCGACAGACCGACAGACCGACAGACCGACAGACCGACAGACCGACAGACCGACAGACCGACAGACCGACAGACCGACAGACCGACAGACCGACAGACCGACAGACCGACAGACCGACAGACCGACAGACCGACAGACCGACAGACCGACAGACCGACAGACCGACAGACCGACAGACCGACAGACCGACAGACCGACAGACCGACAGACCGACAGACCGACAGACCGACAGACCGACAGACCGACAGACCGACAGACCGACAGACCGACAGACCGACAGACCGACAGACCGACAGACCGACAGACCGACAGACCGACAGACCGACAGACCGACAGACCGACAGACCGACAGACCGACAGACCGACAGACCGACAGACCGACAGACCGACAGACCGACAGACCGACAGACCGACAGACCGACAGACCGACAGACCGACAGACCGACAGACCGACAGACCGACAGACCGACAGACCGACAGACCGACAGACCGACAGACCGACAGACCGACAGACCGACAGACCGACAGACCGACAGACCGACAGACCGACAGACCGACAGACCGACAGACCGACAGACCGACAGACCGACAGACCGACAGACCGACAGACCGACAGACCGACAGACCGACAGACCGACAGACCGACAGACCGACAGACCGACAGACCGACAGACCGACAGACCGACAGACCGACAGACCGACAGACCGACAGACCGACAGACCGACAGACCGACAGACCGACAGACCGACAGACCGACAGACCGACAGACCGACAGACCGACAGACCGACAGACCGACAGACCGACAGACCGACAGACCGACAGACCGACAGACCGACAGACCGACAGACCGACAGACCGACAGACCGACAGACCGACAGACCGACAGACCGACAGACCGACAGACCGACAGACCGACAGACCGACAGACCGACAGACCGACAGACCGACAGACCGACAGACCGACAGACCGACAGACCGACAGACCGACAGACCGACAGACCGACAGACCGACAGACCGACAGACCGACAGACCGACAGACCGACAGACCGACAGACCGACAGACCGACAGACCGACAGACCGACAGACCGACAGACCGACAGACCGACAGACCGACAGACCGACAGACCGACAGACCGACAGACCGACAGACCGACAGACCGACAGACCGACAGACCGACAGACCGACAGACCGACAGACCGACAGACCGACAGACCGACAGACCGACAGACCGACAGACCGACAGACCGACAGACCGACAGACCGACAGACCGACAGACCGACAGACCGACAGACCGACAGACCGACAGACCGACAGACCGACAGACCGACAGACCGACAGACCGACAGACCGACAGACCGACAGACCGACAGACCGACAGACCGACAGACCGACAGACCGACAGACCGACAGACCGACAGACCGACAGACCGACAGACCGACAGACCGACAGACCGACAGACCGACAGACCGACAGACCGACAGACCGACAGACCGACAGACCGACAGACCGACAGACCGACAGACCGACAGACCGACAGACCGACAGACCGACAGACCGACAGACCGACAGACCGACAGACCGACAGACCGGCAGACCGGCAGACCGACAGACCGACAGGCCGACAGACCGACAGACCGACAGACCGACAGACCGACAGACCGACAGACCGACAGACCGACAGACCGACAGGCCGACAGGCCGACAGGCCGACAGGCCGACAGACCGACAGGCCGACAGACCGACAGACCGACAGACCGACAGACCGACAGACCGACAGACCGACAGACCGACAGACCGACAGACCGACAGACCGACAGACCGACAGACCGACAGACCGACAGACCGACAGACCGACAGACCGACAGACCGACAGACCGACAGACCGACAGACCGACAGACCGACAGACCGACAGACCGACAGACCGACAGACCGACAGACCGACAGACCGACAGACCGACAGACCGACAGACCGACAGACCGACAGACCGACAGACCGACAGACCGACAGACCGACAGACCGACAGACCGACAGACCGACAGACCGACAGACCGACAGACCGACAGACCGACAGACCGACAGACCGACAGACCGACAGACCGACAGACCGACAGACCGACAGACCGACAGACCGACAGACCGACAGACCGACAGACCGACAGACCGACAGACCGACAGACCGACAGACCGACAGACCGACAGACCGACAGACCGACAGACCGACAGACCGACAGACCGACAGACCGACAGACCGACAGACCGACAGACCGACAGACCGACAGACCGACAGACCGACAGACCGACAGACCGACAGACCGACAGACCGACAGACCGACAGACCGACAGACCGACAGACCGACAGACCGACAGACCGACAGACCGACAGACCGACAGACCGACAGACCGACAGACCGACAGACCGACAGACCGACAGACCGACAGACCGACAGACCGACAGACCGACAGACCGACAGACCGACAGACCGACAGACCGACAGACCGACAGACCGACAGACCGACAGACCGACAGACCGACAGACCGACAGACCGACAGACCGACAGACCGACAGACCGACAGACCGACAGACCGACAGACCGACAGACCGACAGACCGACAGACCGACAGACCGACAGACCGACAGACCGACAGACCGACAGACCGACAGACCGACAGACCGACAGACCGACAGACCGACAGACCGACAGACCGACAGACCGACAGACCGACAGACCGACAGACCGACAGACCGACAGACCGACAGACCGACAGACCGACAGACCGACAGACCGACAGACCGACAGACCGACAGACCGACAGACCGACAGACCGACAGACCGACAGACCGACAGACCGACAGACCGACAGACCGACAGACCGACAGACCGACAGACCGACAGACCGACAGACCGACAGACCGACAGACCGACAGACCGACAGACCGACAGACCGACAGACCGACAGACCGACAGACCGACAGACCGACAGACCGACAGACCGACAGACCGACAGACCGACAGACCGACAGACCGACAGACCGACAGACCGACAGACCGACAGACCGACAGACCGACAGACCGACAGACCGACAGACCGACAGACCGACAGACCGACAGACCGACAGACCGACAGACCGACAGACCGACAGACCGACAGACCGACAGACCGACAAACTAACAGACTCACAGAATCTTGAACCGATATATCCATAGATCGACTTAAAAGACATATTTTTCTGATGTAGACACCATCGAACATCAAAAAGGCTGATAATCTCTTAATCGAAAGCTATCGCGACCACACCAACTGTGCGAAAAGTAAATGGGGCTCCTGGGCCGCCACATCGCAAGGTTGGGCCCGGGACCAGATTCTGACCACGGGCCCCCAACACCATAGCCGTCTCAAGTGATGAGGCCGTGACCTTCGAACCGGCAACGAGATGGTTATGCCAATTGCCAATACCATGTTGAAAAGCTATTGATTTCCTCTTTCCACATAAAACGTCATTTGTACTTGCTTTCAAGTTTCATTGATTGAAATTTTTACTGAACTATGTTTTTGATTCTTCATTTTCTCAAATAAATTTAAGAAACTGTAACTGAAAGTAGGTAGTTATTAGTTATGGGATTTTGTTACTTTTTCGTCTTGGAATAGTACGGATTGCAAATAGAAGCGGTAATCAGAAAAATTCATAATCACTCATTTCTTAAGAGTAGCTGACAGAAAACAATGATTGACTAAATTTTATAATCAACACATTCAATCAGTTATGTTCAAGTTGAAATTTTTTAGACTGATTGGAAAAGAGAGTCTATGGGTACAGCATGACTGGAGGGCTTGATTGAAACAGCACTTGAAAGAATATAGAATGTGTATTAAGTGAAAACAGAAACAAAAAATAATTGCTACAAAAATGAAGTTGCTTCATTATTCATTATAGTTATTTGTAATAAAGTTACCAATGAAAATTAGATTATTAACAAAACAAATGAATCAGTAAAATATTATCTTCGTTTTGTTGAATAACATAACATCATCATCATAGTCACAATGTCTTAACAGACATGTTGTGAACTCGTAAAATGCATTAAGTCGGAGCTAGAGTATTGCCGACACGAATATTATCAATATATTTGAAAACTGTAGCTCGCCATCGTTCGCGATTTACTGTCAGTTCAAGGGCGCTCTTGATACTCATATCCAGTAACTGTTTCGTCGTATCCACCCAGCGTGTAGGGGAACGTCCACGGCGCCGCCCACTCGAGGCATGACCCTGAACTAGAAGTCTCTCCATATGATCGCTTCTGTGAGTATGTCCGAATGAAGGATAGTCTTTTTGGATTACACCGAGCTCATCCAGTATGGAAACGTTAGTTAGGTGGGCGGTATAAGGAACTCTCAGCATTCTCCTCCACGTCCACATTTCAAAAGCATCTATGCGAGCTCGATCTGTCTTTTTGACAGTCCAAGTTTCCGAGGCATACAAAAATATGGAGAACACAAAAGACTGAACCAGCGACATTTTGGTAGCTTTAGTGATGTTACATGACATACACTGTTAAAAAACAGTCGCCCGCGCGACAGCGTTTACTAAGATTCAGGCCAGAACCGGGCCCCTACGGGGCCCGGGCCCGGGGCAACAATACCCGGTTGCCCACCCTTGTGGCGGCCCTGTGGGGCTCAAAATCTTTTGAGTCCTTTGGAAAGAAATTCAGGACGATGCTGCCCTGAGACGCGTAGATATTCGTCTATAACGCTGCCTCGTGCTATCTTTATTGAAATACCTGAGCAGTCGCCGGAATATTCATTATGATCAAATTGCTGGATATCGGTATGCTAAGAGATTATATCAAAAAAGAAGAATACGATAAATGAGATCAAGTGTTGGCTGCAGTCAAGATAATTATTATTACAAGAGTCAGGTCATATAATTGATTGGTAATGGCAGCAGTAGGATATCGTTTAGATCATGATGCTTGTCAGATAAAAGGTGGTAGAAATATTAGCGTTCATTACAAGGGTGGTTTTATAAGTTATTAGTAACGTAGCAACACTGCCAGCTGTTGGTACACGACTGTAAAATATATAACAAGCTACATCATCGAGTTTATGTTTGACTCGATGTTTGACAGCTGCTGAGAGCATAGTAAAGCTTCGACAGAAGTGAAATAGGAATGAATTTTTTGAGCTGATTAAGCAGTACATAAATTTTGTTCACAAGAAAATACTGATATCAAGAACAGAGTTAATACTACGCTCACAGTTTATCGGTTAATAATCATCATCATAATCACAATGTCCTAACAGACATGTTGCGAACTCGTAAAATGCATTTACTCAGTTTACGAGTTTCTCTTGGGATATCTTTGAGATCTTTAATGCAATAGTTTCCCATTTGCTTTCTGCAGCTCATGCCGTTGACCAGACGATATCTACTGGTTCATCCGCCTTTACACAGAAAAATCTGTCTTTTTATCAATGACTTACGCTTGGATTCAATGGGACGTTACACTCAGCATTCCTCAAATACAGCAACGTTTTATCCAATGGGAAGTGTATATTTGGTAACGAGTTATATCGTACCGTTGATTCAACTACAAGATGTCATTGGATTCCAGTGAATGATTCAATCGCAGCCTATCGTTGAATCGAATCTGTGTTTGGTAATTGATTCTAAACTACTTTCTTTTCTTTGGACCAACAGATTTTATTGCGAGGACAGCTGATCGATTCGTTTGATGTTTAATGGTGTGATTTTGTATGAAGTTATAAGGAGCATGATATAAGAATTAAACATAAGCTTGCACCAGTTGTTGCATTTTTACCTGAAATGTAACTGTCTGTCTAATCTAAATACCTACATTCAAATGTGGGTGTTAGCTCTTCTAAGCCCCAATTTTTCAGTAGGTCCTCCATTTAATATATACCTGGATACATTTAAATCACACAATTGCTGATGCAAAAAGCAAAAACACGAGATGACACAACACGGGTAACACCGAAACAACACAACGAAGCAACCTCGTCCATGTTGGCGTGTTGGCGGCGATAATAACACTGAGATGATCTTCCTGTTCTTTCTTTTTGCGTTCATTGAATCGGGACATGAGTCCCGCCGAATACTGTTTATAGTTCAGCTAACAACGAGGGCCATTGAATTCGATATATGATGTTGTTGTTACGAATACTACTTACCAATTTCTTTAACAGCATAGACAGTGTTTTGAAAGCATGGGTTATTGTTTGCGTATAATAGTTACCTTTTGAAACAGAATAAATTTTTATCAAATGAATTATCACGAACTGCTGTTGCAGTAATAATTTTTGTACATTAATAGAATAGAATAGATCGTATGCTTTGGTTGAATGAAACAGGGTGAATTTCGAAAACAAAAGGATGTATGTCAATACTGGTATTAGAAGGATTATACATATCGTTAGAACGAATATAAAATTATTTTGAATTTATTGGCGTACCTGTTATTACTTCGAATATAAGGATTGAATTTTTTCAATGACATGGATTTAAAACAACTGTAAATATACTTAGAGCGATGGAAAAACGTCCAAACACTAACAATTAATTGGAAACGCAACAGTATTTTTCTCTGTGTAGAGGCAATTTCTCACCCCAAGGACAAGAAGGTGTCCTGACTCTCCTCAACTCGTCCACCCAAAGCTGTTGGTTGAGAAGGGGTTACTGTTTATACCGACATTCGTTCGGTTCCTTTTAGTCGCCTTTTACGACACGCAAGATATACGATGGGAGATATTCTAACCTTCCTCCACACGGGGTAACGGTTAATAATACTGGCCGCAAAATGATATCGGACGATCATAGATTGAAAGTGCGTTAGTTGGCTAAGTCCACGGGCATCCCAACTGAGTGTGTGCATCACATATTCCATGGATATTTAGCTATGAGAGAGCTGTCTGAGTAATGGGCGATTACTCAAGATTGACCATAAATACAATAATATGACCACTTCAAGGGATTGCTTGAGAATGTTTACCTGCAATTCAAATGAGTTCTTTAGCCCCTTCGTTACCATAGATGAGTTATGGCCTTGCCAGAGACCAAGTAAAAATCGGAACAGTTTCTACGGGTGAACAAGCGCCGAAGAAAATTAATAAGGTATTGTCTGCCAATTAGTTATGGTGACAGCTTTTTGTATTTCGCGAGATGTAGTTAATATTAATTACCTGGAATAACCATTGTTGTCGTTGCGAATAATGATGCTCTATTCAAATTTATAAAAGCAGTATTTTATAAGAACGTATTAACGCTTACTTGTTTCAGGTATAGGGGTAAATTTGAGATCGTCGCTAGAGTGGGAAATTTTTGAATAATAATATGACTTTATTAGGCGGGGCTCAGTCACTGTCTGCTTTAGCCCAACCTTAAAATAGTGTACAATTTTCAACTAAATTATTTATATCAAATAAAAAAACTAAGATATAAATCTTGTATATTCCAACAATATAAAGGGAAGATTTGATAGCTTCATAATTTTCGTTATTACCGCGTATGTGTGGGAAGCTCCTTGCCGTCATTTTTGATTAAACACTTTATACTTTAATAAAAGCTAGAGAAGTAAAGAGCTATTATTTCAATAGATGTAGCTTAAATTATGGATGAGGGAAGCGTGACGAACTTAATTTTTTCTATAATTTACGCTACAACAGCTATCGCTCTATTCCAAGCTTCCGGGATTCTTTGATCCCTCCTTCAGAGCTAAAAGACTTAGCGTGCACGATTCGTCACTCCTGTGATTGCTCACCTCATGGTGTGAGGAATAGCGACTGGGTGATGGAACAGCAGCTCGGTGTGTCGGAGCCCGGCCGGAACCTGTTTGTTTCAATATATAATAAATAATATTTAGGTATCTGGCCAGAAGGCACTGTTGGCAGCAGTGTTAAACTCCGCTACCGTAACGAACAATTGAATTCGTTGGTAACGAGGTAGACGGTACAGCCTGCGTCGCGTCCCAGAAAGCTGCCCAACATCGAGAGGTAAACCCGATGCGTGCGACACCGCAACCGAAGCCTAAGGATGCAAACCAGCCGACAACCTTAACAGGTGTATCATCAGGAGGCAATTTGGACGACTGTCTCCGCAAATATCAGCTGGGGGCCCTAATGCTAACCACCTGACGGGCCACCCCGGAGAAAAAGCACCCACACCGAGCCGGTTTCGGAAGCCGGCATTGGGCAAGGTGGTAGTGCTTCGGATCGCCCCGTTGATGACCCTCGCTATGACATGGACTGTTTTAGGTGGACCACGGTGCTTAAGGATGACCTTCTGAGCTGCTACGAGAGCAGTAGCCCACGCCGTAAGGGATACATATCCCGCATCCATGAGAGATGGTGTGAAATGAACCCAGAGCATAGTACGCTTACTTCTCAGAATTTGCGAGATTACATATGTATCGTACCTTAGGAGGTAGTGATGTGTTCGTGCTCCAGCTTAACCTGCCCGTTCGGCGGACAAAAGGCCTGCTAACCAGGCTGAAGGGTCACCGATAAGGCCCGCTAAGAGGGAAATCGGCGAAGTCGTCTCCCTGGGGATTTAAGCGACCGAAAGGCATGCACAACAACAAGAGGTCTTTCAAGCTGGCAGATCAGAAGAGAGAGGAACGTCTATCGGAGGTCTCTGATATTGGGAGCATCAACTGTGAAATTTGCGCTGCGGCTCTGAGGCTAGCTAGACAGGGGAGAATGAGAGACTCTCCTGTTGAGAGAGCACAGAGGCGGGTGCGCCAAATGGAGGCGAAAATCCAGTATCCCAGGAAGTATCCCTCATACAGTGTGCAATCGAATAAAGAGCGGCTGGGACGCATTTTATGCGCACCAAGTGTGGCAGATAGCCTGTGGGTTAAGGCACGATCATCAAGCGATACTGGTTGTCGTCAAGCAACGCTGTCTTGACAGTATACGGATGCTATCACCGCTAAGCGATCGCTGGTGGCGCAAGAGAGGGGTCTGGAGCAGAACAGAATTCTGCGAAAGACCTCGCCTTTTCCGCGTGGAGGTCTTTTGGAGGGACATTTACGAACAGCCAAACCTTTCTCAGCAGACATTCCGGTCTTAGCGCAGTTCGAGTCCGTTTGTAGGAAGACCCCTCTTAAATGTACTGCGCAACCCGATAGACACGGAAAATTTTTTGGCGCCTTATGAGGCGCAAACAATTTCGCAGCTCTTGGCCCGAATGGCATAAACACCTACAGGTGGAAAAATTTTCCCAGTTGCCACCGTCATTTTGTTAGAGTTTTTAACTTATTGCTAAATCAGGAGCAGCCAATTTCGGCATGGTTTGTCGAGAGTCGAACCGTGCTTCTCTCGAAGATCGTAGATTTGTCTGATCCCAAAAACATGTCTAAATGCATGTTACAAGCTCTTCACCAGAATCTTGTACATGCGTATCATCCAAGCTGTAAATCCTGTATTTCTCAACAAGTATGCACAAAGCGGGTCAAAAAATCGAGTAACTGGCTATAAGGAGAACCTGTTGATTCACTGATGTGTCACGCATGACTCCGTGCATACAAAACGAAAACTTTCTATGACCTGGATTGACTATCGCAAGTCATTGGAAACCACTTCTCCTGAGCTGGGGCAGCAGTTGGAATGTCTTTTGGTGGATAGTCAGATAGTGGAATGCATAAAACAACTGATTCCATTCTAGATGACCTGGTTCACTATAACGTCAGGTGAAACTTGGGGGGCTCAGACAGAGTTGGTGTCATTCAAGAGAGGTGTCTTACGAGGAAACTCATTGAGTCTCCTGCTCTTTGCATCTCACTTTTGCATCTGATCATAACGCTGAAAAATACTAAAGAATACAGCTGTGACCCGCCCAATAACTGTAGGCACATGACCATCCATCTGTTTTACATGGATCATCTAAAACTGTATGCCTCCGGCCAACGCGAACTATTATACCACAATCACTGAAGGGTGGTGCAGGAGTACAGTCATGGTCGGAATGGATTTCGGAACAGACAAACAATATGCATTGGTTCATCTCAAGAAAGGACGGAGCGGAGATAGAGAAATGAGAAAAAGCTCGTGGGTGGGAGCATCTTGCGACAACTGCATGCCGGAGAGATTTGTACCTACCTTGGAGTGGCGCAGCGTCATGTCCAGGAGGACAATATGGTCAAAGAGTGTTTCCGCCGTAAGTACTTGCACCGACTCCGGTAGATCTGGTCATCAGAATTGTCCGGTAAGAATAAAGCCATTGCGACAAACATGTTTGCGGTCCAATTATTACTATAAACCTTTGCGTTTGGAGAGTCTGCACAACAGAATAGTACAGGCTACTGCCTGCTATGTTATGAGGACCACCGATCTCTTGATCCTCTTTGTGCGGAAGCATGAGAATGCGGGTAAAAGAGCCTTTCATTTTAGCGCAGCAAAACGGGCAGCCGAGGAGCTCAGTCTGACACTTGACTTCACGCGGAGATGTCAGTAATCCGTTACGCAACTTGTTCTCGTGCAAATAAAATCCCACATTAAACACATTAAAACTTGCTGCAGGCTACTTTCTTTTAAGACTTCATAAAGATAAGCGAATGCATGGAATCTTCTACAAACATCTAGAAGAGCATGGCTTGTCTGAGCAGTTGACATTCTCTTTCCTGCGACCTAGTGGGTTGAAGTCGGAGACTGAGGACCTTGTAATGGCTTGCCAGGACGGTATCTTCAAAAGTTTGGTATACCGTAATAGGGTTATGGGTGTAGATGTACCCGATAGCCGTTGTAGAGCTTGCCGACTGGCGCCAGAGGCGCTTATGCATCTCTTGTCGGTGTGTAAAGCTGCGTATACATTTGAGCGCACATAACTTATGACACTGTGAATGGGACGTCCACATTTGCATATTTGTGTGCAATCAAACCATATGTGCTCAGATGTGTACTCGGCTTAAGACGTATGCTTGGACGGATTGTTGCAATATCATCTAAAGCACTCATATGGTATCGATGAGACACTGGTGCTGTCATACGCTCCAGGGGTATATAGAGTCCATTGTGGAGAAAGAGAGATGCCAGATTTACTGAACTACTCGTTCTCCACACTCGAGCTTGTACAGGCAAAACAAGTCCAACATAGTCCTTCTCGACTACCAACAGAAGACGACGTTCGTCGTATAGAGTTTTCGGCACCCGTTGAGGTGAACAACGTCTCTAACGAGGAGGAAAAGCGGACCGAATATCAGGAGCTCGGACAATTTCGCAGGCTGTGGACACACTGTAAGTATGCTCGTTACGATAATTGAATCTCTAGGTGGAATAAGGAATACGCTGCTCTCTGCACTGCGCAAAATGCCGGTTTGCCGCGCGACGGCGCACTTCTTAGCCACCAGAATGCAGAGGGCAGTCGTCCTTGGGTCCCTTCGTTTACGAACGATTGACGGACCCAGTGATTGCTCACCTCACGGTGTGAGGAGTTGTCACTGTGTCGGAGCCCCAGCTGTACTTTCTTCTTTGAATAATATCTATTTACGCTAAAAAGTTCATTGAAACAAATTATTAAAAAGAAATGAGTAAATAAATATGATACGTCCATAGAAGGACAGAAGTTTGATGAGGTTGTTGTCGGAAGATGTCAGAAAAAACCCAAGATGCGTACAGATACATCAACCGTCCACTACAACGCTGATATTATATTATTTTCTATACAGGATGTTTCATAATTTGGGACTTTCCTTCATGAGGCATATATTACTCGCCAAAAGGAGTGATTCCTCCCAGTAACACGAAATGCGTACGTACGTACGTAACAATATATGCGAACTGTTTAGGGAAGTCAAAATATCGACCGTTAACGAAATCCTCATTTTTAATTCAGTCCCTGTGCGATCAGATCATCTCTACAAAAAACGCAGATGTACCTACGCAGCAGCGCGCGTTTGAGGTCCCTCGAATTGTTGACAGAACTGCACTTAAGTACTTTCTTGCCACTTTTTTCTTATTTTTCTGCTGCTGATTCACCTTATATTAGCTTTGTCATTTCAAAGGCCGTTGTTTCTGAAAAGGAAAGTCCCAACCTTGGAGACACCCTGTATATTTTACATACTGTACCTATCTGTCATAATAATTGGCTTTAAATTTGGTTTGTGTTGGTTGAGATTGATGATCTATTTGCTATTTTGATGTTATGTGGGTTTAGACAGCCTTGAGTTTTATTATGTAGACCTGACATACATAGAGTGAAGGACGAAATGTATACTCTCCGAATAACTTGTATTGTTTTCATCATTTTAAAATGAATATTTGGTTCATGGGTTTTTTGGACGACGTCGGCGTTCATTTAGCGTTGAGCTGTGACGTCTCGCCACCACGAGTGGATGGCATCTTCAGAAGCTATTTCACTTTGGTGAAATACTATGAAGTATTTCGAAAGTAAGTGATATTATAATGACTACTTTGTCTTTTCCAAGGCACTGTCGTTAGTGACCTGGCACTCGCTCCATGAATCATTGAAGATAATACGCTGCTTCATACAAATTTATAAAATTAGTACCATATAGGAACTTATGCTTGCTTATTTGTTAATGCGCCCCCAAATGTATTTATAACTTGGGAAAACAAATTAGAAATATCTTCGTACATAAATGTATAGCCTGCAGGTTGGTCCAAACGAATTCGATTATCCAGTACATAATATACGCCGGTATAGAGGCTTAAAATTGTTTTGTTACTATCGAGAATGGGTAAAAAGTACTGATTCAAGCCACATGATGCCACTTTTTTTTAAAAGGTGTGAATCAGTGTTGTTAAGCTAGACGTTATAAAGGTAAACGGACCTCCATCAATACCGCATTAGGTATTACAGAATTTGAAATTGTATGTACAATTTTTTTGTGGCGCCAATTAGTACCTCCTTTGGTACAAAATAGATATTCCTCGCATCTTATTTATAAATTATTATATATTCAACAAAATTATTTTTCATCCTATACTTAATGTCGTATTGTCGTGACATCTTTTATTGCATGCCGGGTATTACGTTTTCTCCAATCTCGTTAGAACAATATACCGGTACAGAAGTATACAATAAACTGGCTAGATTAATTCGGAATGCAATTAAGTTGAGAGAAGACAATTGTCGGACGAAATATTGTACTGCGAACGAACTCCTTATTAGCTTTATTTCTACTCATTTAGTAGGCACGTATTTTATATTTCGAAATAAATATGGCAGCACTTTTGCTTCAGTATATTTCAGTTTTCTCAAATAGAATAATTTTTATTATATCACCGGATGCAGTATATTTGGCTTATCAATTTATATCTAAGTATCAAAAAAATCTAATGACCATTCACTAACATAAACCTATAAACTCAGGCTGTGCAAACCAATAAATTGAAGAAAGCATAATTTCAGAAATAGAGAAAAGAATTATAAACAACAATAATGCTTATTTTCGCCATAACTTTTTCTAAGTTGGTCAGGGAATAACAAAAATGCTATTAAAAATAAATAAATTTTGAAAGTTCCTTATTTTCACACCGAATATTATAAATATGTCTTGTATCTGAGCTCGCCAAAGACAACCACCTTATAATGAATTTGCGGTTCTTGGTTTTTTGGGCCAGAGCCGTTTAGCGTTGAGTTGTTACGTTACGCCACCACGAGTCGATGGCATCTTCGGAAACTATTTCACTTTGGCAAAGTACTATGAAGTATTTAGAAAGTTGTGATTATATACTTTCAAAAAACAGTACATTGGCGGTGTAGTGATTACCAATGAACGAAATTTCTCTAAGTGGCTTTTTAATTTCGACTTTGCTGTTTTCTGAGATCTTTAATATTTTCTTATTTTTATTTTTTCATCGTGGAAAAATGTCTTGCTGATGTTTTATACTTTACAAGTCAATCCGAATATTATCTTTCAAGACATACCTGTAGAATGTATGTTGTGCGTATTATGTATTTTTTAAACTGCTTGATGTTAGCAATCGCTTCATACATTTTGATGAGGCTTATGGTGCATGTGAAGTGATATGGAACTTTAGCAGGTAGTGCTGCTATACTTTTGAATATCTTTTGGGTTGGGCAAATTGGGGTTAGTAGTGCAATCATAGTAGGTTATATAATTAGACCAAAAGCATCACTATCGTTTCGTTTTCTATTTCAGGGGTTCCTGATCTTTTCCCTTTTTTCCGGGAGATAATGAAATTGACTTGGCAGGGAGGGGAGATGCAGATCGAACTACGATAAATTATAGTCATAAAATACTCGATATTCCTTAAAAAATATCTTGGCAATATATATTTATTTTACAAATCATTGCCCACCTGCCACTAAAAAAACATTTAAAACAAAAACTAGAACGACACAGCTTTTATTCTGCGGGCTTCATCTTGATGGAACGAAACGATCACGATCCCCCAAATTGCCTAAAAATGAAGTTTGAGCGTTTTTTATATTTTTAGTTTTTATTATTGCTGCTCGCCACGGAAATAATCTTGTGTCGAAATTTCATTAAAATCAATTCCAGGTTACACAATATAGAACGATGTAAATCAATACTTTAGTTTCTGTAATATAAGCGTCTTGGTTTCTGTAATAAGCAAGGCAATGTTCCGATAGACCTAAAAAAGTATTTTAGGGCGCTAGGTTCTTTTTTCGCAAGTTAATGGAGAGCCCATTATGCATACAAAAACATTTTCAGTTTTGCAAATCTCCCCCTATCCACCTATCGGTGTGGGAAGTAAAAGTTTAAATGACTTAATGACTTAATCTTAACAAATGAAATTTGCATATCCATACTAGTATCATTGCAAATAATTTTCCTCATTACAAATTTATAAAAGCAGTCCTATCTGTGTGGGAATTAAAACATCAAGTTGGATGCAGAAAAACCAGCATCTCTACTATTTTTTGACGACGTTTATCGGAAATAGCTAAATAACATAAATATTCATACTTCTGAGTAATCTATATCTGTTACTAATTAGGTATACAATAAATCTAGAGTTGTAGGAGTATAGGATTGCCTTTCGGAGAATACAATTGCTACGTTAATCTGCGATTGCTCTGTTCTAATAAAGAAATAGATACTATTTCGGAATGTATTATCTGTGTATTGTGTAAGACTTTCACGTAGCCAAGCATGCACTCCAAGAAAGCGGTAACCACAAGATAAAATTTGACGAGACACAGATTCTGCTACGACCTCCTCTTATTATGCCAGATTGTACAGGGACTGTATTGAGATTTATAAACACAAGGACAACTTCAACAACAAAGAAGAGGCATATAATCTCAACAGAATATGGATACCCGCCTTACGAGACGCAAAGATTGTGAGATGCGCAGGAGTTCCACAGGCATCAGCGGTACACAGCGCAGCCGCCCCCTCTCCCAATCCGAGGAATATAAGTGCCAACCAACGACGTCCCACTGATAGACTACGCATTGAAGGGCAATTGTTTGTCGCCATTTCAACCAAAACAAAGGTATGTTTATAAACATACTCATTGTGTACAATCGGAAGCAAAACTGAACCTAACCTCTCCTTGGCTTTTTAATGTCATTCGACCACTTTACGTGCGTGTTGGTTGTCCGTAGTTTTCTTGTGGTTGTATCGGTGTTATTGTTGCATTTAAAGCGTAGACAGGCAATAGGGGCCTAAAAACGATGCTGATAGTTTGTGTAGTTTGTAACAGGCTGTATTCCAAGAACTCTGGAAACAGTTTTCACTGGTGTGTCACTCAACCTAAACCTAATAATACAGTATCATGCATTCGTTTCCAAAGTTTCCTGTGTAAAATTTTGTTGTGTTTGATAGATTTCCATCTAATTCCACACACACAGATCCATATAATTATGTGAGTTCTTTTTCCACACGTCTTACATTAACCTGAGTTTGACAATATTGCTGAGATTTCCCCTGGATCTCACTCTATCTTAGAAGTCCTAGAACTATCACACCACAGAACATTATCACACTGCCTGGTTTTGAATGAAACACATACGTTCAAACAGTTTTTTTTAGTTACATATTCTACCCATTCTATTTTCCTCAAAGTTACCATTGTCTTCGCTCCATCGTATAACAAATAAGTTTTGGTTCGTTCTGTGATATTTCACAAAAGCAATAAAGTGTAAAAAGCTTCATTTTGAGAGACAATCTTAATAAGGTTAATTTTGTTATATGGTAGTTATTTTCGTATGGCGGAAATATATCGTATTCCCAACACTTATTATGTGAATAATGTGATTGCCAGAATGTTCAACTCACAATTACTAATTGCATTTATTGAGCATCAGTATGACGTCAGATCGTAGCCAAACGCTACACTACTCAACTTTTTTGATACTTGCTTACAAAATTTGTAAGTTATTTAATATGTTGCCTGAAAGTATGTTTCAAATTCCGTAAAACGTAAAACGTAAGAATTTTACGTCTACGCCACTGGCTATGCTTCCATAATATAAACTCTCCCCCTTTCGTCGCACTTCCAACCAAAGTGGTTACAAACATTTTATTAACGTAGCGTGGTCTATCAGTGGGACGTCGTTGGAGCCAACCCTGTGACGCCGTCTGACGGTCTCATTCTCATGCCTCAGTCTCTCGGAACACGCCGAACAAGTGAAATTAGCTTCTGAGGATGCTGGCCACTGGTGTTGGCGAGACGGCAAGCAGCAGAACAAGCCAACGCCAAGGCGATGAACAGCCCAAGAACCAACAGTTTATTGTATTATATTACTAACATATTTTTCTGTGTTCGAAAATGGTATATTGATTATAACTTTGAAGTTACAGTTACTTGCCACTAGATTAAGATTAAACTTTTTAATTTATGAATTTGTTTCAGGAAAAGGCAAACCGAAACACCAGAACTCCAGCTCAAACCTCATCTTAACATGTACACTAAGAAAAAGTGAGTACCGATAGTTTAATTATGCCTTACCTGAATGTTGATTACGCACACTTTACACTTCTTTCTTACAGGACACATTTTGATATAGTGTAGTATTTTATTGTGTAGGCTATCTGAAGATCAGTGGTTCTTGATAACATATGGCTTAAATTTTTTAACAAAAATGTTTACAAAACACAGTTGTTGGCGAATAAATCAAAATCAAAGCACAGGTATGCTTTGCTGTGGTTATCTGCTTGAAGGACTTTACATGCGTATGAATTAAAAAAATAAAATTCCTTATAATGTTCAATTGTACGTCGACAGCAACAAATTACTTATTATTTTTTCCAAAGCTTGTTTGCATTGCAGCTCCTAAGATAAAAAAGTTCTTGAAATAATATAAAATACCCCAGACATCTTTAAGGTTAAATCCTGATAAATATACCGTTGTCCTATTTGCAAAGCATAATACTTTAGCAAAGCTAAAGTCTGATTTGGAACTGGAAATTAGTGAAAATCCACTATGTAAAGCACACTGACTTGTGCTTTAATTATTCTTTACTGACGCCAGACTACGAATGGACGGATGCACGAAGAGTTATCTCTGGCCTACTGAGGTTGTTTAAAGTGCATGCGAGAATGGAAGATCTTACACCAGATACAACATTGCCACAATAATAAAGAATATTTTAAGACCAAATATTTATTTTAGCCGTTTCTTACTTTTCAAGATAACATTTTTCTGTAAAAAGAAAAGGATGCTGCAATGTCAGGATCCTGCAACGCTCGGGATGCTAGGCCTTCAGCTGGCTAGACCTACCGGTGAATCTGCCCCTGAGCTAGTTTACTCGAGGTTAAAATAGCCGATTTATTATTATATTTGTACTTGCAGAAGATCTTCATGTGCAGCTTGAAGAAGACGAACATGAATCTTTCGTCTTATCTACGAGTAGTAGTCAAGCTGGTGAAGCAGATCCTGATTCATTCAACACAGACAGAAATCACGAAGATGACAACAGAGAGACTTGGGGGTCTAATAGCGATTTTCTTTTGTCTATAATTGGTTTCGCAGTTGACCTAGCCAATGTATGGAGGTTTCCGTACCTATGTTATAGGAATGGCGGAGGTAAGTGCACTTTAAATATACTAAGTTACATAGACAACATCCAGTATTAACGAATCTATGAGGAAGCATTTCTAGGAATATATTTATGTTATGGTGGCTTTCCACGGCGCGTTGGCGCTAGCTTGTACGACCCGACCTGCGAAAACACGGGCCGTGGGAAGCCACCATTAGGATACATCCATATAGATAGATAAGTTATTTTGATATTGTCTGGTCTCACAAAAAAGTAATTACGTTACAAGTGTGTATTCATACAAAG
Source organism: Callosobruchus maculatus (assembly GCA_951848785.1). Taxonomy (NCBI): domain Eukaryota; kingdom Metazoa; phylum Arthropoda; class Insecta; order Coleoptera; family Chrysomelidae; genus Callosobruchus; species Callosobruchus maculatus. The sequence goes on along the minus strand of CATOUR010000010.1, from coordinate 807,881 downwards.
TGCTCAACAAGGCGCATACGTTCTAATTTTTTCCGAACGGAAAATTACCTGTTATGCGGTTTGATATTTTCTCCGTGCATTTAAGAGCAAAACCGGAAAAGCCGAATCACGAGGTTCAGAACGCAGCGTGTGCCAGCAGTTTAGCCTGTCCGATGCACACGGACAGAATTCAAATTCAGTATTGCGCTAGCGTTGTGCTGATTGGACTTGAATCGAACACGACCTGATTGTTTGCTATAGCTAACCTAACAAAATGTACAAGGCTGAAAATTTGAAAAAATGGCTGTAGAAAAATATCCACGGATATGGGACATTAATAATGCGGACTACCACAATATAGACGTAAAATATTTGGGCTGGTAGAACCTTATGTAGCTCAGCAAATGATTTGGCGGCATTCTGTAGTATTTGAATTACTCTTCAGGGTATGTTCGTAATATTGCTCGTTTGAGGTAGAACTGACTATCTGTTGATCTCTGCGTATTCAACGAGTGTACCCAATAACGATGATTCCTCTTGTTTCTTCTTTAACGCCAGTAAAATCGCAATAGCGATCGATTCGTCGTCGTCCATGATGACGTGATTTCACAAAAGCATCTTTACATGTTCTGGACGTAAAAATAATTAATAACGTTTGCGACTGTTTCACGGAATTCATAATCCGAATTCCTGATCAGGAAACCGAATTCAGAAACCATACGTTTGCGGCCAGCCTTACCGTCGTAAAATCAGTGTGGAGAGCTGCTTTCAGGGTAGGGCCAAATCTGCAACTTTGGCGCTGCGGCAGAAAAACTGGACGAATGTTCATATCGCAGATATCTATGAGTCTGGCCAAATGAAACGGCTTTTCAGTTAGTTTTGCAATAGATAGGTAAGAAGCAATTGCAGTTTCTGCAGTTTCTAGATAGCGTAAGCGAAAAAAGTAGGTTCATCCTACGAGTTTGAGGAGAAAGAATCACGGCCAGTTTAAAAGTCCATACAATTTGTTATTTGAAGACGATGCATCATTTTTTGCTTATTTTCGGATGTGGGGTTAAATATTTGAAATGTTATGTAATGTGAAACACCAGATTAGAAAACAAAACTCCGTTTGCATAGTCACAATTTTGTAAATCATAGATTACAGCCCATGATGCTGGATTGTCTACGAGGATACACAGGTAACCACGGTACGACCCCACAGCATATCGCTCTGGATATGCGACTCTCCAATGAGCTCCTACCTTAGCGACTGTTATAGATCGCGTTGGCCGGAGGCGTAAAGCTTTAAGTCATCCAAATATAGAATAGATGGGTGACCTTGTGCCTCTGGTGATGGGGCGTGTCACAACTGTATCCCTTGAGTATTTCTCTGCGCTATGGACCGAGACCTTAGTGTGATGCAAAAGAGAGAGGAAAGGACTCAAAAAGTGTCCTTGGAAAACACCTCTCTTGAGTGGCATGGGTTGTTTTCTGCATTTCACAGACACTCTAACAGTCGGATAATCAGCTGATTATACATAATATCGAATGCCTTTCGTTGGTCAATCCAGGCCATATAAAGGTTTCGCTTGTGCTGCACGAATGTCTATGTAATACATCGGTCAATCAACAAGTTCTCCTTGCAGCCAGCTACGCCTTTCTTTGGTGCCGTCTCTGTTCATACACGTTGAGAAGTACAGGATTTACAGCAGGATGCGCATGTACAAGAATTTGGTGAAGAGTTTGTAACATGCGTTTATACATGTTAGTGGCCTGTAGTTTTTAGGTTCAGACAAATCTCCGGTCTTCGGAACAAGCATGGTTCCATCCTCGACAAACCATGGCTGCTCCTGATTTAGCTACGAATTGGGCTGTTTATAAAGGTCCCTGAAAAAAGCTTCCACACGATCAGCAGTTGAAAAAGATTAGAAGGCGTTTCATAAACCATTCTCTCTATCTCCAGACCTCTTGCCCGCAAACCAGCGATCGCTTAGCTGAAATTAGCATCCGTATTCTATGAATTGGTGAAGAGTTTGTAACATGCGTTTAGAGGGGGGCCCACGTGGCTGCGCGGTGAACAGCGTCTGCCTTCAATAGTGGGGCAGCAGCAGCCTTGTGCGCGATTAGCGCTTGGGTGGTTGACTGAATTGCACCAGGGAGACAACAGTTTGGACTGGCTGTCGGTGTCCCCCACACGAACGCTGATCGGAGCATCTTACGCGGCCGGCACTTTGGATGATCGACCGGAAGGCCCGGACGGACCATCCAGGATGATGGTATCATTCCAACGGTGCTGGCCGTGCACCGTCCCCCATCTGGGAAGTTATAGCACAATAGGCCTTAAAGGCTTAAGTGCGGACGGCTCCCAGAGGAAAAAAATGCGTTTAGACATGTTAGTGGCCTGTAGTTTTTAGGTTCAGACAAATCTCCGGTCTTCGGAACAAGCATGGTTCCACCCTCGACAAACCATGGCTGCTCCTGATTTAGCTACGAATTGGGCAGTTCATAAAGGTCCCTGAAAAAAGCTTCCACACGATCAGCAATCGAAAAAGATTAGAAGGCGTTTCATAAAAAATTCTGTCTATCTCCACACCTCTTGCCCGCAAACCAGCGATCGCTTGGCAGAAATTAGCATCCGTATCCTATCAAAACAATCTTGCTTTACAACAACCAGTACCGCTTGACTGATTATGTGATGATCGCGCCTTAACTCGTAGGGTATATGATGTACTCGGCGTGTAAAAGGCTTCCCAGCCGCTCTATATTCCATCGTACACTGGATACGGATGCTTCCTGGCGAGTCAACTTAACGCGTCTGTGCTCTCTCAAAAGAAAGGCCTGTCTTGTTAGCCTCAGAGTCACAGCGTAAATTTTGCAATTGATGTTCCAAATGTCAGATATTTCCGATAGACATTTACACCCTCCACTTCTCACTTCTCTGTTTAAATCTGCTAGCTTGAAGGACCTTGTTGTTATGCAAGCCCCTTCGGTTACTGAAATCCTCAGATGAGACCCCTCCTTCGATTTTCCGCTCAGTGAGCCTTATCAGCGACCCGTCAGCCTAATTAACAGGCCTTTCGGCCGCCGTAGGGATAGGCGTAGCCGGAGCACGAACATATCCCTGCCCCTGAAAGCACGATATATAGTCTCGCAAATTCTGAGAGGCAAGTGTGATATGCTCTGAATGCATTTCACACCACCTCTCATGCATTAGGAACATGTATCACCTACGGTACGGTCTACTGCTCTCGTAGCAGCTCAGTAGGTCATCATATTGAGTCCCGTCGTCCACCTAAAACAGTACATGTCTCAGCGGGGATCGTCATTAGGGTGATCCGAAGCACCACCCTGCCAAGCTAGCTTCCTATTCAGGCCGGTGTCGTTGCTTTCCATCCGCAGTGGTCGAACCCAAAGTTGTAGTCCGTCGGGTGGTTAGCCTTTAGGGCCACCAGTTGACATTTCCGGAGACAGTCGACCAAATTGCCTCCTGAGGATGCACCTGTGAGGGTCGCTGGCTGGTTTGCATCCATGAGCTTCGGTTTAACCCCACGGTGTCGCCTCATCGGATAGCCGTTTCATATTGGACGGCTTCCTGCGGAGACTGACGCATCACCGTCTACGTCGCATCGTAATGGTAGCGAGGTTGATACTGCTGGAAACTGCCGTAACCACCCAGATCAATTTATTGTAATTACTATTATTATTATGTAGAGCCATAGTCGACAATGCTGTTATATTTTTTTAAACTCAATACCAAGAAGATTCTCCACTTTTTGGGGACTAGATGAACCTGATATGGCGGAGAGAGTGCGGATTGTAGGGAACTCTAGATTTGTTTGTACTCATAAACGACTCCTACGTTACGGTGAAGGGCTGCTTTATAAATATCATCCCCTACTCTACACAAATTTGATCCTGGTAAAATCATGAATCCTTCAAACCCCTCTAAAAATGTGCAAAATACCGATCTTTTGTTTCTTCCGCTTAGAACTATACTGTATTCATAGCCAAGCTAGACCAAATGAAAACAAGCCCGCGTGCGTGATCGGCTCGTGTCGGTGGGGTCCCTAATAGTCCAGTACATTATGTGTAAATTGTGTGTTATAATCTGGCAAGTCAAAATCCCCAAGGCTGACTGGAAAGTAGATCCAAATATGCAATGTCAAGTGTTCATTGCCTAATGATCATTTCAAACTGGCAACTGGCTACTTTTGAGTTGCAATGGGCTCATAGGTAAAGTGACTGCTTGTGTGACGTCACAGCTAAAGATAGAAACACCGCCACCGACGCGTTATTGTGACGTCACATGTCAAAATTTATATGTTAATTTGGGTTATATGTCGTCAAAATGGCGCGTCGGCGATGGAGCTTCCATCTTCCGCTGTGTCAGCCGTGGAGTGCCGAGTGGGGATGAAATTGTTTTATAAATTAAAAAAATATATACAAAAAAGAAATATATAAAATCCGGGACATTTTCCGGGACGGTGTAAATGCGGGATGGCTCGTATGAAAACGGGAAGATCCCCCAAAATCCGGGACGAATGGTCATCTTACTCATAGGGCAACTCTTTTAAATAGTCATATAAAATTTCATAATTGCACTGGACTATAGCTGGCGCGTTCGCAGACGTTAGCGGACAGTAACCACGCGAATGTTGCATGCGACTGTTTTTTTGGAGTCTACCTTGGGATTGAATATACTATAGCACTGTTCTTATAGTATCCTCACGCCATTTACGTGCCTCATTCGGAATGATGCTGCTCGACAAGAATCTATAAAACTATTATTGTATAAATACCTGTACATTTTTACTGTTATTCATGTTTCGCCATCTCGCTTTTTGCCAAAGGGCTCCCAAATATATTTACAACTTCAGAAAATAAATGTCAGTGGTTTTCCGTAAATTAAGAATCGTCTTTATACAGGGTGAGATTTTAGTACCGGCTCGATCGGTAACTCCACTACTGTAGATGATAGCGAAAAAAAGTTGTATTATAAAAGTTGTAGCAACGAACATGCTCCTTACTCAGAAAATATTTAGATGTATACAGGGTGATCCATAACTACGTGGTGATGCAAACATGCATTTTTTTTAATTAGCCGATATATTATTCCATATTCAAATTCTAGTAATGATTTCCGTTCTTCCGATGTAGGGTTTGTTACATTATACAGGTATTTCAAAAGCTATGGCCATTTCTATATCCACATCGCTGTCAAATGAACGTATCATATATCAAGAAGTGATTAATCAAAGATAATTTTTTTACACGGATAGATAAAAAATATCCTCTAATTTAAAAATCGACTATAAAAAACCCGCGACGCGTATTCGTATATACAGGGTGATGTTGAATGCAGAATCTAGATTTTCTCTCTTTTTTTAAACGTAACCCCCAATATTTTATTATATCAAGGAATTGCTTTTTATATGCTCTTTCATCTTTGTATAGCACTTGTTATGGCTACATTCATTAGTTTCTGAGATATTTCGATTTTGCTACAAATTTTAAATATACCTTCTAGTTGATTACTAGAATTTATTTATTTTGAGAAAATACTATCAAATTTTATTTTTGCTTAACAAACAATTAAAATATAAGGCCATAATAGTACTTGATCATGTTAAAATACTGAATTAACGAGATAATATAGGTCAAGTGTGCTGAGGAAACAATTTTATCAAGCAGAGCTATCAGGTAAGCTATGAAATATTAAACGACACAGTCCAAATAAAACGATTCTTTAATCTTTCAAACGCATCAGTGTTAGAAATAATGATCACCTAGGACGAACTCATCTGGTGCATCATAAAATCAATGTAGGAGATGCCCAGCCAGTCAAACAGCCCCCAAAAAGAATTCCATTATCTAGGACTGATGAAGTACAAAATATGGTAAAACATATGCAGAAACGAGTAGTGATCGAGCCATCATCTAGCCCTTGGGCCTCTCCGATAGTTCTTGTTAGAAAGAAGGACGGATCAACGAGGTTTTGTATGAATTACAGGCGGCTCAACGATTTGACAAAAAAGGATTCATACCCTTTACCAAGAATTGACGAGACTTTGGATGCAGTTGGAAATTCCTCATGGTTCTCCACCTTGGACCTGCAAAGTGGGTACTGGCAGGTTGAAATGGACGAAAAAGATAAAGAGAAAACGGCATTTACATCGTGTGCTAGGCTATGGCAGTTTACAGTAATGCCTTTCTGTTTAGGCAATTTACCCAGTACCTTTGAAAGATTAATGGATGTTGAACTACAAGGTTTATCTTGGACGACAGCACTGATATATCTCGATGACGTCATTGTGTTTGGAAAGGATGTCGAAGAAGGGCTATTCCGACTAGGACAAGTTTTCCAGCAGCTTAAGGAAGCGAACTTGAAGCTAAATCCTAAGAAATGCCATCTTTTCAAAAGGGAAGTAGAATACCTCGGACATCTGTTGATCAAAGACGGAATCCGGACGGATCCAGAGAAGGTGCAGGCTGTGAAGGAATGGAAAATACCGTCCAACACTCATGAAGTACGAAGCTTTCCGGGACTGTGCTGTTATTATCGCAGATTTGTAAAAGATTTCTCCACCATCGCCAAACCACTATTTGCCTTAACTGAAAATGGGAATGAGTTTTATTGGGACTTCATCTGCCAAGAAGCCTTCGACGCTTTGAAAACAACTTTGACCTCCTCACCGATCCTAGCTCATCCTACAGGGGATGCAACTTTCTACTTGGACACAGACGCCAGCCATTACGGTGTTGGAGCTGCCTTATCTCAAGAACAAGATAGAATCGAAAAAGTAATTGGATACTACAGTAAAACTTTGCACAAAGCCCAGAAAAACTGGTGTGTGACACGAAAACAGTTGTACAGTATGGTGAAAGGGATCGGAAATTTCCACAACTTATTGTACGGAGGAAGATTTGTTGTGAGAACTTATCATTCAGCTTTGCAGTGGTTAATGAAGTTCAAGAATCCAGAAGGCCAGTTTGCTCGATAGATTGAATACCTCCAAAGCTATGACTTCGAAATTCGTCATCGTCCAGGAAAGCAATAGGGAAATGCTGATCCTATGTCACGCAGACCCTGTAATGAAGACTGTAAACACTGCTCGAAAGAAGAAGAACGAGATTTCGACATAAACACATTAAGAATAGAAGAATTTGAATTGGAAGGAACCAAGATTTCACTAGAGACCTTCAAGCAAGCTCAGTCGCAAGACACTGAGCTAGGGTTAGTTATTCAGTTGCTATTAAATGGAAACAAGCCGAATCAACAGGAAGTAAGTACCATGAGTCCCATCACTAAAGCCTACCTCGCACAACGGGACTCACTGAAGGTTAGGGGTAACCTCTTATATCGAATCTGGGAGGACACTGATCGCAGACACGCTAAAGAAAAACTTGTAGTACCAAGGAAACTACGAAAAGCAATTATGGAACAATTACATGACAGTAGCAGCGGAGGTCACTTTGGCATCAGAAAGACCCTGGAGAGAATTAAGGAGAGATTTTATTGGGTTGGCTGTAGAGAAGATGTGGAAAATTACTGCTCCACATGCGACGTATGCAACTCAAGAAGAGGTCCAAGTACTCGTCAATGATCACATATGCAGCAGTACAATGTTGGATCGCCGTTTGAGAGGATTGCCATAGACATTTTGTGTCCTTTGCCGAAAATCAGCGTTGGGAACAGGTATCTGCTTGTTGTAATGGATTATTTCTCTAAATGGCCAGAAGCGATTCCTGTGCCCAATCAAGAAGCAGGCACAGTGGCACCGGCTCTTTTAGAACACGTTGTGTCCAGATTCGGAGTTCCTAATGAACTACATTCAGACTAGGTGTCGGTGCTAGGGACGCAGCTTTGAATCAGAAGTTTTCATACAGCTGATGAGAAAACTCGGAATTCGGAAGACCAGAACAACTGCTCTCAGTCCGATGGTATGGTGGAACGCTTCAACAAGACAATCCTGGATTACCTGTCAAAATTCGTTAACGAACATCAGTCTGATTGGGATACGAAGATTCCTCTTGGAATGTTGGTATACAGATCAGCGGTGAACGAGTCAACTCGGTTGAGCCCAGCGAAGATAATTTTCGGTCGAGAACTGCGGCTGCCTCTGGACATAGCTCTCGGACCACCCCCAGAAACGGAACGCCGTCTTCCATGCAAATGGGTGAGCGAGCTTCAGGAAACGCTCTGAGATATCCATGAGTCTGCTAGAGGGAACATCCAGTCTGCCAGCGACAGAATGAAAGTCAGATACGATCTGAAAGCAAATAGCCCAAAGTTCGTCGAAGGTGATCTGGTCTAATTCTACAATCCACGAAGGAGAAGGGGTAGATGTCCGAAGCTACAACGCCACTGGGAGGGACCCTACGTGGTGATGAAGCGCCTCAACGACGTAGTCTACAGGATATGTATGGGTATGGATCGAAGCGAACTGCTCGTCGAGGACGCCGAACGCTAAGGGGGGAATAGTGTAACATCCTGTACATAGCATTGCTTATTTGTATTGTTGTTAATGTTTCTTTCAAAATGTTAGGTTAGATTTTTGATGTGTAAACGTCATCGAATCGTCTGGAATTTTCGGGACTGACGGATGGGCGTTCTAGAACGTCATCTGAATGTCTCGAATATTCTAGATGGTTCGATATAAGGCGCCACGAGTAGCGTGGCAGTAGTTCAGTTGAGTTCAGTTGTAGTTGAGATAAGGTTAAGAGATATTGTATTGAGTTGTGAAGTAAAACGGTGAAAGTTATGTCCAGTTTGATTCCTTTGGCGAAGAAAAAAGAGGCCGTCGTGACAATATTTTCACTTAAATTTTGACGTTTATACAGGGTGATTCATATCAAACTTACATTTTTTTGAACGGGACCCCTATATATTATTGCATATTTAGATTCCTTGGTCAATTATAGTGTGACTGACTTTATGTATCATGTTTGGGTCTTTAAACTAACCGTTTAGGCGCAAATCACCATTTTTGGTATAGGTAGTATTAGCTTTGTTACCGTTTATCTAGGTGTTCGGTCATTTAGTCGTCTATTCCTGACGTCTAACGTCTTTGGGCGAGCTATTCTTTTGTGTACTGCCCGCTGTCGGGTGACAGTTGCGCGTTGCGCCGGCAGGGAGATTGTTTGGATCCGTCGTACAGGACGTACCGTTTGAGGAGTGGTTGGCTGTTTATGTTTACGCGTGGAGGGTGAAGGTATTCTTGCCTGTGCAATTATTGTATACTGTTGGCTGAAACTCAGAATAGCAGTAAGTACACACTGATTTATTGGTAAGAACCGTATACTGTTGAAATATACACTGTAAAAGTAATGTTGAAGTAAAGGTGTGGTCATTCATTCAGCTTTCTTTTATATAAAACTCCCTTAACCTGAACTGGTGCTTACAGTAGGTATCAGAAAAAAATTGAATATCACAGCGATTATAAAACTTAGAAGGCCGTGACTTTGCCGTACGACTAAGCATGAAATGCGCCACCTTATGTCAGACGGCTAAATTTGAGTTCTTTTTGTACTAGGAGAAATCAGTAGATTAATTAAGGAAACTTCAATTACAGATAACTTGATTTTTTTAAATAGGAATGTCTATTTTGGTTGAAAGAATCAAATGTAGAATTTTATTACCTTTCTAACGATATATCACTCTCGATATCAATCTTTTTTGGTTTCCATTTTATTTCAAATTTTCAGTCAAATCGGTGTTTTTCAATTTTTCTGGGTGCAAGCAACTTAGCAGGCCATGAAAAATAAACAAAAGCTCATTAGTATGGAAGAAACCAACTACCTTAGTAGGAAGATGCAAACTAAAAGAGGCAAGATTATGAAAATTCTTTACAACATATTAGCTCTAACCAGAAATAATAGCGGTATAACAAGAACGCTCATTTTTCACAGCCTACTAGCTATTAGCCAATTTCCAAAGTCAGTAAAAAAATATTTAATCAAAGGAAAACTACTAGTGATTGTTGCTGGCAGTAAAATATCTATGTCTTCTGAATAAATTTTCACATTCAATGCTATAAAGGAGTAGCCATTTCCGTAAGTCAAAGGTAATGATACCTCTGACTGGAACCCTTCAAATTCTTCAGTAGGTACTCCTACTTATTAGCAAAATCGCGGAAAATGAAACTTGAATTGCAGTATGTTTGAATTGTAACACATAGTTTAGTTTACAGAAAGCTACATGAATTAAACACAATTACAAAATAGTGTAATTAAGAAATGCTAGCAATCATTTCAGTAAATGTTCAGGATGCTCCAGTTAGAGATATCTTCACTTTTGACTTAACTAAATGGAAATGACTAATTTTTTTATCCCATTAAATGTGAAATTTCATTCTAAATAAAATGAGAACCATAAAAGACTGATATCGAGAATGCTATATCATTAGAAAGGTAATTAAATTTTACATTTGATTCTTTAAATCAAAATAGGCATTCCCATATGAAAAGATCAAGTTATCTGTGATTGAAGTTTCCTTAATTAATCTACTGATTTGTCCAAGTACAAAAAGAATTCAAATTTAGCCGCCTGACCTAATGTGATGCATTTCATGCTTAGTCGTACCGCAAAGTCACAGCCTTCAAAGTTTTATAGACGCTGCGATATTAAATTTTTTTCTGATACCTACTTATACCAAAAATGGTGATTTGCGCCTAAACGGTTTGTTTAAAGTTCCCTGTGTGATACATAAAGTCACATTAGAATTGATGAAGGAATCCAAATATACAATAATATATAGGGGGTTCCATTCTAAGAAATGTAAGTTTGATATGAATTACCCTGTACAAACGTCAAAATTGAAGCGAAATTGTTTTTATGTTATAGCCCTCAAGGTTCCCTACCATGATTAAGTGAAAGGGTTCTAAAATTTATTTTAGTAAGCCCACAATCTTCCGTCCACGCACTATTGGCCCACCCTGTATATCTCTTTTTATACAAAAACCCAATGACAGACAGCTATTCCGGTTCCTAATGTGTTTTAAAATATTCCAAAATCGAAATTTTCATGAAAAACTACGATATTTTAACAAGCATGGAAATGATATATGCTATTCACAGTATGATTATAAAGACAGTTTTTGAACGGCAGTCACATAGGGGCTTCCAACATACTGGCAGACGCTATAATATCTCTCTGTCGTGCTAACTGAAGAGCATCAAAAGTGGCTTCTACAGCGTGATATTAGCAAGTCTGTCGTTTTAATATATTGAAGTATATACCATTTTTCATTCAAAATCTCAGTAATACTTACTCTGACTCCTAATGCGTTTTATAAAATTACAAAAGTTCAAAATTTTATGAAAATTTACGTTACTTTAGCAAGGCTGAAAATGATATATGTTATTCAAATCATTTCCAACATACTGGCGACACCATAGTAATGTGTGTATGTCGTGTTAATCAAACATCGTCAAAGGTGACTACTAAAACGTGATTGTAGCAAGATTGCCGCTTTGATATAATGGAATATATATCTTATTTATTGAAAAACTCAATGGCAGGTACTTGTTGAGGTTCCACTTTTGACGCTGTTTAATTAGCATGACAGAGAGACATTATAGCACCTGCCAGTATGTTGGAACGCGCCTAGGTGTCTGGCATGCAAAAACTACATTTATAATAATACTATAAACTGGGCTAGGTGCCTGTTATTGGGTTTTTGTATAAAAAATGGAGTCAAGTTGATTGACTCAGTACTTCCCACACATTACTGTGATATCAGTTTATTATTTTCCCATAGCATGAAGCTTTAGTCTGAGATCCCCTTGCAACCAAATCATCGGCAGCCTTCCCTCCCCTAAAATTGTCTTATGCCGCTAAGTATTTCCTTCAGAGGTCAATGGACAGCCTAAAACATCTAAAAACAAAGTTTGAGTTGTTTTCATACTTTTAGTTTTTTGATTATTGCTATATACGCTGCCACTGACACGATATTTAACAAACACACGCGTTTTCCATCCTCACCACGGTAATAATACTGTGTCAAAATTTAATTAGAATCAATGTAATAGTGTCCACGTTACAAAATACAAAAAGATCTAAAGCAATAAATACTCGTATGTATGTATACAGAAAATAAGTCCCTTAGTTTCCGTAATACGCTAGGCAATGTTCGGATGGACCTAAAAGTTGATTTATGTCGCTAGGTCTTCCTTCACAGCCCCTACCCTACACCCTATTATGAATACAAGAAATTTCTCAGTTTTTCAACCCCCCACCCCCTAACCACCCCAATTTCACCCCACCCAAAAAAAACGCAGAAAATGATCAGGAACCTCTAAAACGCGTATAAACGAAGTTTGAGCTGTTTTTATATTTTTACTTTTTTTTATTATTTCTGCGCCGCCACTGGCACGATTTATAAAAACCATACGCGTTTTCCATCCTCGCCACGGTAGTAATACTGTGTCAAAATTTCATTAACATCAATTCAACAGTTTCCTTGTAACACAATATAGAAGGATCTAAAGCAATACTCTCGTATGTTTACACCAGAAAAAATTCTAAGTCCTTTGGTTTCTGTAATAGACAAGGCAATGTTCGGATGTACCTAAAAATGTTATTTATGTTGCTAGGTCTTCCTTCATGGGTCAGTGGGCAGTCTATTATGAAAGCAACAAATTTTTCAATTTTACAACCCCCCACCCCCCAACCACCCCAATTTCACCCCCACCCAAAAAAAATTAAAAAATGATCAGGAACCTCTAAAACGCCTAAAAACGAAGTTTGAGAAATATTTAATTTTTTTTGTTTTTTTCTAATTACTCCGCCGCCCCTGCACCGATTTTCAAAATTATAAGAACATTACCTACTACGACCCCTCAGCATATCGCTGCCTAAATTTCATCACAATCCATGCAGCGGTTACTGAGATTACGAGGACAGAAAAACGCGTACAGACAGACCGACAGACAGACAGACCGACAGACAGACAGACCGACAGACAGACCGACAGACAGACCGACAGACAGACCGACAGACAGACCGACAGACAGACCGACAGACAGACCGACAGACAGACCGACAGACAGACCGACAGACAGACCGACAGACAGACCGACAGACAGACCGACAGACAGACCGACAGACAGACCGACAGACAGACAGACCGACGGAAATGAGTGACGTGGATTTTCGTTATGTAGACATCATGAAACGCCCAAAAAGTGTATTATCTCAAAATCGAAAATTTTCGCGATCACAATACTCCCCTCACCTATCGGTGTGGGAAGTAAAAATGAAGTCAAGTTGATTGACTCAGTACTTCCCACACATTATGGTGATAAACCAGTTTATTATTTTCACATAGCATGAAGCTATAGTCTGAGATCTCCTTGCAACCAAATCATTACCAACACCCCCCCCTCACCCTATTATCAATACAACAACTCTTTCAGTTTTGAAACTCCCCACCCCCCCAGTTTCACCCTCATCCAAAAAAGTAGAAAATGATCAGGAATCCCTAAAATATCTAAAAACGAACTTTGAGCTATTTTCATATTTTTAGTTTATTGATTATTGCTACGCTACCACTGACACGATTTCTAACAGCCATACGTGTCTTATCCTCACAACGGTAATGATATACTGTGTCAGAATTTCATTAGAATCAACTTAATAGTTTCCACGTTACAAAATACAAACCGATCTAAAGCAATAATACTCGAATTACACAGAAAATTCTAAGTCTCTTAGTTTCGGTAATAGGTAAAGCAATAGACCTAAAAAGGTGGTTCATGTCGCTAGGTCTTCCTTCAAATGTCAGTGGACACCCACATAACAAAAGTATATGTATATCCCCAAATGGAGCAAGAATGTCCAATGGATGTTAAATAGACATCAAAAAAATATACATTGCATGTACGTTTGTCGCGAACTTTCACATCCATGGTATATCCATTAAACATTAAATGTACATTCATGTACTTTTAATGCACATGCATAGTGTATGAAAGTTCAATGTAGAGGCAGTAAGATAAACAAACTTTATGCTCTCATTATGTATTGTTATTAATTCAATATCTAATTACAATAATAATACTTGGCAAAATCGATTACTGTGATTGTCATCTCTTTTCTGTTGAATGGCATGTCTAAAATCACAAAGAAATCAAGGTTATAAAATTTTGTAGGTGGTTTGTTCCGCTTATGACTTACCGTCAAACGCTGGATGTGAGTGTTATCAGTAGTAAGAAGATAAGTAACATTGCACAATATTTCACTCGATCAGGTAATCAGGCACAACCAGCACCAGCACACACGCGAAAGACGCGAGCGAGTCGACGGAATGACTAGAAATCAGCAATGGCGGCACTAGTTGTACTTCGCGCAGGCGTAAACTACTAGGTGTATATATGATACATAGGCCAACATCTTATGTATATTCACATATGGATATACCTACGTGAACATACATAGTATATTACACTAGTGTACATCATTTTTCATATGTACATTTAACGTCCTATGAATATTCAAAATATACATGTTCAAACTGGAATATCTAATGTACATTCTATAGATGTACATATCCATATAGTGTTATGTGGGCAGCCTATTATGAATACAACCAATTTTTCAGTTTTTCAACCCCCCACCCCCAAACTACCCCAATTTCACCCTCACCTAAAAAAACGTAGAAAATGATCAAGAACCTCTCAAAACCTAAAAATGAAGTATGAGCTGTTTTCATATTTTTTGTTTTATTATTATTTAAAAAAAACCATACGCATTTTCTATCCTCGCCATGATTGTAACACTGTGTCAAAATTTCATTGTAATCAATTCAACAGTTTCCTCGCTACACAGTACAGAACGATCTGAAGCAATACTCGTATGTTTACACCAGAAGTGTTGATTGACTCAGTGCTTCCCACACATTACTGTGATAGCAGTTTATTATTTTCCCATGGCATGAAGCTTTAGTCTGAGATCCCCTTGCAACCAAATCATCGGCGCAGCCCTCCCCCTAAAATTGTCTTATGCGTTATGTCTTTCCTTCACAGGTCAATGAACAGCCTATTATCAGTACTACAGACTTTTCAGTTTTACAACTCCCCACGCCCCGACCACCCCAATTTCGTCCCCACCCAAAAAAAGGTAGAAAATGATCAGGAACCCCTAAAACATCTAAGAACGAAATTTGCTGTTTTCATATTTTTAGTTTTTTGATCATTGCTACGCTGCCACTGACACGATTTCTAACAACCTCACCACGGTAGTAATACTGTATCAAAATTTTATTAGAATTAATTTAATAGTTTCCAAGTTACAAAAGCATAAATACTCTATGTATACAGAAAATTCAGAGTCCCTTAGTTTCGGTAATAGGCTAGGCAATGTTCGGATGGAATTAATTATGTCGCTAGGTCTTCCTTCACAGGTTACTGGACAGTCTATTATGAGTACAACAAATTTTTCAGTTTCACAAGCCCCCACCCCCCAACCACCCCAATTTCACCCCCACCCAAAGAAAAGTAGAAAATGGTCAGGAACCCCTAAGATGACTGAAAACGGAGTTTGAGCAATATTCATTTTTTTGCTTTTTGCTAATTACTCCGCCGACCTACTACAACCCCACAGCATATCGCTGCCCAAATTTCATCACAATCCATGCAGCGGTCGCTGAGATTACGTGGCTAGAAAAACGCGTAAAGACAGTCCGACAGACAGACCGACGGAAATGACAGACGTGGATTTTCGTTATGTAGACATCATAAAATGCCCAAAAAACATATTGGGCATCACAAAATCGAAAATTTTCGCGATCACAATACTCCCCTCACCTATCGGTATGGCAAGTAAAAGGTATATACTACAATATATTAAAACGGCAGACTTGCTAAAATGACTTTTTAGAACCCACTTTTATGCGCATTTGGACTCCCGTCCATGCCCACAGGGACCATCGCCGGGGATAGTGAATCGCCATTTCACTTAAGACGTGTGCTATAGTATACCTAGCATCAACATCAGGTTTGCTAAAATACAGTAAGTCTGCCTATCACCGGCTCTCACTCTATAAGAGTAAAGAAGAAGCATCATCTGCACTGTTTGGTAAAATATAATGAGCGATATTCATGATTTTCCAAATCATCAAAACGCTTAAAGTATGGTGCTTTATAAGTTACCTGCGCTATAGTTTGTTCCCCTATATAAGCATCTGTACCACATAAAAACCTATTTTTGTATGCTCATTTACTTTTCGGACTCACTCACTCGGTCTCACTTTGCTGGCTGATGCCACTCCCGACCGTATTTACAATTTTTATAACCAATTTTCACTGGTGTTCATTGAATTGAGAAGTCTCATTGTATATAGTGTGCTCAGGTACTTGTAACGCTGAAATTGGGATGACCAGGAGAGTGAGGGTTATGCTCCCTCCATAATTTTTGTTCTTATCAAGACTGTACGGGAAGTACTAATTCAAACCATTTGACCACATTTTTTTTTTTAGAGGATTGGAAGTGCTTGTCCCAAATTCCTAAATATGGCGACAGATTATTCATAAATCCATGGCTACATGGTGACATGTGACCATATATACAGCCTTATTACCCTGACTTCTTTATTTAATAGATGAGGGGAAGTTTTTTATTTCTTTTTGATAGCCTCATATACTATCGCATTAATATTCTTACGAAAGCGCTAAAAATGAAATCCCTGGAGGATATTTAAAAAGTAGATTAAGAGCATCCGATCGGGTTTCATGGGTCATTGAGTGCCAGTATATTATATAGTTTAGGAAATATTTGCTACTTCCTTACAAATACGATTATTAGACCGACCTGATTGTCATGTATCCAATTCAAAAAATTACTTTGTGTACCGGAAAACGTTAAATGTTTCACAATCACCTTTAGCGAGCATTCATCATATTAACGGTTTCTGTGAAGTTGATTCCAAAAAGCTTGAATGGATGACTTCTTAGCAGAGACTGATTGCTCATTGGAATCGAGTGTTGAAAAAAATGATCCAGCAGGCCGGTGGAGTGCGGTGGGGCACGAGGAAAGAAAGTAGGTTTTCACTAGCTGTTTTAGTCCTTCACTTATGGCCAATGCTTCGTTGGCCCATCTCGCTACGTCGGATATGTTTAGCCCAACCAGGCTTTATTGTAAACGTTTAAGTCGCTCAAGATAGCGGTGTCCGAAGACGCGAGTTACTGTTTAGGAAGTCGAATAAGTAATGCAGGACACGAGTCCGGTCGTTGTACTTTTTATCCATAGAAGATGGAACAAAATCTTGATATACATGGTTTAAGAATTGTATATCATGATATTTTCTACTTTAAAAAGCAATTACGCATCACTATTTGGGGTGCCTCAAGTGAATCTGCTAGGGTGTTTAAAACGTGGAAAGAAACCATTAAAATTATGATAGGCTCAGGTTTCAAACAGTCTTGAAGGTCTCCTCTTTCTAAATTACAAATTATGCCACTTCCGTCTGTTTACATGATTATACAGGGTGTCCCAGAAGTCAACGTCAAGCTGCAACGGGGTGACAGGATTGGTTGTAACTATCATGAGAAAAATCAGAAAAAAAATCTATACCATGCAGTTTGAAAATTATGGGCATTTAAAAAAACCTAGAAATTTTCTCAAATTATAACAATTTTTCGGTTATTGTGGTTAACTCTTATTATTTTTGTTCATTTAAACTTTGGAACCATAACCCTAAATAACATTTCTAGAAGCACAGTCAAAAATTATGACACAATTGCCCCAAGTTTTCTAGAATGAAGACTATTTATTAAACTATGAAATTAAAATTTCTATGTTTGCTGACTTTGAAAGGCCCTGTTTTAAAAAAATGTGTATAAAGTGCCTTGGCAAGTACCATTAAAAGTTGGCGCATTTAACCAGGATTGTAAAATGTTACAATACTTGTTAGTTTCATACTAAAAGAAACGAGTGAAAAAATAAAAACCTCAGGTAACCCGATTTTTGTTAACCGATTTCACTCTGATCAGATGACCTTTATTCGCAGAAGCTTTTGGTAGATTCTCAATTTTACGGCAAAATGATGAGAAAGATGGATAATGAACACATTTGTTATGAGTGAGCGAGACAGATAGTGACGCCACTTTTAGCAAAGGCAACAAAAGTAAGTAAAGTTAATAAAATAATGAAAAACTTTGACCTAGTTTAGTTTAGGTTTATTGGAATAAAAGTCAGGCAATAAATGTTCAAATTGTTTACCACCAGCCTCTATTCACGCCCTACATCTTCTTAAAAAAGATCTACTTATTCGCCAGGCGCCACCCTCGAGGGTTGATGTCCTCAGCAGCTTGAGAAATTTGTTTACGCAGCTTGGCTACGCTCTCAATGGGCTTTGAATACACTTTTTCTTTGAGAACACCCCGATAACAAAATTCCAGGGGATTTAAATATGAGGAACGGGCTGGCCACTAGATCGTGCCTGAACGTCCACCTCCACCTCCCGGATTTTTTTTGTCAAGGAAACCTCTTACTTGCACTGCGTAATGCGCTGGGCAGCTATCTTGTTGATACCTCATGTGGCGACGATCTGATAAGCAGTCTACAGACGTTGATACATGCTGCGATTCAGGTATCAACTTCTACTTTTCATAACGCAAGTACCAGCGTGTGTGGTACTGAATCACGAATTTGGTATCAGTTGCGGCTTGCAGCGATGAGGATTCTGGAATCCTATTGTGGTTGGTGAGTCATGTCGCCAAGCCGGTGACGCTGATGTAGTGATGCAGGTTTCAACGTGTATAGTATTGCGTCGATACAAAGAAATAAGCCCACCCCACCATTCTTGTGTTGCGTGAAACGTGCATGAAATATCAAGTCGATTCAGGTATAGCAACAGATTTCGATTTGAGTAGGAACTTATGCAAATGATGCTAGTTTCATGAAACCTTGAGTCGATTGAGGAATCGCAGCTTACATCAACGTCTGTAGGCCGCTTTAGTGGTAAGTCCTCTAACAAAGTTGGTAAATTTTATCGTAAAAAATGTGCCATTCCAATTCTCAGGCAGCTCAAAAGGCGCAATAGTTTTGCCGTTTAAAATTCTGGTCCACAGGCCTACTTTAAAGCGATACTGGGATCCGTCTTCTTGCATTAAATGTGCCTGGCTAATAAGTAGATCTTTTTTAAGAAAATGTAGGACGTGTATTGAGGCTGATGGTACACAATTTGAACCTTTATTGTAATAGAAACCCAAACCTAAACCAAGCTAGGTCAAGATTTTTCATTATTTTACTAATTTTGCTTATTTTTGTTGACTTTGCTGAAAGTGGCGTCACTATCTGTCTTGCTCACTCATGGCCAACATGTCCACTATCCATATCTCTCATCATTTTGCCGTAAAATTAAGGACCTACCAGAAGCTTGTGCGAATAAAGAACATCTGACCTGAGCGAAATGGGTGAGCAAAAATCGGGTTACTTGAGGTTTTCCTTTTTTTGCTCATTTGTTTTAGTACGAAACTAACATGTATTGTACCATTTTACAATCCTGGTTCAATGCGCCAACTTTTAATGGCACTTGCCAAGGTACTTTAGTACATTTTTTTCAAAGGAGGGTCTTTCAAAGTCGGCAAACCTTGAACATTTTAAATTCAAAGTTTAATAAATAGTCTTCATTCTAGAAAACTTGGGGCAATTGTGTCATTATTTTTGACTGTGTTTCTAGAAATGTTATTTAGGGTTACGGTTCCAAAGTTTAAATGAACAAAAATAATAAAAGTTAACCACAATAACCGAAAAATTGTTATAATTTGAGAAAATTTCTAGATTTTTTTTAAATGCCCATAATTTTCAAACTGCATGGGATAGATTTTTTTTTCTGATTTTTCTCATGATAGTTACAACCAATCCTGTCACCCCGTTGCGGATTGACGTTGACTTCTGGGACACCCTGTATATGAACACGTCTTGTAATATGCAACAGCTGCAACAGCTTATTTTACGTTACCGTTACACTTTTGGCACCAGAAATTATTATCTCCTGAGGTTACCCCATTATCGCTTAAGTAAATCTAAAAAAATCGTCATTAACTAAAGCTCTTCAGTGCACTGGCTTATAGCATCAAGAATTTGAAGGATACAACATTTAAAAATT
Organism: Callosobruchus maculatus; assembly: GCA_951848785.1. Classification (NCBI taxonomy): domain Eukaryota; kingdom Metazoa; phylum Arthropoda; class Insecta; order Coleoptera; family Chrysomelidae; genus Callosobruchus; species Callosobruchus maculatus. The sequence goes on along the minus strand of CATOUR010000010.1, from coordinate 787,811 downwards.
CGATCAACCAAGTCATGGTTTACTCCAGTGGAACCAAGTTAATTCTAAAAGGAAGAATACCTCAGACATTTTGGTTGAAGATGTGGCATAAGGCATACTATCCTTTCTTTGTGTATGTTTCTGAATTTATGTTTCTACTCATATGCTATACACGCTACTTTTTATATACAGTGTGCCCGAAAGAAACGTGCACAACGTATGTTCGTGTTTCAACAATAATGAGAACAGGTAGATACAACTGATCTCAGTTGATCGAAGTAGTTAACGCATAGAGTTATAATTTTTATTTGATTCATTATCCGCCATAGTGTCTACTTCCTATGGTCCCTTTAGATGGATTTTTTTAACAAACTACGTCGACCACTTCTCTTGTACTATAAATTTAACATCTTTCTGCATCCACAGATATGCCTGCAATTATCTGGCATTGTCTGAAGGTTTTATGGTTTAATAGTCAGAGATACAAGTTAGATTTTATTGGTCTGGTATTCAGGGTACATACTAGAAAAGTAATAGAAAATAGTATTATTCTTAGAACTAAACTGTCAAGAAGGTACTGTATACTCGGAGCCACAGCAAACGTGAATCGCATAGGAGTGGAGAGAACTTGCAAATTGTGCCAAAGTCATGAACCCTCACGGTGCAAATGAGACTACGAGACAGCAACTTCGCACGTTTGTGAATATTGTATATACAGGGTCCAGAAAAAAGAACGGACCTTTTTTTAAATGGCTGGTACTCTTCCCCCAGCAGGGTAAGGGAGATAGTGAGGGTACCGTTCGACTCGCGAGTTTCTAGCATTTTGTTACCAGTTGACGTTGTGGAGCCGTGGACGGTTGAGCACAGCATTTTCACGTACGACAGTTTTGTCCGAAATTATGCTTCCATCACGGCTGTACAAGGCCAGTTCAACATTAATCGAAATCAAGCTATTTCTATTCGATTCACCATCCTTGATTGTGTTGAAGCGCTTCGCACCCGTGGTGTACTGATCAACAAAGGACCATTAGGAGCTCCACGAACTGTTCGAAACCTTCAAAATGTCGAACGAGTTCGACAAGCCCTTCGTCGCACTCCGACTCGAACTGTTCGGCAACATACCGCTTAAATTCCCTTCCGTGAGCATACGGATCACGTACAATGAATTAGCTTCGCACGTGAGATGGAAGCAGTTATCAAGCAGAACGAGAACCTGACTTTGTTCATGAGTGATGAACTATCTATCCACTGCTATCCATTTCAAAGACGTCCGTCTTTAGTGTTGGATCCTGTATCTAGCCGGTATGATCATATCATAGCGCCTCGGGCTTATATTTTGCTAAAGAAATGTACTTACTTTACATACATTGCTGATACTAACAAAAATATTTGAACTGTTCCAATTCTTCCCATCATCCTTCAACTTCACATCCTTATGCCAGCGAATATTATACGTATTAAATATCCAGAAGTCATTCCGCTAATATGCATACGCTCTGTGATATACGAAGACAATTCTTAATTTATGGAATACCACCGAGATTTGTTTTCTGAAGTAAATATATTTGGGAGCGCACTGGCAAAACAGCGAGATGGTGGAACGTGAATAAGGGTAAAAATGTACAAGGTGGGGCACGTAAGATGACCCACAACCTTATCTCAGAAACTATATGAGACAGAACAAAAAGTTAAATACGAAAGTTGTTTGCTGTGAGTTAAACTTTAATTTTATTATATTTTTGTATATACAGGGAGGTCTGTTGTGCCTGAATCAATGTCAATATCTTTCATTTCATATGGTACACCCTATATACTTTTCGGTTCTGAGATTGCGCTCTCAATGTTCGTAAAAATCACATTTTACTAACTAATAACATTTTGGGAAAAGCTGAGAAAAGTTTTGCGAATTGTACTCAATCTCTAGAAGGTGATAACCGAAACTACAAACTTCTTCATGACGTTTTGGTTAATTATACTTAAACCATCGTTAGGTGTCTATAAATGTTTGAATGTCTCAATCAATAGTTTGGTTCACTGCCACTGTTAATCGCCAAAATAATATAAATAAAGTAAAAAGGATACTTATGGACAATAGCTATCCACCAAAGTTTAAAGTCCCATAGGGGTCGACTCACTCTCAATCGACACAGGTGATTTAATAATATGAAGGAATCATTTCAGACACTTAAAACTGAGCAGATCCAGCAACAAAGAGGGCGTTTTTATGGTTTTTGTGGTACCGATAGAGTTTGACAAAAATATATAGATATGTAAACCTTATTACACACTACAATACTAGTTGTAATAAATTAAAAAATTATTAGGAATATCAGACGTAAATTCGTAATCCCAATTTTTTTAGCTTGGAAACAAATAATATCTACAGAATGCAGAACTGACATGAAAGGAACTATGTAGTATTAGAGATCCATGCTCAACAGCAGAATAAATTAATTTAGTGGCAATCTGAACCATAAAACCTAGAAGTACCAGTATACCAAATCTGCAAGTGGGTACGAGGTTTCTCTATAAATTTATGTTTAATGACAGGTGTTTCCATCTCGTATCTTTCAGATTAGACTAAAGTATATTATATATTATCGGTTCATAATTTGATAGTCATATTTATACCAAAAATGTAAATTCTACTCTGAACCCGCCCCATACGGGGGCGGGTTAGAATATGGATAAATATACAAAAATTCCATTTCCTAGTAGATTTATTAGATTATAGTAGTAGCGACATGTGTTGTACAGAGCGGTCAACATGTGATTGTTAGAAACATTAATTTTTTCGAAAAAAAGTGTAATTTTGATTTACACATAATTAGACAGAAATAGGAAAAAACCTAAAAGCAGTAAAATTTGAAATTAAGGGCGTAATCTGAAAATCTAAAAACGTATAGAGTGTTATGTTTGAAATAAAAAAATTGACATTGATTCAGGCACAAAGGGCCACCCTGTACATACAAAATTATAATAAAATTAAAGTCTAACTTACATCAATCAACTTTTGTATTTAACAGTTTGTCCTGCCTAATATACTTTCTGAGATGAGGTCATCTTACGTGCTCCACCCTGTAGAGTAATAGTAATTCTAAAATGCGTACGTTACGTGATATACAGGGTGAGTTTTTAGTACCGACTCGGTCGATAACTCCACTACTGTAAAAGATAGCAAAAAAAGTTGCACATAAAAGTTGTAGCCACCGATATGCTCAAAAAATATTTTGATTTATACAGGGTGATCTATAACATTATACAAGGGTATTTCAACATTCTATCTCAAATCATCTATGTTTTGCGATTTGAGATAGGACGCTGTAAGTCTGCGGTATCATACTCCGGTGTAAATACAACAGTGTAAAGTTGAAAACTCAGAATCAGAAGCAATGTTACATACAATAGCATAACTCTAAGGTAACGATTTGATGAAGTCAAAACCGTAAATCGTCGAGATAATAAAGTCAAGTATGCTGAGGAAACAATTTTGTAGGCGTGATGCAATATTATCAAGCAAATTTATCAGGTAGGCTTTAAAAAATTGACAGTTTTCATAACCTGCTCAATAGTCCTATACTGCGTGAAAAACCAGCTTTAAAAATTAATTCCTCCATTGAGAGTATTTAGGAGAATCCTTGAGAAATTGCCTACTTGCCTCTAGAATATATCAACTATGAACAGCAATGTCCAGAACGAAAGCACTCTAGCGAAAATCGAATGAAAGTCTCTTAGTACTAGTACATGCTACTGGTTCCAGTCTACTCAGTGGCATACCTTTTTTGATTTGTATTGAATTCCTGGATACATTCACGGCCCTTATTAATATATTTGAGGAATCCGTTATTGTCCTGGCTAATAAAATAGATTTATTCCAACCTAGCGTGGGATCTGGTTCAAAAATGCATGGGGTAAGGTTATGTTCAAGTGCCTTATGTGCATATATAGGTATAACAATCTCTTTCTGTGGTGGTATTGTAAAATTCCTTGGTGACATAACGTTTATTTCCTCCAGCTGAACCGTTCGGCAGCTAAATGAAATCTCTTCTGAATCCCCAATGCTTAAGGTATTACCGGTGAAGTTTATTACGCAGCCAGAGCTCTGGAGAAACTCAGCACCAAGGATGCAATCATTTGTGACTGAAGCTACTAAAATGGGATGCTTCTTACCAAAACTGCCAAAGCACCCAGTACTGATGTACGGTCTCCATTAGCGGTCTTCAGCAACATTCTATCCGTTTGCGTCGTTCTGCTTGGCGACTTCCTTCGAATTTCTTGGTATATGTTAGGGCTTACTATAGTCACATTCGCTCCGGTATCGATTAACATCTTGCATGGTATATTTTGTATGTATGGCTACGCTTAACGTTTAGATTTTATGTTAACTAAGCGAATTCCTTTGTGAAATTCAGTCATGATACCCAGTTGGATCCACAGTCACTTCCAATAATAGTAGAAACCGTATCCTAATAATTCTGTACATGCTTATCTAATCTACAATCTACAGCTTCGAGGACGACAGTACACTGATATTGAGTATGGAACCAGGCAAGCCACTAACATCCTAGGAGACGATACGTCAGCGGCAGCAACATGCCTCACAGATCAACGTTGATATCAAAAAATGTCGAGTGGCGACTAGTAAATAAAATACAGTTTAACGTACAGAAAACTCAGGCAACAACAGTTACAAAGAAGTCTCAAGAAGTTGGCTTACCAACTGTGGAAATGGAGGGTCATGCAATAGACGAGTCACCTTTCGTCAAGCTTTTGAGGGTCAATATCCACAATAATATGTTCTGGTACGATCACCTCGTCAGTATCACTGAAACGGCATCCCAGAAGCTTGGAGTTTTGTTCCGCTGTAGGAAGTTATATACACCAGAACAACTACTGTTGCTCTACAAGGCACAGGCCCGACCATCGCTGGAGTATTGCTCCCATGTATGGGGATGCGTTCCGAAGAACTCTGTAAAACTTCTAAACACTATCCAGAAGAGAGCAATTAACAGAATTATCGATACGCCTAACCTCACAAAGGACCTCCACAGCCTGGAACATCGAAGAAGGGTGGCCGGCCTGTCCCTGTTTTACAGATTCTTTGGCGGAAGATGTTCGAGTAAGCTCTCCCGATAATAACACCGAAGGTCGCCCGAACGAGGAACACTACAGAGTGTCTGCGAGCTCATCCTTACCAGGTCGAGGTCCCTACTCTCCAAACCAGTCTCCTCCAGCAGTCCTTCTTTTGGAATACTTCGGCGCTATGGAATGAGCTACCGGGTAATTTTTTTTCCGATGGCTACAACTCGCAGCGTTTCAAATCTAACGTGCACCGACACTTATCTTCTCGCAGCGCTTCTACAGCGCCATAGGCTTTCAGCCTTTATCCATAAGAATAACCTATCGCGCGAGAACTTCGGCGCAGGGGACCGGCTATGTCAAGGTTCTTGAAAAATAACACTGATAATAAGCGTTGTTAGTGAATTTCGTACATTAAATATGATGTGTGGAGTATATTTTTCTTAATCCTAATATTCGACGTAACGTAGACTTCGCCAGCAACGCACAACAGGATGCTGCTGTAAGTAAACGCACCACCACGCTACGACGATACTCCATGGGTGATCAAGAGATCTGTTTCAAAAGACCGACGCGACGCTAAGTGATCATTCTTACATATTGTCTATGTCGATGCTTTAGGCTAGCGGAGCTATGTCATGTCGAAGTGATTTCGCTTGTCCCAGCCCACGAATTTTATTAGTCATTATCGATGAACTATCAAACTAATGATGTAGAGACCGTAGGTACACAAACCATACAGAGCGTCTCTAAAATCTTTTTACAAAATCCTATCACATATTGCTTGGACCAAAATAAGTATTGATTATGCTCAATGTATCATATCTTATGTGCCCCGTTTGGCCGCTACGAGTCATTGGAGTTTAAAATATAAAACAATTATTTGCTAATACATTCAAAGGCAATGGAAAACTCTAGATAAAATTTGGAATACCGCAATAGTTTTAGTTGCGCATTGATTCTCAAATCAGCACCTAATTGGCATATCTATTTGAGATTATGAATAAAAAATCAGACCGTCCAAACAAACGTATGTGCCAACGAGACGAGAAATACTTCACTAACACAAACATGATAATCTACTGAGTAATTTGCTAAAAGGATGCTCCTGGTAAATGTTAGTAACTCTTATGGTTTAGGAGAAATTTAGATTTGAAAAAGAAATCACACAAAATCATTAATTAGTGGTTTAGTTAAGGATGTTTTCTGAACCCTGCTGGGAACGGTAATATTAACGTTAGCCACCTACATTCTTCTTACAAACTTGATAGACACTAGAATCATACCATAGACATAAAAAAATTAACTTAATGGTAACATCAGCTTTTCTGCTCTCATCAAGGTTGGAAAGATATCAAGATAGCGTTAATAATAAACTGATAAGCTTTGTCCAGTTTTATAAATTGTTTGCACCCTGAGTAAAACCAGTGCTAGGCGATAGGCCTGTGAGATATATCATTTAGATGCAAATGTCTTCTAAACCATAAGAGATATCGACATCTACTGAGAGTATACTTTTTGAAGCAAATTGTCAATGATAATTTTATATTAACAGTCTTTTATCTATTTGGCTTAGAAAGTTAATGGGTCTAACATTCAGAATCTTAAATAACTGCGCCAGTGGACTAGTTTCGTGTCGGTTTAAGACCCACTGCTTCCACAAAAAGTATACTAGACATTTTAGGAACATGGACGCCGGTGACTCGTAGCGGCCTAACAGGGACATAAGATACATAGGTAAGTTGCATTAGACTGAACTGTTTTCAGCACCTGTATATGTGGTAGAATTTTGTAGGGATATTTCAGAGAGAACATTTCTATTTTTAAGCTTGTATCCTAGCATTCCCTATATGTGCTTTCTGCTTTACTGAAGAAAAGTCATGAGAAGATAACCCCTGGCAAATGCATAGAAGAGGAAATGTGTCACTTTATGGGATCTTGATACCCACTACCTATTCGTGGTATATTTTTTCCCATAGACTTCACAGTTATGCACCAATACAACCTTAAAATGACTAAAACTACAACAAATATTTGATGTGTTCTGACAATAGTCTATTTTTTTAGGTGCTTTTCTTATACCATACACCCTGATGTTAGTTTTTGGAGCAGTTCCGCTGTTTTACATGGAATTAATTCTAGGACAATTCAATAGACAAGGTCCAGTAAGCTTATGGCGGATATGTCCCTTATTTAAAGGTAGGTATAGGAAAGATTGACTCAATCGTGTTCTCACCGATCCGGTGTCCTTCCAAAGATATCTCTTAAATTCAGCAAAAGGAACAATCGAGCTCAATATATAAAACTAACTTAGTCAAGTATCGTCTAAATAGTTGGGCGTGTTTGCAAAAGGATAACTAAACAAAAACTGTCCAACAAAAGAAACAAGTTTACTAGCGCTGCCCCTTCAACTTTACCATATTATTACATAATATGGGATGAAAGGTACTTGCTTTACTCCGCAAAATGGAGATGGTTCCAATCATTTGGTTCACAGAAAAATCGGAAAAATGAAGGGTACCGACTGGATTCGAACCAGCGTCTCCGGCATTCTAGGCCAGCGCGTTTACCAACTGCGCCACGGTACTCCGCACCACAGCCGATACACAGCGCCTACGACCCGGTGTCGACTCCACCGACACCCACCACTCTCCCGTATCCTCCTGCGAACCATGTATTTCAGTCATCCAGAGACATCTAGTCGGCAGTTGGGTGAGTGTGAATCTCTCACCGCTGTTTGCACGACAGCTCTCTCCACAGCCTGGAACATCGAAGAAAGGCTATCACGAAAGATGTTCGAGTGAGCTTTCCTAGATAATAACACCAAAGGCCTTCCGAACGAGGAACACTAGAGAGGCTCTGCGAGCTCGTACTTACCAGGTCGAGGTTCCTACTTCCCGAACCAGTCTCCTCCAGAATTCCTTTTTTTTGAAAACTTCGACGCTGTGGAATGAGCTGCCGGAGAATTTGTTTTTCGAGGCTCCAACCTGCAGCGTTTCAAATCTAACGTGCACCGATACTTATCCTGTCGCAGCGCTTCTAAGGCGCTATAAGCTTTCAGCCTTTGCGGGAGGCTGACAATAAAAAAATTTAGCGAAGAAAAAACGATAGATCCCTAAATGAAAAGCACTACAATCTAAAAGCAAATTCAACTAGGTAAATGATATAAACTTAAAATGAATAAATAAAAACGCATAACTATTTTACAGAAACCCTCATTGCTCTCATACTTACTTATTGGCTACAAACCCTCAGCTAAATAGCTCCACCACCCATCCATTGAGAAAATGCCCTTCTTAAAGAATATAACAAAATCAAAACAAATCTCTCACTGCCAATCCACGGAGATATACCTGATCTCTCCTTGCGCAGGTTACGGTCCAGAAAACCATCAATTACCACAGCTGTCCAACTTGAGCCTGATGGTTTTATGGTTAAATCGACAGAAATTTGGGCGATCCAAACATCAGTAGAAGTGAACAGCAATCTAACCTTTGGTCAAGAACCCTCTGGTTTTGAGGTGTCAGTCCTCTTTCATCCATTTTTCTTTAACGTACAACGTGATGTGATTTTTTCTAAATTTTTTGTCATATAATCTTGCTCCAACAAATTTGATATGTCAACATCCTATTTAACTGTCTACGATAAATGGTTCTTTTATAATTTACCTGATTTAGTTTTTTTCTTGTAGGTGTTGGCTTTTGTGCAGTTCTCGTGGCATTCTACGTTTCCTTCTACTACAACGTCATTCTAGGTAAGATGTGTTATATATTATCTTGCAGTGTAAGATCAGAGTGCATCCGCCTTCTACCGATTTTTCACACTGGCGTAAACCGTCTGCATTAAGCCGGCGCCACATATGCGGGTATTTGCCGAATATCAATATTCGCCGATTTTTCAGCCTTGCTCGCCGAATAGCGAGCACGTATTGCCCTTTTGCCGATTAGCAAATAATCGGGGTTCGTTGCTCGCCGAATACCGCATATGTGTCGCCGGCTTTAGATTTGCTGGATTTGTTTTTCCACCGTTGTCGGCCGTTTACGCCAGTGTAAAAAAATCGGTCGAATACGGATGCACTCTGACCGTAGCCTAAGTGGTAGTGTTTACTTTAACACTTTAGGATACTTTAGGTACTATGTGTCCGTATATGGACACAAGCAATGGCTACGTTTCATGCGTTGTATACCCCTGGTGGTCTTGCTTCCCATGAAAACAGATGCATATTTCGTATAGCGCAGTTTATGACAAAAGAATGGCTAAATAGTTTGACTGTGGATCACAGTACAATTCAATTCACCTTGCCACCACCGCTAAACTATGATGAATAATAAGTCAGTTTCTGCCAGTCATTCAGTAAAAAAATACTCCTAATATTCAAAATGTTAAATCCTTAACCAGTACTGCGAAGTCGTCTAGATGGTATTGACGAAAAAGTGACCAATAGGAACAGTATTTCACGAGCAGTAACCTTAACACTATACAGGGTGAGTCTTAAGTTGATACTTAAACATAAAGAAATTAAATACTAACTACTGTTCCATAGCTATGATTTGAATTCCACTGTCCTATATCTAATACAGTTTAAAGTTTCCCCTCCTTAGGAAACGATGTGACAAAATGATAATATGGCCTGTTGGTCTCTAACTAGAGTCATTATAGTAGCATAAAAACGTTGATACTTTTTTTAAACTGTGTATGGAAGTCGTTAAAATAAACAACTTTTTCAAATAACTTTTTCCAGAAAACTGAAAAATAAGCGATATATACAGCAAAAAGGATGCATCTTGACTTGTGTATCAAAACGTATCGGACTAGATAGAACTTAAACAGACTTGTTTATTAAACATGGAAAAATTGATGCTCTCTATTTCTGTCAATCGACCTATGGCGCACTGATGATCGCTAATAAGCGTGAAACAGCTGTCTGCGTACTGGTGGATTGACGGAGGTATAGAGCAGCCCTCGTTAAACAGACTTGTTTATGTTAAGTCTTTATTCGGTTTTTTGTCAAATCGACTAGAAATTGTACCTGTCAGATAGTGCAGTAGTCACTTTTTGTTTATCGTTGTAAATTTTAAATTGCTTAAATCCTAAAAGTGGCACATTACAAAAATCTGAGCGAGAAACTAAACATAAACAAACTAAGATACACAAGCCCAGATTTAACTTTCTTGATTCTTTATCTGGCTTATTTTTCAGTTTTCGGAAAAAGGTTATTTAAAAAGGGATTTCTATTGTTATTATTATTATTTAACTTCACTTTACTTAATGGAGATCCATGATAATAAAAAACAAATGTACAATTAATCACCACGTTATTTTTCAATACTGACATATTTCGGAGTACGACACCTTTTTCAAACAGTCACTCCGATATTTAGTTTTTCCCTACTTATGCCAAAAATTGTGATTTGCACCCTTAAGTTCCATGTGTGATACATAAAGTCTCACTAGAATTGGCCAAAGAATCTAAATATGCAATGATATACAGGCTGTTCCATTAAAAAAAAAAACATAACTTACATAATATGTAAGTCACGATTTTATTAGACGTATAAACGTTATTATTTTCAAAATTTAGTCCAACTTGATAAACGTATACTCACATAGTCATTTTTCTGAAAAAAGATATCATTTGGCCACAATAGTCCGAGGCGTTGAGCTTGACTCACCCTGTATATATGTCTGAGTTAGAATCAACGGCACGTTCCTTTTTCCCTTGATGAGCACATCCATCTGAGCCATAGGGTTATGCTAGAAGTTCTGCTTCCTCAAACCACTCTTCTAAAATTTTGCAAGCATTTTGCATTCTATTGCAAATTCGCCGCGTTAGGTTTCACAAGGAGAATTTCTGTTAAACTTCCTTCTTTATGTTTGTAGGTTACGAATGAACATTTTTGAGTTTGTTCGAAATAATTTAGAACTAGAAAAGCGCTTTAGTAAGGAATTCTTAGCCCTTTCAGGAGGTCGGTCGCCGTACATGAATGACCCAAAGAATACAGAGTGGGGCATGTAAGATGACCCACTACCTTATCTCAGAAACTATATGAGACAGAACAAAAAGTTAAACTCAAAGATGGTTTGATGTGGGTAAGACTTTAATTTTGTTATAATTTTGTATATACAGGGTGGCCCGTTGTGCCTGAATCAATCTCAACTTTGTTACTTCAAATAGAATACCTACCCTATATATTTTCGATTTTTAGATAACGCTTTCAAATCCAAATATTTCTGCTTTTAAGTTTTTTCCAAATTGTATCTAGTTTGTGTATAAATCGAAATTACACCTTTTTTCCGAAAAACCAATGTTTCTAAAAATCACATTTTAGCCACGCTGTAAGACTCATGCCGCTACTATTATGATATAAAAGGTCCACTAGGGAACATTTTTTATCCTTATTGAGAAATAGCATACAGGATGTTTGCTGCAGTCATTGGAAAAAGCACTTTTCTTAACACCGATATCTTAACTATTTCAAATAGAACCCCCTATATACTTTAGTTTGGTCGAATTCACTGCTTAATTCTCTGTTTTTATATAAGTATGTCCTATACCTCGTCCTATACTTAAAGCTGATAGATTCCAAATAATTTGAAGTTTTTTAATTCAACTCCATGTCTTTCTTAATGAAATTCGAAATAGGTACTGTATGTTTTAGTATTGTCGGATGGTTAGATTAGGTAATAGTCTGTATACGAGGGCTGCTCTATACCTCCGTCAATCCACCAGTACGCAGACAGCTGTTTCACGCTTATTAGCGATCATCAGTGCGCCATAGGTCGATTGACGGAAATAGAGAGCATCAATTTTTCCATGTTTAATAAACATGTGAAACATGTGCGAGCAGACAGAATAGATAGATAGTCTGTGTTTTCATATGAGCATGTTCTATACGTAAAGCTGATCGATTCCAAATAGTTTTGTATTCTTTTACCTTAACCCGATATTCCTCTTTCGGAAAATCGAAATACTTATAGTAGGCTTTGATTGACATCAGACATGTTAAATTTCGAAGCAATATTGCGCCTGAAGATTTTTTATCAAAACACAAGTTGTCATTGTGTGATAGTTCTTAAAATGTCCTGTAGTGTAGTTCAACGGTTACGACTTTAACCGAATTTAATTAAGAAAAACGTGGCGTTGAATTGAAAAAGTATTTGGAATCTGTCAGCTTCAGGTATAGGACATACTTATATGAAAACACAGAGAACTAATCAACGAATTCGACTAAACTAAAATATACAGCGGGTTCTATTTAAAATAGTTAAGATATAGGTGTCAGAAGAATTGCTTCTTCCAATGAATGTATCAAACATCCTATAAATTATTTCTCAATAAATGTACAAAAAGTGTTAAATTCTATATCCTACTAGATTTTTTAGATCATAGTAGTAGTCACATCATGTGTTTTACTGAGCGGCTGAAATGTGATTTTTAGAAACACTGATTTTTCAGAAAAAGGTGTAATTTCGATTTGCATAAAAACCAGACAGAATTTAAAAAAACAACAGCAGAAATATTTGAAGTTAATAGCGTAATCTGAAAATCGAAAAGTATGTATAATATGAGTGTTCAAGCACAATGGAAAACCCTGTATATACAAAAATAAAATAAAACTAAAGTCAAAACTCACATCAGACAACTTCTATATTTAACTTTTTGTCGTATCTCATATAGTTTCTGATATAAGGTAGTGGGTTATCTTATGCCGGTTTTCCATTAAACGGACAAAACAAAAACAAAACACAAACTGCTGTCGAGGAAAACAAAGCTGCGATAGGTCGCAAACTTCTTGAACACTGGCGTGTTTTGCGACAGTTCATGTTTTGTTTTTCGAGTCCCGCTCGGAAGCGGTAACATCAAAAGGTTTCAACATGTTTCGAAACTCGAGTCTGTCTGATGGATGTTGTGTTTCTTGAGAGTGTTCGACTATATTTCACTTTGCTGTCCAGATTTGCACCAAATAGTTTACGTAAGTATAGTTTAATATAAATAACGTATTCAGGTGCAATTTATTCAGACAGAGCACATTTTAGTTAAAGATAAATCCGTCACATACGCGATTTTCTGCATCAGCTGTGTTGCATAACTGAGATTTGATTGATTCCATGAAATTTCATATTTTGGCTTCCTCAAAGGATTTATAAATTACAGCCTTCATCTCCTCGAAACAATGCTTGATGGTTAATGTTGCGGGGGTTTTTTAACAGTGTATGTCATGTAACCTCATAACATCACTAAAGTATGCGTTCCTCACCAATTGAAACGGACGGAAAACAAAACCGAAACCCGATCATAATTCAGTCCAGCTTGGCGGAGACAAAAGTTTTAAGTTTGTTTCAGTTTAGTTTTTGTTTTTTAGGTTCCAGGAAACACAAACAAAACTCAAACTCAACTGTCCGTTTAGTGGAAAGCCCGGCATTACGTGCCCCACCCTGACCATTGACAGACCTGCAGTCGCATTTGTACGACAGCCTCCCGTGCACACATATTTGGGCGCCGTAAATGTACGTCTGAAGTACCTTAAATGCATAACTGCCGCAGTACAGGTACGGCAATCGTCCTGCTCTGTTGCATTCCTCGTGCCGTCCTACATAGTAGAGCGCGAAAAAATTAGCCGTCCTGAAATGGTTAAAACATAGACTCGTCCCAAAGGCTTAGCCTAAATTTATTAAAAAAAATTGTTAACGACTTTTAATGCAATTTTGCATCTGACAACATACAAATTCATATAAACGAACTGGTTTGAACTTAGCAGCCAAGACGTAGCAGTTAATTTTTACTATTAAGGTTATGGAAAGAAATATCAGAATAAATATTTTTGTCCGAACGGCGCAAATGTCCCTCCAGGACTAAAAGGGAACATCTCATGGAGGAACTATACTCCAGAGAGATAAGAATTTAAGAAATTTCTCGTGAGGCTCATTCATCCAGCAATAGAGCGTAAAAATGGCAAATTTTTGTCTGAAACTGGTTACCAGTGAAAAGTGTTGAATTGTACGTATGTTTAAGACAAACAAAATCTTATAGGAGATGCCAAATGGCTATTTATAAATTTTGAAAAATCTATTAATTTTTCAGAAAATTGCAAAAACCCACTAAAATTGATAAAGCGCTAATTCACAATAACATATGCAAAAATGTATCTATGATTCTGATATTGCACTAAAAGTTGGGCCTTTTGGTACAGAATACGAGATCAAAATTTTAGAACGATTCATTGAGTAGTTTGAATAATATGGAATTTGTTTATCCCACGCAGTTTTTTTTGCAATGCTATAAGACAGAAAACCATAAAGATACATCAATTTTATAAGAAGAGTATCAAAAAAGAAGACTAGAACTTCGCACTTGATTAAAACAATGGCAAAAAAATAACTTTAAACATTGCAAAGTCATTTAATAATAATGCTCTAATGTTGTGCTTATAAGCAAATGGATAACTTTTTGGCTATTGTGTTTACATAATTACTTTTTTGACATCTGAAAAGTTGGCATATACACGGTGAGTTTTTAGTACCAGATCGGTTGAAAACACCACTACAGCAGAAGACAGATAAAAAAGTTATATATAAAAGTTGTAACCAAGGATATGTTCCTTGCTCAGAAAATATTTTGATTTATACAGGGTGATCTATAACTACGTGGTGATGCAAGCATACATTTTTTTAAATGAGACACCCTATATTTTATATTATCCCCTATTTAGATTCTACTAATAATCCCCCTTTCTACAATAAAACGTATTGTAACATTATATAGGGTATTTCAAAAGTTATGATCATTTTACATCCGAACGTACTGTATATCAAAAAGTAATGAATCAAAAATTATTTTTTTCCATAAGAAGATAAAAAATATCCTCTAGTTCTAAAATCGGTTGTAAAAAAGCCGACGACGCATATGCATATACAAGGTGATGTAGAATGCAAAATCTATATTTTCTCTTTTTTTTAATGTAACCCCCAATATTTTATTAAATACCAAAGAATCGCGTTTAATATGCTCTTTCTTTTTCGTATAGCACTTGTTACACCTAGATTCATCAGATTCTCAGATACCACTTTTCGACAAATCAACTTTGCGAATGTATGTAGGTCGATTTGGACTACATTTTGAAAATAATGACTTTTATACAGGGTGTCTAATAAAAGCGTGACAAATCAAAGTTTTGTTTTTTAAATGGTACACCCTGTATATTATTGCATACTTAAATTCCCGGGTTAATTTTAGTGTGACTTTATGTATCATACATGGGACTTGTGAACCGTTTAGGTGCAAATCACAGTTTTCGGTAAAAGTAGATATCAGAAAAATTAAAATATCGCAGCAATTATAAAACTTAGAGGGCTGTAACTTTGCCTTGTCATTAAGCATGGAATTAGTCAGCTTAGGTTAGGCGGTCAAGTTTGAGTTACAATTGTACTTGAAGAAATCGGTAGATTAATTAAAAAACTTCAATCAGCGGTGACTTGACTTTTTCGAATGAAAATGCTTAATTTTTTATACAATCAAATGTGCAATTTGATAGGCTTTCTAGTGATATCGGGTTGTGAATATCAATCTCTGGTAGGTTTCCTTTAATTTCGAGATTGCAATCAAATCGATGTTTTTCAATTTCCCTACCTATAAACAAATTAGAAGGCCACGAAATATAAACAAAAACGTGTTCAGATGGAGTAAAACAACTAACTTAGAAAAAAAGACAACAAATCAAGTCTAACCAGAAACAATGGCGGTAACATGTCTAAGGTCAAAGAGAAGTACGACAGAAATGGAAAATTTTTACAGCCTACTATAGCTACTGCAATGTACTAGAGATTAAAAATTTCCAAAATCGCTAAAAACTTTGAAATGATAGCAAAACTTTCAGCGATTGTTGCCTTCAGTCTAATATCTTCAGAACGTAATTTCACATTTATTGGTATAAAACAGTAGTCATTTTCATCAAAGTCAAAAAGTAACAATACCTCTGACTGTCTGACTGTAGTCCTTTAAATTTTTCAGTATCTATTAGCAAGATTGCAAAAAAAGGAATATTGACAAATTATATTTTGGTTTTCTGCCAGGTAAATTATGTCTAGTAATTTGAGCAGATTTTTAATTAGTTCTTCATTTTCGGCGATCTTGCTTATGGGCACTGAAGAATTTGGAGAACTCCAGTCAGAGGTATCGGTAACTACTTTTTTAAATCATTGAATGTGAAATTTTATTCTGAAGCTGTTAAACTGCCAGCAACATTCGGTGATAGATTTCCTTTCATTTCAAAATTCATGGTGTTTTGTGAATTGTCAATCTTTAAAATATTGTAGTAGCTGGTATGCTGTGAAAAATATCCATTTCTTTCGTACTCCAGCTGCTTTTTGACCGTAGTGTTACCATATAATTTCTGGTTAGAATTGATTTGTTGTAAGTCATTTTTATAATTTTGTCTCTTTACTCTAGTTCGTCCGTATCTATCTGTTAAAGGATTTCTTCCATCTGAACAGTTTTTTATTTATTTTTTATCGCCGGCTAAGTTGTTTATAGGTAGGAAAATTGAAAAACACCGGTTTGACTGAAAATTTGGAATTAAATCAAACTGGATCTTTACAACCGCATATCGTTAGAAAGGCTGTCAAATTTTACATTTGACTGTAAAAAATAGGCATTCTTATTTGAAAAAATTAGGTTATATCAGATTGAAGTTTCCTTCCCACCGATTCCTCCAAGTACAAATGTAACTTTATTCAAACTCGACCGTCTAGCATAAGCTGACGCATTTCATGCTTAGTGACACGGCAAAGTCGCAGCCTTCTAAGTTTTATAATAGCTGCGATACTCAATGTTTTTCTGACATCTACTTATACCAAAAATTGTGATTTACACCTAAACGGTTTGGTTTAAGTCCCAACTGTGATACAAAAAGTCACACTCAAATTAACCCGGGAAACTAAATATGCAATAATATATAGGGTGTTCCATTTAAAAAAACAAAACTTTGATATGCACGCTTTTATTAGACACCCTTTATAAAAGTCATTATTTTTAAAATGTAGTCCAACTCATCCTACATACACTCACAAAGTACTTTTTGAATAGTGGTATGGTTTGGTCACAAAAGTCCGAGGCGTTGAGCTTGCACCCTGTATATCAGTTCATAGAAGGTTCGTGAAATTTATATCATTCAAACTTGATATTATTTATCCAGGAACAAAGAGCCTTGAAATCATTATGAAATGCTAAGCCTGGAGCATAGAAGGATTTTGCGGCAATCATACATATACAATCTTTGAAAAAGTTGATTTAGCTGTGCCTCCCCATATTACTCGCAATAATGTTACATTTAAGTCACCTAGAGCTAAAACTAATATCTATGGCACTGAAGTCTCCATTGTCATGTATGTTAAGAGCGATAATTAGACCATGTTAGTAGATGCTGTTATATATTTTTCGTTAAGTAAATTTATTTAGCATAGCAAAAAGGTTATGCTAATGAGGATATGTGTACATGAAATTAGATAGTTTTATTCTGTTACTGGTTAGATCAAATATGTTGTGATTACGAAAATGTATATTTCAATTAATTCCAGCATTGGCATACTACCACATTTTATCATTATGTGAATTATACGATTTACGAATAACGTAGTATAAAGTATTAAAAAGATTTGTTACTTTGAATGAAAATTGCATGACAAGTAAGTGCAGAAATAATAAGTGTCGTTGCATTTTCATCAATTTTGTTACCCCAATGGATTATTTGTAATAAATAAGTCTTCTTTAAAGAATATTCACTTATTTCATTGATGATCAATAAAACAATTTTTTTGCAGAAATATTATTTAAACAATTTAAACGACTAAACAAATGTACAATTTGTGAACAAATAACTTTGGTCCAGATTGACCTACCTACAATAATTTTGTTTATCCCAAATACATATAGAAATGCCAACTTTTCAGATGTGTAACAATAATTGTGTAAACTTAATAGCATAAAAGTTATTCTATTCTATAATCAAGTATAAAGTTCGAGTCTTCTTCTTTGATATTCTGCCTATAGAATTGATGTATCTTTATAGTTTTCTGTCTTATAGCATTGCAAAAAAAAGCTGCGTGGGAACTTTTTAATGAATTGTACTGAAATTTTTATCATGTATTCTGTACAAAAGGTCTAACTTTTAGTGCGATACCAGAATTCTAGATACATTTTTGCAAATTTTATTGTAAAATAGCCTTTTATCAATTTAGTCGGTTTTTTGCTATTTTCTAAAGAATAAATAGGTTTTTCAAAATTTAGAAACGGACATTTTATAGCTTAAGGCTTCTCCTTTAAGATAGTTTGTCTTAAAAGTACACAAAAGTACACTTTTCACTGGTAACCAGATTAAGACAAAATTTGCCATCTTTACGCTTTTTTTGTTCATAACTTTTATTTGCCCAAAAATCTCACGCAATAGACGGTTAGTTTTTTGTTCCTGTAGGTAAGTATGACTCAAAAAAACAGTTATATTGCTAGATGAATGTGTGTCCCCAACCATGCCTATTTTATGCTTATTTCCCTGGAGTACTATAGTTCGTTGTTGCTGTATCATCCATATTTTTATTTGATGACGCTTACACCCGTATGCACCGTAAGTCAATTGCGCGATTAGTTGCGTAAACCTGATTTAGATTACTTGTTTACTATGCACCGCAAACTGACAATTTTGACACTGTCACTGTCAAAATAATCTGGCGAACACAACCTTGCCGTATCTCCAATCTGGATTAGTTAATCTCTTGACGGTGCATGGCTAGATGCCAAAGATTAGCAAAACGCGATTAGGGAACTAGGATTAGAATCGCCAAACGGTGCATACGGGTGTAAATGTTTTACACCCGTGTAAATGTTTTACACCCGTATGCACCGTTTGGCGATTCTAATCCTAGTTCCCTAATCGCGTTTTGCTAATCTTCGGCCCCTAGCCATGCACCGTCAAGAGATTAACTAATCCAGATTGGAGAATCGGCAAGGTTGTGTTCGCAAGATTATTTTGACAGTGACAGTGTCAAAATTATCGGTTTGCGGTGCATAGTAAACAAGTAATCTAATCCAGGTTTACGTAACTAATCGCGCAATCGACTTACGGTGCATGCGGGTGTAAGTAGTAGTGTATAAGTAGGAAATAATTTATTGTTGAAGTTAACAAAATAAAAGCGTTTTGTTTCAAAGTACAGACGAGGGTATTATTTGCAGCTTGGGCATTATACTTCTTGGGAAGTAGTGTTTCAGCGGAATTACCCTGGATGCACTGCAACAACACGTGGAATACGGAAAAATGTTGGGAAACCGTTCCAGTTAATGATACGAATAAAGCAAGTACAAAGAATATAATCGAGGGTGCTAGAACTAGTAAACATACTCCTGCTTCAGAATTTTTCAAGTAAGTATATCGGACAGTATCAAAATTATAGATGCTATATATGCAGCGTAATCAGGTCATGATGCGCTGAAAAATAATTGTAAAATGTATTTGTTGCAAAATAGTAAGTATCGATTTCAATCATCGTAGAAGTTATTACCCAACTTTGACCACCCTTTAGGTACAACAGCTACAAAAAGCAGCTATCAAATACAACTGATTACATGTTGCATAATATCTAATGTAAGGGCAATGGTTTATTTACTTATTGTCAAAGAAGTTGAAACGGCAAATTGCAAAGGGTAATGATTATTTCATTAATATAATTTTCCTCAATTACATTTCGAAAAAAATTGAATCAACAAAATAAAATATTACACATGTTAACCAAAAAATGGTGTAGATTACCCATATTGAAAAATAGGTTCAACATATTATACAGGGTGGGCCAACAGGGCTAACAGTGTATGGACGGCAAATAACAGGCATACTAGAATATATTCCAAGGGGTTGGTCATGGTCGAGAGCTTCGAAGGCTACAACCTTAAATTATTTTTACTTGAATTTTGGTGTTCATATAGGGTGATCCATATAAAAGTTACATTATTTTAAATAGAACCCATATATACTATTGCATATTTGTATTCCTTGGTCAATTCTAATATGACTTTATGTATTACTCATGGGACTTAATACGAACTGTTCAGGTACAGATCGGCATTTTTGGTATAAGTAGATATCGGGAGTAAATTGAATATCGCCGAAATTATACAATCTAGGAGGCTCCGATTTTGCGGTGTCAGTAAACATTGATTGCAGCAGCTTAGGTTAGACGGCCAAATTTTAATTCTTTTAGTACCTGGAGAAATCGGTACATTGATTAAGGAAACTTCCATCTTAGCTAACTTAATTTTTTCAAATAGGAATTCCCAATTTTTTATACCATCAATTGTAAATTTTTAATTTTATAGCCTTTCCTACGATAGACGATTGTCGATACCAATCTCTTGTAATTTTCTTTTTATTCGAAATTTTCAGTCAAATCGGCGTTTTTCAATGCTGCTACCTATAAGCAACCTAGCAGGCTATGAAAAATAATGAAAAACCAGTTAAGATGGAAGAAAGCCACCAACTTAGCAGAAAGATTCAATCAAGCCAGCGTAACAGCACAAGATTATAAAAATTTCATATCAACATATAAGCGCCATCTAGAAACAAAAGCGGTAACATATCTAAGGTCAAATAGAAGCTAGAGTACGATTGAAATGGTTATTTTTCCATGCCCATTTGATAGTATAAAGAAAATATTCCTGTTAAAAAGTTAGCAAATGTTGAAGTTTCCTTAACGAACACAGTGAAAAAGTGAAAAATGAATATTTTTGCAACAATTGCTCCATAGATGTTGAATCGAGTTCAATCTTCCTTATGTCGAAGAGTTCAAATGTGCTAGAAACAAGGTGGTCGGCATTTTTAACACCTACTGTAGTGTTGTAGTGGTGTTTATTCCATGTATTTTTTCTGCCAAATAAATTATATTTATTCTATAATTTAACTGATTTTGGTAGAATTTTCATTTTCTGCAATGTTCCTGATAAGTACTAAATATATTAAGGGCTCCATTCAGAGGAGCCGTTACTTTTGAATTAAACGCGAAATTTCATTATGAAGATATACGACTGCTAGTAACAATTGCTGGTAGTTTTCCTTTGATTTCAAAATTTTCAATCATTTTGCGCATTTTTAAATCTTTAGTACATTTCACTACCTAGTGGGCTGCGAAATATAGCTAGGTATTTCTGTCATACTCTAGCAAGAGATTATCGACAACTGTATATCATGTAACAGGCAGACAGACCGACGAAATATTGACGTGCATTTTCATTATGTAGGTATTAAAAAACGCCCAAAAAGCGTATTACCTCAAAATCGAAAATTTTCGCGATCACAATATTCCCCTCACCGATCGTTGTGGGAAATAAAACGTAACTTTTTAAATTTTTGAGCACCCAATATACAAACAGTCATCATGGCTTTCAATTATAATTTAGGTATTCGATAGTAGATTCATCGTTATGTTATTTTAGGTTACCATATTCATGGCGTTTACTGAACTCCGCGGTTTGAGACTATTCTTCTTCTGTGTCTTGGGCATCGACTGCTCTGGTCATTAGCCTCGTGTTCTGTGTAGGCTTTGTTAATGTTTCCTGGCGCCACTTAGGAACAGTACTGTTAATTAGAAGCCAACAGTGAAGGCTCAGGTGGGGATTCTTCGCTGAGCTTTTTTTATTGATATTTATTTTTGATTGAAAAACCTAGAAATAAATGTCCGCCTCTCACGAGAATCGAACCCGGGACCTTTCGGTCCACGAGCCCTCGACTCTAACCACTGAGCCAACCCACCCCCGTTTTGAGACTATTATTAGTATTATTACTATTATTATATCTAAAGACAAAAAGATGCAGCCTGGGCTCCGACATACCGCGCTGCTGTTTCATTACCCAGTGACTACTCCTCACACCGTCAGGTGAGCAATCACTGGGTCCACGAATGCGCCCCAAGTAGACGAAGGGACCCTAGGATGACTACCTTCTGAATTCTGGCGGCTAAGATGTGCGCCGCCGCACGTGCTGCGCATTTTGCGCAGTTAGAGCGTATTCCTCATACCACCTAGGGATTCAATGACCATAACCAGCAGATTTACAATGTAGTCTGGCCTGAGCCTGCGAAGTTGTCCGAGCAACTCCTGATATTTGGTCCGCTATTCCTCCTCCTTAGAGACGCTGTTCACCTCGGCAGGTGCAGAAAACTCTATAACGAACGTCGTCTTCTGTTGGTAGTCGAGAAAGGACTATGGCGGGTTTGTTTGACTGTACAGGCTATTATTATATTATCCATAAACTTTGAAAAGTAACTACAATTTTAGAGTTTGAGGGAGTTTTTTCATATTTGAGATACTTTATACAGTAATGCACGCCTACCAGTTTTCCGATGAGCTACAGACTCGTATGCTACTACCATGTGGTACCTATATACATATACATGCTGGTTGGGGTTAACCTTATATTTTCAACAAAGGGAATACAAACTACTTCGTACCTCTTTCTTGGTAGAATGTAGTCACTTAAAAAGTGGAAATGTTAAGAGTTGACCGTTTCACTTCCCACACCGATATGTGAGAGGAGTATTATGATTGCAAAAAATTTCTATTTTTATACACCTGTTGGACGCTTTCAGATATTTACATGACGAAAGTCCACGTAATTTATTTTCGTCGGTCTGTCTGTCTGGCCCGCTGAGAGGAAAATCGTGGAGATTTCAGTGACCGAAGGGCCTTGCATAACAACAAGATCTGAACCGGGTGTGCCAAATGGAAGCGAAAATCCAGTTGGTTCTCCGGAATCCCATTTGAGATGGCATATAGGGCGGCTGGGAGACCGTTTACGCGCCGCCTGCGCCAAATAGCGCGAGAGCTAAGGCGCGACCATCACAAGCTCAGTCAAGCGGTACTGGTTGTTGTTACGCAACATTGTCTTGACAGTTTACGGATGCTAATCGCTGCTACAATGACTAGTGATGCGGGCGAGAGGTCTAGAAGAAAACAGAATGTTATCTGAAAGTCCTTCTCGTCTTTTCCAACAGTGACCACCAGGCATAGAGTAGCTGCCAACAGGAGGCCTTTTGTAGGAGGACTTCTAACCTAAATATACTGCGATAAACATGAAATAAATTATTCTTGGCGTTGTAAGATGTTCAAAGAATTTCATAGCTCATGGCCCGAACGGCATAACCCTACTGGTTGAAGAAGATTCCAAGTTGCCACCGACAACTAAATCAGGAGCAGTCAGTTCCGACTTGGTTTGTCAAGGGTCGAACTCACGCCCGGATCAACCATGGAGCTAAAGGGGCTGGAGTCCCGGGCCCCGCGGTTTAGTGGGGCTCCGCAAGGGCTATATTATTTACATGTTATTCATAGAGGGCCCCTTAAAACTATAATAGTCCCGGGCCCCATAAAAGCTCAATCCAGCGTTGGTTGAACCGTGGTTGTTCCGAAGACCAGAGGTCTGTCTGATCCCAAATACTACAAGCCAATAACGTGTTCGAACGCGTGTTACAAGTTATTTACCTGAATCTTGTACATGCGTACCCTTAAAGCTGTAAATTCCGTATTTCTCAGCATATATAAACAAAGAGGGTCTAAGAAAGGAGTTGCTGGTTGCAGGAATAACCTATTGGTTGACCGATGTGTCACACGGGTATCCGTGCACTGTTATGCGAAACGTTTTTATACCCTGGATCAATTATCGGAAGGCATTCGACACTACGTCTCACGAACTGATTGCGTAGCTGCGGCTGTTGGAATATATTTCGGTAGAGGATCAAATAATGGGATGCATCAAACAACTTATGTCACTCTAAAACCCGGTTCACTATAACACTAGGTGAACCTGGCTTTGGACAAAGTTGGTATCATTTAAAAGAGGCGATTTGTTTTATATAAATGATCTGAAACTCTATGCCCTCGAACGACGTGATTTATAGCAGTCACTGAGGGTAATGTAGGAGCACAGTCAAGCTATTGAAATAACGTTCAGGGCAGACAAATTTGCCATGGTTCATCTCAAAAGAGGACGTTGCGGAGATAGTGGGGTCGAGGAGCAGCTGGTGGATGGGAGCATCTTGTGACAACTGCATCCTGGAGATACTTATACCTACCTTGGAGTGGCGCAGCGTCATGTCCAGGATTCAAATTGGTCAAATATTGCCTCCGCCGCGAGTATTACTACCGACTCCGGCAGATCTGATCATCAGAACTGTCCGGAAGAACAAAGTTGCTGCCACAAATATGCTTGCGGTTAAATTGGTACAAAACTTTGGTGCCATCCACTGGACAGTGGAAGAGCTGTGATAATTCGACACAAAGACCAGAAAAATGAATGTGGAGATAAGTCTGAATTGTAGGTCCTCCGCCCTGCGAATTTACATTCCATGATACCTAGGAGGACGTAGACTATTGAATCTGCGTCTGCACAACAGAGTAGTACTAGCCACTGCCTGCTATGTTACCAGGAACACCGATCTCCTAATCCGCTTTGTGCGAGAGCATGATAATGAGAGGAAAGAAGCCTTCATTTTCAGAGCAACAACACGGGCAGCACGCTCGACTTCACGCGGAGGTGTCAGCAGTCCGGGGCGGAACAACTAAAAACCCATATTAAAGCTGCCGAAGTCCAATTTCTTTTAATACTTCAGAAAGCCAACGCATGGAATCTTCTACAAACAGATAGAAGAGCATGGTTTGTCTGAACAGTTGACCTTCCTTCCTAAGTAGTAGTAGTAGTTTTTTTTATTATAGAGGGTTGAGGAAATCGGCTTGATCGCAAGGACAGAAGCTCTCGCACACCCGAAGGTGCGAGAGAGAGTCTGCCCGCCCGGCGCTGAACCAGCTTAAGTCCTCTGATTGCATGTCCAACGGACGCGAACGCGTCCATCCGACATGCCACCTCGGCCCGACCGGCTAAAACCCGTTCCCTCTTTTCTTACCTTCAAGCCCTCCTACCACTCATTGTTGATATCACCACTTCTACGTTCCTCGCTTTCTTTGGTGCTCAGAATTTTCCTTACCATGCAGTGGATGGTCTTTTAATAAACTTTATGGGAGATCATCAATCTCACCATGTTATCTGCCTTCAGATCTTCAGGTAGGTTTGCAGAGGCTTCTTGTTTGTATGACACCTCTAGCACTCGAAGAGCGTATGTTCCGCCGTGTCGGGCTGTCCGCAATGGCGACACTGGTCATCAATAGCTCTTCCTACCCTTTTCCGATATACGCGGAACGGGCCATGTGCCGTCAGAGCCTGCGTCAGAAAATAGCAGGTAGTCCGGTGCTCGCAGTTTACCCAATCTCCTACTGATAGTATCAGTCTTTTCGTCCACTGCGCAACATCGTCGTTTGAGACCATATCTGCTGCCACTTCACTATGGTCCGTTGTCGGCAGTCCCTCCGCCTCGTCTCTGCGTCTCCTTGTGAGACGTAAATGTCTCGTCTCTCCTCAGCTAGCAGATGCAATGGTGGTATCCCTTCCACCACTTGCAAAGCTTTACTCGATACTGTGCGGTAGACACTGGCTACCCTCAGCAGTGACTTCCTTTGCAGCCTGTCCAGCTCGCGCTGATGTTTTTTCCCTTTGAGTGCCCTGTGCCAAACTGGCGCTCCGTAAAGGACAATCGACTGGACGATTCCGTTCAGGAGTGCTCTCTTTCTACTGCTGGGTCCCCCAATATTTGGCATCAGTCTAGAGACCACGACTATTCTAGCTTCTGCCTTCCGGGTTGACTTCTTAATGTGGTCTGAGAAGCACCTCTCGTTGTCTATGTAGACTCCCAAGTACCTCACTGACTTACTGGGAATTATCAGCTTGCCTCTAAGATGGAAGTTCACGTCCTTCCGCTTTATCTTATATCCGCGTAGTATCATTGCCTCAGTCTTTTCTGGAGCAAAATCTAGGTGATGGTCACCTATCCAGTCGTCTATCTTTTGCAAGGCCCGGTTCACCTTGTATGATAGAGACACCTCGTCCTTAGCTGTCGCGACTAAAGCTAAGTCATCTGCGAAGCCTATCGTTCTAACGCTACCGGGTAGCGGTAGCTTCAATATCCCATCGTACAGGATATTCCAGAGGGTTGGTCCTAGTGCCAACCCTTGTGGAACCCCGGTAGACATAGGCAGAACTACTTTGGATATAGATATGGTCCTGTCCTCGAAATAGCTGCTTATTATATTACGAAGATATTTCGAGATATTCCGCCTTCGCAATTCACTCACTATGATGCCCCAGGAAGCAGTAGTGATAGCATTCCTGACGTCGAGGGTAACTAGTGTGCACCATTTATCCCTGGACTTTTCTACTATGTCCATCACTGTCTCAAGGACGTCGATGGTAGACTTGCCTGTACGAAAGCCGAACTGGTACTCCGAGGGGCCTTCTCCTTTGTCTATTTCTTTCTGTAGCCTCTGACGGATCATTATCTCGAACAGCTTACCTATAGAGTCCAGTAGACATATAGGTCTGTGTGAGACGATGTAAGCCTAGGAGGTTTATCGCCTTTACCGAGCAATATCACCTTGGCTCTTTTCCAGGCCTCTGGAAAGGTTTGCGTCTTGAGCAGCCCATTTAACAGATTTAGCAGTAAAACGGGAACAGAGTCGACTATTCCCTTTATGACCTCCAGGGGTATGTTATCCGGGCCGGGTGCCTTTCCTGCTTTTAATCTAGCCGCTGCATCTTTCAGTTCCTCCAAGCTGAACAAGATGACATTCTCGTCTGGGCTTTCTTTCTCCCACGTGTCCTGTCTGGTTGGAAACAGTTCACGTGCGATCTCCACTTTCATATCGTCGCATAATGCATATGCCGGTGTATTTCCTAGCAGCTGTTTGGTGGCTATACGGTAGCCTTCGCCCCAGTTGTCATTCTCTAGGCTATCGCATGGCTTCCTCCGGTGATCCTTCTTAGGAAAGTAGATGAGTTTTGCAAGCTTTTTCTTTATCAATTTATAGGCATCGTGAAGCTCTGGTATGATTTGCTCTGACCTTGGGTCCTTTCGCTGCATGTGCACTAGTTTCCGTCGTGCTGCAATGCAGTTGGCGCTTTCTTCTTCGATTTCAGAGTACCACCATGCTTCATGACGGATTCATGGCGGAGGTATACAGGCTTTCTGTGATTGGCTCTGTGGAGTCTATGGATTCCAGCCGGGAAGACAGATTTTCCTTGAACTTCTCTATGTTCACATAGGGTTTGTCCCGACCCCTTTACTGGCTTCGATGTCCCTTCAGTGTTCTTTTCGAAATATATGAACCTGTGGTCGCTTAAGGTTTCGGCCTCTAGGACCTGCCAGTTGGATATACTCCTTACGAGATCCTGTGAAGCAATCGTGACGTCGATGTACGACTAGGAATTCCTTCTGCAGACAGTTGGAAGGAGACCGTCGTTTACCACAACCATGTTCGTTGCCGCTAGCTATTGGCACAGTACTCTTCCTCTTCTGTCAGTACTTGGTGACCCCCACTCTGTTGCTTTAGCACTAAAGTCTCCGAGTATTATAGCTTTCCCTCTCTTACCAGCTACATCTTCCCAAAGCGTCTCCATGTAGCGCTCGTACTCGTCGAACTGAATGTTGGGTGAACAGTAACAACAGTAGACGTTTATTTTCTCCAACTGGATTCTGATGTATTCGCTCTTCTTCTCCATGGTTTTGACTGGAATGTTCCTGTTGTGAAAATACGCTGCAACGTCGTAATTTAGGTCGCCATTTCGGTTGCGAACATGTCTTGCGGTTTGGTTCCGAAGTTAGGAGAAGATCTATGCCTCTCTCCATGCAGAGTGCATGCGCCATATCATGCGCAGCACGAGACCTGTTAAGGTTGATTTGAAGGATCTTAAGCATGATGAGTTGTATTTACTGTCTTACACACCATTTGTTCTGCCTTGGATGCAGATGCTGCCTTCGTTCGAGTTTTCTGCTTCTGAAGGCTCCTCAACGTGTTTCGGTAGAAGGGAGAAGCATAGAAACCTGCCCTGTGTCCACCTTTTGAGCATAGTGGACAGTAGGCTTGCTCCTTAAAGTCCACCTTTTTGTGTCCCTCTTTGCCGCAGTTCAAACATAGTTTTGCCCTGTCGGCGCCTCTATCTACTCCCAGCACTTCTTACACCTGTCCATGGATACACGTCCCTGGACACTGCACATCACGATACCTACTTTGACGCGTCCTCTATCGGTTCGCCAAACTTTCCGGCGCCATAGCCGTTGCGACTTGGTTGTCGTGCCTCGTTGGTCTCAAGGATTTGACAACGACCTCTTTGTATGGATCTTGAACGACTTGTCGAAGTGTTCTTTCCGCCTCTTCAGCCGTCGTGACGCCATCTAGGCCTCTCATGTGCAGTGCGACTCGTCCGCTATTCCTAGTAGATATTCCTAACACGTTGAGTCTTCCTATAGCGTCCTTGAGCTGCTCAGCCCCTCCACCATCTTTTGGCACTGTTAGAAGCAGTTCGCCTTGTCTGGCCTTTCTTACATTACTAATCGTAGCGCCTAGATCCTTATTTTTTTGCCTCTTCTTTTACCTTCGGGAGTAGCTCCGCATAGCTGACGCCTTTTGCTGTGACTATGCCGGCTTCTGTGCTTCGTTCTTTCCGCACCTTCGGCTGCCTCTCACTGTCCGACACTCTCACTGTCTCCAGTTTTTGGTGGGTGCCTGTTTTGTTTGGCGGAAGGTACAGCTTTACTTCCAAATTTGTACCTGCGAATATGAATTCTAGGAGTTTTTTCAGTCTCTCCTTTTTGTCCAGGTCTGGTATTGGGACCGCGATGCCTAACCTGTCTTGTCTTATGGCACACTCCCTCAGCTGTACAAAGTTGGAGAACGTTTTCTGTTGGTGCTCTTCCAGCAGCACTTTGTGGACATAGGGCTCGCTTTGTTCTCTTTGTCCTTTGCTGTTCACAATAGTGGTTTCGCACCTTAAGAAACAGAATCCTTCTGTGCCTTCCGCCTCAACACCCAGGTGTTCTATTTCTGGGTATCTCAGCTTAAACAGCTTGCTGATCTCTCTGTCATAAGGCTGGCCCGTCTCTCTACACAGCACTAGGTCATTTTTGTCGAGAGTTCCTTATACTGGATTCCCTTCGACTTCTTGTACTTTTTAATACGTTTCGAGAGGCCATTTCTTCTCCGCCAATTTCAAAAAGGCATCGAAGTTGTCGCGTTGCTTCATTATAGCGTCGCTTATTTTGGCTGCTATTTCTGCTTCACCCTTTTCCTTGTTGTTCCAGGGGCTCTCTGTCTGGCAACCGCTACTGATGAATTACGCCACTTCTGTTTGCGTCTCATGGTTAGTTTTCTCCAGAGGTTGTTTAATTGGATCAGCAGATGCATCAGCGCCCTTTAGCTTATCCACTAGCCTAGCTACCTCTTCGATACCTCTTTTTATGGACGTCTTACTGTTTGCATTGATTTTGATGGCCGATTTTAGATCATCAAAGAGTCTTTTCATGATGGGAGATACAGCACTGTCTTGCTTCCCTTGGAGTTCTTCCAGTCTTTTGTGCTTGGCGATGCCAACCGAGCGCTGTCTGCACGAAGTCAGCGTCGGCACGACGAGAGCCCCTACGCTCCGAAGGCCAGGGTCCTCTTCGGTCTCCACATGATCCGCGGGCTATATTTACTATTGCCTACCCAGAAGGGCGAGGGGAACTCCTCTCGGTATTTCACTAGTCAAGAGTCACCTCACCCATCTGGGGACACCCAATCAGCCATCGGGGCACGCCAGATAGGTCGTGGACAGACCTCCGACGAAGCCTCTGTCACATGATTTGGGCCGCGCCTGCCTCATGTGTGGGAAATCTCGCCGCTGGTAAGTAGTAGTAGTGGGTTGAAGTCTGAGAGAGAGGCCTATATAATGGATTGTCAAGATGGTGTCATTAATACCTTAGTATATCGTAGCAGGATTATGGGCATGGATGCGCCCAATATCCGTTGTAGAGCTTACCTGCAGGCGGCAGAGGCCCTTACGCTCCTCTTGTCGGCGTGTAAGGTGTACGCTGGTACTGCCTACTTTCATTGGCACAACGTAGCTCTACGAGTGCTATACTACCATTTAAGCATTCATACAATATTGATGAGACCTCTGTTCTGCCATACGCTCCAGGGGACATAGAGTCCATGGTGGAGAACAAGAGGTGCCGAACTTACTGGAACTACTTGTTCTCCACGCTGCAGCTTATACAAGCAAATAAGCCCGACCTAATCCTCCTCGATCACCAACAGAAGGGGATGTTCGTTATGTTATTGAGTTATCGGTGCCTGCCGAGACGAACATCGTCTCTATGGAGCAGCCAGTGGCGCTTCTAGGAAGTTTGTCTGGGGGGGGTAGTTACTCAATGGACAATGCAGTGAGCGCCGCCAAGGAGACCGGGGGGGGGGGGGGTACAATAAACATCTTGTCAAATGAAGATATAATACGGTAAGAGATGAATATTTATGAAATTAAAATTTTTCAGCCGCAAAGATCAAATTAAGCATTACACAGGTATTTTCCATTTTGTTATTATAAGGAAAATTAACAAACCAAAACACATTTATTATAAATAATGTAAACAGAAAAATATATTTAAAGCAATAAACATAAACAGTTAAATTCCAATGCATCTTATTGCATCTGATTTTTAATTAGTCAGTTTTGTTCCGTGTTCTGGGGGGGGTAATTACCCCCTCTACCCCCCCCTTGGAAGCGCCCTTGGGAGCAGCAAAAGCGGATCAGGAGCTTCTCGGATAACTTCGTAGGTTTTGGCCGGTCTACACTGTGAGTCTACTAGTAATGATCATTGGATACCTAGGTGGTATAGGAGGACTACTATACTGCGCAAAATGCCGATGTGCCATGCGGCGGCGCACATCTTGAGCACCAGAATGCAGAAGGTAGTCATCCATGGGTCCCTTCATCTACTTAGGACACATGATTTGCAGACCCAGTGATTGCTTGCCTCGCAGTGTGAGGAGTATGGCTCACCCGACACTTGCTACTAAAATCGCGCACTACAAGCGGGACAAAACTGGACTCACAATAAGCTTCGGTTAACGTGCGAGGACCAGAAGTCCACCCTAAACAACCATACTCTCCCCAATCTAACGAGATAATAAACTTTAATCTATCGTTGACATCTGGACCTAGTGGAAGGTTCTTTCTGACCGAATCTTGATCATATATATATATATTTTTAGTGATATCATTTTTCAGTCGAGCCGTTTTGGAAATGCAAGCAAGTAATGGACTTCACGAAATGGGCTATCCGAAATGGCAGTTGGTCGTTTGTTTGATGTTGATATACTGCATGTTATATATTTCTTTGTTTAAAGGTGTGAAATCCTCAGGTAAGTTATGAATATTGTATTCAATACCTAAAACCCTTTATAATTAAGACCTAGGTGTAAAACAAAACCGAATGCAATTAGCAAATGCCGCCTTGCAATTTAAAAAAAAACTACTTTTGTAGTGATACCTATTTTAAATAAAAAAAAAATATTTAAAATAGTATAGAAAGGCCCCCAAACAAAATTTTGATCTAAAAACAGAATTCCTTTAAGCAAATAGAAATATTATAGTATTAGGCCTTATAGTTGACACATAACTTGGAGGTAAAAAATGTATTTGGTAGCAGGTTGTTGGTCACCAAATATGAATTTTCTACGCGAACTTCAGTAACTAAATACGCACGTAGTGATGCCCTACGCTGCATAAACATTGTTTGTGCCCCTATTTGCTCATATGGTTATCGTCTGTACGTAAATTCTCAAATCACGTATCGTAGGTGTAATATTTCAAATATCGAAAAGTAATTAAAATATATTTAGAAAACACTTTTCTTGAAATTGTAATAATTTTAGTGTAGCACTACTTTCCAGAACGGGTATGCAAGCAGATAATAACAAGCACGTACCATTTTATACGTCCACATTAGTATCTGTAAATAATACGTAATGGAGAAAACAATTATACAGCTTAAGAGGATTAGGGGTGCAATGTGATCCAGAATTTATGAATAGATGTATTCTCAAAAAATATAGTCTTTGAAATTATAGACTAAAAAAAATTTACAATCTCCAGACACCGTACTTTGAAGTTTTCAGATTTATACTTAGCTTTATTATTCTGCAGCCTATAATTATTTTTAGGTAAAGTTGTATGGGTCACAGCAACAATGCCATATGTTGTACTGACTATACTTCTGATTAGAGGACTTATGTTGCCTGGAGCGATTTCTGGGATATCTTATTATCTACAACCTGAATTATCAAAGTTGAAAGAAACGCAGGTAAGAAAAACATTACGTCAAGCAGATTTATGAAAAATACTCAAAGACCTAAAAGTAGGTATTCTGAAATGTAAAAAAACCTTAGCTGTTTCTGAAGTGGTCCAAAATGTGGAGGCAAGCTGTAACGTAATTTCTAAAACTGATCCTGTGGTTTCGTCGCCTATTCTTCGTGCTTCACTGGCCCATAACTGAACCACACCTGTTTTATTTTGTTTTGTATTATTATCTGTAATGGGTGTAAACCTATTGATAATGAACATACAGGGTGGGCCAATAGTGCGTGGACGGAGGATTGTGCGCTTACTGAAAAATATTTCAAAAATCTGTCACTTGATCATGGTAGGGACCTTTGAGGGCTATAACGTGAAAATATTTTCACTTAAATTTTGACGTTTATACAGGGTGATCCATATCAAACTTACATTTTTTTGAATGGAACCCCCTATATATTATTGCATATTTGGATTCCTTGGTTAATTCTAGTGTGACTTTATGTATCACACATGCCAGCAGGCTATGAAAGATAAACAAAAGCTCGTTAATATGGAAGAAACCAACTAACTTAGTAGAAAGATGCAAACTAACTAGAGCAACGAGGCAAGATTATGAAAATTCCTTACAACATATTAGCTCTAACCAGAAACAATAGCGGTAACAAGAACGCTCATTTTTCACAGCCTACTAGCTATTAGCCAATTTCCAAAGTCAGTAAAAAAATATTGAATCAAAGAAAACTACTAGTGATTGTTGCTGGCAGTAGAATATCTATGTCTTCTGAATAAATTTTCACATTTAATGCTATAAAAAAGTAGCCATTTCCGTAAGTCAAAAGTAATGATATACCTCTGAGTGGAACCCTTCAAATTCTTCAGTAGGTACTTCTAATGATTAGCAAAATCGCGGAAAATGAAACTTGATTTGCAGTCTGTTTGAATTGTAAAAGATAATTTAGTTTGCAGAAAACTACATGAAATAAACACAATTACAACGTAATTAAAAAATTCTAGCAATTATTTCAATAGATGTTCAGAATGCTCCAGTTGGAGATATCTTTGCTTTTGACTTAACTAAACGAAAATGACTAAATTTTGTATCCCATTAAATGTGAAATTTCATTCTAAATATGTTAGACAGTAACCAAAAATCGCTAGTGGTTTTCCTTATGTTTCAAAAATTTTAATCGCTTTAGAAAGTTGTCAAGCTCTAGTAGACCTCAATAGCTAGTAGGCTGTGGAAAACAAACACTTCTGTCATAGCCCAGCTACTCATTGACATTAGATATCTTGCGGCTGGTGTATCCGGTTAGAGCTAATATGTTGTAAGGATTTTTCATAATCTTGCCTCGTTGCTCCAGTTAGTTTGCATCTTTCTACTAAGTTAGTTGGTTTCTTCCATATTAACGAGCTTTTGTTTATTTTTCATGGCCTGCTAGGTTGCTTGCACGCAGGAAAATTGAAAAACACCGATTTGACAGAAAATTTGAAATAAAATGAAAACCAAAAGAGATTGATATCGAGAATGCTATATCGTTAGAAAGGTAATCAAATTTTACATTTGATTCTTTAAACTAAAATAGGCATTACCATTTGAAAAAATAAAGTTATCTGTGATTGAAGTTTCCTTAATTAATCAACTGATTTCTCCAAGTGCAAAAAGAATTCAAATTTAGCCCTATGACCTAAGGTGACGCATTTCATGCTTAGTCGTACTGCAAAGTCACGACCTTCTAACTTTTATAGTCGCTGCGATATTCATTTTTTTCTGATACCTACTTATGCCAAAAATGGTGATTTGCGCCTAAACGGTTCGTCTAAAGTTCCATGTGTGATACATAAGGTCACTCTAGAATTAACCAAGGAATCCAAATATGCAATAATATATAGGGAGTTCCATTAAAAAATGTAAGTTTGATATGAATCACCCTGTATAAGCGTCAAAATTTGAGTAAAGATATTTTTGCGTTATAGCCCTTGAGGGTCCCTACCATGATCAAGTGACAGATTTTTAAAATATTGTTTAGTAAGCCCACAATCCTCCGTCCACGCACTATTGGCCCACCCTGTATATCTATCTAATGTGCGCGCCATTGTACTGGATGCACTGTATCACTGTATTTCAAATTTTGCTCAGTTCTCCAAAATATTAGGAGCTCATTGTCTGAAACTTCTGAGAGTGGTGACTATTTACTCTTGGATAATATTATCTTCAACAGTGGTAGGGGAGAAGCGTAAACTTTATGCTTTACATAGCCGGTATAGCCCCATAGAAAAAATCGGGTCGGAACATGAGATCTAGCTAGTCATTAGATTTATGATCACCCTTCGATCCACCGTCTCTACTCTTTTAAGTAAATTATTTTTTAGAAATTGTAAGTATCTTCTTCTCTTGAGTTGACCATCAATAAAGTAAGGATCAGTAATTGATATGTTTGTTGACATTCTACGCTGAGAGTATGGAAATGATGATAATTTTCTGAAACATAATAATGAAAATTGTTTGTGTAAGGAAATGCATTTTTATGGAATGTCGCTTCATCTGTAAACAAAATTTACTTAATGTCTCAATTTTTCCCAATTTTCTTTCCAATAATTCTTGGTGTAACATTTGAAAGGATGATACCTATGTTTTCCTGAAATCCTCCGAACTGACGTTCTGTCTGTTGCTCGACTCACATCTCTTGTGCTAGAGGGGAACCTTGAACTAGTTGCTTCTGTAATGACTATACTAAGGAACGAATTCTGTTACATATAACAAGTCTTCCGATCGAGGAAAAAAATCTTGTGATTGGAAAAGCGTTGCGAATATGCTCTTGACGCCTACAATGCCTTTTCCTGACATTCTTCAAGGACAAATATTAAGTCTATATTTCTTCGTCACTTAGGTATTTTAACTCGCAGACACCACTACTCATTTGCCAACATTTCAAAATTTTATCAACGTGGTGTTTCTCCAATGACAGGTTGAACTCTAACAAAATAGTAAAAAACAAGCGGAGTACGACATTTTCTATAGCCTCCTTGACCTTGGGCGATTAATTTATTTTGGTTTTACAAAGACCAGGAGATGCACCACATTATTTTAAAATAGTAATATTTTATTATTAATATAATGTAAAGTCATTGTAAAATAGGACTGTGTACCTACATTTAAATCAATTGCCGCACATTTGTTGAGTTACTGAAGAAATTATTATAGGTATTCCGATTTTCTTCGCAACGTATGGCGAGAAAATTCAATTTTACATCGAATTACGCACACATCATTATCGGTGCTAACTAAAAATTTGAAGATTCTCAATCCCTACACCATCTCCATGAAAAAAGTAGACAACAATCGGGGACCTTATTTGAAACATCTGAAAAAGTTTGAGCGATTTTGAAATCCCTCATTTTCTAGTAGTAGTTTCTGAGTTACATGTTATAGGGTTATAATATGGTCTAAAAAGCATAGGATATCACTAAAGTCAATTTTCTAGCGCATTGTAGAGCATTTTGTCGATAGAACAAATTTCTGGGTTTCCAAGCCCCCCATCCGCCACACCACCCTGATTTTCGCCCCTTCCAAAAACAAATATGGATAAAAATCAGGAACTCCTGAAACGCCTCAATACGAAGTTAGGCGTGATTCTGACAATTTTTTGCTTTCTACCAATTTTTTCACCAATACACCTATTTTCAAAATTATTATTACCTACCTGTGGACCCTACACGAGGCAATGATTGGAAAAGCTTTTCACGGTTATTCTCCGAACAGGACATATTCCTGCTCACTTATAAGCAAACAAAAATCAGCGCAATACCAAAAACAAAACAAATGACAGGCCAGAAATCTAACGCCCCATAGCCTTATTAGGTATGGTTTATAAACTATTAGAAAGACTGCTCCTCAATAGAATCAGCGAAAAGGTTAGGTTAGACATCGTCCCCGTTGATCAAGCAGCTGCCGTATATATAGACTCGTGATACCGTTTGGAGGCAGGAACTAATATATACATAAATTGGCTCGCCTCATTCCCTGTACAAGAATGACCAACCTCTTAATAATATGCTGTCAAATAGAACATTCCTAGTGATTATGGGGAAAACAGGAGCAAAACGATTAAACTTAATGACGGTCTTCCACAGAGCTCAGTCTTGCCCCTATACTCTTCAGCCTGTACATCGCTAAGATGCTCAAACCGAATCACGTAACTTTGGCTATGCAGAGGACTGGACTTTGGCAACGGGACACAAGAAGATGGAGATTGCTGAGGATATCCTTGTCAGAGACGTAGCAATCATCAGCGAATACTTAAAAAAATGGAGTCTCCAAACAAGTACTGCAAAAACAAAGGCCTATCATCTAAACAATAAGATATAAAAGAGAGAATTGAGAGTGTTCAACGATGACAAATTACTCACACTCACAACAAACATCCTAAATATCTCGGTGTTACTCTGGACAGGACGCTAACATTTTAAGAGCATCTGACAAAAGAACGGCAGCAAAATCCTGAACAAGTAATAACACAATACAGAGTCTTTGTAATACATTTTGGGGCTCTTCAGCATCTATTCTGAGATCGTCTGCGCATCATAATAATATATCAGATATCCAGACAAATAGACTCGGATCGAGACGCCCCGGATTGAAGACTGCTCATGTGCTCCACCAAAACAACTTTGAATTTAATGGGCGATGGAGAGAGAAGTGGAAACAGGAAATGGCTCCAATGTATCACGACATGCAAGACACACCTCACACAGGTGGGGCAAATTTCCTTAAGCCACATGCGATTGTGGAGCCGACAGGCAGATCATCAGACACATAGCGCAAGACAGGCAATTCAAAAGATTTCCTGATGGCAGCACAGGAGGCAATTGATTATATGTCAAGACTGGATATCTGTCTGTGAATTGCTGTAGCCTACATATCTGTATTTGTATTTAGTTGATAAACAAGGTCCACATATAAAATTTATGTATATTCATATGTAACCTATCATTATCATTATAATATGTGCTGTGTTGTAAGTCATACGCTAAATAAAATGAATGTAGTTTCTGCAACTCCTTTGTTAGTATTCTTTTAACAAATGTTTTTTTACAGGTGTGGGTAGATGCTGCTGTCCAAATATTCTATTCAGTGGGAGCAGGTTTTGGAGTTCACTTAGCGTACGCCAGTTATAATACATTCCATAATAACTGTTACAGGTAATTCTCCTTTAGAAACATTACTTTATACCAGGGTTCTTTAGAAAATACTGACTCTGAAACGTAAATCATATTGCCTTTTACAGTACAACCACTAGCCAAACCGATTTTTTTCCAAGCCCGACACGTGCTTCTTTAACCTAATTTTTAACTCCAATATAACTATATTACGTGCACAGACATGTCAGATCATCATCATCATCATCATCATAGTCACAATGTCTTAACAGACATGTTGTGAACTCGTAAAATGCATTAAGTCGGAGCTAGAGTATTGCCGACACGAATATTATCAATACTTTTGAGAACTGTCAGTTCAGTGGCGCTCTTGATACTCATATCCAGCAACTGTTTCGTCGTATTCACCCAGCGTGTAGGGGAACGGCCACGGCGCCGGCCACTCGGGGCGTGACCCTGAACTACAAGTTTCTCCATATTATCGCTTCTGTGTACATGTCCGAAGAATGTAAGCATTCTCGTCGACATAATGGAGGATAGTATCTTTGGATGATCGAGCTCATCCAGTATGAAAACGTTAGTTCGATGGGCGGTATAAGGAACTTTCAGCATTCTCCTCCACGCTCACATTTCAAAAGCATTTAAGCATAGTATGTGAGCTCGATCTGCCTTTTTAACAGTCCAAGTTTCCGAGGCATCCAAAAATATGGAGAACACAAGAGACTGAATGTTGAATGCGCCGTCGAATCTCATTTTCACAGCTACCCGAATTGTTGATCAAAGAACCGAGGTACACAAAACTTTGAACTACTTCACGGCCTACTGACTTTATTGCTTGATGATTATCGTGCTCTCTATGTATGATCATAACCTTGGTCTTGTTGTAG
This sequence comes from Callosobruchus maculatus, assembly GCA_951848785.1. Classification (NCBI taxonomy): domain Eukaryota; kingdom Metazoa; phylum Arthropoda; class Insecta; order Coleoptera; family Chrysomelidae; genus Callosobruchus; species Callosobruchus maculatus. Next base: position 749,464 of record CATOUR010000010.1, on the reverse strand, counting down.
TTAATACCAAGACCATATGCTGCACTGTGTTGTTCTAAGATGTTTAATAGAGCTGCTAGTTCTTCTTGAGAAGCAGCAATAAGGGTTGTATCGTCAGCAAATCTTAAGTTGGATATTTTGCTTCCGCCAATAGTTATACCGCCATTCCAGTTGTCCAATACCTGTCTCATCACAAATTCAGAGTAAATGTTAAATAACATCGGAGATAATACACATCCCTGACGAACTCCTTTTCTGGTTGCTGTTTGAACAGACAGGTTACCATCATTTCTTACACTAGCCGAGCTAGACTCATAGAGTTGCTGTATGAGAAATACTAAGTGGTAAGGGACTCCCATAGAAATAAGGATTTCCCACAGTTTGGGCCACTTTACGATATCAAACGTCTTAGAATAGTCCACAAAGCAGATAAAAGCTGAAAATAATGCTTTCTGGTTAATAGATGACTTCCACCGTGTACGAACTAAAATGTAATCAATTTGATTACGAAATCGTCCGTCGGGAGAGGTCCAAGTATACAAGCAGACGTTGTCCCCTTCCATTTCTGACACCAAGACCGAATTTACCAATATGTGCCGTAAGATATTCATCATCTATGGTTTGACCAACCTTTGAGATACAATCGCCCAAAATATTCCATTTCCTGATTCGAAAGAGATTCAAGTGCAGACTCAAGATCGTTACTTGTATGTTTCGTCCTTGTCCATGTTGCCAAGTGCTTGGCCAGTTACTATTTCCCGTTCTTGATGGCTTTTCCACTGACATTTGTTGATGTGGAGCACCTTACACATACTCATTCCGAATTCCATCCTTATGTCTGACGTACAAACTTCCGTTATTTTGAGCAATTCCCTCAGTTGTACTTCAGTGGCTGCATATAGCTTTATATCATGATGATTGATTCTATGTTGATTAACTTTCTCGTGTCTAATGTTGAAACCACAGTTTGTGTTGTTGAGTGTGCTGGAGAGCTGATTTAAACAGAGGCAGAACCACAGTGAACTGAGAGAGTCTCCCTGGAAGATACCGCCCCTTATGTGTAGCTCATCCGTCTGGATAAGGCCGTGCTGAGTTTTGAGGTGTATGTTGGTGCGCCATGTTTCCATGGTTCTTGTAAGAAACTGACGAAGGCCTGGGTTGATTTTATATATTTGTAAGGTTTTCTTTAGCCAGTTGTGGGGTACAGAGTGAACAGTTTTTTAATAATCTATAAAACAGGTGTGAAGATTCCTGTAATCTTTTCTAGTCTGCTCCATGATCACACTGTCAACTATAAGCTGTTCCTTGGAACCTTGACTTTGCTTCCTACATCCTTTTTGTTCTTCAGTGAGGATGTTGTTTTGCGTAAGGTGTTGTTCAAGCCTTCTACATATTGTTGCGGTGATGATCTTGTACAAGGTGGGGAGACAAGTGATTGGACGGTAATTGGCAGGATTCTTGGTATCTGCATTTTTGGGTTTTATATACGTTACTCCTTGTGTGAGGAATTTTGGAAGACTATTGTTATATGTTGTATGTTTTATTGTTTCCGCTATTTTCTCTGGTGTAAGAATGACGTCACCCTGTTCCATTATATGTTGGTGTTTCTCCTCTTCTTGTCTGATCCACGGACCGTCTTGATTATGTGTTTTGGGCTCTGACAATAAGTTACTCCGAAACTCAGTTAACTCTTGTCTACTTGGTGGATCTATGGTTGCTTCCTGGTTGTTTGCAGTTATTTTCTGGTAGAACTGCTTTTCACATTTTTGGAAAAGGTTATTAGCGTTCCTTCTTTCGTTGGATTCATTGTATCTGCGAAGTCGAGCTGCGCAAACTGCAAGTTTCTGTTTCAGTTTATCAGCTACTTCTGGTATCGATTTTTGGGGTGACTTGCATTTGAGCATATTATTCACAAACACAGAAAGTGCAGCCCGGGCTCCGACACACCGAGCTGCTGTTCCATTACCCAATGACTACTCCTCACACCGTGAGGTGAGCAATCACTGGGTCCGCGAATCGTGCGCCCTAAGTAGACGAAGGGACCCAAGGATGACTGCCTTCTGCATTCTGGCGGCTAAGGTGTGCGCCGCCGCACGGCACACCGGTATTTTGCGCAGTGCAGAGAGCAGCGTATTCCTCAATCCACCTAGAGATCCAATGACCATAACCAGCAGACTTACAGTGTAGTCTGGCCAGAGCCTGCGAAGTTGTCCGAGCAGCTCCTGATATTTGGTCCGCATTTCCTCCTCCTTAGAGACGATGTTCACCTCGGCAGGCGCCGAAAACTCAATAACGAACATCGTCTTCTGTTGGTGGTCGAGAAGGACTATGTCGGGCTTGTTTGCCTGTACAAGCTCGAGCGTGGGGAACGAGTAGTTCCAGTAAATCCGGCATCTCTCGTTCTCCACAACGGACTCTAGATCCCCTGGAGCGTAAGGCAGCACCGGTGTCTCATCGATACCGTATGAGTGCCTTAAATGATAGTAGAGCACTCGTAGAGCCGCGTTGTGCCGACGGACGTAAGCCGTCCCAGCGTACGTCTTACACGCCGACAAGAGATGCATAAGCGTCTCTGGCGCCTGTCGGCAAGCTCTACAATGGGTGTCGGGTACACCTACACCCATAACCCTTTTACGATACACCAGGGTGTCGAAGACACCGTCTTGGCAAGCCATTATAAAGCCCTCAGTCTCCGACTTCAACCCACTAGACCTTAGGAAAGAGAAGGTCAACTGCTCAGACAAACCATGCTCTTCTAGATGTTTGTAGAAGATTCCATGCATTGGCTTATCTTTATGAAGTCTTAAGAGGAAGCAAGTTCCGTAATGGACTGCTGACACCTCCGCTTGAAGTCGAGTGTGAGGCTGCTCGTTTCGCTGCGCTAAAAAGAAAGGCTCCTTTTCCCGCATTCTTGTGCTCTCGCACAAAGCGGATCAGGGGATCGGTGCTGTTCGTTACATAGCAGGCAGTGGCCGGTACTACTCTGTTGTGCAGACGCTCCAAACTCAATAGTCCACGCCCTCCCAGGTGTCGCGGGAGGTATATTCGCGGGACAGAGGACTTAGGATGCAGGCTTCTCTCCATCCTTCTTCTTCTATCCTTTTGCGGGTCTTCGTGTCGATTTCCTTCAGCTCGTTCACTTTCCAGTGTATAGCACCAAAGGTGTATAATAACAGTGGGACCGCAAGCATGTTTGTGGCAGCGACTTTGTTCTTGCCGGACAGTTCTGACGACCAGATCTGCCGGAGTCGGTGCAAATACTTGCGGCGGAGACACTCTTTAACCAATTCTGCCTCTTGGACATGACGTTGCGCCACTCCAAGGTAGGTATAGGTATCTCCGGCATGCAGTTGTCGCAAGATGCTCCCATCAACGAGCTGTTCCTCATCTCCACTATCTCCGCTTCGTCCTTTCTTGAGATGAACCAATGCACATTTGTCTGTCCCGAACTCCATTCCGATAGCATGACTGTACTCCTGCACCACCCTCAGCGATTGTTGTAGTTCGCGTTGGCCGGTGGCATAAAGTTTTAGGTCATCCATATAAAACAGATGGGTGACCTTGTGCCTCCGGTTATTGGGCGTGCCACAGCTGTATCCTTTAGTATTTCTCAGCGCTATGGACAGAGGCAAAAGTGAGATGCAAAAGAGCAAGGGACTCAAGGAGTCTCCTTGGAAGACACCTCTTTTCAGTGACACCAACTCTGTCTGAACCCGAGTTTCACCTGATGTTATAGTGAACCGGGTCTTCCAGAGTGGCATCAGTTGTTTGATGCATCCCACTATCTGATTATCCACCGAAAGACATTCCAACAGCCGCACAATAAGCTCATGAGACGTGCTGTCGAATGCCTTGCGATAGTCAATCCAGGCCATAGAAAGGTTTCGCTTGCACTGCACGGAGTCCTGCGTGACACATCGGTCTATCAACAGGTTCTCTTTGCAGCCAGCTACACCTTTCTTTGACCCTCTCTGTTCATACACGTCGAGAAATACAGGATGCACAGATTGAAGGAGACGCATGTACAAGATTCTGGTGAAGAGCTTGTAACACGCGTTCAGACATGTTATTGGCCTGTAGTTTTTGGGATCAGACAAATCTCCGGTCTTCGGGAGAAGCACGGTTCGACCCTCGACAAACCAAGCCGGAATTGGCTGCTCCTGATTTAGCCACGAGTTAAAAACTCTAGCTAAATGCCGGTGGCAACTGGGGAATTTTTTCCACCAGTAGGTGTTTATGCCATCCGGACCAGGAGCTGCGAAATTCTTTGCGCCTCGTAAGGCGTCAAGAATTTCTTCCGTGTTTATCGGGTGACGCAGTACGTTCAAGTTAGGAGTCCTCCTACAAACGGACTCGAACTGCGCCAAGGCCGGAGTGTCTGCTGAGAGAGGTTTGGGCTGTTCGTAAATGTCCCTCCAAAAGGCCTCCACGCGATCAGCAGTTGGCGGCTGCTTTATGGCTGGAGGCGGCTGTTGGAAAAGGCGAGAAGGTCTTTCGTAGAACATTCTGTTCTGTTCCAGACCTCTCGCCCGCGCCACCAACGATCGCTTAGCAGCGATTAGCATCCGTATCCTGTCAAGACAGTGCTGCTTGACTACAACCAGTACCGCTTGACTGAGTGTATGGTGGTCGCGCCTCAACCCGTAGGCTATCTGGCGCACTCGGCGCGTAAATGGCTTCCCAGCCGCTCTATATTCCATCACACACTGGATACGGGATGCTTCCTGGCGAGCCAACTGGATTTTCGCTTCCATTTGGCGCACCCGTCTCTGTGCTCTCTCAACAGGAGAGTCTCTCACTCTCCCCTGTCTAGCTAGCCTCAGAGCCGCAGCGTAAATCTCGCAATTGATGCTCCAAATGTCAGAGGCCTCCGATAGACGTTCACCAACAACCTCATCCTCTCTCTTTAAATCTGCCAGCTTCAAGGACCTTCGGTTGTTATGCAAGGCCCTTCGGTCTCTGAAATCCCCAGGTGAGACGACTTGGTCGATTTCCCTCTCAGCGGGCCTTACCGGCGAACTTTCAGCCTGGTTAACAGGCCTTCCGTCCGCCTAAGGGGCAGGCTGAGCTGGAGCACGAACATATCCCTGCCTCCGGAGGTACGAACATAATCTCGCAAATTCTGAGAGGTAAGCGCGCTATGCTCTGGGTGCATTTAACACCACCTCTCATATATGCGGGACATGCATCCCCTACGGCGCGGGCTACTGCTCTCGTAGCAGCGCAGCAGGTCATCCCTGAGCTCCGTCGTCCACCTAAAACGGTCCATGTCATTGCGGGGGTCGTCATCAGGGCAATTCGAAGCACCGCCACCTTGCCCAACGCCGGCTTCCGAAACCAGCTCGGTGTGGGTGCTTTTCCTTCGAGGTGGTCGAACCCGAAGATGAGGCCCGTCAGGTGGTTAGCCTTAGGGTCCGCAGCCGACATTTCCGGAGGCAGCCGTGCAAATTGCCTCCAGAGGATGGACCTGTGTAGGTTGCCGACCGACTTACATCCCTTGGCTTCGGTATACCCCTCGGTGTCGCCACGCACCGAATAGCCTCTTGATGTTGGGCGGCCTCCTGGGGGTTTATGAAAACAGCCGCTTCTAACATGAAGAACAGACGCTGTCGGAGTACCGCTCCTCACATGGAGATCCGTCGTGTCCTATTAATTGTGGAATAGCCGATCCTCTGGATGCAGACGCTATTCCACTGTGCTAGTTTTGGTCCGCCCCGGGTATTTCATTTCCCCGGTACCACCCATATCTGGGAGGCATTCCCCTATCCGCCACCTTGGAGAGGCGCCACTGAGAGGATCTAGCAACCCCTCGCGGCTATATTATATAGTTCAAAACACAAAAAGTGCAGCCCGGGCTCCGACACACCGAGCTGCTGTTCCATTACCCAATGACTACTCCTCACACCGTGAGGTGAGCAATCACTGGGTCCGCGAATCGTGCGCCCTAAGTAGACGAAGGGACCCAAGGATGACTGCCTTCTGCATTCTGGCAGCTAAGATGTGCGCCGCCGCACGGCACACCGGTATTTTGCGCAGTGCAGAGAGCAGCGCATTCCTCATTCCACCTAGGGATCCAATGACCATAACCAGCAGACTTACAGTGTAGTCTGGCCAGAGCCTGCGAAGTTGTCCGAGCAACTCCTGATATTTGGTCCGCTTTTCCTCCTCCTTAGAGACGATGTTCACCTCGGCAGGCGCCGAAAACTCAATAACGAACATCGTCTTCTGTTGGTGGTCGAGAAGGACTATGTCGGGCTTGTTTGCCTGTACAAGCTCGAGCGTGGGGAACGAGTAGTTCCAGTAAAGCCGGCATCTCTCGTTCTCCACAACGGACTCTATATCCCCTGGAGCGTATGGCAGCACCGGTGTCTCATCGATACCGTATGAGTGCCTCAAATGATAGTAGAGCACTCGTAGAGCCGCGTTGTGCCGATGGACGTAAGCCGTCCCAGCGTACGTCTTACACGCCGACAAGAGATGCATAAGCGTCTCTGGCGCCTGTCGGCAAGCTCTACAAAGGGTGTCGGGTACATCTACACCCATAACCCTTTTACGGTACACCAAGGTGTTGAAGACACCGTCTTGGCAAGCCATTATAAAGCCCTCAGTCTCCGACTTCAACCCACTAGACCTTAGGAAAGAGAAGGTCAACTGCTCAGACAAGCCATGCTCTTCCAGATGTTTGTAGAAGATTCCATGCATTGGCTTATCTTTATGAAGTCTTAAAAGGAAGTCGACTTCGGCAGTTTTAAGGTGGGATTTTAATTCTGCGGGAGCAAGTTCCGTAATGGACTGCTGACACCTCCGCTTGAAGTCGAGTGTGAGGCTGAGCTCCTCGGCTGCTCGTTTCGCTGCGCTAAAAAGAAAGGCTCCTTTTCCCGCATTCTCGTGCTCTCGCACAAAGCGGATCAGGGGATCGGTGCTGTTCGTTACATAGCAGGCAGTGGCCAGCACTACTCTGTTGTGCAGACGCTCCAAACTCAATAGTCCACGCCCTCCCAGGTGTCGCGGGAGGTATATTCGCGGGACAGAGGACTTAGGATGCAGGCTTCTCTCCATATTCATCCTTTTGCGGGTCTTCGTGTCGATTTCCTTCAGCTCGTTCACTTTCCAGTGTATAGCACCAAAGGTGTATAATAACAATGGGACCGCAAGCATGTTTGTGGCAGCGACTTTGTTCTTGCCGGACAGTTCTGACGACCAGATCTGCCGGAGTCGGTGCAAATACTTGCGGCGGAGACACTCTTTAACCAATGCTGCCTCTTGGACATGACGCTGCGCCACTCCAAGGTAGGCATAAGTATCTCCGGCATGCAGTTGTCGCAAGATGCTCCCATCAACGAGCTGTTCCTCATCTCCACTATCTCCGCTTCGTCCTTTCTTGAGATGAACCAATGCACATTTGTCTGTCCCGAACTCCATTCCGATAGCATGACTGTACTCCTGCACCACCCTCAGCGATTGTTGTAGTTCGCGTTGGCCGGAGGCATAAAGTTTTAGGTCATCCATATAAAACAGATGGGTGACCTTGTGCCTCCGGTTATTGGGCGTGCCACAGCTGTATCCTTTAGTATTTCTCAGCGCTATGGACAGAGGCAAAAGTGAGATGCAAAAGAGCAAGGGACTCAAGGAGTCTCCTTGGTAGACACCTCTTTTCAATGACACCAACTCTGTCTGAACCCGAGTTTCATCTGATGTTATGGTAAACCGGGTCTTCCAGAGTGGCATCAGTTGTTTGATGCATCCCACTATCTGATTATCCACCGAAAGACATTCCAACAGCCGCACAATGAGGTCATGAGACGTGCTGTCGAATGCCTTGCGATAGTCAATCTAGGCCATAGAAAGGTTTCGCTTGTACTGCACAGAGTCCTGCGTGACACATCGGTCAATCAACAGGTTCTCCTTGCAGCCAGCTACTCCTTTCTTTGACCCTCTCTGTTCATACACGTCGAGAAATACAAGATTCACAGCTTGAAGGATACGCATGTACAAGATTCTGGTGAAGAGCTTGTAACACGCGTTCAGACATGTTATTGGCCTGTAGTTTTTGGGATCAGACAAATCTCCGGTCTTCGGGAGAAGCACGGTTCGACCCTCGACAAACCAAGCCGGAATTGGCTGCTCCTGATTTAGCCACGAGTTAAAAACTCTAGCTAAATGCCGGTGGCAACTGGGGAATTTTTTCCACCAGTAGGTGTTTATGCCATCCGGGCCAGGAGCTGCGAAATTCTTTGCGCCTCGTAAGGCTTCAAGAATTTCTTCCGTGTTTATCGGGTGACGCAGTACATTCAAGTTAGGAGTCCTCCTACAAACGGACTCAAACTGCGCCAAGGCCGGAGTGTCTGCTGAGAGAGGTTTGGGCTGTTCGTAAACGTCCCTCCAAAAGGCCTCCACGCGATCAGCAGTTGGCGGCTGCTCTATGGCTGGAGGCGGCTGTTGGAAAAGGCGAGAAGGTCTTTCGTAGAACATTCTGTTCTGCTCCAGACCTCTCGCCCGCGCCACCAACGATCGCTTTGCAGCGATTAGCATCCGTATCCTGTCAAGACAGTGTTGCTTGACAACAACCAGTACCGCTTGACTGAGTGTATGATGGTCGCGCCTCAACCCGTAGGCTATCTGGCGCACTCGGCGCGTAAATGGCTTACCAGCCGCTCTATATTCCATCACACACTGGATACGGGATGCTTCCTGGCGAGCCAACTGGATTTTCGCTTCCATTTGGCGCACCCGTCTCTGTGCTCTCTCAACAGGAGAGTCTCTCACTCTCCCCTGTCTAGCTAGCCTCAGAGCCGCAGCGTAAATTTCGCAATTGATGCTCCAAATGTCAGAGGCCTCCGATAGACGTTCACCAACAACCTCATCCTCTCTCTTCAAATCTGCCAGCTTCAAGGACCTTCCGTTGTTATGCAAGGCCCTTCGGTCCCTGAAATCCCCAGGTGAGACGACTTGGTCGATTTCCCTCTCAGCGGGCCTTACCGGCGAACTTTCAGCCTGGTTAACAGGCCTTCCGTCCGCCGAAGGGGCAGGCTGAGCTGGAGCACGAACATATCCCTGCCTCCGGAGGTACGATACATAATCTCGCAAATTCTGAGAGGTAAGCGTGCTATGCTCTGGGTGCATTTCACACCACCTCTCATACATACGGGACATGTATCCCCTACGGCGCGGGCTACTGCTCTCGTAGCAGCTCAGCAGGTCATCCCTGAGCTCCGTCGTCCACCTAAAACGGTCCATATCATTGCGGGGGTCGTCATCAGGGCGATTCGAAGCACCGCCACCTTGCCCAACGCCGGCTTCCGAAACCGGCTCGGTATGGGTGCTTTTCCTTCGAGGTGGTCGAACCCGAAGATAGGGCCCGTCAGGTGGTTAGCCTTAGGGCCCGCAGCCGACATTTCCGGAGGCAGCCGTCCAAATTGCCTCCAGAGGATGGACCTGTGAAGGTTGCCGACCGACTTACATCCTTTGGCTTCGGTATACCCCTCGGTGTCGCCACGCACCGAATAGCCTCTTGATGTTGGGCGGCTTCCTGGGGGTTTATGAAAACAGCCGCTTCTAACATGAAGAACAGACGCTGTCGGAGTACCGCTCCTCACATGGAGATCCGTCGTGTCCTATTAATTGTGGAATAGCCGATCCTCTGGATGCAGACGCTATTCCACTGAGCTAGTTTTGGTCCGCCCCGGGTATTTGATTTCCCCGGTACCACCCATATCTGGGAGGCGTTCCCCTATCCGCCACCTTGGGGAGGCGCCACTGAGGGGATCTAGCAACCCCTCGCGGGTTAATTATTATTATGTTTTTTCAAGCTTCTCTTGCATGACTGCGGTGACGACAAATGTTGACGGGCTAGGCCAAGTCAACACCTGAACTATTACCGATCGGAGTTTAGGAAAGATCGTACTATATTACAGGTCTTAAGGATTACAGACTTTTGGAATATTTTGTGTAACCTTTCGTCCAGGCCTAGGTGTTGTGTAAATGTGTTCGGTGTGAGACCTGAGACTCACATAATGAGGGGGACAATAATAACTTTATCTTGTTTCCAGAGTCGCTTCACTTCTATGGCAAGATCAGTGTATTTAGATATTTTCCCAGCGTAGGTGTTATGAACATTCACATCATTGGGAATAGCAATCTCTATTAAGTAGGTAACTTTGTCTGCCTTTGTCTGAAATACTATATCTGGTCTGTTTGCATTGATGGTTTTGTCTGTGTGTATTTCAACGTCCCAGTATAGTTTATAGTGATCGTTATCGAGTACTGATGTTGGTGTATACTTGTAATGTGGATCTGAGTTTTCGATTAGTTTGTTTTTTGTGGCTAATGCTTGATGTATGATTTTGGCTGCCCAGTTCCACGAGAGTTTTGCATGCGCTTGTTATGTGGTCTATTGTTTCCTTCTGTGGACATTTTCTGCAATTATCGTTGGTTATGGATGGATCTTTAATTACGTATTTCTTGTAGTTTCTCGTCGCAATAACTTGGTCCTGGATAGCAAGCATAAATCCCTCAGTTTCTGGAAAGAGTTGGCTATCCTGCAGCCAGAAATCACAACAAGAAAAACACCTGGTCGCAGAAAGCACTTCATGGCAAACATAGGTACCGAATTACACAAGATCACATAAATGAAAAACAGTCATACACTTGGCTGCAGGATGGCCAGTTGTTTCCAGAAACGGATGGTTTTATGCTTGCTATTCAGGACCAAGTAATTGCGACGAGAAACTACAAAAAATACATAATTAAAGATCCATCCGTAACCAACGATAATTACAGAAAATGCTACCAACAGAAGGAAACAATAGATCATATAAGCAATGTTAAACTCCTTTCCACTATACTTACCTATGAACAGATGATCATTGTATACGAAGCACTTGTTCATAGTCATATATGATATTGTATTGTGGTGTGGGGCGCAGCATGTAAAAATAATATAAAAGCAATAGAAATTATACAAAAACGTTTAATAAAAATTTTGTATAAAGTGAAATGTACATATCCTAGTGACTTGTTATTTTCTAAAACAAAAAGTCTAGATATTGGCCAAACATGTTTCATGTCATTAGGTATTTACCAATATAAAAATAAATCAAACTTGACAAAACACAAACATAAATATGATATAAGATATGCATGTAATGTTGTACCAGAAGCAAGACAAAATACGATGTCATACATTTCTTGCTCCAAGACTATACAATGAGATACCAGAAAGCACAAAATGTCTAGTGCTTTTAAATTCATTCAAGTATGGTTTAAAACAATGCATAGTAAATAATAATTGCATTAAAATTCACCAACTTGTAGACATATGTAATACCTATTATTACTAATATATATAGAATACATAATATTTAAATATAAATATTCCTGAATTGACCCTTATTTGTTGTTTCTATTTTATAATAATTACCTTTTACCCAAGCACAAGTTTTTAACTTTTTTGGGGCACTTGTTGTTTATTGTATTTTATTTATTTTATATTTACAATAAACGCTATACTATACTATCCCTAATGATACGAATGTTCAAACCACCTACGCTGGAAAGATATCTAAACACACAGACATAGCCATAGAGGTAAAACGATTCTGGAAACAAAACAAAGTTGTTATTGTCCCCCTCATTATGTCGGGCGCAGGCCTTACACCTAACACATTCACACCACACCTGCACCAGCTAGGCCTGGACGAAAAGTTACACAAAATATTCCAAAAATCTGTCATCCTGAAGACCTGTAGTATTGTGATATCCTTCCTAAATTCAAACCAGTAATAGTTCAGGTGTTGACTTGGCACAGCCCGTCACCACTTGCTACCGCTATCATGCGAGATGAACTTAGCAAATCAGAATAATTATAATAATAGCCGCGAGGGCTTGCTAGATCCCCTCAGTGGCACCTCCCCACGATGGCGGATAGGGTAACGCCTCCCAGATATGGATGGTACCGGGGAAATCAAATACCCGGGGCGGATCAAAACTACCACGGTGGAATAGCGTCTGCATCCAGAGGATCGGCCATTATCCATTAACTAGGACACGACGGATCTCCATGTGAGGAGCGGTACTCCCACAGCGTCTGACTCCACGTTAGAGGCGACTGATAACAGACACCCGCAGGAAGCCACCCAACATCAGTAGCCTATCCGGTGCGCGGTGACACCGCAGGCTATACCAAAGCCAAAGGATGTAAGCCAGCCGGCAACCTTCACGGGTCCATCCTCACTAGGCAATTTGGACCGCTGTCTCTGGAAATATCGGATGCGGGCCCTAAGGCTAACCACCTGACGGGTCCTATCTACGGGTTCGACCACCTCGAAGAAAAAGCATCCACACCGAGCCGGTTTCGGAAGCCGGCGTTGGGCAAGGTGGCACTACTTCTAATTGACGAGCCCCGCAATGACATGGACCGTTTTAGGTGGACGACGGAGCTCAAGGATGACCTGCTGAGCTGCTACGAGAGCAGTAGCCCGCGCCGTAGGGGATGCATGTCCCGCATGTATGAGAGGTGGTGTGAAATGCACCCAGAGCATAGCACGTTTACCTCCTAGAATTTGCGAGATTATGTATCGTACCTTCGGAGGCAGGTATATGTTCGTGTTCCAGCTCAGCCTGCCCTTTCGGCGGACGGAAGGTCTGTTAACTAGGATGACGGGTCGCTGATAAGGCTCACTGAGCGTGAAATCGAAGGAGGGGTCTCATCTGAGGATTTCAGTAACCGAAGGGGCTTGCATAACAACAAGAGGTCCTTCAAGCTAGCAAATTTAAACAGAGAAGTGAGAAGTGCAGTGCGTGAATGTCTATCGGAAATATCTGACATTTGGTACACCAATTGCAAAATTTACGCTGTGACTCTAAGGCTAACTAGGCAGGCCTTTCTTTTGAGAGAGCACAGAGGCGGGTGTACCAAATCGAAGGGAAAATCCAGTTGACTCGCCAGGAAGCATCCGTATCCAGTGTACGATGGAACCTGTTAGCCAAGCTAATAGTTCGCCGATAAGGCCCGTCTCACCTGGGGCTTTCAGAGACCGAAGAGCCTTGCATAACAACGAAAGGTCCTTCAAGCTGGCAGATTTGAAGAGAGAGGACGAGGATGTGGGTGAACGTTTATCGGGGGCCTCTGACACTTGGAGCATCAATTGCGAAATTTACGCTGCGGCTCTGAGGCTAGCTAGACAGGGGATAGTGAGAGACTCTCCTGTTGAGAGAGCACAGAGACGGGTGCGCCAAACGGAAGCGCAGATCCAGTTGGCTCGCCAGGAAGCATCCCGTATCCAGTGCGTGATGGCATATAGAGCGGCTGGGAAGCCTTTAACGCACCGAGTGCGCCAGATAGCCTACGAGTTGCGGCGCGACCATCATACACTCAGTGAAGCGGTACTGGTTGTTGTCAAACAACACTTTCTTGACAGGATACGGATGCTAATCGCTGCTAAACGATCGTTGGTGACGCGAGCGAGGGGTCTGGAGAAGAACAGAATACTCTATGAAAGACCTTCCCGCCTTTTCCAACAGCCGCCACAAGCCATAGCGCAGCCACCAACTGCTGATCGCGTGGAGGCCATTTGGAGCGACATCTACGAACACCTGACACCTCTCTCAGCAGACACTCTGGCCTTGGCGCAGTTCGAGTCCGTTTGTAGGAGGACTTCTAACTTGAATGTACTGAGTCAGCCGATAAACACGGTAGAAATTCTTGACGCCTTACGAGGCGCAAAGAAGTTCGCAGCTACTGGCCCGGATGGCATAAACACCTACTGATGGAAAAAATTCCCCAGTTGCCACCGGCATTTAGCTAGAGTTTTTAACTCGTGGCTAAATCAGGAGCAGCCAATTCTGGCTTGGTTTGTCGAGGGTCGAACCGTGCTTCTCCCGAAGACCGTAGATTTGTCTGGTCCCTAAAACTACAGGCCAATAACATGTCTGAATGCAAGTTACAAGCTCTTCACCAGAATCTTGTACATGCGTATCCTTCAAGCTGTGAATCCTGTATTTCTCGACGTGTATGAACAGAGAGGGTCAAAGAAAGGAGTAGCTGAACCTGTTGATTGACCGATGTGTCACGCAGGACTCTTTGCAGTACAAGCGAAACCTTTCTATGGCCTGGATTGACTATCGCAAGGCATTCGACAGTACGTCTCATGAGCTCATTGTGCGGCTGTTGGAATATCTTTCGGTGGATAATCAGATAGTGGGATGTATCGAACAACTGATGCCACTCTGGAAGACCCGGTTCACTATAACATCAGGTAGAACTCGGGTTCAGACAGAGTTGGTGTCATTCAAAAGGAGTAGCTGGCTGCAAGGAGAACCTGTTGATTGACCGATGTGTCACGCAGGACTCTGTGCAGTACAAGCGAAACCTTTCTATGGCCTAGATTGACTATCGCAAGGCATTCGACAGCACGTCTCATGACCTCATTGTGCGGCTGTTGGAATGTCTTTCGGTGGATAATCAGATAGTGGGATGCATCAAACAACTGATGCCACTCTGGAAGACCCGGTTTACCATAACATCAGATGAAACTCGGGTTCAGACAGAGTTGGTGTCATTCAAAAGGGGTGTCTTCCAAGGAGACGCCTTGAGTCCCTTGTTCTCTTGCATCTCACTTTTGCCTCTGTCCATAGCGCTGAGAAATACTAAAGGATACAACTGTGGCACGCCCAATAACCGGAGGCACAAGATCACCCATCTGTCTTTATATGAATGACCTAAAACTTTATGCCTCTGGCCAACGTGAACTACAACAATCGCTGAGGGTGGTGCAGGATTACAGTCATGCTATCGGAATAGAGTTCGGGACAGATAAATGTGCATTGCTTCATCTTAAGAAAGGACGAGGCGGAGATAGTGAAGATGAGGAACAGCTCGTTGATAGGAGCATCATACGAAAACTGCATGTCGGAGACACTTATACCTACCTTGGAGTGGCGCAGCGTCATGTCCAAGAGGCAAATTGGTCAAAGAGTGTCTCCGCCGAAAGTATTTGCACTGACTCCGGCAGATCTGGTCGTCAGACCTGTCCGGTAAAAACAAAGTCGCTGCCGCAAACATGCTTGCGGTCCCATTGTTATTATACACCTTTGGTGCTATACACTGGAAAGTGAACGAGCTGAAGGAAATCGACACGAAGACCCGCAAACGGAAGAATATGGAGAGAAGTCTGCATCCTAAGTCCTCTGTCCTGCGAATATACCTCCCGCGACACCTGGGAGGGCGTGGACTATTGAGTTTGGAGCGTCTGCACAACAGGGTAGTTTTGGCCACTGCCTGCTATCAAATATCAGGAATTGCTCGAACAACTTCGCAGGCTCTGATCAGACTACACTGTAAGTCTGCTGGTTATGGTCACTGGATCCCTACGTGGAATGAGGAATACGCTGCTCTCTGCACTGCGCAAAATACCTGTGCGGTGCGACGGCGCACATCTTAGCCGCCAGAATACAGAAGGCAGTCACCCTTGAGTCTCTTCGTCTACGGCGCACGATTCGCGGACCCAGTGATTGCTCACCTCACGGTGTGAGGAGTAGTCACTGAGTAATGGAACACCAGCTCGGTGTGTCGGAGGTTGCACTTTTTTGTTTTTTATATATAATAATAACACCACTCAACCTATCATGTCCAGACCACGCCGCAGACTCACACAATTCCATACAATCACAACAGGAAAAAATTAACACCTGGTCGCAGGAACCACTCCATGGCAAACGTAGATACCGTATTACGCAAGACCACATAAATGAAAAACAGTCATACACCTGGCTGCAGGATGGCCAACTCTTTCCAGAAACTGAGGGATTATTGGTTGCTATCCAGGACCAGGTTATTGCGACGAGAAACTATAAGAAATACGTAATTAAATGTCCATCCATATCCAACGATAATTACAGAAAATCACACCAACAGAAGGAAACAATAGACCACATAACAAGCGCATGCAAAACTCTCGCTGGAACTGAGTACACGGCTAGACATAACTGGGCAGCCAAAATCATACATCAAGCATTAGCCACAAAAAACAAACTAATCGAAAATTCAGATACATAATATAAGTATACACCAACATCAGTACTCGATAAAGATCAATACAAACTATACTGGGACGTTGAAATACACACAAACAAAACTATCAATGCAAACAGACCAGATATAGTGTTTCAGACAACGGCAGACAAAGTTACCTACTTAATAGATATTGCTATTCCCAATGATGTGAATGTTCAAAACACCTACGCTGGGAAAATAACTAAATACACTGACCTCACCATAGAAGTGAAGCGACTCTGGAAACAAGATAAAGTTATTATTGTCCCCCTCATTATGTCGGTCTCAGGTCTCACACCGAACACATTTACACAACACCTACAACAGTTAGGCCTGGACGAAAGGTTACACAAAATATTCTAAAAGTCTGTAATAGTTCAGGTCAGCCCGTCAACATTTGTTGCTACCGCAGTCATGCGAGAAAAGCTTGAAGAAACATAGCAATAATAATAATTTCAAAACTCTGTAATCTTGAAGACTAACAATATTGTACGGTCCTGCCTAAATTCCGATCTGTAATAGTTCAGGTGTTGACTTGGCATAGCCCGTCAACATCTGTTGCTACCGCAGTCATGCGACAGAAACTTGAAAAATCAGGATATAGTAATAAATTGCGGGTATCGAATACACAGCCAGACATAACTCTGCGGCTAAGATCATACACCAAGCATTAGCCACAACAAACAAACTAATAGAAAAGACTAGAAGAGATCCATACTACAATTACACTCCGACATCATTACTCGAAAACTATCGATACAAACTATACTGGGATGTTGAAATACATACAGACAAGACTATCCCAGCCAATTTACCAGATATAGTTTTCCAATCAAAGGCTGGCAAAATTACCTATTTGATAGATATTGCCATTCCCAACGATGTGAATGTCCAAAACACCTTGGCTGGGAAGATATCTAAATACACGGACGTATGGCCATGGAAATAGAACCACTTTGGAAACAAATGCAAGTCACTATTCTCCCCCTCATCATGTCGGTGTCAGGTCTTACACCAAACACGTTTATTGAACACATTCAACAGTTGGGTCTGGACGAAAAGTTACACACAGTATTCCAAAAGTCTGTAATCCGGAAAACCTGTAATATTGTGCGATCCTTCCCAAATTCCGATCAGTAATAGTCCAGGTGTTGACTTGGCATAGCCCGTTAACACTTGTTGCAACAGCAGTTATGCGAGAAGAACTTAGAAAGTCAGATAATAATAATATCGTCCTTATTTCACAAAAAACCAAGAGGATACAAGCAGCGAAGTTTAGCCTTGGCTACTCTTACACTTAAACTGCTTGTGTCGGTTAGAACAAATATGTTCGATGTAAAATATACAAACGTAAATGTAAAAAAGTTACATAAAGCATTAGTAATAATACAGTGAGAAAAAAATGTTAGAATTCTTACCTAACGAAGAAAAAGAAAATGTTTATTACTTTGGTAAATATACTGAAAGTATGTTATTTGGAATATCTCTCGAAAGCCACGTCTCAGTAATAGCAATTATGATTTTCTGCACATCTTACACATGAAACATTTTGTGATCTACAGTTTTTTGCACTATGACCATAAGCACAACAACTGAGGCATTGTTCAACACAGCTTTGTGATGACCTTCATGCTGGATAAATTTTCCTCACCTAATTTATTCTGGACCACTGCCTTACGTATTGTCTTTTTGTCATCATTTAATTCTTCGTCTAATGTGACATTTGTAATGATTATTCGAGGGTTACAGTTTTCTGACTTTTTTATTTGATGTTCACTTTCCAGTTTTGATTTCAATGCATTACTCAGTTTTTCCAAGTTGCTTAAATCCTTACAATAGACTGCTGCACCCTGCTTAGTTTTTCTTGTTCCGTCAATTCGAATACTTAGGTCTTCTAAATCCACGTTACTTTTTATTGATTTTATGACATCAATGTCTTCATTGCTGCCATTAGTATTTACTAAAAGAACAGCTGACTGATGGTTTACATGTTTTTTCAACACACTACTGTAAGATGCTCTCTGGGTATTGGAATTTCCAATGGCTTATGCTACAGACGGTACATTATTCACCTCTATTTTCGATTTTAATAAATTATTAGAATATTCAAGCTCGCTCAGTAGTTTTTCTAGAAGTTGTTTTTCTCTTTTCAAACATTCAATTTCTTTGGCATAAGTAGCGAGATCTGCATTTGGAAGGCTAGTGTTCTTGAAGGAGTTCTTGCATTTGTCGCATAACCAAAACACATTTTCGCTTTTCATCAAGAGTTTTTGCAGCTCATCTTTCAAGGGAACACACTGTTTCTGCAAACGTTTTTCACAATTTATTTTTGCAGCACACATATCTCGTGTTAACAATAAAATTATCCGAACAGCGCTCACACACATGTACATTGTACATCGCCCGGCATCGCTTTCGGTATTGACCACTTGATGACAGTACACTGATATTGATCAGATGACCTATTCAATCAATTTAGATGTCATTTTATTCAGACCTTTATAGTTTATACCAAATAACTGCAGCTGCGGGATGGAATATTCGCTGGGAGGCCTCGTAACAATTCTTCTATATGCACGCAGTTAGTTCATCAATATTATTCACGTTGTACTGCAAACCTTCAGACTTTTGGTGATAGTTGTAACGGAAGCACGTATCGAATTTTGAAAAAAAAAGGTTTCGCGCATACAAGGTGTATCAACAATGTGTGGGTGGACGATAACTGCTTCCCTAATTGAGAGATAAAAAAATGTCCCAAATAAAAAATGTAGAGCGCAATAAAATCGGTGTTCCAAAAATAATTACCATCCAATAAATGAGACTTATCAAAGTCACATTTGTTAAAATAGAAGCCCCTATATTTGAATTCCTTTGTCGATTCTAGTGTAACTTTATGTGTCACACATGATACTTAAAACGAACCGTTTAGGCGCAAGTCACCATTTTTGATATAAGTAGATGATAGACAAAAGTTAAGTATCGTAGCGTCTATAAAACTTGGAAGACTGTGACTTTGCGGTGTGACTAAGCATGATATGTGTCAGCTTAGGTAGTACTATCATTTGGATTATTTTTGTACTTGGTAAATTAATTAAGGAAACTTTAATCATAGGTCACTTGATTTTTTTAAATAGCATATCTAATGTCAATGAGAAGCTGGAGTATGACAGAAATGGCTATTTTTTACGGCTTATCTTCAGAATGATATTTTACAATGAATGGTATAAAAAAGTACCTAGTCATTTCTAACAAGTTAAAAGCTACGTTGATCTCTTACTGGAGCAGTTCAAATTCTTCAGTACTTATTAGCAGGATCGCAGAAAATGAAAACTGAACTTAAAATAGTTCAAATTTGATAGTACTGTCTGACCTGACACTTCTCATACTTAGATACACCGCAAAGTCACAGCCTACAGGAGTTTCTATTTAAAAAATGCAACATTCATAAGTCAACATCTATTGGAGATTATTATAATGGTAAATAGTTTGGAACATAGATTTTATTGCCCTCTACATTTTTTATTTGAGGCTTTCTTTTATATCTCAAATAGAGAAGCAGTTGTCGTCCACCCACAGATCGTTGATACACCCTATATAGATAGATTGATTAATTTATCGTTCCTGCGGCTAATGACGTAATTGAGGTTTTGAATTAAAAAAAATATAATTTTTTTGTGATAAATGGAAAGATCATACATATTATGTTTTATAACAAAACTGTTTTTGTTTTCTTTTTTTTTCGCTATAATTCAAAGGTTATATCAAAATAGAAATGGGTTTTTGAATCGACTACCTAAAACACGCCGATGGCTCCCGAATCCGTCTGACGTCACCAGGGTGGTCAGGATGCTCCTTTGAGCATCGACGTCCTACTCCGATAGTAGATTCTAGATTCCCAGCCAGTGGTGAAAATACTAACTGGTAAACTGGTAACTAGTGTATATTTGTTGCAACACAGTCGGTGAATGATGTTTGATTCCAGATTCCTGTAATAAAGTACCTAATCAATATATGTTTCGTTGAAACGATCTACTGCATCGTCGGATAGCCCAGTGATTGGAGTATCCAAGAGCGAATCTGTGGGTCTTTGGTACGAAGCCTGAGCCTTCCAACTTTTTTTTTATTTGATTGATGTGCTTTTTGCACTCGCTACGCACATTTTTTCTAGGATAAACATAAATATGTGTTTGAATCAAATTCTATTAGACATATTACTTACTGCATAGTGCAAAAACTAAGTACAAGAGGAGGTGGACAAATCAAAAAATCAATGGAAATAAAGTTTGTCCGTCAATATATATTTTTAAAAGTAATAGTTGGTTAATAAAACAAAATCTATTCATTTTTTAAGTTTTCTTAATGTAAATAAGTAACTCAAACTCGTAATCACATCAGTCTTCTGTTTCTCACTTGGTATCATTTATTTATTTAACTTTGGGCAACGAGGCTTAACAATTAAATATTTATAAAGATTTAACAAACAAAAAAATAATTCTTCTATGAATTTCAAGGTTATAATTATCTTCTTGATCAAAACTAAAAATAATAATCAATATATACTTCTACAATAAAATAAACTATGAATATAATTATTTTACATAAGACTTAACACCTCGAGTAAAAAAAATAAAATTAAATCTTTTATTTCAACAAATATAAAACTGGATATTCGCATTCGCGAATGTTGGCAGCAGATATTCGCATTAGCATCCGTGACATTGACATTCGTTACATTACTATGAAGAGCACAGTTATATACATATAATATATAATAGCAAAAGAAATATTCTGTGGATCGAACTAAGTTGCTCTACACCATCGTGGCGTCACAATTAAGCCGACCAATCTTGGCGTGTTCAGTCATTTGAATGTGTCTCAGGCTTTTTCAATTTTTAATTGCCTATAATTAATTGAAAAAAATATATATTTTCAAGTTTTTCGTATTAAATATCAATATTAATAACAAATTTTTGAATTACGTAAAAAAATTGTTTAAATCAAAACCTCAGTTTAGTACTTGTAAGATCTCTAATAGAATTTGATTCAAAAACATATTTATGTCGTTGGTAGAAAAAAATGTGCGTAACAAGTGCAAAAAGCACATCAATAATTTTGTTGATAAGAAAAATTAAAAAAAAGTTGGAAGGTCTGGGTTTCGACCGGACACTCTAACCACTAGGCCATCCGCCGATGCAGTGGATCGTTCTAACGCAACATATTTGATTAGGTACCTTATTACTGGAATCTGTAATCTGACTTCAAGCACAAACATTCAAAAATATATTTATTTCGATCGTAGACTTCGTCTCGAGCTGCAAACTCCATTCATCGTCTATATTGCAATAAACATACACTAGTTACTAGCAAGTATTTTCACGACTGGCTGGGAATCTAGTATCGGAGTAGGACGTCGTTGGTCAAAGGAGCATCCTGACCGCCCTGGTGACGTCACAGGGGTTCGGGAGCCGTCGCCGTCGGCGTCGGCGTGTTTTCGGTACTGGATTCAAAAGCCCATTTTTATTTTGATATAACTTTTGAAGTATTGGGAAAAAAAGAAAACAAACAGTTTTGTTATAATACAACTTATATTTATGATCTTTCCATTTATCTCAAAAAAAAATTATTCAAAATCCCAATTTCAAATTACTACCTTTGTTTTAGAGATTGTATTATTACGACCATCGTCAATTGTTTTACAAGCTTCTTCTCGGGATTTGTGATATTTACATACTTGGGATATATGTCTTATAAACAGGGTGTTCACATAAGCGCAGTAGCTACAGAAGGTTAGTATTTTGTTATACTAGATAATAAATCGTTGTTTTTCTCCACTGCTAGACCTGATACTTTCCCATATTGAATGTATTCAAAAAAGCATCTGCTGAAGTTTTAGTACAGATACGAGGAAGCTATACAGGGTGAGTTGGGAGAAACGCACTAAACTCTAGGAGTGCATTATACTCAAACGTGAAAATAGTGTAAAAAACGTATATGTCCTTATTGGATTCTCATTTGTTTTCAAGTTATAGCATAGTAAAAAATAAACAAATTTGACATATTGACATTTTATTAATCATAGCGTTCTTTTAATGAATGTTCAAAACTCTCGCCACTGACCTTTAAACATTTTCTGTTTCATCTACGAGCAGTGCCGGTCGCTCTCCCAATTGATTAATTTCTTTCTTCTCTAATATGGGCCGCATCCATCGAATTAGTGCTTCCCGTATGTTGACTTTCATTTTGTATACTTTTTTTATCCAGCCGATATATATAATAATCTACTGGTGTGAAAATCTGGAGATCTTGTAGGTCAATTAATAGGACCTCCATGATCAATCCAATGCCCTGGAAAATATTGCTTGACCTGATCTGCGCAGGAGCTCCATCGTGCGATAGTACATCTGCATTCTAATATATAGAGGAACATCTTTTAGCGGGCCTTGTAATTCAACTTAAGGGCCCATTAAATAACTGACGACCATACCAAACCACACGTTGATTGTTGCTTTCGTCTGTTGCGTAGGGATTTAAATAGACGTTCAATTACTGCCACTTCGCACTGACACTTCATCAAAACATCAGAGTTTTCAAATGTCTTTCAGCTTCGAACATGACATTCTATAATTTTGACAAAATTCAGATAGAAGTGGAAGCTAGAGAAACATTTTTAATTACAATATAACTTGAAAACGCATGAGAATCAGATAAGAACAAATGAGTTTTTTTACATTATTTTCACGCGTATAAAGCATACCTTGAGTTTGCTCACCCCCGTATAACGAGTAAATGGACAAAGTCATAGCTCCTCTCTTCATAGTGTGCCTGCAGTATAGCGCACTATATTAACATATTATTTTAATTACTGTACCATTAATTGATCTATTGACGTCGTACCATAATCAGCGAACAACCAAAGACAGTTTTACATTAAGGAAGTTATGGCGATGTTTAACGTAATATAACTGAATAATCTGGACAAAACTGAACATGCCTATAAATGCTATCGGGCTGACTAAAAATATTTGCGCTTGCACATTCGTATCCACCAAGTAAAATCAATTTTTGAATTTTTAGGACCCGGATTGGT
Source organism: Callosobruchus maculatus (assembly GCA_951848785.1). NCBI lineage: Eukaryota > Metazoa > Arthropoda > Insecta > Coleoptera > Chrysomelidae > Callosobruchus > Callosobruchus maculatus. The sequence continues at coordinate 726,347 of CATOUR010000010.1, read as the reverse complement.
ATTTCAAGTATATCCAGAAGCTGTAGCAACCCTACCTGGATCACACTTGTGGTCAATCTTGTTTTTCTTTATGCTTATAATGCTTGGATTAGATTCTGCGGTAAGTCAAGTTTTTCTAACCTCTCTAACCTATCGAACTACATGACTGCTAATACAAACCACAGATACTAACACTGAAAGAACAAGAGTATTTGTTGCATTCGCATTGCTGACAAATCCAATCCAATCCTAGTAGGCAATGAATACATCACCGTTTTATAATCGAATAGAAATACCGTTTATCTTTGAATAAATAATGTGACATACAAAATGTAATCCTAAGATGAGACAATACCGCATATTTGTAATTTTATATTAAACCATAAAAAAACTGACGGCCCACTCTTTGATTTGAGGAACACTGATCAGATTTTTCCTTGAAGCATAACCAACCATACCGAGCCACGGTGAACTGATGAATTAGAAATGCAATAGTGGTTTAACTTTATATATAGGCAAAGTCCTTTATTTTTTTATCCTCCTTGTGTTTTCACACTGTGCCCTGAACCCCAAACGTTTTCGTGGGATGTACGTTTTTCTAACCTTCCTTGTAGTTTATTGTTGTTGAATCTTGAATAGGGTGTGATCTAGCCTCACCGTGGATTGCACTCTGTATATCATTACTTCTTTTAATATTTAATATGTTATTATTATGTTATGTCTATTAAAATCCCACACATAATACGGTAATACGATAATTATACTCCTATGTATATTATAATCTCTAAATTCATGCAATTTTTTCAGATGGGTGGCTTAGAATGTGTAATCACAGGACTTATGGATGAATTTTCAGATTTTTTCAAAGAAAGGAAGTATGCCAGAGAGTTATTTACCTTAGGAATAATTATAATGTCTTTCTCCGTAGCCCTTATCAATGTAACACCGGTAAGAATAATCCTTTTTTATTACTGAACTAAAAACAATAGCGCCTCCTTCCATATAAGTTACGAGCAAGAGCTTTATACAACAAAAACGAGTTATTGGCATACTTATTCAAAATTCCACCAAGATTATAACTACAGTTCATAAAATATGTATCATGTTGCAAAATTTAGCCGTGTGAGGACTCTAAAGTTTGCGGTTTTCTCTGAACTGTAAGTGACTTGAACGATATGAATAATAGTTAGTAAATGCCTAATAGAATAAAAGTGTCACCTTTCGGACTACTTTAACAATTTCCATGTCTTTCGTGAAGTGTAGAAGTACTTCCAGCCGCTTGCAAATTATCGTATACTGTTTTTGTTCGTCAACCGATAGTTCAAGCGATAGGGGTTTTTTGACAGCAAAAGGTCAAAAAGAAATGAAATTTGGTGGAACGGTAAACATTAGTCCCCTGAATCTACATCTAAGTTTGCGACCTCGGAGGGTTACCGCTCGAGGGGTGGTGGGATGAAAACTCTGCTTTGCGGCGATTTTCGAAAACTAATGCCGTTTTGATAAGTGATATCGAAGAAACCTTCAAATTACTTATGGAGAGAATAAAATTGTGATTAAGATTAAGACGAATAACTCCATCAAAAAGTCTTGTGACATTTTTGTTTCCCTAAAAGAATGATATTTGTTCATTTCTTTATTATCTGCACTTGCCTAAACGCACGCATTGGCTTAAAAAAAATACGACATTTAGGAACATACCACTACCTATTACCGATACGAGCAGTTGCAAAAAATATCTCATTTAGGCATGCTTTTAGTGAAAATGATACTACCTTGACGTTATTCAATTAAGATAAGATTTAATTTGTGACCTGTGGGGATTGCCGATCGAGGGTAGCGGGAAGAGGGGTGAAAACTGTTTCGTGACACTTTTCGACAAATAGCGCCGTTGTGGTAAGTGCTATAGAAAAAAAAAATCAAATAATATATGGAGATAATAAAATTCTCCACAGTTTTGGTCTTTACATTTTTCTTGTGCGACCAATAGTTTCCATTCTGCAGTGCCTCAAAGTTAGGGGTGGTTTTTAATTTTTACTAAAGTCAGAATTTTATCGCGTATTAAGTCGAAGAACACTATCAAAAGGTTCTGTGATACTTTTTCTCCTAGAAGAATAACATTTTTCATATCTCTATTTATCTGCAGCTGCCTAGATCACACATTTGGGCTTAAAAAAAATTCGACATTTAGGAGCACATCGCTACCTACTTTCGATATTAGCCAATCGTTAAGTCCTACAAAAATCTTTTGAGCACAAAAGGTCGGAAAGAAACGCCTAAGTTTGCGACCTGGTCCTTGGGGGTTGCCGCTCTAGGGTGGGGACGGAGGAGGATGAATTTTGTTCTCTCCATAAACGTGCTCGCCCACTTAGACGAAGCGTCGCGAATGGAAGCGGCGCAAGGCGAAGCGTCATTTAACTGGGGCAAAGCGGCGCGAAGCGTCGCGTCGCGTCTTTTATGGCGCGACGCGAATTTTATTTGTTTTTAAGCAGTTGAACGAGGTACGTTGCCTAGTGAGGTACGATGAGCAGTTCATCAGAAGAGAAACTCTTTGTATTGAGTTTAATTGCCACTGCGGAAGAAGAAGAAAAGAAAAAACAAAAGAAAATGCTGGGTTCATGACATAACTCGAAAAAGAGATACTCGTGGTGAATTTTATCATTTGTTTAATGATCTTAGACAAGATAAAAAGAAATTTTAGAAATATTTTCGTATGTCAGAGGAAAAGTTTTTTGAGCTACTTTGCGTTTCATTTTATCACCTATTTCTTCCCACGCATTTTCCCTAATAAGCGTATTGCTGTATCTTGCATCTGTCAGATCATATAAAAAGGGATATCTTTGAACATGCACAATAAGTTCCTCTTCATTCATTTTCCACTATAATATAATTTTATTTATGTACTCTTTTTTTCTATTTCAACATAATCAATACAAAAACACATTGCACCCATTCCAAATCTCAATCTAAATACCTATTTTCACAATTAAACCAAAAATAATTAAATTACCCTTGTACTTGATGTCTTTGTATCACGGCCAGAGACTGCAATTTAGCACCACTTCCTACAAAATACTGCTGAACACTCCACAATTTTCTTCGCGACGCTTCCTCTAAGTGGGCGAGCACGTTAAATCGTTTAAACCTTTCTTCGATACCAGTTATCAAAACGACGATATATTTCGAAAATCTTTGCGAAGCAGTGTTTTCACCCTCCTACCCCTCAAGCGTCTACCCTCTGAGATCGCAAACTTAGGTGTACATTCAGAGGACGAATGTCTACTATCGCACCAAATTCCATTTCTTTCCGACCTTTTGCGCTCAAAAGACTTTTGAAGGAAGCCCAAATGTGTTATTTAGGGAGCTGCAGATAACAGAGATGATAAATGTTATTCTCTTAGGAGAAAAATGTTTTTTGATAGCGCTCTTAGACTCAATACGCGATAAAATTCTGATTTTAGTAAAAATGAAAAATCACCCCCTATTGGTCGTACAAGACAAATTTAAAGATCAAAATTGTGGAGAATCCCATTGTCTCCATATATTATTTGAACTTTTTTCGATACCGCTTACCACAACGGCACTATTTGTCGAAAATCGTCACGAAACAGTTGTCACCCCCCCTCTCCCATACCCTCGAGCGGCAACCCCTAGAGGTTGCAAATTGAATCTTATCTTAATTAAACAACGCCGAGGTAGTATCATTTCCACAAAAAGTATGCACAAATAAGATATGTTTCGTAACAGCACATATCGGTAGTAGCTAGTGGTGTGTTCATAAATGTAATTTTTTTCAATCCAAATGCGTGCGTTTATGCAGCTGCAGATAATAAATAAATAAGAAGATATCATCCTTTCAGGGAAATAAAAATGTTACACGACATTTTGATAAAGTTCTTCGTCTGAATCCGTGATGAAATTCTGGTTTTAGTGAAAATCACAAACCAACCCCTAACTTCGGTGCACTGTAGGATGGAAGCTATTAGCGCACGCGAAAAATGTAAAGATCAAAATTATGCAAAATTCGTTTTCTCTTCATAAATTATTGTTTGAAGCTTTTTTCGATATCACTTACCAAAACGGCGCTATTTTTCTGAAATCGTCGAGAAGCAGAGTTTTCACCCTCCACCCCCCCCCCCCCTTCGAGCGGCAACTCCCGAGTTCGAAAACTTAGGTGTAAGTTCAGAGGATCAATGTCTACCATGCCACCAAATTTCATTTCTTTCCGACCTTTTGCTGTCAAAAGCTTTTTTTACGACGCGCGAAGTACCGATTGGACTACAACGGATATGTAACTTTTTTGACAAAAAGGAATATCAGTATCGCAAAAAACTTTTGGAAAGCTCGAAAGATATTTGCTTGAACGCTGACGCTTTCAAAGAGCGACAATCGCTTATAATTGATTAGAGTTGATTCCGATATTCTATGCGCATCCACGAATAGCTTAAAAAGGGCCTGATACCTTGTTATCAAAATTGTTGACACCAAATGAAACTGGGTAAAAGCAGAATTGTCAGGCGCCCCTCTAACAAACCTACTACAGGTTGGCTACTTGTACTAACATCAGGGTATAGATAAGCTAAGAATGATAATCTCTAATCCTCCATCTAGTGCCCAAACCGCTTAGATATCTGATAGTTTTTAGTCAAAATGATGAACTACAGTATACATACAGGGAACCTTTTTTCTGATGATAATATTTAAAACAGCGTATAAAATGCAAAAAACCTTCATTCAAATTTATCGATAACTGGTGGTCTGTAATATTTAATTAGAATAAATCAACAACCTTTAGCTACGCAAATCCAAATTAATATCCATTCTGGAATACATATTTGCTGAAATATTTTCTTTAACTAAGATACTAACTAACTAATGTTAGTTGCCTATTAACGGGGGAAGTACAAATGTCCCAGTCAACGTGACATTGTTCAGGAACAGTCACCGTAGCACTATAAATATTTATGTACCATACGAGGAATATATATATTATTATTTTTTTTGCAGGGTGGCATTTACATGTTCCATCTATTTGATACTTATTCAGCAGGAATTTCACTTCTCTGCTCTGCGTTATTTGAGGCTGTTGCAGTGTCATGGTTTTATGGTAATTATGCGTTTGTTATGGATATTTACAAATGTCGATAATCTTTGTAATAAATATGACATGACAACTATCATTACATACTTATTACTCCCTCAGAGTAACAACATCTTTTCTTACGTTGTCATATTGACCACCAGATACGGCAATCATAATTGTTTACTATTGTCTTAATCATACAGTATTCAGAAATATTCCATTCTATGTTAAAAAAGACGGTATTTTGATGGTTCAGGAATAATTACAGCAAAATCAATAGATATGTTGACCTCTACTGCGTTACTGCATATATCTTCATCATAAACGCAAATTCTGAAGGCTTACATAAATTTTGAGGCGCTGGCAACGCCGACATAATTTTCACGCGACTTATTTACGGTAGAAGCTCGACAGTCAAACGTTTGTTTTGTTTGTGTGTCTTTTATGCTTGGTCAGTAAAATCGAATTTGCTATTTGTTGGTAACTGGAGTGAAGCTTTACGGACTTGCTGTGCTATATTCGAGTGTAGTTTAACAGTATTTCGGGATGGATCTCAAAAAGTGCAGTGTTTGTAACATGGGTTGCATTGGATGAATTTTCAGGTTAGTTGCCGTTACACAGCATTGTTCTCAATTTGAATTGTCACTGTGAGGTCACAGCTGATCAATTTTTGGTGGCTGAAGTGTCAAAGATGATGGCTTTGAGCACGCCATGCTGAAGTGGTTTGTTTACTACCTCTATGTTCAGTTGTTACTCTGAGATCACTCCTATCGTGGTAGCTTAAGATAGAGGCTGCGATGCAGGCACAGCATACCAAACAGTCAGCAGAATGTCTCAGGTTGGCGGCAATCATATGATAGTTACTACATTTCCACGAGCTCTCAAAACGTTTTGAGTTTTTAAATATATCATGGAAACGTTAATTGGGTGCGCTTTCCAAACGTTTCCTGTTCTACGTCGAATCGCCAATTTTTTGAGATCCAGATGTCGTGGAAACACCAGCTGTCACTTCCAACATGTTTTGGAGTAAACTATGCGCATTACGTTACTGTCTGTTATTACTCTCAGTTTATTAAAGTTTATAGGAAATTCGAAACTAAAAATTCATGATAAACTACAAAATAGGGTTTAAAACTAGGAAATGACATTTGTCAAAAGTGTCAGTTAAAACGTTTTGAATGCGTTCCGAAAATTGTTTCCAAACCTATCGTGGAAACACCGATAATCCAAAATCCCCAAACATATTGAGTATTCTTGTCATAGATACTTTTTGAACGATTCCAAGCTGATATCGATACCTTTGTAGGGGTATTGGTATCGGAAATTATTAATTACTGAGGATTGTAATCAACTGCACAAAATTCTATGTACGAATCAAACGCGCCTTCATTGGCCTGTACAGCTCTATACTTGGCCAAAAAATATCGAATTGGTATCGGTATAGATACTTTTTATTTTCGCATCTCTACCCAGACTTCTTACCCATAATGGCGCCATCATCAAATTCTGTAGGAACTATTTTGATAGGAAATCCTCAGAGATATTCTGCTGGTTGTTTATGTTTAGTATGCTGTAATGGAGGGATGTCGCCAACACTTCGGATTCGCTATCAGCATGTATCTGACGTACTTCATCTTAAATTTAGATTAGTTATTAAAATGGATTGGTAAATTTTAACCACGATTTTGTTATAAATCTATAAATTAAGCTTAAATGATTAATGATTAAAACGTTCCGCGACGAGAAGTACTATGCACCGATCATACGACGTATCGTTGCGTTGGTACAAAAGAAAAGCGACACAACTCAGAATTTCGCGTTCTTCTGGTAGATTTTTGTGGCTAGATTCTTCAGAAAAAATGTCACAGAAGTATCTCTTAAATTCAGGGTTGCGGTGGGTTTGCATTAAGTGGAAGCAATAAGTAGCTAATTCAACCAAGCTACCGACGGTTAATAGCTAGCTTTTTCTTCATTATGATCCACGTGACATCAACTGACCTTTTAAAAATTTTCCGATAGTTTCTAATCAATATATTATGCCCCCTCTGGTCTTCCCTTAGTTGGTGGTCAAGGTTACGCCCTATCCACAAAATACCAAAACGTTTCTGTTTAAAAACCACTTCCAAATAACTCTTAGCGTTACAATGTCTTTTCATCATTTTATGCAGATTGTTAAGTCGGATATTTTTGAACTATTCCACACGTTTTGTACCACGCTCATGCGTGTTGCACACACCGATATTAAAATGTATTTTGTAGATCTTCGTGTTTCTAGTAATGTCTGTAGTTGGAGTAGGTCGACCGCATTTTAAAATTGACTGTTTTGCTATAAATAATCGCACGGAAAAAGTTTTGCTTTTCAAAGAAAATATAATACAGTCGCTTGCACATGCAATATCTCCACTACGGCCCATCGCTGGATGATGCGCCTGCTCCCGCAACAGCCGCATCCATAACGCATGCTCAGAACAGTACTGGGAAGCGAAATTTAAATCGAATATTCGTTAGCTATGGAAATGGATGTATAGAACAATGACGTTCGGTCTTGCAACGCGACAAGTGCTCTTAGGAAATAAGCGATACCCTGTTATGGATTACTGATGGCTGAGTTGGTTGCCGTATTAAAATACGCGCGTCCTGATCTTGTTTCTCACCGTATAGTAGAGCAGACGTTTTGGATACGCTCCATGAATGAAAAATATATTACCGCATCGACTGCACGCCCCTGCTCAAATTGACTCAAAGATGGGCACTACTGTCGTTTTTCTCCTGACTCTTTATTCCTATAAAGCTATCACGAACAGTGAGGGAGTGACGCATTTTCAGTCGGGTCGGGTAGATTAGGGAACTTGGAAGCATGCTTTGAAGAAAAGTGACACCTTTTGGATACTTACACATTAACAATTGTCGAAAAAAGCGACGTTTTTTGTGTTGTGACAGTTTTGCCTGAAAGGTAAAAAGTATACGAAAGAGAAATTTCTCTTCTTCAGTATTATTTGACATACTGAGAGCTAGAGTGGCCTATCCCCAAAATTCAGAAGCTTAGAAAAACGCGGGTAAGATTTGCAAATAACACTCTCTTTAGAGGCGGTAATTTATTTCTGTTTTCTTTTCAACCAAAAATAAATATCCATAAAAAAAGCTCAGCAAAGAGTCCCCACCTGAGCCTTCACTGTTGGCTTCTAATGAACAGTGCCGTTTCCAGAGTGGCGGGCGCCGGGAAACAGTAACAAGGCCTGCACAGAACATGAGGCTAATGAACATAGCAGTCGATGCCGATGACACAGATGTAAAAAAAACAGGAACTGTACAAATGCTATGATATAATTATATAGCGATATATCTGTAATAATAGCGAAACCAGTCATAGGCCATTATAGTATTGAAAATATATGAGCTGAGTTTTCAATATTTAAAGGTTTCCGCATTTCTCGTTTTTGGGATAGGCCACACTAGCTCTCAACGCCACATTCAATTCTGTGCCATTTTTCTTGATTGTTGTATCCATTGCTGCTAACGAACTAACCAGGAGAGATGCATCTGGCAAAACTGTAATAATTTGCACTCTGACAGCAGACAGGCACTTCTTTAAATAAAAACAATATTGTCCTAAGGTGGATTAAAAGCCACAACCACAACAAAGGCAACCGTATAGCGGACGGTCTAGCCAGGAATGCTGCGGACCAAAGAATTTTAGGACCACGTGACCTTTCTGGAATGTTAACAAGCACCATTGCGGAAGACAAAAAACAAAAAACAAAAAGGAGACCCTTGCAGGCTTTAGCATGGAAATATTCAAGAAGTATTTGGCGATGACCAGGTCAAACCTACAACTTATAGTAGAATCTTGACAGGCCATTGTTAACTCAGGAAACACGTTCATATTATGAGGTTAAGTTAGTATCACACCGATATGTGAATGTGTAAAAGTGAAGACAAAATTGTGGAACATGTCATATGTGAGTGCCCATAGTTATCTTCTATTATTTATTTATTTATTTATTTATTTACGGATAAACCATTTTACAATTTCATCAAAATATAAGAAGACATATATATAAAATAGAGAATAAAACAAAACCAAAAAATTAACAATTATAGCGAAAGTGTGCAATTTTACATTTACATGACAGAGTACCTATTACAAATATATTGCTAATTATATATTCTTAACCGCTAATTTAAATGAAACCACTGAGGAGTCAAAATATGGGAGATCATTCTTGTTAGCAAGACGGATCATCCTTGTTAAAGGGTCATTTCTACCATAGTTAGTAGTGTGACTTGGCTCAAAAAAGATCTCCGATACCCTAGTCCTCCTATTCATATTAAAACTAACAAGCTTTAATAAATCTGGACAGTTGACAATGCCATTAATTAACTTATGGAAAAACTTCAAATCGGCTTCTATTCTACGGTGCTCCAAGGTGTTCAGATTCAAACAATTTAAAATATCGGAATATTCATAGAAACCATGTCGAAGCCCCAATTTATATGCACAAATCCTTAAAAATCTATTTTGAACTCTTTCCAGCAGCAATATTTCCTGATGATATGTAGGACACCAAATAATTGAATTGTACTCCAATACTGATCTCACTAGAGAACAGAAAAGTGATTTCCAGGACCTTACGGTGAGATCGCAAGCTGATCTTTGGATAAATCCCAACATTTTGTAAGACTTCGCTACAACATCATTTATATGACGTTTAAAATTCAAACTTTCGTCAAACGTTATTCCTAAATCCTTCACATGATTTCGTTTTTCCAAATTAATGTTTTTGATGTTATATGCATATTGTACTGGCCTACTAGACTTTGTAAAACTAATACTACTACATTTATTAATGTTAAGGTTTAACATATTGATATCACACCAACGAGATAGATTAGATAAATCAGTTTGTAGAAGCTCTGCGTCTTTTCTATCCTTAACTAATCCAAACAACTTTAGGTCATCTGCAAACATCAAAAAATTTCGTCTCGACAAAAACTGAGCAATATCGTTCACAAATAAATTAAAAAGCACAGGACCTATATGAGAGCCCTGGGGAACACCCGAGGTAACAGCAATAGTATTTGAAATAGCTCCAGCACACTTTACAAGCTGCGTTCTGTCTGTTAAATAGCTCTGCAGCCACTTTAACATTTCGTTATTAATGCCTAAGGATTTGAGCTTAGCAATCAAAAGGTCTATATTTACACGGTCGAAGGCCTTGGAAAAGTCTGTGTAAATGGAATCAACCTGTCCACCACCCTCAATGGATTTAATAATAAAGTTTACATATAACAGCAAATTTGTTGAGGTGGACTTACCAGCAGAAAAACCATGTTGTTCTGGGTTCATGATATTTTTTGTATCCCATGTAAGTTTTCTCCCTATAATATGGTCCAATAGCTTAGGAATCTCTGATTGATTACACACTGCCCGATAGTTTTCAACATCTACTTTTGAACCAGACTTATGAATAGGAATGACATAACTGGATTTCCAGATATCTGGAAATATGCCTGACTCCAATGAAATATTAAATATAGAGTGTAAAGGTTTAGCCAATGTGAAAACACATTGTTTTAAGAAAAATAGTGGTATGCCATCAGGCCCAACTGTTAGTTTTGACGGCGCCGAGATAATACAATCAATAATTTCCTTAATATCTACAGAATAATGTGATATATTAACACTGTCACGCATATAACTATAGTGAGGTACTTGAGTTACAATTTCTCCACTATAAATCTTTGCAAAATATTCAGCAAACAAATTAGCAATCTCTATACTGGTTTCTGCCGAGGTGTTATTATATACTATTTTGGCAGGTAAATTATACGATTTTTTCTGATTATTGATATATTTCCAAAAGCTGCGCGGATCATTTATAAGTTTATTGTCAATATCTGCAATATAAGTTTCATAAAGCTTATTCTTCAAAACTTTACACTGATTTCTCACATCACTAAAGTATCTATATGCATTAATGTCACCTGATTGCTTGTATCTTCTATGTGCAATTTTCTTCTCATGAATTAGTTGCCTAAGTTTCGCGTTGAACCAACCAGGGAAGTTAGACGTTTTGAATTTTCTAATAGGCACGTACAAGCTGACGCCAGTGTAAATTATTTCGTAAAAATCTTGTACACATGCGTTCAAGTCCCCTTTACATATTAAATCCCAATTTATACTAGCAAAAAATTGATTCAATCCCCTATAATTACCCCTTTTAAAATCATAAAAATATTCTTCATAAATGAGCTGATCATCGATCTGTAACTTCAAATCAAATGAGACTGAGGTGTGGTGCATACTATCAGGAAATATTGGATCTAATGCATTAGACACGTGAAGATCACTAACTGATGAAAAAACAAGATCAAGGTATACACCTCTACTATTTGGAACTAAGTTTTTTTGAAACATATTGAGATAACCAAAATCATGTGATAATATATCTGCTGGAGAGATATCAGGACAATCTACGACAATATCATCATTATCTTTGTACCATACAGCGTTTGGAATGTTATAATCACCACACACGATAAACTTGCTAGGCGAATAATTTTCCTGTATTAAATTCACACAAGCAGAATGCTGTTGGTATATGTCTAATCCAGACGCGGGCGGTATATATACACCACCAAATATAACAGTTTCATTATTTGAGTTAATAGAAACAAATAGTTGCTCAACTGATACTAATGGAATACAGACTCTTTTAGCAGATAATTTTTTCCTAACCGCTATTAATATACCACCACCACGTTTGAGTACTGAACAAATTTGGTCTCTATCCAATCTGAATATATCATAATCAATAAAATTTAATTCCTCATCCGCTATATCAGCAGTGAGCCACGATTCAACTAGAATGATAATATCATACACACAACAATTAACTGCTTTCCGTAAATTTAACAACTTTGTTCGTAAGCCACCAACATTTTGGTAATATATACATAGATGTTTAACAACTTCACTTACTTTTTTAGGTTTTTTACAATTTGTGGCACTCCATTCACATATTTAATGTAAACGTCAGTCTCACCATTATTTCTTCTCTGCTTCACCTCTTCTTTCAGTCTATTCTGAGTTTCCATCTGCCGCTTGGTAAGGTCTGCTTCAAGAAACACTTTTCTTCCTTTATCAACATTCCTTCTACCCTGTATGATCCGGATAGCTTCTTGAGAACTCGAACATATCACTTTCACTGGCCTGTACCCATTTTTATTTGATTTTCCAACTCTTACAGCCATTGTTACCCCAGGTTCTTCATTGGTAGCTTCACGAAAAATTTGTTTAACCTCGTTTAAATCATCTCGTTGGTTTGGATTTTCTGGCATATTATAAATCATCACATTCTTTTCCTTATTAGAGAGTGTGTGTTCGGCGATTTTTTGCCTACACCTGCCCACATAAGGAAGATCTCCCCAAGTGACTTGTCCACCTTCCTAGAATTGGTAGGATGGATGATGACTTGAGGAAATAACTCCCTGGGAGGATGTACAATGGGCCAGTTGTGGGACTACTCACTTTTCACTTACAGATCCATTGCCGGTAAAATTTATCATTTTTTATCAGGCTTTCATGTTGTTAGTACATAATAATTCGTTTATTTTGTAATATTACGATGTAGGAAACTGATATTGAATTATAGAAAGACATAAAATTTGCAAAACTTGTGGTTTTATCATTATTTTTGATATATACTACCTCTTCTGCCTAACTCCGAAATGTGGCTACAACAAGAACTTCGAAATTATAATTAGAGATCAGAAAAAATTTGTGGAACAGCCGAGCAGGGCACGAATGTTTGGAAGAGAGCGAAACTCTAGAGACAGCTCTGCAAATACGCTTCTGTACTCCAAGCAGAAGTGTTTCCCATTTGGCACTGTGCAAGCATAGACCATCAGCATACGTACAGAAGCAAAAGTATCGCTCACAGTCAGTCAGGGTACCAGAAAGCCCCAGAGTGACCTCTGCACTAGTTGGGAATGCCAACAACAACCAGGTAGCCTGGCGAAGCAGAACAAAGTAAAATTGAAGAGGGTGCCAGAAAACCAGAAAACTGAGGTACAGATCGTAATGAAAAGGCAGATGAGCTTGCAAGGAAAGAATTATGTACCTTGTGTACTGGCGAAGAACCTGTCTTGAGGTGCCCAACAGCACAATTAGTTACCCGGTTAGGGATCGGGTGAAACTCAAGTACAAGGAACATTGGGACTTGATGCCTGGATGTAGACATTTATTAAAGGCATATGACCGAAATTGACGGAATCACTGCTTTCTGTGAAAAGGAATCTGGTATCCATACCAGGCATTGTGGTCTGAAGGAACACATGAAGAGAATGGGACTATAGAGGTCTCAACTTCAGACAACGTGAAGGACAGAATCAGCGTTTCATGTGCTCTGTGAGTACGAAACGCTAGATGAGAAACTTTTTGAACTGGTGCAGGACTATAAACTACGGGAGTGGGCACTGTCAGAGTTAGGTGTTTTAATTCAATAAGAATAATAAGTCTTATTTTACATGTATCCGTCTGTCGTGTATCAGGTGACGTTCACCCGACTATGAGTGTGGAGATTATATCCAACTTTTTATATTTACCCGAAAAATGTCGTGGTCGTGTAAACGACGCCCGACTGTCGTCCTTTATCGAGAGAACCCAGCCGCCCCGTACCAGAGGCCGACTGTCGGTGTTATCCTACAAGTAGCGGGAGCTGCGAACAAGTAGAGCATTTCACATTTAGCCGGCAGTCGTTATTACATTTCCAATAATAATGAACTGATTTTTGTTCTATTTAGGTACGTAGTTATAAACAAAACTTTTATCAGACATTCTAATGTAACTGAAAAATTAATCATTGTCACCTCTCAGATCCTGAAAAAGTGTACAAAATGCTACGACTCATCTCTTTTACTATTGATTGTGTGAATCCAATACGATATGTCCCTTCTTGTCTTCTCTAGACGTTTGTACAATACCAAAATGACTCATAATTACGTATGGTTCATCTAAAACTGTCACGGAGCATGCCTAGAGTTAACTGACTACAACCACCAGGTCCCGACAGCTTTGTGCTGGGTGAAACGATGCTCAAATCGTGTCGGTGACGGCAAAGGTGTCGTTTAACCGGCATGTCGGATATATGCGAAATAAGCAGTATCAGTTTTGTTGGACGACTGCAAAAAACTTTTTCTGTCACATAACATATCAACAATTCAGTAAATTTTGAGCCTAATCACAAATATTTTGAAAACATAACAGGAGGATCGAGAACAGAAGTCAAAAACGGATTATTTAAAAGCTGAAAAATATTCGTATTATTGAAACTCTTTTGTTGGTGTGGAGTAAACGAAACAGAAATTGTTTAAATGGCTCTCTAGATAATAAATCTGTGAAACGTGTCACTTTTCTTTTGTACCAACAGTATAGGTACAATGGGCGACGACTTATTTCAACTTCTCAAATGGCTGATTAGTTTATGATCTTGCTTTATAATCAGACCATGCAGACAGACGAACTATTTGCTTGAATGTCTGACTATTTATTTGCCTGGGTGTTTAGATGCTTGTCCGTTTGGCCTAAATAAAACGTAAATACAATGCATAGTTTAGGTGATTTAACACTAATTTGGTGGATGTGCGCGTAATGTATGCCGCATTCACCATTTAATACCACGGCACCGGCGCCGCGCCACGTCGATCTAAAAGTTGACCTTTTATTATATTATAAGATTATGTACTATGTATTACCCTCAAAACATACACATACAGGGTGTCTGGATATTCGACCGACAACGCTTGACAGGTGATATACCTCACATTTTTATGAACATTGGGCCTTAACATACAAGTCAAAGTTTTACATTTATTTTCTCCTTTTCTAAATTATTCTGCAATAAAATTGCACAACGATCTAAAATTACGTGAGGGGAGGGGTTTTAAGGCGAGAAATCCATATTCAACCACGGATTTATTATCGTGAATAGAGGGCGCCACCTACGGCACATTGAACTTTGTGGTTCTTGGGTTTTTAGGCCGGCGTCATTTAGCGTTAAAGCTTGACGTTTCGCCACCACGAGTGGATGGCATCTTCAGAAGCTATTTCACTTCGGCTGGTGGATCTGCACCTGTATTTATACCTGCTAATGGTGACGTGGCCCAACCAGGTAGCGTTGGTAGCCCCGCCCCTTCGCGATATGGTAGTGTCTTCAAGTACTTTAGGATGGGTATCCATGTCCGGTTGACTTTCTGTGTTTCTTCTTTCCTATTGAAATTATTATGATGTTTCTGTATTTCGATGGCTTCTCTTTGAAGTCTGGCATGGTATGAAGACGTTGCGGCAAGAACCTGTGTTTCTTCAAACTTGATCCTGTGACTTCCCTCCTTAATCGCATGTTCGGCTACCGCTGATTTGTCCGTATGGCCTAGTCGACAGCTAGCCTTATGTTCTGCAATTCTTGTGTTTATAGATCGCTTCGTTGTTCCTATGTATATGTTACGGCCACTGTTGTAAATTGGGCATTGATGACATTGGCCGGGCATTAACGTTAGAAGCCAAATATGCAGGCCAATATCGTTATTGCCCAGGCTATAACGAGAATGCCCGTCTGTCGTAGACAAGGTTGAAAGTATTTTAGTTTTTGCATCTTTGTCCGGCCATTCACGACATGGACCATCAATGCATGGGCAAAGATGATATTACAGGTTAGGGCAACTGTTTGATAAAATATGAGGAACATTTTAAAAAATATATATATATTTTCATCGCTTCACACAAAAATTGGAAGGAAACTTAAAATACCTAATCGTTAAATATGACAAATTAAAATATTAAAGCATGTCTATAAAAACAAGGTCAAAGCATTGCACTCATATTTATCATCTACTGTATGCTTAAAGCTGTTAAACTCACACTCTACTTACACAAACAGATACAAAAAATGGCAAAATGAGAATAACATAATCTATATTTTATTCAAACCTTGACAGCCCACTCTTGAGCGGACATTAACGAGATTGCCCGAGCAAAGTCGTAAAAACGTAAATCCATTCCCAGTTTATCAACAGTGCCCAGTTTACATGGATATTCACGCTATTGGCCGGTCATTGTCAGGACGTCCCGCTGTAATAGGACATTCACGACAACGACCGGCCAATATCGTTAAAGACCGAAATATCATCTTTGACCGTAACATATACACTCCCACGTGTGCATGGTATGCGATATACCCCCGGAGTTGTGAGTGGGTCTCTTTTATCTTTCACCGTTCTCAAATATTCCTGTATCTTTCTTGTGGGCTTGTAGATGGTCTTGACGTTTTCCTTTCGTAACATTTTTCCTATTCTGTCCGTTATTCCAGGCACATAGGGTAGAAAAGCTTTTGCTATCGGTTTAGGTTCTGGTTTTGCCCTATTTCTTCTCATTGTCCTTGTTATTTCCTTTTCTGTGTAACCATTTGTCTTAAGAGCATTCTTTAGATGTTCCAGTTCGGTATCGAGTTCTTCTGGTTCGCACACTTTTCTAGCCCGTTCTGTCAAAGTTCTAATAATTCCGTACTTCTGAGATGGGTGGTGGTTTGATTCTTTATGCAAGTACCGGTCAGTATGAGTTGGCTTTCTATATACCTTGTGCCCTAATCTAGCTCCTTTTCTTGTTAGAAGAACATCAAGGAAGGCGAGATTTTTGTTTTCTTCTACCTCCATGGTGAACTTGATGTTTTCGTTAGTCATGGCCTACTGCTACAAATTAAGTGAAAAATGAAAAAATTAAATTTTGAGCATAATTTTAAGAATAATTTAATACTGATATATATTTTTGAAAAGCCTGAATTATTTCCAATTGACTTAAAAAATAATATACATGGCGTTCTATTTAACGAAATATATATAACTACACCACTGGATTCTACAGAAAAAGTCATATAAGAAGCATTTTCAAACCTTTCAATAAGACAAAAGACAACTGAGATACGAGGGTGGTCCCAAAATCGATAGTTTTCGATTTCACCCTGTATCTCAAAAACTAAGAGGGCCATGATAATTTGTTGTCGGTATGTTGTTGTTTCACAAAAAATTAGTACAACAACGCGAAAACCGCAACTCTCTATTTTCAAAAATAATCGAGATACTCCGTAAAAGTGCCCAAAATGGTATACCCTGTACAACTAAACACAACATAAATATCTCATAATAGTGAGTTCCTTAATGCTTTTGTTTTTTAGGTTTAGATAGATTTACACAAGACGTCGAGGCTATGTTGGGTACAAAGCCTGGTATGTACTGGAGGATATGCTGGAAATTTATAAGTCCTAGTTTCATCGTAGTAAGTTCTTATTATATTTTACACAGAGTTAACCGCTCGTCAAACGATTTTACTTCCCACGCTGTTTGTGAAAGAAGTACTATGATCGTGAAAATATTCATTCTTGAGATATTATACCCGGTTCACATTGGTTTCTCGGTCTATCCGTTGGCTCACTTATCATTCGCCGCAATGGAAATCTTTCCAAGGCAATAAAACAAATAAAATTGACCTTACTGTACTTTATATTTCCTCATTGCTTACATCTAATACTTTGTCATATTTCCGTTCACTTTTATAACATTTTGGAGCCTTTTTGGTATCGAACCAGCCAGTTTCTCGAAATACTTCTTGAATACTTCTTGTCTATAGTCACCCACAACTTCTTCAGTATCTCTTGTAGCTCATGGATGCTGGAGGATTGCGCCTCTTGAATCTTATTCTTCATGTAGTTCCAAGCATTCTCAATCGGATTTTCAGGAGAATTACCTGGCCAGCCAAGTACAGCAATACTGTGGTCATTCAGCCACTTCTGAACAGTCTTTGTTATGTGGGCGGGAGCACCGTCATGCATGAAATGGTGACACTGATGAATGGGCCAAAAGTTCAGCAAATGACCCTCTAATACCTCCATATAATTACTTCCCCGCATGGTAACATTCTTGGGAAGAAAATATAGGCCTGCCCTTCCACAATTTCCGCTGAATGCACCCCACACCATTACACTATCAGGGTGTTTAACAGTTTTCACAGTGTACCGTGGATCAAAACGAGACACACCCTTTGATCTTCGTACCACTTTGCATTTCTGCGTAACCAGTCTAAAAGTACTTTCATCTCAAAACATTACTTTATGCCAGGCCTCTGATGTCCAGTGCTGATATAGCCGGCAGAGCTGCAACCTTTTCTTCTTCATTGCCTCAGTTAGAAGAGGCTTCTTGGCAGCACGCCGGGCTAGTAAGCCTAAGTCTTTCTGAAGCCGATGTTGAATGGTCCGGACTGATACGTCTTTGAGCAAATCTGGATGATTCTTCTTCAGTCCTGCTGCTGTTATCCATGGATTGGCCATCACTCCTCGTTTTAAAATACTCTCGGTACGTGCTGTGATTTTCTTTTGGCCACCTGAGCTTACTTTTCGTTTTGGTGCCACACCCTTTGGAAGGGGTATTGCTGCCTGTTTTAGGTCATAAATTGGCTGCCTTGAGACTTTTAAATCTGCAGCCACACGGATCACCGACTCACCTTGCTCTAACAAAGTCAAGGCACGAGTTTTTTCTTCAAGTTGAAGTTTCTTGCGTCCCATTATGCGCACTGGTAGCAGAGATATTAAGCTTCCAATATTTAAGAAAAATCTGACCGCGAAGCGAATAGAGACAGATTCAAATAACCCTTCTTCTACAAGAGATGACAAGCGACTAACAGTCAGGACATATGTGGCTGAATGCTACAGCGTCATATGCAAGACTCACGTGACAAGCAAGCCCCACCCACTTAGTACTCAGTCGGGCACGCGCGCGAAATCTGACCCAGAATTTATGTAACGAAATTTGTTACTGTAAAGATTTCAATTGCGGCGGCCATCATTCTTGTAAGTGTTACACAGAGAAGTGCTGCAATAATTTTTTGCATAAGTGTACTACCGTCGGAGTTGTTTTACAACTGATAGTCCGCGAAGGCAAAGCCTAAATACCAGAGTACCGCAGCTGTTGTGGAAGGGTTACGTTAGGAGAAGTTTGTTAACGCGAAACTTGAGTAGAGCAACACCCGCCGGCTCAATGAATTACAACTATTGAGGAAAAAGGTGCAGTCGTACCGCTCGGTTATTGATGGATGATGAACGATACCGCCTTAGGATGAGCTGGAGCAGCCTTGCGGGTATAAATAGTGTACCCATATAACATAATCGTATATCATACAATGTATATACTTTGAATATCGAATCAATGGATATGTATATCCACAAATGGAGCAAGAGTGTCTGATGGATGTGAAATAGACATCAAAAAAACATACATTTTATGTACGTTTGTCGCGAACTTCCACATCCATGGCATATCCATTAGATGTACATATGTATATATATGTAATACCTAGACTAACATCTCATGTATATTCACACATGAATATACCTACATGAATAGTATGATACACTAGTGTATATCATTTTACATATGTACGTTTAATGTCCTATGAAATATTCAGAATACGTATGTTCAATCTGACATATCTAATGTAGTGAAGTACATTCAGTAGATGTACATATCCATACAGTGTTATATGGGTAGGTTCATCAAGGATTTGTTTTAATAGTCGGTGGTCTATAAGCCCGCGTTCACATCGGACGCGCCTCCCTTGGAGCATCGCGCTTTGCTTACAGCCTAGCGGAAAGCGTAGAGGAACAAACCAATACACTTAGATGCAGTCGTTCACATCGGGCGCATAGCGCTTAGCAGTATGCTCAGAGT
Organism: Callosobruchus maculatus; assembly: GCA_951848785.1. Lineage (NCBI taxonomy): Eukaryota > Metazoa > Arthropoda > Insecta > Coleoptera > Chrysomelidae > Callosobruchus > Callosobruchus maculatus. Next base: position 706,516 of record CATOUR010000010.1, on the reverse strand, counting down.
AGAGGCAGTATGCGTAGGCTATGACATGCGAAGCGCCAGGTAACGCGCAGTGTCGGTTCTTGGACGCTTGCCTTCACTTGTTCGAAAGATTTTATTGGTCAAATTGGTTAGGCGAATTTTAAAAGTAAAATTCTGATCATTCCCACCACGCCTAACCTCAATGTTATCATTATTCGCTACTCCGCTGAAATTGCGTCTCTAAAGTTGGTCCCATTACCAGTTAAGTAGCGTTCCAGTTGGTGAAGAAGCAAGTCGAATGATTGTTTTGAAATTCTTAAATATTCGTAAAATTTTTCGGGCATCCCGGTGCATATAGTGATTCCATGTATCCACACACGTTTTCCACGTCTTTTCCTAATTCTTGCAAGCTAAATCGAATTTTCCAATAACAATTTTTTGCGAACAAGTTATGACGATGCCTTGATGTAGCGCGGACTGAGCGATCAACAAAACGCGTCTGATGTGAACGGTTCGATAGCGTGGCGCTTCGCTTGGTATTAAAGTAAAGCGCGATGCTCCAAGCGAGGCGCGTCCAATGTGAACGTAGCCTAAGTATAGTTAAAAGGGTATCTAAACAGTAGAATTGGATTATTCCATTATTTAGAAGTATGTATTGTTTTTGTTTGTACGTATTTTTATTAAAAGGATCAAGATATAAAGATATTTTAAAAAGTCCAAAAAAATTATAATTTTTCTGTTTTTTTTTTTCAGTGCGTTGTGATGTTTGGATTATTCTATCACCAGCCACTGCAATATCAAGATTACTTCTATCCCACTTGGGCCGAATGGGTGGGATGGGGATTAGCCTTATCGTCTATCCTCATGATACCGTTAGTGGCTATTATTCAAATAATGAAAACGAAAGGAACATTGAAAGAGGTAATTAGTTTGGAGTTAAGAAATGTGGTAGAATAGAAAGCGACTTATTGCTAATACCCAGTTTACAGACAACCTTACCGCACAGAGAAATCTATGTGACTGACTGTCAAAGTATTTCCCGTTTATCACTCAACATTGTATGTTCTGTAAGGTCAAAGTCAACGGCAGGTACAGCGTGATTTGTTTCTTCCTATCCTTGACCAATAATCAGCATCAACCATCAAATTTTGTCGCAAAATTTTCTGCGTGTTGTTTGAATAGCTCAACTCACAACTCGCGTTGTGCCGATGGACGTAAGCCGTCCCAGCGTACGTCTTACACATCGACAAGAGATGCATAAGCGTCTCTGTCGCCAGGCTCTACAACTAGTGTCGGGTACATCTACACCCATAACGCATACCAAAGTGTTAAATACACCGTTTTGGCAAGCCATTATAAAGCCCTAGTCTCCGACTTCAACCCGCTAAACCTTAGGAAAGAGAAGGTCAACTGCTCTGACAAGCCATGCTCTTCTAGATGTTTGTAGAAGATTCCATGCATTGGCTTATCTTTATGAAGTCTTAAAAGGAAGTCGACTTTGGCAGCTTTAATGTGGGATTTTGATTGTGAGGGAGCAAGTTCCGTAATGGCCTGCTGCACCTCCACGTGAAGTCGAGTGTAGCTGAGTTCATCGCACTGCTGTTCTAAAAAGGAAGGCTCCTTTACCCGTATTCTTGTGCTCTATTATTATTATGCTGCTAGTGACTACTCAGTTGTATGATCTAACTTGTATGTGTATAACCTCCCCACGAACTTAGAGCAATGTATGACAAACAGCGCCACAATCAAAGTACTCCTAACCTATCTTAAAGTAAGTAAGTTATATTTCAAACTATGAAGTAAAACCATGACATGGATCACGAAGAACTACGCAGTGGAAACCACATACATAGTTAAACAATAGCAGTAACAATACCCACGAATGTAACATTTACTTCCTTTAGACATCTATTTCCTGAAATAATTTAAACCAATCATGAACCTTTACCTAAATGTGTTAACCCCTGTTATCTCCTCAAACTATCCGTGGACCCCCTTGTGCATCGTATCAATAAAGTCGTCCAGACAGTCCGCTGTGACGTGAAAGGTGTCCCAGTGTTCTCCTCTCCCTTAAAATGAGACCTAAACTGGACGGTGGGAAGCGGCTAATAACCGTCGTAGTTGATGCCGCACAATAAAAATAAAAAAAATATAGCAAATCCAATTTTATCCTGGACAAATATGTAGCTACATAGTAGAGACAAAGCCGTAATAACAGTATTCATATTAATTTTGCGAAACAAGCCATTGATCGTTAAACATATCTGTGTACATGGGCCCAACATATTCAATAAGTAACTAATACCAACACAAAATACAACGAATCTGAATCATGTTAAATATTCACTAAAACAGTTTTTAGTAGATAAACAGTGACTTTATTACAGGGCAAGTAGCGCATATACTGTCCGTATACATATTTCTATTCGCACAAGCGAATTTACATATTGATAAATTGTATAAAGTTCGTAATTTGTCGTTCAATATGTTTGGCAAACAAACTCGTCTTCCCATCAAAGCCTCCAAATGCCCCGGAACTTCGTGTAAAGTCAGTGACGGCTCGTGACTTTAGAGACCGGTGAAGCCAAAATATAAAAAATAACCTAAATTTATCGGCACCTTGAAAAATATAAAAAAACAGCAATAAAAACCCAAAATTTTATCTGAATATAACCTATGTACAAAAACAAAAAATACACTTTTAAATTGCCCGGTATGTAAAATCTAATCGTCTTTCCTTATTAAAAGTATCAATATAACTTGTAGGTATGTTAAAATTGTCAATGTTATTTAAAAACTTTTTTCGGCCGATAACATTCCAAGAGCTCTGAGTCTATCTTCTTTCATAAGAGTTTCTTAGAAACGTCTTAATCTCGGTTTTAATCCTTTTTAGCATGGAAAAGGCACTAAATCGGTACTATCATTCCTTGTCCAGGTAGGATCGCCACCAAATAGAACACATGGGAAACAAAAAAAATCGTTTTTCTTATTACATCCACAAATCCACTTGTTTTTATGGTACATATTTCGATTGAACGTACTCGGCTTTTAACATTCGACCAACTAGACAAATTTTGCGTTTTTTGAATGTCTAAATCGGGAAGCGGTCTCCCCAATTCCTTGATTTCAATTTTTTCTTCAATCGAGTAGTATGTAGAAAACGGCTTTAAAAAAAGACTGCTATACTACCCATTTTCGCAATAGTCCCTTACTTATTACAAGTCACCACTAAATATTATTAAAATCAGTTGCAACTTTCACGTCGGGGCGCGAACGACAGTAGAAATTAGTCCGAATATTCCCAATCGACAACGACAACAAGATCTAGTCTTGGTGAGCCAGCAAATACCCGGCTCTTATTTCTATTAAAATTTGCGCTCTGCGCATAACGTTAATATGGCCCCATTTAACCTTTCGGCTGATGAATATAGCAGAATTGACGGTGATTGGGGCCGCTGGCAGTTTGGCTCCGACACCGCACGCCGCGGGCGTCGTGCTTTCACAGTAATAGTCTGGGCGTGTTTGGTAAAAAAATTAGGAATAACATATTGGATTTTTGTGAATGTTTGCTAAATAATGAAAAAAAAATAGGATTTAATACAATATTTAAAAGTAGCACAAACAACACGGGTACTCGATTTATTGTGGTGGTGCCATGGCTCCTTGACTCCTTCAGATGAGCCGCCACTAAGTAAAGTACTATAAAAGAGTACCGTACAGTACAGAATACTGCATAACGTACTCTACCCTGCTTTCAAGCAATCCAATGATCATACGTCATACCCTACTTGTCACAATAGTCCACCAGGTCTGATTAGAAGGTCGCATCTGCAGAAATTATAATTTACCTGCCCTTTAACTTTATTTGTAGATGACTGTTAATAGTCGTAAAAAGAGGCTTTTGAGTTTTCATCCCCCGCCCCTCGAGCGGCAAACCCCCGAGGTCGCAAACTTAGATGTAGATTCAAGGAACCAATGTCTACCATCCCACCAAATTCGTTTCTTTCCGAACTTTTGCTGTCGAAAGACCCCTACCGCCTGAGCTATAAATACAAAACATGTTAATAGTTTAGTTATGGCTTCTGTCAATAATTAGTTTACGAAACTCAATACGTTATCGTTAATGGTTAAAAATATTCACACAAATTTCGTACGGAAAAGTGAAGAAAGATGGCTTAGTTAACAAGAAATCAATTACAATGATAGCAGTCATGCATTGAATGACCAAGCACCCCATGCTCAAGTCAGAAAGTTTTGCCTTTGTAGACGACGGAATATCGCCCTTAAGATGGATAATTATGTTTTTTTTTTTTTGGTATCAATGTCATCGACCGCTGTGGTCATTAGCCTCGCGTTTTGTGTAGGGTTTATTACTGTTTCCCGACCCCACGTTAGGAACAGCCTTTTTATGCAAAAACCAGAAATAAATTTCCGCCTCTGATGACGGGAATCGAACACGGGACTTTCCTGTAGCGAGCCCTCGTCTCTACCCAACGGGTGTTATCCATATAAATTAATATTTCACAAAATTATAATGCGTAGCCACCTGTATGGTGAAGAAACTTTAGACTACTTCTAATATTCTTAACCCTCAACCTCGGACGCGTCGTCTGTCAGACGAGGCGATACTAAAATACTGCCATAAATGGAATACCGCTTCATGCACAACGTTGCCACTTCATCTAATCTAAGTATGACTGGATGGCATACAGTCGACATAACAACACCGGCGTTTGTTCAGAATAGCATTAGTTATCGAGAGATCGTCACAGCGAGTAGTCGATGAGAAGACGCGTCCAAGCTTACTCTTTTATACCATGCAGAGCCAGGATTTTCTTATTTTTCTCGCAAATCCATCTGTATACAATGATATAGTAGCTAATAAATATGTATAGTCTGAAAATTAGCTTTATTAAGTAAAAAAAGAATTTATCCCATTTTTCACCAGAAATATGCCTACGTCTATACACGGCTCTAAATTTTTTAAATGCATACCTAGTTATCATTATCATACAGCAATGCACACATAATATTACGAAGGCCCTCAAGGGCATCTTTACTTTGTCACCTTCCACGGAAGCGGATAAAGTAAAATGTGGGTGTGGCAATCCCAAGGTCCCTCGCCAGTCCGCTCGGGGTGACGTCGGAGTTTGGTGGTGGAGATGAAGTGAGGGCGTTATGCGCCAACTTCTTTGTCGCTGCCTCTATCCTACGTCAGTCTGAGTAGACCCCAGGAGTAAACCTGGCAAAAAATCCGCAACCCAAGGTGTCATTCGAACCGTGCTGAGGGGTGAATGGCTCTGCGTTAGTGAGTCGAGAACGGTGTACTCCGGATACCTGGCGCCCTCCGGTTTTACATAGCCTTCTGGCAGCACGCGGGGCTCTGCTGTTAGTGACTAATGTTCCCTAGCTACTCGTGGGACTTGAATGAAACGCAATCCTGATAAACCTTCGGAGGATTCCGTCCTCCAAAAAACCAATAGTGCTGAGGGAGCACTTACCATTCCCTCAGTAAGCCTGGAGACGGTGGGAGACTTCCCCCGGTTCCTGCTTATTAAAAGAGACCAAGATGATGAGAATTTTGATAAGATTAACCCATTTCTAATATCAAAAACGTTGTATGGACTGGTAGGAGAAGTTAAGTCAGTGAGAAAAATTAGAGAAGGACTTCTGGTTGAAACAAAATCCACCAATCAATCTAAACGCTTACTTCAAGTTAAACTTTTCAATATATATAGTGTCACCGTTTCTCCACACAAAACACTTAATCTGTGTAGAGGCGTAGTGTATTGCAGAGATCTTCTCAATTCAAGCGTCGATCAAATATGTGAAGAGTTGAAAGAGCAAGGAGTCGTAGCTGTGAGACGTTTAAAAACCAAAAAGGACGGTGAGCTCATAGAGACTCCCAATCACGTGTTCACGTTCAACAAGACAAAACTCCCAAATGATATAAAAGTTGCATATCACCTTCTTAAAGTACGACCTTAAGTTCCAGCACCAACTAGATGCTTTAATTGTCAAGCATTTGGACATTCTGCAGCTAATTGTAAAAAAGACAAACTTTGTCCATGTGGTGTACCTCCTCATGAAGATTCTCCATGTCCAGAACCAAAAAAGTGCGTCAACTGCGGGGGTGAACATTCTGCGGCATATAAAAATTGTCCTAGATATAAAATAGAAGCAGCCGTACAAAGAGTAAAAGCAACTGAAAATATATCATATAATGAAGCTAAAAGAAAAGTAACCTTAAATACACCTTCAACCAATGTGTCTTATGCTAGTGCAGCTGCAACATCCCGAGAATCTATTGTTAAAGATGTCATAACTACCTTGTTGCCAGAAATAGAGAAAATAATAAAGAGCTCTTTACTTAGTGGACCTCCCAAACATGACTACTTTAAAAGCCCACTTGTGGCTGGTAATTCTTCCGGACGATGCCGTTCCGATTCGGTATCGACCAATATTTCGATGTCTTCCGAAAAACGAAAAAAACAGGGAGACTCTACAACAGAGGAAGAAGCTTCTGAAGGAACTTCCTCAACAACCAAAAAGAAAAAAGGTTGGCCGAAGGGCCAATCTCGGAAGTAAACTTACCTGTGATATTCCAACTGTGATACCCGTTTTCGTTAATATTTGTATGTTTACTAATTTATTTACTTATTTATTTGTTTACCTATTTATTTATTTGTTTACTTATTTATTTATTTATTTATTTATCTGTTTATTTATTAATTTATTCACTAACTTATTTATTCCTCTCACTATTTTATGGGGTATACTTTCTTTACAATCCAAAATAAATGTATAATAGTATTCTACAATGGAATTGTAATGGATGTGTATCACATATAAATGAATTACGCTTAATGGTGAGAGAACACAACCCCTTCTGTATAGCCTTACAAGAAACCCATTTTAAACCTGACTCAGCATTCTCTCTTCGAGGCTATACTACATTCAGAAAAGATGTGACGCCAGTCCATAGAGCGAAAGGAGGTGTTGCGATATTGCTGAGAAATCACCTATTGACTACCCGGCTAGACATCGATACCACATTACAAGCAGTAGCTGTTAGTGTAGAAACACCCCTAAAAGTCACAATATGCAGCATATACCTACCCGATGGCAATTGGCACATTAGTCAGGTACGCCATCTCATATCTTGCCTGCCCCGCCCCTATATTTTGGTTGGAGACTTCAATGCTCATTCTCCTTTATGGGGTTCTCCCCGACTGGATAGTCGGGGGCGAACAATTGAAGAATTCATCGAAGACTCGAACATTGTTTTACTCAATACAGGGAACCCGACTCATTTCAATGTACGATCGGCCAGCACGTCAGCTATCGACTTGAGCTTTATGCTCGCCTCAGTTATCTTGTAGACTGTCATGGAATACCCTCGATGACCTGCACTTTAGCGACCACTTTCCAATAGTTATTACCACTGATATTGAAAGCTATTCTATACCGTCTCATAAAAGATGGTTAACCAGCAAGGCAAATTGGGAGCTTTTTGCAGAAAATATGTCTACGCGTCCAACATCTGACGATAATACGATTACTGCTCTACAAACCTTCACAAATGCGATTAAAAATGCGGCTAGTACTTCAATACCACAAACATCGGGAACGACTTCGAACAGAGCGCTTCCCTGGTGGAATGACAATATTAGTGCAGCCATTCGAGAAAAGAAAACTGCCCTCAATATTTTCCGACAAAATCCAACTATGTCAAATATGATCACATTCAAGAAGCTTAGAGCTAAGGCACGAAGGTTGATGAACGAAGCCCAGAAGAAGTCATGGCAGGAATACATAGCGTCAATGAGCCACGATGTCCCTCTAAAGGACATCTGGAGAAAGATTGCTACAATATCTGGTCGAAATCCCAATAAACCAATTAGTGCACTGAAATTAAATGGACATGTAATAGATAATCCAGTCGATATATGCAACGCATTTGCCGACCAATTTGAGATGGCTAGTAGCAGCATCAACTATGACGCGGCTTTTCGAGCTGCAAAACAGGTATCCGAAGGAGAAGGAATATGTTTCAGGACAGCAGATCAACTTTCGTATAATTGCCCTTTCTCTTTCGATGAGTTAGAAAATGCGCTCGATGGTTGCAAGGAAACTGCCCCAGGGCCAGATGGTATACCGAACAGCATGATTCAACATCTACCTGTTGAAGCTAAATATAGATTACTGGCACTAATTAACAAGTCCTGGAATGAAGGAGTTTATCCAGATTTATGGAAGAAAGCCATCATAATACCCGTTTTAAAAGAAGGGAAAGACCCTTCGCTCCCAGGTAGCTACCGCCCAATATCCCTCACCTGTTGTTTGGGAAAGCTGTTCGAGAAAATGATCAGTTTTCGACTTGTTTGGACTCTTGAACACCTTGGCCTTATTTCAAAAAGTCAAGTTGGTTTCCGGCAAAAGCATTCTACACAAGATGCACTGGTATATATAGAAAACGTTATACAGGATTCCTTCTTCAACCGAGAACATACTGTGGCAGTAATGTTCGATATAGAGAAGGCTTTTGACATGACGTGGAGATTCGGTATACTGAGGCAGTTACATGAATGGGGCTTTAGAGGTAACTTACCAGCCGTTATACAGAGTTTTCTCAGTGATAGGGGTTTTGAAGTGCAGATAAGGGATGTAAGATCTTCCGCCAGGAACTTGCAAAATGGAGTCCCCCAAGGGTCGGTTCTTAGTGTAGCACTGTTCGCAATCGCAATAAATTTCCTAGTTGCAGATATTCCAACCACAATTCACGCAGTACTCTATGTTGATGATCTTACTATCCTACACCGCGCATCATTGAATGAAGGTCATCAAGAACTACAATCAGAAATAGATAGGATCAATAATTTAGCAGAATCACGCGGTTTCCGGTTCTCAACTACGAAAACCAGCTGTGTTCACTTCTGTAGACTTCGCACAGCCCACTCTCCTCCTTTTCTCACACTCAAAGGTGAAACTATAGCCATCAAACAATCTGTCAAGTTATTGGGCATCATGTTTGATAGCAAATTATACTGGAGTGACCATATCGAATATCTGATAACTCGTTGCAAAAAGAGTATCAATTTAATGCGGCGCCTGTCTGGTACTCGCTGGGGAGCTGACCGCGAGATTCTATTAAACATTTATAGATGTCTCATTGAATCCCGTATTCTATATGCTAGCCTAGTGTACGGATCTGCAAGACCTAGTAAGCTCAAATTACTAGAGAGAGTTCAACTAACAGCTATAAGATTAGCTACAGGGGCATTTCGAACTAATCCAGCTGTATCCATTCTATGTGATGCATCCGTAATGCCCATCCGCCACAAAATAAGTCTTCGAACTCTAGAATATGCAGCGAAAATTAAATCCTATTCACAACATTTGAATACAGATCTGTTTAGGGACTGTGATATTAATGATTATTCGATAAGACCCTCTGTTACCAGACCAGTCAGAATAAGGAGTATCGAGTTCGCAGATAAATATGAGGCTAGAATAGATAACGTCTTGCAGATTTGTGCACCAAGCACTGAACCATGGACTAGGCCAAGGTTAAACATAAACCTAAAACTGACAGCTTTTCCACGAAACGAAACCTCAAAGACAATATATTTAGCCGCCTTTGAGCGAGAAATATCCAAGCTCCCAAATCATTTGATAATATATACAGATGGCTCTAAAACTACTAGCGGTGTAGGTGCAGCTATTGTGGTGGGAGACCAATCGTTTTCGTGGACACTTGATTTACGCATGAGTATATACTCTGCTGAGGCTTTCGCCATATGGCAAGCACTGTTATATTTTAGATTCTGTTCACACAGTAAGTGCGTCATAGTATCTGACTCCCTCAGCGTATTGCAAGCTGCAAAAAGTTATGTTACCCAGGACGCATCTATCATGAGAATCATTGAGCAGGTCTGAAGGTAAAGAAGTGCACCTTATTTGGATACCTGGTCACGTGGGTATTCAAGGAAATGAACGAGTGGATGCAGCCGCCAAAGGTGCTGCAGTAAATGACTTAATCGATGAAGGTATACCAGTCCCTATCTCAGATGTTATTCAAAACTTAAAAGCAATAATCAAAAACGTGTGGCAAGCCGAGTGGAGCCAATATGATGGACACTTGAAACAAGTGAAAGGCACGGTTGAAAAGTGGCATTACCCAAAGGATATCGATCGTAAACAACAAGTACTGCTATGCAGGCTGCGAATTGGTCATACTTACCTTACGCATTCGTACCTCCTAAGTGGTGGACAAAGACCATCATGCGAACGATGTAATGAACGTTTGACAGTTACACATCTACTTATCTCGTGCCCTCTTTACAACAGAATAAAGCAAATACTGCGACTTAATAACGACCTCCATACAATTCTATCGAATGATATTATGATTAAAAGACTCTTTCTGAAATGTACAAACCCGTGCTTTAAGATATAGCACTCAGAGCATATGCTCAGTCAACTATATGCAGCTAATGACCTCGCAGTCGACGCTGCAAAATCAAAAAAAAAATATTACGAAGGTTCTAAACCACCATTTTACAACAATATGATGCTGATAATGTCTCTAAGGCGACACGTCCGAGTATACGCGACATTTACGGTACGGCCGAGGTTAAGAGTTAAGTCTGCTGTAGAAGTTTATTATGTAAGTGAGTAATGCTGCAACAGTTTTTTCGGCAGTTTTATTTTAAAAAAATGGATTGAAGTGTAAAACGTTAAATCCAAATTTTCATGAATGAAATGATATAATAATTAACCACCATGTAAGACATAACTTATAGAAATAAAATTTGTTTTACAGAAATTAGCACTCAGTATATCTCCGATAGAAGAACATGAACAGATTCGAACAAGCAAACTGGCTAGCAGGTTTAAAGCAAAGCATTGGTTATTTGTTTAAAAATGCATACTTTCAGAAATGTAACGAATCTGAAAGAGGAGAAGGTAAACTCTTGGAGGATTCATTCAAGCAATTTTTTGGTGGTTAAAGCGAAGAAATTTGTAAATAGATAGATATAGTTGTAGATAGAAGTCTCTTTATTGATGTAGCGAATGTATTACTGTTCAAAGAAACTGCTATAGCCTTTAGCAGTTTTTATATAGTAGCCTAAACATTAAGTATTGATACTGTAGATATGTATGTATGTAGATTTTTTGTAGATATCCTCAATAATGTAAAAACGTCTTTAAAGTTCACAATATCGAGATAAGATTAATCAGTTCAATCTGGGCATTTTATGATATATCCTTATTACTTCATATGTAAAACATATCAGTTTATTATTCGGTTGAATAATAAATGTAGATTTTTTTGTCATATAGGTACCAAGACATTCCATCAAATAGGTATATCTATCTATATATACTGGCAATGAAAATACTGCTACTCCTTCTTTCTAACAAATATTCAATTTTCAACTCTGGACAAGATCCAATAGCGATTACTTCCAATCCAAAAAGGAGTTTTTGTTACCTATTTTTTATCAAAAACATTAATTTACACACTACTGCACGATAACTATGATCATAAGGCTCCGGCGCATAACCTCATGATAAATCCGTTATTTAGCCATTTTTTCATTAATTCAGGGTGGAAGGAATAAAACATATTTTAAACATAGTTTGTAGATTCTACCTGATCGTCTCCTACATAGATGGTTGGGTGAGGAGCGAGTTTAAACTCTAGCGCCACAGTCTGTTGTGTTTCACTGAAACTGCATTAACGTCTTCCCGACAGAAGGATTCGGCATACTGGTTTTGGGAGGCTCGGTAGAAGTTGAACAGTATGCTGAACAGAGCACATACATGGTGAGCCAATAGTGAGTGGACGATAAATTGAGGGATTACTAAAAAATATTTTAGAAATCTTTCACTTGATCATGGTAGGGATTCTTTAGGGCTATAACATAAAAATATTTTCACTTAAATTTTGACGTTTATACAGGGTGGTTCATATCAAACCTACATTTTTTGAATGGAACTCCCTATTTATTATTGCATATTTGGATTCCCTGGTGAAATCTAGTGTGACTTTATGTATCATACATGGAACTTTAAACGAACCGCAAATCACCATTTTTGGTATAAGTAGGTATCAGAAAAAAATTGATTATCGCAGAGATTATAAAACCTAGAAGGCCGTGACTTTGCTGTACGACTAAGCATCAAATGCGTTACCTTAGGTAAGACGGCTAAATTTGAATTCTATTTGTACTTGGAGGAATCAGAGATTAATTAAGGAAACTTCTATCACAGATAACTTGATTTTTTTCAAATGGGAATGCCTATTTTGGTTTAAAGAATCAGATGTAAAATTTGATTACCTTTCTAAGTATATAGTATTCTCGATATCAGTCTTCTTTGGTCTTCTAGTTTATTTCAAATTTTCAGTCAAATCGGTGTTTTTCAATCTTTCTGCGTGCAAGCAGCGTAGCAGGGCATGAAAAATAAACAAAAGCCCTTTAATATGGAAGAAACCAACTAATTTATTAGAAAGGTACAAACTAACTAGAGTAACGAGGCAAGATTATGAAAATTCCTTACAATAATTATATTAGCTCTAACCAGAAACAATAGCGGTAACAGGAACGCTCATTTTTCACAGCCCACTAGCTATTAGCCAATTTCCAAAGTCAGTAAAACAATATTTAATCAAAGGAAAACTACTAGTGATTGTTGCTGGCAGTAGAATGTCTATGTCTTCCGAATAAATTTTCATATTTAATGCCATAAAAGTAGTCATTTCCGTAAGTCAAAAGTAATGATACTTCTGACTGGAATCCTCCAAATTCTTCAGTACTTCTACTTATTAGCAAAATCGCTGAAAATGAAACTTGAATTGCAGTCTGTTTGAATTGTAAAACATAATTTAGTTTGTGAATTACAACATAGCGTAATTAAAAAATTCCAGCAGTCATTTCAGTAGATGTTCAGAATGCTCCAGTTAGAGATATCTCCACTTTTGACTTAACTAAACGGAAATGACTAACTTTTTTGTCCCATTAAATGTGAAATTTTATTCTAAAGATGTTAGACTGCAAACAAAAATCGCTGGTAGTTTTCTTCTTGTTTAAAAATTTTTAATCGTTTTGGAAAGTTGTCAAGCTGTAGTAGACACTCCTGTCATACTCCAGCTTCTCATTGACATTAGATATCTTGCCGCTGTTGTATCCGGGTAGAGCTGATGTGTTGTAAGGAATTTTCATGATCTTGCCTCGCTACTCTAGTTCATTTGCATCTTTCTACTTAGTTCGTTTCTTCCACATTAACGGGCTTTTGTTTAATTAAACACCGATTTGACTGAAAATTTGAAATAAAATGAAAACCAAAAAAGACTGATATTGAAAATCCTATATCGTTAGAGAGGCAATCGAATTCTACATTTGATTCTATAAACCAAACTAGGCATTCCCATTTGAAAAAAACAAGTTATCTGCAATTGAAGTTTCCTTAATTAATCTACCCATTTCTCCAACTATAAAAAGAATTCAAGTTTATCCGTCTAATCTAAGGTGACGCGTTTCATGCTTGATCATACTGCAAAGTCATGGCATTGTAGGTTTTATAATCCCTGCGATATTCAATTTTTTCTGATAGCTACCAAAAATGGTGATTTGCGCCGAAACGGTTCGTTTAAAGTTCAAAGGAACCCAAATATGCAATAATATATAGAGGGTTCCATTCTAAAAAATGTAAGTTTGATATGAAGCACCCTGTATGAACGTCAAAATTTAAGTGAAATTATTTTTATGTTATAGCCCTCAAGGTTCCCTACCATGATCAAGTGACAGGTTTCTAAAATATATTTTAGTAAAACCACAATCTTCGTTCCACGCACTATTGGCCCACCCTGTATATCACTGAAAAGTACCTTAATGTAAAAAAAGAGTAAATCAAACATATTTTGACTTGTAACTATTTTTCCCAAATTGTTGGAAATAGATGACAAATTTTGGGTTTAAATGTTGACAAAACTTGTAAAATCTATTTATTGGAAAAATGTAAAAAATGAATTAATACATACTTAGGCACTAAACACATTAATACGTACAACTTTGAAAATAAGAGAAAAGGCATACTCAAGATAACGGACAAATCGATTGAAATTTATCCATAAAAATAAAATCTTTGTAATCTTGTGGCAGGCTAGATTTCTCGTAGTGAAAAGAGACAACATGCTCTCTTTATTTTTAGTTATGATACTAGTTTTCTTTGTATAAGCTGGTTAAGGCTTGGATATTTTCTTGAGAGACTTTTTTAAGTCACCATCAAATGAAAGTCATCTTCCTTGTATGATGTTTCTTCAGGGTTATGTTTTGTAATCTTTACAGCACACATAACGACTGCGCTGTGATTTAACCCGTAGGGTAGTTCATCTCGCCATGCTGTTTGCCGCAGGGCGATTAATAAACGAGTACCACAGAAACAAACTAAGAGAAATGTACCGAAGTAGTGCACCAACAAGATTATTTGTTTTTTAGCAGAACGTCTAATGAATGTAAAATAGCAATTAAAAAATTACATTTCATGTACGTTTGTTGCGAATTTCCACATCTATGCTATATCCATTAAATGTGCATTCATGTACTTTAAATGCACATGCATAGTTTATGAAATTTCAATGCAGAGGCAGAAGGATAAACAAACCTTATACTTGCATTATGCGCTGTTATTAATTCAATTTTTGGTTACAATAATAATACTTGACAAAATCGATTACTGTGATTGTCATCTCTTTCCTGTTGATTGGCATGTCTAAAATCACAAAGAAATCTAGGTTATAAAATTGTGAGGCGGTTTGTTCCGTTTACGAATTACCGTCAAACGCTGGATGCAAGTGTTATCAGCAGCCAGAAGACAAGTAACATTGCACAATATTTCACTCGATCAGGTAATCAGGCACAACCACCAGTACCAGTACGGTAACTACGACTAAGGACGCGAACGGCTGAATCAGCAATGGCGGCACTAGTTGTATTTCGCGCAGGCGTAAACTACTAGATGTATATAATATGATACCTAGACCAACATCTTATGTATATTCACATATGAATCTACTTACGTGAATATACATAGTATATTACACTAGTGTATATCATTTTTTATATGTACATTTAACGTCCTATGAACACTCAAAATATACATGTTCAAACTGCAACATCTAATGTACATTCTATAGATGTACATATCCATATAGTGTTATGTGGGTAACGGCGCCGGCGAGTGCACGGCGTTGTGCGTGGTAATATGAACGTCGAGCAGCGCGGCAAGCTGAACTACTCCACTATGTTTTTACTTTTTACCCTACCACTCCACTCTAGAATTGTACAAATGTATGACTGGATTGTTGATAGTGTATCATTCTTTATCATCTAGAAGCAAGCCCTATTTTCGGTGTTCTTCTAGCTAGCATTAGGTGGCATAATTTGATCTCTAATAAGACCAATAGACACATAACAGTTACTAATAATAATTATTAAAAAAACAATTATTGAAGGACTTAATTTTATTCAACGTGTATAGTAGCTTGAAAATGTACCTAACTAATAATAGTTACCTACAGTTGTTTAGACTCTAGAGGTAAGCTAGCAAAGTATGCTATGATAACTTTGGGTGTAACATGTATTTTATTTTTGATGTGATACAATAATTCAGTACTAATATATTTTGAAAGAGGTATATTTTATAATTATATACAAGCGTATCAGCTTTAAATCTACAAATATCTCGCCAAATGTGTAATCTCACACAAAAAGAAAAAGTTATATAGTTTAATTAATCTAGTTAGTTAACTAATGTCAAGTTGTAACTAGTCATATATGTTAAGAGTATACTTAAGAAATGTATATTTTTACTTGGTACCTACATAAATATAACATGTTTGTGTTTAGCTATACTAGATATTTCACAATTTCACAAAGTGTTGACAGTAATAAGTTTATGGAGTGGCCTAGACAGAAGACTTGTAGCATCATAATATGAATGCGATATTTTGAATATGGTATAGATACTAGGGTAAATGTAACCTTTCAATTTTTATTGTTTATTAGTATAGGTATATGTAGATCTGTGGCTTGGACGAACAAAGTCCGAGGTACAAAATATAAAGGTAGAATACAGCTAAAATTTAGTCCATCTATACAACTTATCTATCATGAAAAGAAAATATATTCGAATCGAGAAAGAATGAGTTACAGCCCGTTCACACGATGTGGTCAAATCACCATTTTGGTAATTTTTCACATGGTGTTGTCACCGAAAACCGAATGATTCGGGAATAAAAACTACTCGGTGGTAAGCACCCCAAATGAGACTTTTGACTTAAAATAGGGTAAATCCAAATGTTTCTGTTAAGTAATCACAACACAACACGACGATACCAATACAAAATTTTAAACGTATTTACGTCCATTCGCAAGAGAACTATTCAAAAAGATGAACCGGAAACCCGAGAACTACTGAAAAACTGTTTGCAACCGTTTTCTGTGTGAGCATATCATTCGGTTTGCGCCGATTCGTTAGAATTACCAAAACGGTTATTTGACCGCATTGTGTGAACGGGCTGTTATGGTTCTTCCGGCAAAGTAACAACTGTGCCTGCTGTTAACTTGAGATTTCAATAAGAATTCTTCTATTTGGATATATAAACAAAAGCGGACTATTTGGATATATGAACAAAAGCGGACAAGGGCGTAGCTAGGATTTCATTTAGGGGGACAGACAGGGGTATTAATAACATCAAATGCGTAGTGAAGGGGGTTTAGGGAATCAGTCGCTCCCCATGAAGAATTTTTTTGACACTTTTTTAAATAAGTGTGTAAGTTAATGTCAGTAATAGTTTATACTGACGGAGGCCGAAAGGAGACGTTATTTATGTATTTGAAAAACCTTTTTTTATTTGCTTTTCAAAGTACAGTTGAGTCTTAAGTTTGCATGGTACAAACACGTTTATTATGGAAACCAGTTATTTTTTACATTAGCAGAAAATTTTAAGGTTCTTTGCAAAAACGTTTTACAAGTTCACCTGTAATTTTATCTCAAATTTTTGTGTACGAACTTTCTGTGTACACGGAGAAGCGGAAAAGAATATGTCTGCTTCCCTTAAGGTCTAGATCCCTAAAGTCTTCTCTTGTCATATCTTTGTTCTGCCACAGGTTATTCCATAGTTCAGCTTCGTTTTTGAAAGCTTCCAGATGGTGGCATTATGAAAAAAATTGTGATTTCTATTTAATATCAACCAGTGACATATTCAACATTTCACTGGGATGTAGTGACATCAAACCAAAAGCAGGCAAATTTTTATCAGCAAAACGCTGCTCTAGTCTGGATATAAGGTATAAGGGAATCTAAATAAAGAAGAATAAAAAAAAATTTTAAAAATTATTAAATAAACGACGAGATCCACAACACGTTTTTAAATTCAACAAAATAATGGATTAATTGATAATTTTTAAGCCATATTCACAAGGAAATGTTTATATCTAACAGTACTACTAACTAATGACAGATCTTTGAAAATAAAACAAAAAACTAAAAATGAATGAATAACATTAACAATAAACTATTACATCAAAAGAACGGCGATTC
The DNA here is from genome assembly GCA_951848785.1 of Callosobruchus maculatus. Taxonomy (NCBI): domain Eukaryota; kingdom Metazoa; phylum Arthropoda; class Insecta; order Coleoptera; family Chrysomelidae; genus Callosobruchus; species Callosobruchus maculatus. The sequence goes on along the minus strand of CATOUR010000010.1, from coordinate 688,948 downwards.
TTGTATTTGCACAAGTAATTGCCTCATGTTGGTCGCAATTCCTTAACTATCTAGTTTATTCGTAGCTTTATGTTTAGTTTCTATGTTTTGCTAACTTCGTATGAAGCAAAAAACTTCATATAAATTTATAAAGTTAATAAAGTTATAAACTTCATATGAAGTTAGCAAATTTTATGTTTTCATCAAATAATTAACGGCAAAATAGTAGCCAATTTTCCAATATTCTGTTCGTTCGTACCTTTATTTTTTGATTCTGTGTTTGTCAACTTCATGTGAAGTTAGGACAACATTTTCATGGATAATAAACAACAAAAAGCGCCAAATTGCAACCTATTAACCGATTAATTGATTGCCTTGGTTCGATCGGACACGTAGCATGTGGTTACCCATTGCCTGCTACCTGGCTACGCCCTTGGAAGCGGAGTTGAAATATCATACATCTTTCTTCGGCAGGGTAATGATGCCTGATGAGGTTTCCCACATTCAGAAGCAAGCTTAATTTCGACACAAAATCATTACAACGTTTATCTCTTGTGAATCTAAAAAGAATTTTAGATGATCTTTCTGCCAAACACGCTATTTTTATTTTAAAATGACCCTCAATAAATTCACATAAGCCAACATATTCAGACCAATATTGTTTATTTAAGTATTTATTTTATTATACAACAGCCTACAGATAAGATCCATTTACAGGATGAGATATGAGATAAACATGAAATAATTGAAAAAATAAAAATCAACAAATGAAATATCACAAAGATAGACAAAAAAACAAAATATAAATAATATACGTGTGAATATAATTTACAACACTGAAGGTACACATTTGTAAATCGGCCCTTTTAATTTTTGCGTATCTTACTTAGGCCTTTTTTAACCTTGGTATCTCTGAATTGGCAGACATGTTGAAACAAAACCATTTTATTCTAAATAAGAAACATATCCAAAATAGGCTCGAAAACTCATTATTTCAAAAACTGCACATAGGTCGTTATTTATCCAAGTCACAGAAATACGTAATATATACAGGGTGGGACAAGAATGCGTAGACGGAAGATTTTGGGCTTACTAAAATATATTTTAGAAATATGTCACTTGATCATGGTAAGGAACCTTGAGGGATATAACATAAAAAAATTTCACTTCAATTTTGACGTTTATACAGGGTGATTCATATCAAACTTACATTTTTTTGAATGGAACTCCCTCTATGTTATTGCATATTTGGATTATTCGGTCAATTCTAGCGTGAATTTTTGTATCATACATGGAACTTTAAATGAACCGTTTAGGCGCAAACCACCATTTTTGGTATAAGTAGGTTTCAGAAAAAAAATGAATATCGCAGGGATTATAAATCCGTGAGTTTGCTGTTCAACTAACCATGAAATGCGTCACCTTAGGACAGACGGCTAAATTTGAATTCTTTTTGTACTTGGGGAAATCAGTAGATTAATTAAGGAAACTTCAATCACAGATAACTTGTTTTTTTCAAATGGGAATGCCTATTTTGGTTTAAGGAATCAAATGTAAAATTTGATCACCTTTCTAACGATATAGCATTCTCGATATCAATCTTTTTTGGTTTTCATTTTATTTCAAATTTTTTGTCAAATCGGTGTTTTTCAATTTTCTTACGTGCAAGCAACCTAGCAGGCCATGAAAAATAAACAAAGGCCCGTTAATATGGAAGAAACCAACTAACTTCGTAGAAAGATGCAAACGAACTAGAGTAGTGAGGCAAGATCATGAAAATTCCATACAATACGTCAGCTCTAACCGGATATATCAGTGGCAAATTATCTAATGTCAGTGAGTAGCTGGGGTATGACAGAAGTGTTTGTTTTTCACAGCCTACTAGCTATTGAGGTCTGGTAGAGCTTGACAACTTTCAAAACGATTAAAAATTTTGAAACAAAAGGAAAACTACCAGCGATTTTTCTTACAGTCTAACATCCTTAGAATGAAATTTCACATTTAATGGAATACAAAAATTAGTCATTTCGTGTTAAGTGAAAAGTGAAGATATCTCTAACTGAACCATTCTGAACATCTACTGAAATGATTGCTCTCTTTAATTACGGTATGTTGTAATTGTGTTTATTTCATGTAGTTTTCTACAAACTAAGTTATGTTTTACAATTCAAACAGACTGCAATTCAAGTTTCATTTTCTGCGATTTTGCTAATAAGTAGAAGTACCTACTGAAGAATTTGAAGGATTCTAGTCAGAGGTATCATTACTTTTGACTTACGGAAATGGCCACTTTTTATGGCATTAAATGTGAAAATGTATTCAAAAGACGTAAATATTCTACTGCCAGCAACAATCACTATAGTAGTTTTCCTTTCTTTAAATATTTTTTTACTGTCCTTGGAAATTGGCTAATAGCTAGTAGGCTGTGAAAAATGAGTCTTGTTATCGCTATTGTTTCTGGTTAGAGCTAATATGTTGTAAGGAATTTTCATAATCTTGCCTCGATACTCTAGTTAGTTTGCATCTGTCTACTAAGTTAGTTTGTTTCTTCCATATTAGCGGGCTTTTGTTTAATTTTCATGGCCTGCTAGGTTGCTTGCACTCAGGAAAATTGAAAAACACCGATTTGACTGAAAATTTGAAGTAAACTGAAAACCAAAAAAGATTGATATTGAGAATGCTATATCGTTAGAAGGGTATTTAAATTTATTTTACATTTGATTCTTTAAACCAAAATAGGCATTCCCATTTCAAAAAATCAAGTTATCTGTGATTGAAGTTTCCTTAATTAATCTACTGATTTCTCCAAGTACAAAAAGAATTCAAATTTAGCCGTCTGACATAAGGTGACGCATTTCATTCTTAGTCGTACCGCAAAGTCACGGCTTTCTAAGTTTTATAATCGCTGCGATATTTAATTTTTTTCTGATACCTACTTATACCAAAAATGGTGATTCGCACCTAAACGGTTCGTTTAAAGTTCCATGTGTGATACATAAACTCATACTATAATTTATCAAGGAATTCAAATATGCAATAATATATAGGGGGTTCTATTCAAAAAAATGTGAGTTTCATATGAATCACCCTGTATAAACGTCAAAATTTAAGCGAAAATATTTTTACGTGATAGCCCTCAAGGGTGCCTACCATGATCAAGTGACAGATTTTTGAAATATTTTTTAGTAAGCCCACAATCTTCCGTCCACGCACTATTGGCCCAACCTATATATGCCGATATGGCAATTATGCTAACATGGGGTAACTGGCAGCGTTTGTAGCTTCCACACTAAAACAAGTTTTTTTACCTTTATTGTTTATTGGTGAATAGTTTTTTAATCTATTGCAAGAACACTTGATCTCATTTTGGCTTTGTATTCCATCCTTAACTCTATCAATGCAGCCAGGATCTATCTACATTACATTATATTGGTTGTAAGTGTCAAACTATTTTCCCAAACGTACAACAGTCACAGAGATTCCGTATCCTTGGAGTTTTCCAAATGCATCTCCCTTCTAGATCACACACTCGCTGCTGTCAAGTCATTATTCTTATGTTATCCAGCGAACAGCTGATGCACTTTGCTCCATGGTAAAACAAGTTCCTCAAAACAGATATTTGCAATAACTTGAAGTACAACCCCACTAAAAGTAATACAGTGTGATCAGGTCAGGCGACACTCTACATGCAGGCCATCCCACAGGTCCTTGGGATAGGTTTCGTTCGAAACTATTTACAGTTTCTGCGTAATGAGCTGAGCAGTTATCCACGCTCATACAGATGTTTCATTCTAACGTCATTTACAAAAGCTTGTGTTAATAATGATACTACGTTCTAGTTGTTTCATTAGACATCGCCATCAGTGCACAATCATTTTCCTCTACGGCTAGTTACTCGTACTTGCAAGTTGCAATGCCTCTGCAACCTCAGCAATTGCATGTACTTGATGTTTAATGTTTCTGTTGCCCCCCAAATGAGGAAGTTTCCATTTTTCCAAATTCTAGTTAATCAGATAGTCCTAAAGAGTTAGAGAACAACAGCGAAAAAGTTTTGTAATTATCTCCATTAATAGAAGTTATAGTCCTTCAAAGTTTGAATAGCCGTATCCTCCGCGCGAAGCCGCTGTGACGTCACGCGACACCACGCAATCCTGTGTGTGCCCTGTCGAGGATGCTGCTCCCGCAAGGCACCGCGCCGCCGGCCTCCTCGCTCATGTTGTTATTCCTTGTTTTCAGTAGGACAGTAGGGTAGGCGACGCCGACGGTGACAAAACGATACACTGCAGATTATTGGTACTCGTATTATTAGAATATATCTAGCAGACCGAGAAGCTATAAATATTGCATCATATTGTACTCAGGTGTACTAACACCACCATAAAAACACCAAACAAATATTTCAATAGATAGCCTATTATGAATACAAAAAATTGAATTTTATGACCCCCCACCCCCCAACAACCCCAATTTCACCCCCACCCGAAAAAGTAGAAAATGATCACGAAACCCCTAAAATGCCTAAAAGCCAAGTTTGAGCTGTTTCTACATTTTTAGTTTTTTTATTATTGCTGCGCCGCCGCTGACACGATTTCTAAAAATTAGATTTTCCATCCTCGCAGCGGTAGTGTTTCTGAAACTCGCAGCAAACTTGTCAGAATACTTGTTTTACTGATATTTCCGGTTTGAATACAGCTAGGAGGGAGTAGGAGGTTGAATCTTTCGCTGACTTTTTAAGAATTTTGTCCTCTATATACCGATGTTAAAAGATATAAAGCATACCATTTAAAATTTTCGTAATAATGCGTAATAATCGTTATTATGTCAAATATCGCCCTGTAGCTACTAAGTCAAAATAAACTTGGACAATTTTTATACAACAGATTATTAGGTAAGGACAGCTCTTCCAAACGAGGCCTAGCCTGTTTAATTCCCTTAACTTATGCCAAAGTTATGGCCATTTAAATAATAATCTTTATCACATTCCCCCACCACTACATCTTACAAGATAGAGCAAAAAACGATCAACAGAAAAAATCGAGAATTGTTCAGTCTACATGACGGTAGAATTTATAATATACCTTTATTTGCATATTTTTTGAGAAAAGGCCGTCTTTCTGATTGACCGTAACAGTTACGCCCCCTAGTGGCTACTTGCGGAACTTGAAAATAATTTCTAGCAATTTCTCTTAGTCGATTTACCTAATAATATTTTTTGCTCGAAGTTATACGATTAACGGTTACCGAGATATTGCCGGCGTCCATTCTTATTAGGTCACCCTGTACAAATGTGGGGAGAAGATTTTTTGGTATTTTTAAGGACTAAACTTTCAAATAAACATAGTGCCGCAAACGCTTCCGTACCGCTCTACAAGGAGTTGAAATTTCAATATTTTTTCAGTTTTTTCTTAATAACCCTCTCAATTTTTGAGGTATTCATCTCAAATTTGGAATATACAATACACAATAGGAGTTACATGGTTCCACATGTCAAACAGTTGCCAGAATTTACAGAGTTTTATTTTTTAATGGGTCAGGCCCCCTTTTCTTGCCCTGAACTTTTTTGCGGTGCGCCGCAGATAGATTCAAAATCCGTTCCGTTTCCGTTTAGAAACTTTTCGTCCTCTTGTAATTTTTTTTATATCTCCGATGCTTATCGAGAAAAAAAAACAAAACAGGATGCTCTGTTATTAGGTAGATGAAAATAATGTATTTGAAATATGGTCTAATAGGCTATGGCTTCATATCGATGACTGTTTTGTTGTATTGAATTTGACATGCAACCTAACATGCTTCAAACCGCATGTAAAAATCTTTTATATTTTCTGAGATATTTGACTTCAAATAATAGAGAACACATTTTCAGGGTGCAGATAGAAGTTAGTTTCATCTTTCATCTAGCTAATTAAAGAGCATCGTGTTTTTTTCTCCAAAAGAATTGGAGATACGAAAACATTGCGAGATGTCAAAGAGTTTCTAAACAAAACCAATTTTTTTTAATCTACCAGCGGCGCACCGAAAAGAAGTTCAGGGTAAGAAAAGGGGCATGACCCTTGAAAAAATATCACCCTGTAGATTCTGCCAACCGTTTGACATATGCCATTATGTAAGTCTTATTGAGCTTCTTATATTCCAGGTTTAAGCTAAATACCTCAAAAATTCAAAGAGCTGTTAAGAAAAAATATAGAAATTTCAACACCATGATCGGGAACGAAGCCTCTCGCACACCTATCTTTATATGAAATTTCAGTTATAAAAAAACCAAAGAATCTCCTCCTTTAATTTGCACATGATATTTAGGAGCACCCGGTATATTGGAATAAAAAATATACCATATTTCAACAATCTTTGACATATCTGATACTTGGACAAAGTGCTATCATTGCTGTCTGTCTATAATGAAAATGGAAAGAGTTTGCAAAATGGAATTGAGATGCATAAAAAATTATTGTTATAACGTGTTGTGATAATTGTCGTCCGTGTTAGTATAATTGCAAGTGCCATAATTAAGAAACTAAACAAAAGCCAATGTTTAGGAATTTTAACGTATGGCTTAAGTACGAAATAAGTTAATGTTTAGCATAATTTGAGTTTTTGAAAATACTTTGTATCGACATAATAAAATAAATAATGAAAAATAAAATGTCTCATATAATATATTTCCCCTCCTGACATTCATAGTAATAACAACAGGTGGAAACTGACAAATTTTACTGAATGAAGAAAGTTCTTTATTCCCGAACCTCACCATGAACTTATAGAATCTGCAAAATGAACATAAATCAAATCTCAAATCAATTCTTCCTATTGTGGCAAATCTGACACAAAGGTTTATTAATTACATAAATTATTAAATTAACCGATTAGTTGAAGAGCTAGGCTCGTAACTAATAGCACAATTTAGGTGGATACTTTTGCCTTGACGGACCCTTTATCGCCATTAAACGTTCAATAAAACAACTGGCTGAAAGCTATCCCTTTGGAAACGGCCAAAGGCTACTAAAGAAATTTTTAGTAGTTTGTGGAAACGGCTGAAACCCTTGATATCAAAGGAAAAATTATTCGCTTTTAGAGTGGTGGCTAATCAATTAGGGTGCGGTTGCCCATATTGAACATAACTGTCTCCCAAATTGAACCTTTGCCGTTTTTGTTACTTCCCGTGAAACTTTGCAATGTTGCCATCGGGTATTCGACATCATACCTTTGAACTGTGAAGAAATGGTTTTGTGAGAAAGGGAGGACTCCACCTCACTTCAAATGCAGAGCGTTCACCAGAAACTGAGGTAGAGGAATGTTGAACCTGGTTGGCAGCCCAGGAAGAAATTCTGATTGAGGAGGAATATTGATTGGCATGCATGAAGCAAAACACTAGTGGATATCTTTTAAGAAAATGTAAAGTTCCCTGACGAGTTCGATCAGCTGACACATTCATATGTGGGTGCAATGGTTTCAGCAAACTAGCCTGTCCGCAGCTAAGCAAATAAAAAATAAATTATCATAGTAAAACTCCTCATAGGGGAAATAGCAACATTACAAACATATAAGATTTGAAACTTTTTCCTGTTTCTCAGAGAACAAACAATAATTTAAAAAAAAACAGAAGTTTAAATGGTTGGTAGGTCAGGATCGCTAGACATCGTGAAGAAAAGACGCGAAAAGTTAGAAATATGCTCTCGAAATACTTTTACGTCTGAAATAAACCAAATTTATATTTCTTACGGCATCGGGTGAATTTGGCCATGGTCGCCAAAATGAATGCAATCGCCTTAGGCTGGTGTTGGCCATGTGATCAAAGATTTGAATTACCGACGGGTAATTTGAACCGACTTTTTTCAAAAAACGTTTGCACACCAAGTCTTGCAGGACCGGCCTATACATTTTTACATGAACAAGGAAAGCATTAGATACACCAGGCAGACTACGCACTAGAGAGGCTGTTTCACAGCTAGAACATGATTGCAGATTGTATTAGAAAATATTTTCTTGAAAATACATGGAACCAAAACAGTCCCACAATGATTTTGCTGAGGTTTTTTATATCCTGTGTACTGAAGAGGTTATAGAGGAGTTCTTCCTTCCCTAATGATGTAGAGTTAAGTAGGTACCTCACTGATATGAGTATATATGTATGTATAAAGGCTCATTCCGCCTAATAAAACACAGAGCCCTTAGTACAGTTTGAGTATGATGCTATACTTTTTACTATGCAACCCTTAACTGATTGTTTAATGGAATCATATACAGTTTTATGTTTTAAAGTGTGAAAATATTGCAGTCAACCAAACTTAATAGTGAACTAATAAGTGAGTTGTTGCTAAATAGCAGGTATTATCAAAAGTATAAGTATTATGTATCAGAAATCGATTTTTTGTCAATAACTCCCCTGCACTGCATGCTTGTTCACATTAAATTTTGCCAGAACAACTTACCTATATTTAAATCAAACCAACAACTACACAGTTTGCTTTTGGGTTTACGGTTTAGTGAACATATTTTGGGCATATCTCATGTATAACAGACCTCTTGTTTCTGATTCAGCTGTTCAATTAAATGAGTATTTGTTTATTTAAAAGTTGTATGCTGTTGTGAAAATTACTAGCCTAATATAATCGCCATAATAGTATAAATAAAGTAAAAAAGACACTTATAAATAGCAGCTATCCACCAAAGTTTTTTAATCCAATAATAAGAAATAGAATCGATACTTTCTATAATAATAATCGTCAAAATAACCAATCAAATAAAGAAGAAAATAAATATATTAGCTTTTACCATATAATCCAACAATCAATAAAAAAATTCAAAATTGTCTTAAACCGTCGGTCAGGATCCCTAGACATCGTGAAGAAAACACAAAATATCTGACAGACCTTCAAACTTGACATACAGATATTTTAATAAATTCAAACGAAAAACAGAAACACATAACAAATACCGTTTATCAAATTGCCTGCACACACTGTGACGGCGTATATATTGGGCAAACAAAACAATATTTAAAAAACAGGATTTATAATCATAAGTACGATACGTTGAATAGGAAGAAGTCCACGGCTCTAGCAAAACATAGCTTAGATACAGGATATAAATTTAATTTCGACAAACCAAAAATATTAACTCGCGAATGTAACCAGCACAAAAGAAATACCTATAAAGGAAATAATTCATATTAAGAATCACCCAAATTCTATAAATTTCAGAACAGATATGAATCAATTAGGCGATATATATAATAATTCAATAAAGTAGGGTTTCTGCATCTTGAAAAAATCTAACAAACCATATTTATGTATACATAGATAGATACAAAAGCTTTCACCCCTATTGTTCCTTCAATCTTTTACCATACGTGGGAAACTCAGCCGTTTTATGTCAAAATTCATATACTCCAAAATGGTCATTCACCCTAACCCTAAAGCTACTTGACAGTCGACTTCCATAAGTTTGGTTATAAATAATTTATAAATTTGTAATTTTGTAAATACGTCAGCCTGGTAGGCAGAGTGGGGCCCCCAGTGCTCCCACAAAAACAGGGCTCTCCTTGCGCAACAAGGGTGCCTCATTGCCGCTACTAATTCTGTAATATATCACATTTGTGATGACACTTAATCAAAGTTTAAAAGTTTCAATTCACATAACTTAGGGTGGATTTATGATTGCCGAGGTGTCGCTGGATAATACTGGTTGGAAATTCGAAGCTTCGACAGAAAACCCCAACAGAAGTCAGAAATGCTTATCGAGTCTGTGACAGGCACTTTGGACTAGAGGATAAAGAGGCAGATCGACCAATACACAAGAGACGAAGATCCAACTTAAAGGTAATGCAAATCCATCACTGTAGTTGCCTAATCAAGGTTAGTTATGTATTATGTTATGTATTTCATATAATATATATAGCCCTTTTACACTTTTGACTATAATCATGTATCATCGTCACATGGGGTAGGTTGCCTGATACTGGTAGGCAAGTCTGGGCTCAGAAGAAAAATATAAGACTGATTTTTGGGTTAATTTTTAGGGTCATGCCAACAAAAATCCATAAAACATAAAATTGTAACAGCTAAATTGGTTTTAGATGTGAGCTTTTCAATGAACTGTGGTCTACTTTCCACCATTTCCATCCATGCAGCTTGTCTGGGGACATTCTGTAATGCACCTCATATTGCCTTACCAGTCATGTCGTCATTCATCTATTGCACTGTACAAATATGGAGATATTAGCTTCAACAAATCAGTTTTTTGTGACTGTATATTTGAACATTTATTATATTCTGAAGATCCTTTTGCTCAATGCCAAATGGTCACCTAAACATTGGGTTCTAATGTAGGAGTCATTCGCCATCATAATCATAGTTTTTCTTATGATTGGTATCAACATGGACATTTGAATGCCACACCTTCTGTATTGGTTCTTATTATTATATTGATTCATATGTAGCTGTACTGTACACCAAGATTACATTTGCCAATGTTTGCTTCCAGGTATGATGGAACAGGCTGGAATAGAATTGTTAATGTTCATTGACAAAACCTTTGACAGTCTCAAGGGATCAGCACTGAAACCGAAGGACAGAAAACTGCTACAAGCAGCAGTGACTGCCAAGAGTGTGCATCAGGAGTTATTATTATCATCATCCTTATTATTATTCAATTTACTGTTACTTATCGTTTTTATTTTCTTGTATCATGTTTTATTAGAAAATAATGAAGCTATGTGGACCTTACTGTTCTACTTTCATTTCATGGCTCCACCAGTACTGTGGTGGAATCGTTAACCTGTCTTTTTAATATTACAGTAAAGTTCTAACATTAGCTTAGGTCAGAATTTGCATTTTGTCAGACAAATAGAAACAATTATAAAGTGCTGTTTTTAGCGCAGACATACTCCTAAAACCTATATCTAGCGCTGAAATAGTTCCTTTATGATGTTTGTGTGGCTGTCTGGCAAATTGTAAATTTTGACTTAGGCGGTGTTAGAACTTTACTATCACCACAAAATTTTCTATCTGAAATTTTCTACTCGCCCTCGTAGTCAGGTATTTCTCTTATGCCCCCGTATATCATTATTTCGTGGCTCCAAACGCGAGATGGCGCTGAACGTCAGTTTCCCATCTATAACCTAACCCAACCCAAAATTTTTTTATCTATGATCTTTTACCACCACTTTAAGAACATCTGTGTATTTTACAACGCCGTGCAAGTCAATCAGCTCTCTCAACCCGCAGAGGCTGCTTCACAAACAAACAAAATTACAGAAATGTAACCGACATCTGAAATTAACGTAAGTAGGTTTGATGGTATTATTTTCCTGTCTCAGTAAATTTAATTCATTTATATTTATTTTCAATAGACGAAAATAAAATCACTTAGTTTATGTTTAAAAGTTCTATATATACATTTATAATTATGTAGTTATATTTCTACTTTACAGATACAATTCATAATTCTTTTATTTAACTGTTGTTTTTTTGTATTCTGATTCTTACTTTTATTATATACAGAACATTTCATATTTCATTTATAGACACCTGAAGATGGTTTAGATTAAAATAAACCGAAAAGTAGTAGTGTAGTAAAGAAAAATTATAGTGTCTATCACAAAACAGGTACGGTTAAGAAGCATACGTGGGAAACTCAGCCGTTTTATGTCAAAATTCATATACTCCAAAATGGTCATTCACCCTAACCTAACTCTAGATCTATTTGACAGTCGACATCCATAAAGTTTGGTTATAAATAATGTATAAATTTGTAATTTTGTAAATACGTCAGCCTGGTAGGCAGAGTAGGGCCCCCGGTGCTCCCACAAAAACAGGGCTCTCCTTGCGCAACAAGAGTGCCTCATTGCCGCCACTAATTCTGTAATATATCACATTTGTGATGACGCTTAATCAAAGTATAAAAGTTTCAATTCACATAACTTAGGGTGGATTTATGATTGCTGAGGTGTCGCTGGATAATACTGGTTGGAAATTCGAAGCTTCGATTCGACAGAAAACCCCAACCGAAGTCAGAAATGCTCATCGAATCTGTGACAGGCACTTTGCACTAGAGGATAAAGAGGCAGTTCGACCAATACACAAGAGACAAAGATCCAACATAAAAGTAAATGCAAATCCATCACTGAAGTTGCCTAATCAAGGTTAGATGTATTTCATATAATATATATAGCTCTTTTACACTTTTGACTATAATCATGTATCATCGTCACATGGGGCAGGTTGCCTGCTACTGGTAGGCAAGTCTGGGCTCAGAAGAAAAATATAAGACTGATTTTTGGGTTAATTTTTAGGGTCATGCCAACAAAAATGCATAAAACATAAAATTGTAACAGCTAAATTGGTTTTAGATGTGAGCTTTTCAATGAACTGTGGTCTACTTTCCACCATTTCCATACACGCAGCTCGTCTGGGGACATCCTCTGTAATGCACCTCATATTGCCTTACCAGTCATGTCGTCATTCATCTATTGCACTGTACAAATATGGAGATATTAGCTTCAACAAATCAGTTTTTTGTGACTGCATAATTGAACATTTATTATACTCTGAAGATTCTTTTGCTCAATGCCAAATGGTCACCTAAACATTGGGTTCTAATGTAGGAGTCATTCGTCATCATAATCATAGTTTTTCTTATGATTGGTATCAACATGGACATTTGAATGCCACACATTCTGTATTAATTCTTATTATTATATTGATTCATATGTAGCTGTACTGTACACCAGGATTACATTTGCAAATGTTTGCTTCTAGGTAGGATGGAACAGACTGGAATAGAATTGTTAATGTTCATTGACAAAACCTTTGACAGTCTCAAGGGATCAGCACTGAAACCGAAGGACAGAAAACTGCTACAAGCAGCAGTGACTGCCAAGAGTGTGCATCAGGAGTTATTATTATCATCCTTATTATTATTCAATTTACTGTTACTGATCGTTTTTATTTTCTTGTATCATGTTTTATTAGAAAATAATGAAGCTATGTGGACCTTACTGTTCTACTTTAATTTCATGGCTCCACCAGTATTGTGGTGGAATTGCTAACCTGTCTTTTTAATATTACAGTAAAGTTCTAACATTAGCTTAGGTCAGAATTTGCATTTTGTCAGACAAATAGAAACAATTATAAAGTGCTGTTTTTAGCGCAGACATACTCCTAAAACCTATATCTAGCGCTGAAATAGTTCCTTTATGATGTTTGTGTGGCTGTCTGGCAAATTGTAAATTTTGACTTAGGCGGTGTTAGAACTTTACTATAACCACAAAATTTTCTATCTGAAATTTTCTAATCGCCCTCGTAGTCAGGTATTTCTCTTACGCCCCCGTATATCATTATTTCGTTGCTCCAAACGCGAGATGGCGCTGAAGGTCAGTTTCCCATCTATAACCTAACCCAACCCAAAAATCTTTTATCTATGGTTAAGAAGGCACAATTCCGTTTTATTTGACTGGAAACACGAATGACTTATGCCAATGTCAGCGGCCATTATTTTGGGTTGCAACATGGCCGCCGCAGGGTTGCCAGATGTATCAAGAATTCGAGGCGATGTTGCCACATCGTTGCGCAAATCTGTAGATGCTCTACCTTTTTATGTCAAAAATATAATTTTTGATGTTAGCCAATCATTGACTGATTGATTGATGTTTGATTTCAATCAATCAATCAGTGATTGGCTTAAAAATTTAAAAATTGGAGCAAAACAATGAAAATACTTATCCATTCATTCATTTATTTGTAAGAAAATATTAAATATGATTAATATGATTGTTGTACGTGTAATTTATAAATAATATAATACAAATTGTCTTAAAATACATTCAAGTATAACAATAATAATAATAATCTTCTTTATTGAAGTTCCATCAAGCACATGGTTTATGTTTTCATTCCTCACCTCGTCTCAGTTTGACCTACAGTGAATAAAGTAACCACATGAAACAGGGTAAAAAATATTAGCAAGAAATGCAATATGCTACTTAACTAGAGTATTCAAGGTCCATGCTTTTTAATCTTGCACCTGATTACCCTAGTATATAAAAATTTCCACACCACCTCGGAGGTATTGTTCTGGCACATCACCCTTTATTTTAAGTGGTGGTATGCCAAGTAAAAAAAATTAATATGAAACTAACAATCAATAAATAAACGAAAATCTCAGCTATATCTTCCACTTTATAAAAATTAGCATCTGTATTTATGAATACCAACCAAGATAAGTCAAAATAAATACTTTTTATTGATCATGAAAACTATAGTATATACCTAATAGTTGTCACAGATAGAAGATTAGAATTAATTGAAATGTAATCAATATCCACAATTTCACAGCCTAGCAAACCTGCAGCGTAACCTATTGAACCATATGCAGCCTTAGCATTTAACTTTGTCAAAACTATGGGATTAAAACAGGAACTCATGATATAATTTTGTGTTATTTATGATTTCAAATTGTACAATAAATAAATAAATAAATGAAAACCCCACCCATATCTGCCACTTTATAAAAAGGAACATCTGCATTTATGAATAACAACCAAAATAAATCAAACTAAATACTTCTTATTGATCACAAAACAATAGTAATAGTTGTCACAGATAGAAGATTACAATTAATTGAAATGTAATCAATATCCATAATTTCATATCCTAGTCAAATCACAGAAATGCTTATGAGGAAAACTTTGAAATGCAAATTTTGAGAGTATAAATATGAAATACAGCAAATAGGTTTGAGACATAATAAAGGTGAATTAGTTATAAAAGTTTAAACTTTTAATTGTACATGGCCCTTTGTACAGTTAAGTCTTTAGGCTGATCAACTGTATAACATCACTGGCTTTTTCTTGAAGTAAATAGGATGTACTTACTTAGCTTTGCTGTAGAATACTTCAAGCGCCCTAGCCTCTGCAAGTATTATTTTCTATTTTCATCTGTGTTGAGCATCTTATTGCCAATCTGTCAAATCCATAACTCAGAAGGCACTGCTTAACATTGGTTTCTCTATCTTTGTTGGTCACTTGTATGTATAAGCTCGTCCACTGAATAGCTCGTCTCTCATTGCAATAATATTCATCAAAATTATTAACATGAAGGTAGATACTGCAGAACTACAACCTGTACCTCAGATGTGGTTGTGTATGATCTAAAATAGAAGAATAGGAAATTAAAGTAGTGAGAGTGTATGAATGACTAATAAATAGTATTGCACAGAAATTCAGTAATAAGTATACTTACGCTTTGTACTCGCTCATTTAGCTAAAGTTGCACTTCATCAGGAGCTTATAGTGTTTGAGCCCCATTTATTTGTTGCTTGCTGGCTGCACTTCATACCTACTTTGTGGTTGCAAAGTTGGAAGCCTTCAGACAGTTCAAACTCCCTAACAAATTCATTCACACATTCGAGTATAAAAATAATGTTTAAAGTATAAAAAATAATGTTTTCCATTAACAGTTTCACAAATAAAGCAATGTGTGGCGCTTGGAGGGAAATTCGAATGTTCTTCTTCTTCTGACTATACGGTATTTGCCACAAAATATGTTCGTATTTGATCTATGAGGGCAATTGGTTGACGCGTTTGGTGTGGCTGCAAAATTTTTGTCATTATGCATTATTACACTCACTTTTTAATTGCTTAAAGTTAATGTGTCGCTTTTAAAAACTGAAGACATCATGAAGAATAGCTAGAGAAGACCATTGAATTTCGCGCCGTTGTCAACCACGGATCACTGAAATGCGGGCTGATCCAGTGTTTCTGTGGTCTGGGCCGCCATTATTTTGGGTTGCAATATGTCCTCCACATTGGCCCCGCCCTGTTTCCCATTCTGTAATGCTAGTTGCCCCCACGAGGTGTCTATCATTCATTCACAGATGGAAGGGGCATGCGTGCACTGGTTTGCGGCTAGAGTGAGATAGCGCTAGTTAGGGCAAACGGTAGAAGATTTGCCGATGCGCCACATAGCTGGTTAGGAGGTAGGTGCCTGTGCTTTTTCCCTGACGAGCTCTATCTCGCTCACTGACCTCCACCTGTCTTTCTTAAGCGTGCTATGTGTTGACATTTCATTGCCGTAGGGTAATATTGTTAATTGTTTATTGTAACTTGTTTACATGTTTACTACTGGAACTTTGTTGAAGGTCTGACCACAGCATAGTAAACAACCAGCACAATATCCCAGGTTGACGGTAGTTACAAGCGCATCCCCCCTTTTGGATGATTTTTTGTAGGGATGCTAACAATACTTCGATACTTCTGCACTAATATCGAGTATTTTTGTCATCGGTACTTTCTGAGGCATTCCAAGCTGGTATCGATACTTTTGTATTGGTATCTAAAATAATTATACAATTATTATTGAGGGGTGTAATCAATTGCATAAAATGCTCTGTACGAATCAAACGCGCCTATTTGACTAAAAAATATCGAGTTGGTACCGGTATCGATATTTTCATTTTCGCATCTCTACCCAAACTTCACATCCGTAAAATCATCCCAAGGTCAAATTCTGTGGGAACCATTTTTATATAGGAAGTATAGTGTGCTGGTTAGTGTTGCCATTCGTAGCGACTTGTCGCGAAAATAGCGACTTTTCGATTACGTTGAGACGTAGCGGCGATTTAACAAAATAAAGTGATTTGTAGCGACTTTTTCCAGTCTTGGAATTTTTTTGTTTTGATTTAAAATAACTAAACCGGATGCTACTCGTACTCATCATTACTGCTTCTTTTTGTTTTTTTCCCAGACTGTCTTGTATTCTTGTATAGAAGGTGTCTTGAAAGTCGCGTACATAATTACTGGAATCAAAAGAGAAAAATATTCTGAGCCCAAGAATCCATGTTCGGAATTGTTTGATTAAGTATTTAATTAGTAATTAAGTAATAAAAAGTAGTCAATCGGGCGCATACTGCATAGAGAGTGAGTGTGAAAGCAGTAGGAGATGTTAGAGCGAGACTTGCTGTGAACAAATTTACAGACTCACGACCACGGTGATTTGCGCGGAGGATCACATTGTGGTCTGGATAAAAATTGTGATTCGGGAACCGCTCACGATAAAGGCATGAAGCCGCTTCAGCTCAGCGCTACGGTTACACTCACCGTAAGTAATGAGCATCCCAAAGTAATCAACAGCCGTATCTACAGGGTGAGTTTTTAGTGCCGGCTCGGTCGATAGCTCATCTACTGTAGAAGATAGCGAAAAAAGTTGTATATAAGAGTTATAGCCACGGATATGCTCCTTGCTCAGAAAATATTTTTATTTATACAGGGTGATCCAGAACTGCGTGGTGATGCAAACATACATTTTTTTGAATGAGGCACCCTATAAATTATTCTATATTCAAATTCTACTAATGATTTTCGTTCTTCCAATATAGGGTATTGTTACGTTATACAGGGTATTTCAAAAGTTATGACTATTTTTATATCCAAATCGCTGTTAAATGAACGTACTGTATATCAAAAAGTAATGAACCAAAAATTTTTTTTACACGGATGCATAAAAAACATCATCTAGTTTTGAAATCGGCTATAAAAAAAGCCCGCGACGAATATACGTATACAGGGTGATGTAGAATGCAAAATCTAGATTTTCTCTTTTTTTTTAAATGTAACCACCAATATTTTATTATACCAAAAAATTGCTCTTAATATGCTGTTTCATCTTTGTATAGCACTTGTTATGGCTGCGTTCATCAGTTTCTGATATTATATATTTCGATTTTTCTACAAATTTTAAAAATACCTTCTCTATTTGTTTACTAAAATTTATTTATTTTGAGAAATATTATTTAATTTTATTTTTGCTTAACAAACAACTAAAATATAAGGCCATAATAGTACTTGATCAAGTCAAAACACTGGATTAACGAGATAATATAGGTCAAGTGTGGTGAGGAAACAATTTTACAGACGTCATGCATGATTATCAAGCAGATCTATCAGGTAATAAATCAGTTAAGGCTCGTTTTTCACACAGTACGGAATTATTGAGTAGGTTATGAAAACCGTCAATTTTTAAAAGTATACCTGATAAATCTGTTTGATAAGTATGCATTAGCCTACAAAATTGCTTCCTCAGCATACTTGACTTTATTATCTCGACGATTCAGGGTTTTGACTTCATCAAATACTATCATGACCTTATGATTTAGTTGTTCGTTAAATAAGAAGCAAATTAGATAGTACTTTCTCAAAATAAATAAATTTCAGTACAGAAGTAGAAGCTATATTTTCAATTTACCGAAAAATCGAAATATCTCAGAAGCTGATGGACGTAGGTACGACAAGTGCTATACAACGATGAAAGAGCATAATAAAAGCAAGTCTTTGGTGTAATAAAATATTGGGGGCTACATTTGAAAAAAAAGAGAATATCTGGATTTTGCATTCTACATCACCCTGTATATACGAATATGCGTCGCGGGCTTTTTTTATAGCCGATTTCAAAACTAGATGATGTTTTTTATCCATCCGTGTAAAAAAGATATTTTTGATTCATTACTTTTTGATATACAGTACGTTCATTTGACAGCGATTTGGATATAAAAATGGTCATAACTTTTGAAATATCCTGTATAATGTAACAATACCCTATATTGGAAGAACGAAAATCATTAGTAGAATTTGAATATGGAATAATATTTAGCGTGTCTCATTTAAAAACATGCATGTTTGCATCACCACGTAGTTACGGATCACCCTGTATAAATAGAAATATTTTCTGAGCACGGAACATATTCGTGGCTACAACTTTTATATACAACTTTTTTCGCTATCTTCTACAGTAGTAAAGTAATCGACCGAGACGGTACTAAAAACTCACCCTGTATAATGAGCATGGCCGACTCTACTCGCTAGGCCGGAACATTGAAATATGGCAACACTGAACAGCGGGCCGAGCTGGGCCGAGCTTTTATTTGTTTTTGAGTCATTAGTGTAATATTTCAGAGTAAAAAAGAAGATTGGAAGGTGATTTTTAATGTGTTTCTAATTATTTACCTGCACAAACGAAACTATAAAGATAAAAAGATGCCTGCGGGCTGCAAAGTCTGTAGTACCAGGGTGCACTAGCAATTGTGCTTCCAATAAAGAACATAAACAGAAGTGGGTGAAAGGTATTCCTCGTAAGGGTTGGTTATATTTATAAGAATAATTACAATAATTTGCAAACATTTCCAAGGATAAGACCTATTTTAAAGCACAATGTTGTACCTACAATGTTTTCTGAACCTCCGAAATATCACAGAAAAATACAGTTCTAATAGAACACATCTGGGCACACCTACGAAAAGATTTGATAGTGAAGGGGATCAAGACCAGCAAGAATGGCTTCAAAGTGACCTAATAGTGAATTTTTCTAGCTTAAGTGGAAATTTACAAAGTAAATTGAGTGTTCATTTATGTGGAAGTGGAAGTGGCAGCAGGAAACAGGTTGCGTTTATTTTTATTTTGTAGTGTTTGACTACGATGAACCAGACATCAGATGTAGATGGTATTAGTATCAATGAATATAGACATTCCTTTAAATCAATAAATAATAATTTGTTGGTGATTTGAGTTAGATTTTACCACTGTCATTAAGAATATCCTGTTGGTCTCAAATAGAAAGTATTTTGGCACACTATTTACAAATAGGTTTTCTGTTGATTGAATGTTAAAACCTTTTCTATGTCCAGCCAAAGGAGGTTTACAATTTTGTGAGAGAGGATAAGTTGCCAATTTTACCACCATCCTAAATATTCCTCAAAACTTTGCAGTTCTTAAATTTGCACCTGACAGAAAATATGCCTTACATTAAAACTGTTGCAGAGGGTTTATTATTCTCAGAGAAGTACATTGTTTTACAAATTGATGAAATATCAGCCTGTATAAATGTTCTTGTCATTACAAAAATTATAGGTAGAACATGAAGGACAAAATTATTTGATAGGTATATTAAATACATACAACTTATAGTTGTTAGACGTAACCCTTCCATCAGAATATACAGCTCAAATTACAGTCCTTATTCACAATAGTAGGTATTGTTAAAATTTTGATTTCAGGCCAATAGGTATAAAAGTAAGTTTTTGGGAAATTGCAAAAGAATACATCAATATACATATAGATGAGATTGTTTTAGACACATTTGTTCATGTAATCAACCCCAAACTGATGAAATTCTGCTTGAATTAATGTTGTTAATGTAGCAAATATTTTTATTAATAATTACACTGAAACAGTTCAAGACAAAATACAGACTGACAGAACTAAAGAGAGGAACTCTAATGGAAACAAGAAATGTCTAACAGAAGGGATAATCTCTAAATCTAAATACATGTACATTTTTGTACTGTTACTACTGGCATATTTCACCATTCTTATTTTTTCAAAAAGTATTTTTCTTAATTTATCAACCGAGATGAACTCTAATACATATAAAATGTAGTAATTATTCTGAAACTATAAAACAATTTAAATTGTCCGCGGAATGCTCGCCGTTCGGCCTACGGTAACCGGCCCACTATTTGACAGCTAAGCGGCGTTGCCACATCTAAGGCTCCGGCCTAGTGTAGAGTCGGCCATGATAATGAGCCATTTTAGCGATATCTCACTACAGCAAAAGCAAAACTAGCCACACTCACTCGTCAGTCATCCTGAGGTTTGTCCGGTCTAGTCTACCACCGATTGAGCTGTCTAAGCGCCTGATTGGCTACTTTTATTAATTAAGTACTATAACTATTAATTATTTAATAAAAAAACGTTTTTGGGCTCAGAATATTTTGCTCTTTTGCACCCGGCAATTACGTGCGCGACTTTCAAGACATCCTGTGTATTATTGGTATTGGTTAATTTTTAATTAACGTAAAATTCAGGCACATATACCAAACATGATTATAATTGCACCCCCCCCCCCTCACCATTTAAGGAACGGAATCCTTGTTTATATAGCGACAACGTAACATTCGGGGCGGCTAGTAGTGAATTTCAATCTGATCTGCCTGGCAACACTGGTGCTGGTTGTTAACGCTGTGTTCGGTCTGACCACAAAACATGGTCTGACGATCAAATCAATACTGTCAGTCATGGCCGACTCTACACCACAAATCTACACTCTCGGCCCGCTGATTCAGTGTTGTCATATTTCATGCTCCGGCCTAGTGAGTAAAGTCGGCCATGTGTCAGTGCATATGGGTTTTCGTGGGGGTTTTGGATTGAGGTAATGCGCAATACAATTAATTTCTGGATTCTTTTACTTCCCACACAGATAGTTCAGGGGAGTATTGTGATCGCGAACATTTTCGATTTTGAGATAATACGCTTTTTGGGGGTTTTATGATGTCTACATAATAAAAATCCACGTCACTCATTTCCGTCGGTCTGTCTGTCTGTCGGTCAGTCTGTCGGTCTGTCTGTCTGTCTGTTCGCGTTTTTCTACCCTCGTAATCTCAGTAACCGCTGCTTAGATTTTTATGAAATTTGGGTGGTAATATGGTGTAGGGTCGTAGTAGGTAATGTTGCTACAATTTTGAAAATCGGTGCATGGGCGACGGAGTAATTAGCAAAAAACGAAAAATTTCAAATATGCCTCAAACTTCGTTTTTAGGCGTTTTAGGGGTTCCTGATCACTACTACACTACTTTTTTTGGGTGGGGGTGAAATTGGGGTGGTTGAGGGGTGGGGGGTTGTAAAGCTGAAAAATTTTTTGTACTCATAATAGGCTGTCTACTGACCTGAGAGAGAAAGACCTAGCGGTATAATACACTTTTTTAGGTCCATCCGAACATTTCCTTGTGCATTGCAGGAACCAAGGGACTTGAACTTTCTGATGCATACAAAATACATATAGGTACGAGTATTACTTTGGATCGTTCTGAATTGTGTACGTGGAAACTAACTTCTGAATTGACTTTAATGACATTTTGATACAGAATTATTACCGCGACGAGTATGGAAAGCGCGTATGGTTTTTAGAAATCGTTTCAGGGGCAGCGCGGCAATAATAAAAAAACTAAAAATATAAAAAAACACCTCAAACTTCGTTGTAGACGTTTTAGGGGTTCCTGATCATCAAAAATTTTTTTTTTGGTTGGGGATGAAATTGGGGTGGTTCGGGGGTGGGGGTTTGTAAAACTCAAAAATTTGTTGTACCTAGTAGAATAAAACACTTGTTTGCGGTCGGGCGAGCGATGATTTGGTTGCAGGGGCATCTAGACTATAGTTTCATGCGATGGGAAAATAATACAACTGGTATCATCGGAATGTGTGGGAAGTACTGGGTCAATCAACTTGACTACATTTTTTTATAGGTGGCATTGGGTGCTGACTAGTGTATATTTCGAAGAACTATACATGCCTCACAGGAGTCATAGGGCTGCAATATCTAGTGCAACAATTTTGAATGACTGTCCCTCGTGAGGTGTGCCCCCTCTAGAGGTATTTATAGTGGACAGTGCAGCTGTTTATAGAATGAAGCGATGTACTTTGTTTACTCAAGTGTACCCCATAGAAGAAATTGACGCATACACATACCTGGAATGTTAAAGCAGGTTGTGGTTGTGTGACGAAGATATATAAATATGTGAAATTAGTGGGAAGTTTTCGAATAAAATTACAAAATTGGCAGTTGTGGATATACCTATTTCTTCCCAAGTAGAAAGTGTACATATCTATCGCTGTCCATTAGTGCAAAATGCGAGGACACTGGACAGTGACTTAAAACAAATATCATGATGAAGTATCTAAAGAATATACAATTCGAGTGGTGACTGTTTATAAAAGACTGTGTATACATTGTGATTTGTGATGTGATTTTTTTTAAGAGTATTTGGCTCAAATGTAATTGTTTGTGAACCAAGTATGTATCCTCTGTATGACGAACATTTTAGTTTTATAATTAACGGGTCAAAACTACCACTTCCAACACTATTTTTTTACCAAGTCATGAAAATATTGAAATATTATGGTGACTCAGAACAGAGGCAATAGAAAACTATTGAAAATATTCTAGTCAACCTTGGATATTGTTATATGTTCGCTTGGGGCAGCTTAAAATTCCTTCACAAGGCTGTGATGTGCTATATAGTGAATAAGTGAATGTTGAACAAAAACACTTGGTGGCTGTTGCTGCAGAGCCCAAAAGTTACTTCTTTATTTCAATACAATAACTTTACTTCATTGCTGTCGCAACAGAGAACAGAGTCTAATATTAGACTCAGTTATCTCTGAACAGATTCAATAAAATACATGTCCCTGTTTGTCAGCTTTAGAACCATATATAATGCTCTCAAATGAACACATATTCCATACTCATAACAGCATACAACTTTTAAATGAACAAACACTCCTTATTAGTTGTAACAGAGCATACAACTTTTATAGATATACAAAGTATGTCAAGACTTTAAAGTGTGACTGTGTGAGGTGCAGCTGGCAAGTTAGTAAGTTATTCTTGGACAGCTGAATTGGAAACAAGTGGTCTGTTATATATGTAACACCTTACAACTTGTAGGAAAAAATTAACAATATGAAGCCATACCTATGAAGTTAGCATTGTTCATATATATGATATTCTTACAATCTTGAACATGCTCACTTGATTGCACACTTTACCATATTATTGTGCAAGGGATATGCCCAAAATATGTTCACTAAACCGTAAACCCCCCCTGCAAGAAATCTTCCGTGACATCTATTATTTTCATATTTTATGTACATATATACAGGGTGAGCCCTAAGTTGATTATTTTTTCAAACTGTGGATAGAAATCGTTAAAATAAACAACTTTTTCAAATAACTTTTATCCCAAAACTGCAAAATAAGCGTGATACAGAATCAAAAAAAGTAAGTCTAAACCCTGGTCTGGACTTTTATATTTAGACGTACCTAGTCTCTATATGTTTAGTTTTTTGCTCGAAATTTTGTCTTATCATCAGGCATTGTATCTGTCAATTAGTATGTACTAGTCACTTTTAAATTGGTATAAATTCCAAAATTTGCGTTTATAATTATTTGTCGCTTTTAGGAATTACCAATTTAAAATTAACAAATTTAAACAGAAAGTGACTACTGCATCACCGGACAGGTGCAATGCCTGATAGATAAAACAAAAATCTGAACAAAAAACTAAACATACACAGATTAGGGTAGGTAGGTCTTGATGCACAAGCTTAGATTTACATTTTTTGTTTTGTATCTCGTTTATTTTTCAGTTTTCTGAAACAAATTATATGAAAAACTAGCTTATTTCAACGACTTCTACACACGGTTGAAAAAGTATTATCTTACTCACCCTGTGTATCTTGGAGTTGCGTCCAAAATTTTGAAAAGAAGCACTGGTTACTGCATAAAGGAGGCTGCCAAGCTTTCTGCAATGTTATAACGCCATCGTCGGGGCTTTAACGTTGATGTTTGCTCGCAAAAACAAATTTGCATTGCGTCACAGATTTTCAAATGCAATTCTCAAACAAAAAAAACGTCAGACAATTTTTGGCTTATTTAACTCGGTATGTCTTCCACAACACAGATCACCAACCAACACAGGTGTAAAATACAAACTAAACAACGACCTTTACACATGTTCTCCCGAAAAATTAGAAAATTCATGGTTTGAAAACACATATTTGTCGATTTAAATATTTTTTAGAAGGTCGTTGTTTAGTTTGTATTTTACACCTATATGTGTTGGTTGTTTGAGTGACCTGTGTTGTAAAAGACACCGCGTTAAATTAGGCAAAAACATTTTGACGTACGTCTTACCGTATTTTTATATTTACTGCAGATACTGCGCTGATTTTCAGGGTTTAGTTTAAAATGCATTGCTGTCCCACTTTTTCAATGCTAGGTATTTATCATGAGGTTCATAGGTATACATACAAGGAAAGCGATCTTTTAATTTAGTGTCTACTTTCTTGTTGCACAAGGGATGGCGCTGGAGGACCCTGGGCCTCCAAGGCTACGGGGCCCCCAAAACGACGGGACCCCTCCGCAGCTGCGTGCCCTACGGGCCCTTAGTTACGCCACTGCCACTGGTTTATTTTCATACGTTAATTCTTACCACTTTCTTACGTCTCACCTTACGTTACTGAACTACGAAACGTACGGTGACTGAACTATAAGTGGTACATACTTAAGAGGGGTGATACACGTACGAGCAAGTACGCGTGCTTATGGCTCGACGACCTTTTTCGCCTGAGTGTCACCGTAAGTACGCGTACTTTAAAACCGTCGCGCAAATCGCCTGCGATCCAACTGGTTTGAAATCTTGCTCGTAGCTTGTCTCGGCTCGTACTGCGAGCCGCGAGCCACCATTTAGTTTTGGCAAGCCATCGATGCGCAACGCTTGTTGTGTTTGGCGTTTGTTAAAAGTTTAGTTTATTTAAGAAAATTATCAAAATGAGTGTTTTCAGCTTCACGTGTGTCACCACGTCGGGCCGAGTAAGTTCGCGAACTTAAAAACCGCGTACTTAAAGTTCGTACGTGTGTCACCCCTTTAAAACTTGATTTCGTTTTCCCACCATCCCACCTGTTTTATGGATTTAGTGGACTTGACTTTGACGTTTGACACTTTTGACAGTGCTTTGACATTTATGTAAATGCTAAAATTGGTAAAAGCAAAAAGCAAACAGTGTTTTAGTTTTTAAGTGCGACTGCGACTTCTTCGGAAAATAAAAGGATAACATTAAAATTTGGTAAGTATCTCCAAATATATGTAAGAAATGATTTGATTATTGACATTTATAATCTTTGAGAACACACAATATATTGCTTGTTTTTAGACACATTATAATAAGTTCTACTATTTAAGGACAAATTTCATGTGTTCCTTAGCAACTTTTGATCTGTCTAATGGCTCAAGACTAGTTTTATATATCAGTACTCACACATCACACAATCTTAATATTTATTCATTGATATTTAATCAAAATATCTTGTTGTAGTGAAACTGCTTGGCAACCAGATCCTCCAATGAACTTTGAAATGTCTTCGGTACAGAAGCTCCTTGTAACTATATTGTAGATACGTCTCGTTGTCGCATGAGCATGCATGGACTTATTCAATGAGATATATCAATTGCATGAAGCACACATTCAGAACACAATATGCTACATACAACAGGTAATTCATGTACATATACCTATTATTTTATTATTATTGAGCAATTATGATGATTATTATTATAGACAATGCATACAATGAATTCAGTTACTTAACTGCAAATCATAATTTGTTTGATGTACTCTCATGTACATACATCATGTCCTTGGACGATTCCCGAAAACTTTAAGGAATGATTTCTGGCACCAACATGCTAAGGTTAAATTATATGTTTTAGCCCTAATAGTTATAAAGTTGAAATGACCTTAATTAGATCACGAAATAGTAGTGTGTGGCCACTAGTATCATATTTGTATATATCAAATTATCAAACATCTGATAGTTAAGGTAAACAATTGACAGAAGCATTAAAAAGACCTGTTAGCATAATCGTACCAAATGACCACCGTTTTTTGCTGTAAAATTGAGAGTGATTTGCCTTTCTTTAAGGTATGCCACAGACATACATAAACATATCAATCGGGGTTGTTCTGTTTAAAACAAAATGTTTTAAATGTTTGTTTAAAACCCAGTCAGCTGTTTCAAACAGATTTGTTTTAAACTATTTTCAAATCTAAACATGTTTTAAACAAGGTTTTAATTAATGGTTTTGATTATAACTTTAAAACAGCAGGTTACAAAATTCAGCTTCATTCTTTTTAGGGTTCAAAAATATCATGATATTTGTTTAAATATCATATCACATGATACATATCGGATATATATCAGATATAATTATATCCTTTTTAAAATTTAAAGTTCCAATATAAAAATTGTTCTACATTTGATGCATAAACTTTATTTCATCACTAAATCCTTTGGTTTTGGCATATTAAATAAAAATCACTACCAACATAAATGTACACAAAGATGGGTAACACAGTAATGGGTCCTATATGGGAAAACAAAACAAATCGTCAGGTTCTACCAAATCTAAAACAGGGGAATCCCTGCCAGCGCAGCAATGTTTATGCATGCAGAAGTCGAATCAATCGTTACTCCGCCATTACAGAGGCTTATACAGGGCCTATTGAGAAATTTTCATATGTTTAGAATAATAGAATACATTTTTAGTTTAATTAAAGTGATTGGATATGTTGGATATATATTGAGCTATAAATATCATGATATATCACTTAATACATATCTGTGGAACTCTGATTCTTTTACAATGCTTTTGAACAACCTGTAACCAAATTTGCGGAATCAGAAGATATAGATATAGAGGACGTATTGCAAACTTCCATGTGGATTCATTCTATCTACCAATGCAACCAGTTCAATCTTGCATTTCTGGTTATGAAATGATACCAAACAGAATCTTTTTTCGGTCAGTCATGGTAAATTAGATGGTACGGTAGCAGCATAGGGAGCGGGTTGTTAATTACATCACTAGTGTCTAGTACCAGTCATACAAAATTCAGAAACCATTTTACCAGTTACAGACATTATTCTGAATTTGAGAAGAAGAAGTTTTTGGCAGCAGAAGTCCTTTACTTTGTTGTGGGATTTAGTAAGTATTGATGTACACTAATTAGATTTTGTAAAAGGACTTACATTTACATCTTCAATTCTGTATGGTTCACAATCTGTCAATGCTTTTTTTAGTTTCCTTTTAAACTTATATAGAGAGGTACTTTTTAGAGATTGTGGAAGTATGATATACATTCTTAGAAATTTATAATAACAACCTTTTTCATATACAGTGGTGGAAGGTGGAATGTAAAGGATATGTAAAATCCTGTTTATGGTGCATTTCATAACCGTGCTATCTCAAGTTAGGAGAAAATACATTATTATTCTTATGTACAAAACACAAGCAATCACAAACATATAAGGCAGAAACTGTTAGTAAATTCGTTTTCTAGAAATACCCTCTACAAGACTTATCACTGTTTGAGGAATTCATTATTCTAATGACTTGTTCTTTATGCAGGAATACTTCTTGAGTGCTTCAAAGTGCTTTACAAAGTTTCATGCATAATGACTTGACATGTTCTTCTCAGCTCATAAATTCGTCAAGGACACAAATAATTCTTTTTGATGTAATATTACCGATATGATTCTCTCCTGTTGAATTTTTATTCTTTAACCCACTGACAACTTCCAAAGCTTCCTCATTTGTAGTTTTGCATAAGAAAATTGAAGAACTGTTTATTGGAATGTGTGTGAGCTCATCATTCTCGGGTATTGCCCCTACTAGCCTATTTACAGTGTTTTACAACAATTTCAGATGAAGTTGCCATAATTCCATTTTCATCTTTAACTTATTGAAAATCATTGTGGAATATTTTGTTTTCTCACTTTCTGAATTTCTGATATTCCAAATCGTTTATTTTTTATTGTCTGATCCTCTTATTTCTTTCTTGGTAATTCTTTTTTTCTTGGTTCAGTAGAAAATTGTAATACTTTTTATAATTAGTATATGTCAGCTTAGGTATCTGTTGTTTTGTTAGGTTACTCTTAACACTCTTACATAGCACATAGCACCTCACCCTTAGGCCTCACATGCACTATGTGATATGCGTCAGCGAAAGAATGCACATTTTTTGGGTTTTGGGATCTCCCTGACTCCAGAAATCCCCGACATCAGAAATCCGATAATTTCGATACCCTTTTTCTATACAAATCTTGACGCCTAGCGCCATCCGACAGAAATGTAGTGTGGCTTGCTACTCGCTACTCATTAGTAGCTATATTACCCAGTTATCTACACAGTTATGTTTTTAACATGTTTTTTATGTGTTTTAAACATATTTTTTTTGTAACATGTTCCAAACAGTTTTCAACAGAAAAAAGTGTTTTTTGCCATCCTGGTTATAATCATCTTTACAACAAAACTTCAAAAAACTGCAAAAATATACAGGGTGTCCCATTTAAATTAGAAAAGTTGTGGATACTTCCGGTTAAACCGGAAGTACATTAGTAGCTAACATAATGTCTTCGGATGCACTAGACGTCACTACACTTGCCTGCAAATTTTCAGCAATATCATTCTTTCCGTTCCAAAGTTATTTGCTTGGTTCCATACTTTATTCCAACCCTGTAAAATATAAGTCTACCAGAAACATTTGGAAATTATTATCATTTAGCCAATATTCTATTCTCATTTATTGTCCTGGTTCGACCTATATGGTACTATGGTATAAATTCCAATTTAGCAAAAGTGCTATTCTCATTATAATTCATATAAACACTACATGTTTAACCACTAACGAACCAGT
The DNA here is from genome assembly GCA_951848785.1 of Callosobruchus maculatus. Classification (NCBI taxonomy): domain Eukaryota; kingdom Metazoa; phylum Arthropoda; class Insecta; order Coleoptera; family Chrysomelidae; genus Callosobruchus; species Callosobruchus maculatus. The sequence continues at coordinate 659,673 of CATOUR010000010.1, read as the reverse complement.
GTTTTGAAACCTCTGACACGTGTATTGCTAAATATGTTAGCACTTAGTTGGTAGTTTACATCTTCTGCTGAAGATTTCAGAAGTGAAACAGATGTCAGGTCTGAAAAGATCGATTTGGCATGTATTTAGACTGTGTAGTGTTTGTTGTGGCTAAGTCAATTCTTTAATATGCTGTGATGATCAGTGTTAACAATGGCCCACAGGAAGCCGCCCAACATGAAACGGCTATTCGATGAATGGCGACACCGTGGGGTTGACCCAAGCCAGGGATGCAAGCCGGTCGGCAACCTGTACAGGTACATCCTTAGGAGGCAATTTGGTCGGCTGCCTCCGAAATGTCGGCTGGGGTTCGACCGCCTCAGAAGAGCAGCACCCACACCAGACCGGTATCGGAAGTCGGCTCTGGGCAAGGTGGCGGTGCCTCGGATTGCCCTGATGACGATACATGCAAGGACATGGGCCGTTTTAGGTGGACGACGGAACTGAAGGATAATCTGCTGAGCTGCGACGAGAGCAGTAGCCCGCGCCGTAGGGGATACATGTCCAGCATGCATGGGAGGTGGTGTGAAATGCATCCAGAGCATAGCACACTTACCTCCCAGAGTTTGCGGAACCACGTGTTTTACCTTCGGGGGCAGGGATATGTTCGTCTAGCTCAGCCTGCCCCTTAGGTGACTGTAAGGCCTGTTAACCAGGCTGAAAGGTCGCCGATAAGGCCCGCTGAGAGGGAAATCGACGAAGCCGTCTCACCTGGCGATTTCAGTAACCGAAGGGCCTTGCATAACAACAAGAGGGTCTTCAAGCTGGCAGATTTAAAGAGAGAGGATGAGGCAGTGAGTGAACGTCTATCGGAGGTCTCTGACATTTGGAGCATCAATTGCGAAATTTACTGCGGCTCCGAGGCTGTCTGGACAGGGGAGAGAGACTTTCCTGTTGAGAGAGCACAGAGGCGGGTGCGCCAAATGGAAGCGAAAATCCAGTTGGCTCGCCAAGAAGCATCCCGTATCCAGTGTGTGGTGGAATATAGAGCGGCTGGTAGACCTTTACGCGCCGCGTGCGCCAGATAGCTCGAGAGCTAAGGCGCGACCATCACACGCTCAGTCAAGCGGTACTGGTTGTTGTCAAGCAGCATTGTCTTGACAGGATACGGATGTTAATCGCTGCTAAACGATCACTGGTGACGCAGGCGAGAGGTCTGGAGGAAAAGAGGATGTTTTCCGAAAGACTTGCTCGTCTCTTCCAACAGCGACCACCAGTCATAGAGCAGCCGACAACTGCTGATCGCGTGGAGGCTTTCTGGAGGGGCATTTACGAACAGTCCAAACCTCTCCAAGTAGACATTCCGGCCTTGGCGCAGTTCGAGTGCGTTTGTAGAAGGACTCCAAACTTGAATATACTGCGTCACCCGATAAACACGGAAGAAATTCTTGGCGCCTTGCGAGGCGCAAAGAATTTCGCAGCTCGTGGCCCGGATGGCATAAACAGCTACTGGTTGAAAAAGTTTCCCAGTTGCCACCGGCATTTAGCTAGAGTTTTTAGCTCGTGGCTAAATCAGGAGCAGCCAATTCCGGCTTGGTTTGTCGAGGGTCGAACTGTGCTTCTTCCGAAGACCGCAGATTTGTCTGATCCTAAAAACTACAGGCCAATAACATGTCTGAACGCATGTTACAAGCTCTTCACCAGAAACTTGTACATGCGTATCCTTCAAGCTGTAAATCCCGTATTTCTCACCATATATGAACAAAGAGGGTCTAAGAAAGGAGTAGCTGGCTGCAGGGATAACCTGTTGATTGACCGCTGTGTCACACAGGACTCCGTGCAGTACGTGCGAAACCTTTCTATGGCCTGGATCGACTATCGGAAAGCATTCGATACGACGTATCATGAACTGATTGTGCGGCTGATGGAACGTCTTTCGGTAGATGATATAATAGTAGGATACATCAAACAACTGGTGACGCTCTGGAAGACCCGGTTCACAATAACATAACAACAGCACAACAACAACAGCGTTCGGACAGAGTTGGTATCATTTAAAAGAGGCATCTTCCAAGGAGACTCCTTAAGTCCCTCGCTCTTTTGCATCTCGCTTCTGCATTTGTCCATAGCGCTGAAAAATACTAAGGGATACAGCTGTGGCACGCCCAATTACCGGAGACACAAGGTCACCCACTTGTTTTACATGGATGACCTGAAACTCTATGTCTCCGGACAACGCGATCTACAGCAGTCGCTGAGGGTAGTACAGGATTACAGTCAAGCTATTGGTATGGAGTTCGGGACAGACAAATGTGCCATGGTTCATCTCAAAAGAGGACGTTGCGGAGTTAGTGGAGATGAGGAGCAGCTCGTTGATGGGAGCTTATTGCGACAACTGCATACCGGAGATACTTATACCTACTTTGGAGTGGCGCAGCGTCACATCCAAGAGGCAGAATTGGTCAAAGAGTGCTGCAAGTATTTGCACCGACTTCGGCAGATCTGGTCATCAGAACTGTCCGGCTAGAACAAAGTCGCTGCCACAAACATGCTTGCGGTCCAATTGTTGTTATACAGTTTTGGTGCTATCCACTGGAAAGTGGAAGAGCTGCGACAAATCATAAAGACCCTCAAAAGGATGAATATGGAGGGAAGTCTACATCCTAGATGCTCTGTCCCGCGAATATACCTCCCGCGACACCTGGGAGGGCGTGGACTATAGAGTTTTGAGCGTCTGCACAACAGAGCAGTACTGCCCACTCCCTGCTATGTTACGACGAGCACCGATCCTCTGATCCGCTTTGTGCGAGAGCACGAGGTTGCGGGTAAAGGAGCCTTATTTTTTAGAGCAGCAACACGGGCAGCCGAAGAACTTAGTCTCACGCTCGACTTCACGCGGAGGTGTCAGCAGTCCGTTGCGGAACTTGCTCCCGCACAATTAAAAACCCGCATTAAAGCTACTGAAGTGCAATCGCTTTCAAGACTTCACAAAGATAAGCCAATGCACGGAACCGTCTACAAACATCTAGAAGAGCATGGTTTATCTGAGCAGTTGACCTTCTCCTTCCTAAGGTCTAATGGGTTGAAGTCGGAGACTGAGAGCTCTATAATGGCTTGCCAAGACGGTGTAGTGTCTTTAACACCTTAGTATACCGTAGCCAGATTATGGGTATGGATGTTCCCGATATCTGCTGTAGAGCTTGCTTGCAGGCGCCGGAGACGCACCTCTTGTCGGCGTGTACGGTGTACGCTGACACTGCCTACGTCTATCGGCACAACGCGGCTCTACGTGTGCTATAATACTACCATTTAATGCACTCATATGGTATAGATGAGACACCGATGCTGCCATACGCTCCAGGGGACATAGAGTCCGTGGTGGAGAACGAGAGGTGCCAAATTTACTGGAACTACTCATTCTCCACGCTCGAGCTTATACAAGCAAATAAGCCCGACTTAGTTCTCCTCGACTACCAACAGAAGACGATGTACGTTATCGAGTTCGCGGCACCTGCCGAGGGGAACATCGTCTCTACGGACGAGAAAGTGGACCAAGTATCAGCAGCTGCACGGACAACTTCGCAGGCTCTGGCCGGACTACACTGTGAGTCTCCTAGTCATGGTCATTATATCCCTAGGTGGTATGAGGGATACGGCTCTCTGCATTGCGCAAAATGCTGGTGTGCCGTGCAGCAGCGCACATTGGAGCCGCCAGAATGCAGAAAGCAATCATCTATGGGTCCCTTCGTCTGCTTAGGACGCACGATTCGCGGACCCAGTGATTGCTCACTTCACGGTGTGAGGAGTAGTCGCCGGGTAATGGAACAGCAGCCCGGTGTGTCGGAGCCCGGGTTGCACATTTTTTGTTTTTTGTTTTATGTATATGTATATGCCTATATGGCCATAATAGTTGATGCTGATGACACGAAATTGAAAAAGAAAGAACTAAATTAAAAATAAATTGACGCTGTAGGTATATAACTCTTGCAAGTCTTGTCGCCTTGTGATCCTGCCGCATAATAGCTCTTTTCTCTAAGGGCAAGTTTTTATGTTATAATATGCAGACTACATCTGTTGCTCTCTTTAGTCAATCGCAGTGACGACAGTAAAATATATTGCTGGAAAATAATCAATCCTATGGTATTCTTCAGTATTCCATTCTTCTTTTGAAAATGCTATTACTTACTACTCCTGTCAAAAAGGCAGCTAACAAAGATACAAATAAACAGAATCAGCAGAGGATTATCAACACTCGGCTAACGGCAGAAAGAAACAGAAACACCAGAGAATTATCCAAACTCTCGGCTAACATCTCGAACTTGAAATGAGGCTCGAGACATAAAATACTATAACATTATCAGTACTATCAAGTTTGAACGTATTTCATTTTATTTTTTTATTATTTCTTCGCAGCCAATAAATCAATTTTCAAAAACAATGAAGGTTTCTCGACCCTACAGCAGTAGCAAGCTACCTTAAAAGTTTCATTGATTTTACATTGGCATTATCTCCAAAATTGCATACTTTTGTCCGAGAAATTCTCATGTTCTGAAGACACCCGGGGTCATCGTTTAAGCATATTCAAACAAATCAATCTAATGTTTTCTAACATACAGTCTGACTGCACTAATAACCTGAACTATATAGATATTTTGAAAATTAACTCATTCATAAGACATAGCTATACTCTTTTACTCGATACTTTAAACTGGCTTGACGTCTATCTGATAGGTATCAGTTGACGAAGAAGTGCATCTCAGATTTAATTTTTTAGTAATGGTCTGAATTGGCAATCCTGCAAGTCAGGACCATCTTAGTAATATTCTTACTGAATATCTCATTGCCAAAAAATGATGACTATTTTTGTGAACAAGAAATTGATTCACTATCTAAAAGTTCACAGCAAATATGTTTTACCGAAACAAATACATTTTTTTGTTTATATATTATTAAAAGTCAATTATTCATCAGTAGTGGTTTTGCTTTTGACACGGATGACAGTTTAAAGTATCGGGTAACAGTAATGACATTCTTACCCAACCTATTTCTATAGAGAAATAGACTACAGCTGAACATCTATTGTAACGGGTATTGGTTCCAGTAACTAGTAAGAATAAACCTCTTTAGTCACTACCACAGGAGGCGAGGTTTAGAAGAACATGTCTACTCTTCCACATAACTTCCAAAGACATACAAAAAAAAACATAAACAAATAGAAATTACTTTAGTTGAATTATCATTAGAGCTTTACTATGGAAATAAAATTGTAAGCAATCTGAATTGTTATTGACTGTATAGGAAATATCATTTGTAACAGCCCTTGTTTCTGGTTTGGAAGTATTAACTTGAAATATATATGGCTTCACATAATTTGTTCCAGACGTCTGTCTGTACTATAAAATAAAATGCCATCTGAAAAAGATTGCTGAGAGTCATTAATTGTCAAGGTAACAACCATTGTACAATTTGAATGCTGTTTGTTTTCCTATATATTTAAAATATCAACGATGTGTGGGTGGACGATAGCTGCTTCCCTATTTGAGATAGAAAAAAGTCTCAAATAAAAAATGTAGAGGGAAATGAAATCTATGTTCCAAAAATATTTATCATGGGTGTTCAATAAATGTGTGACTTATCAAAGTTACATTTTTTAGATAGAATCCTCTGTATATTATTGCATATTTGGATTTCTTTGTTGATTCTAGTGATTCTTCAATCACAGGTAACTTGAATTTTTTAAATTTGAATGCCTAATTTTTTTGTACGGTTAAATGTAAAATTTGACAACCTTTATAAAGATATAGGATTGTCGATATGAATCTCTTGTAGTTTCTATTTTAATTCAAAATTCCAGTCAAATCGGAGTATTTCAAATTTTTCTACCTACAAGCAATCCAGCAGGCCATGAAAAATAAACAAAAGGTTGTTCAGATGGAAGAAAACAACTGACTTGTGAGACGCGAACAAAATGAGAGTTAATTGGACAAGATTATACATTGTGTTCCACCATCATGTCGACAAACTTTGAGGTATGAAAATACAATTAAAGATATCGAGAAAAAATGCGAAAAAAGGGGTCAACGTTTTAATTATTTTTTTATTACATTTTCAATTTCTGTATCACGACTCGATGGGTTCGCGCAGTTGTAGCGCCATAGCTTGATTATTTATCCACCGATTCACGATATTTTGAACTCATTTCATAGGAGAATGAGTGGGCATATCGACTAAAGCAAAAAAAGATAATACCCGACAATTTCTAGGGCTAAAAAATTCACCAAACTGAAAAACATTTTTTGGAATGCACTTATTTGGGTTACTTACAAATAATTTGAAAAACAGCCGTATTAGTGCCTATCATGTTTCCTGTCTAACCACATGCAATTCGTGTATGTAGCACGAAAATTTTCGACAGAATAGGCCTTTTTGTATTATGACTTCTGTATCACAGCGCCATGTGTTCACACAGTTGTAACGCCATATCTTGATTATTTATCGAGCGATTCACAAGTTTTTGGACCCATTTTATAGGGGAATGGCTGGGCATATAAACCAAGGCAAAAAAATAATATAATAATAAAATAATATCCGACAATTTCTAAGTCTAAAAAAATCCACCAAACTTAAAAAAAAATTGTAATGCACTTGTTTCGGTTACTTGCAAATAATTTGGAAAAAAGCCATATTAGTGCCTATTTATAAACAGAGTTTAATGTTTATCAGGATGTTTCCTGTCTAACGACACGCAATTTGTTTGTATAGCACTAAAATCATCGACGAAATCAAGCTTTTTTATTACGACTAATTTTGAAATAAACGAGAATTTGTTATGCACATTGTCTTTATTGGACTTCGGTACAGATTATTACTTAAATGCAATTTACATGAACAAATTTTATTATTTTTATTTTTAGTATTATTTATTTAGTATTCAGCCAAATGATTGAAAGGCAACTAATTGAAATGAGATATGTTGGAATCACATCTTGAAAATTTCGTTGATTAATTTAAATACTAAATAATCACATTTGTTCATGTAAATTACATTTAAGCAATAATCTGCGCCGAAGTCCAATAAAGACAATGTGCATACCAAATTCTTGTTTACTTCAAAATTGGTCGTAATAAAAAAGCCCATTTCGTCGATGATTTTAGTGCCACATAAACAAATTGCGTGTTGTTAGACAGGAAACATCCTGATAAACATTAAACTCTGTTTATAAATAGGCACTAATATGGCTTTTTTCCAAATTATTTGCAAGTAACGAAAACAAGTGCATTACATTTTTTTTAAGTTTGGGGGATTTTTTTAGCCTTAGAAATTGTCGGATATTATTTTTTTGCCTTAGTTGATATGCCCGGTCATTCCCCTATAAGGTGGGTCCAAAAACTTGTGAATCGCTCGATAAATAATCAAGATATGGCGTTACAACTGCGTGAACACATGGCGCTGTGATACAGAAGTCATAATACAAAAAGGCCTTCGAAAATTTTCGTGCTACATACACGAATTGCATGTGGTTAGACAGGAAACATCCTGCAAAATATCAAACTGTCTCAATAAATAGACACTAATATGGCTTTTTTCAAATTATTTGCAAGTAACCAAAACAAGTGCATTACAAAAATTTTTTTTTCAGTTTGGTGAATTTTTTTAGCCTTAGAAATTGTCAGATATTGTATTTTTCGCCCCAGTTGATATGCCCAGTCATTCCCCTATAAAATGAGTCCAAAAAGTCGCGAATCGTTTGATAGATAATCAAGATATGGCGTTACAACTGCGTGAACACATGGCGCTGTGATAAAGAAGTCATAATACAAAATGGCCTATTCTGGCTAAAATGTTAGTGCTATATACACGAATTGCATGTGGTAAGACAGGAAACATCCTGCTAAATATTAAAATGTCTTAATAAATAGGCACTAATACGGCCTCTTTTCAGATTATTTGTAAGTAACCCAAATAAGGGTATTACAAAAAAAAAACAGTTTGGTGAATTTTTTTAGCCTTAGAAATTATCAGGTATTATCTTTTTTTGCTTTAGTTTGTATGCCCAGTCATTCTCCTATAAAATGAGTCCAAAATGTCGTGAATCGGTCTATAAATAATCAAGCTATGGCGCTATAACAAGGCATGGAGTCGTGATACAGAAATTGAGAAATTGAAAATTTAATAAAAAATTAATTAAAAGGTCGATCCCTTTTTTCACATTTTTTCTCGATAACATTAATTATATTTTCATACCTCAAAGTTTGTCGACATGATGGTGGAACACATTGTATATTAGATTTACAAAACGTCAGCTCTAATCAGAAAGAACAGCTTCAGCATATCTAATATCAATGAGAAGCTGGAGTATGACAGAAATGGCTTTTTTCACTGCCTAGCTTTCGAGATGTACTAGAGATTTAGAAGTTTCGAGAATTATTACAAATTTTGAAATGAAAGGAAGAATACCAGCGATTGTTATTGGCCGTGTAGTATCTTCAGAATGAAATTTTACATTTAATGGTATAAAAAAAGTAGTAATCTTCATCAAGTCAAAAGTAAGGATACTTCTTACTAGAGCGCTCCAAATTCTTCAATACTTATTAGGTGGATTGCAGAAAACGAAAACTGATTTAAAGTTTGTTTAATTTATAAAACATAGTTTACTTGTCTAAAAAATATATGAAATAAGCACAACTAAAATATGAACTAATAAATAATTTCAACAACTATTCCAATAGATGTTCAGAATGCTCCATTGATAGGTAGCATTAATTTTGATTTGACGGAAATGACTACTGTCTTATACCATGAAATGTGAAAATTTATTCTGTAGATATTAGACTACCAGCAGCATTTCATTTCAAAATTTGTCAATCTCTATTACATCTTAATAGGTAGTAGGCTATGAAAGATAATAATTTCTGTCATAGTCCAGCTTTTTATTGACCTTAGATTTCACCAAGTACAAAAAGAATTTAAATTTGATAGTACTACCTAAGCTGACACATTTCATGCTTAGTCACACCGCAATGTCACAGCCTTCCAAGTTTTATAGACGCTGCGATATCCAATTTTTTTCTAACATAATATTTATATAAAAAATGGTGATTTGCGCCTAAACGGTTAGTTTTAAGTATCATGTATGATACATAAAGTGACACTAAAATCGACCAAGGAATCCAGATATACAATAATAGATAGGAACTTCTATTTAAAAAAATTAACTTTGTTCCGTAACTCATTTATTGAACCCTCCATGTTTTTTATTTGAAACATTTTTTTCTATCTCAAATAGGGAAGCAGTTGTGGTCCACCCACACATCTTTGATACATCCTGTATAATGACCGCTTGACATTGACAAATACATATATAATGGCTATGTAGTGGTTGATATTTGCTCTGGTCATCATACACGTAGTTTTATATTTACCTACATCTTCCGCGTACAGACCGAGGGCATATACTATCCATAGTTCATACAATTTATTGTGTCGTGTACATTTCAGCATTACAAACAGGAATTTCTAACTTTAATTATTAACCATCACCGATTTTAGTATGTGGTCAATACATGTTAGTATATGTTTATCTAGATAATAGAGATATTAGCGTGGATTTTAACGATTGTTTGGTGTGTGGTGTTAGGTGGAGATGCAATAGCTTATAACGCTTTCTTGTAAATTTACTACGCGACATTAAAAATGCAAGACCCATTGAGTATGAATATATTTATCTATAATTTGAAAAATAATCGTGGTTCGTGAGATAATGGTTGATGTAAGCAATCTAATAGGTGACCGATCAGGTGCCTTGCTGGCTATGGAAGAAGACTTATCGAAGGAAAATAGGTTATTATTATCCCCCTCGTTATGTCAGGGCTTACACAAAACAAATTTTCACCACACCCTCACTAGTTGGGCCTTGATGAATAGTTACATAAAATACTTCAGGAGTCTAATCCTGGAATCCGGTAGTATTGCACGGTCCTTCCTGAATTCAGAGCAATAATAATGTAGGTGGCATAGCTCGTCAATACTTGTTGCTACCAGCTATCCCAACCCTGCGAGAGAAATTTAGAGAAAGAAACAGAATAATAATACACACAACGACCCAACATTAGCAACCATTCGATCTTTTACATATACAACATAACGAACATTTATCGAGGAGGGATTCGAAAACCTCCGCAAACAGCCTTAACTGCTACGCAGGACATGCTTTGCTCACCAATTTGAGCACCTACATTAACATTTTATTAGATTCCTAAAGTATGAAACCTTCCGGTTGTAACTTTACAAAAATAGGCGTTTGTGAGTCGTGGTTTAAGTTTTTAATTTCTTTTTACTTGTGCAAATCGCGGAACTACTGATGCCGACCCCTGTAGTTCAGGTTTTGACTTGGCACAGCTCCTCAATACTTACTACTACCGTAATCATGAAACAAAAATTTAAAAATGCAGAATAAAATAAGCTGCAAAATAAAAATACATACACATAAGACTATCCCAGCAAATCGACCAAATATAGATTTTCAGTGAAAGGCAAAGTTACCCATTTCATAGATATTGCTATTCCCAACTATATGAATATCCAAAATGCCTACGCAAGAAAGATTTCTGAATACACTGACCTTGCGATAGAAATAAAACGACTCTGGAAGCAAAATAAAGTTACTATTGTTCCCCTAATTGTGTCGGTCTCAGGCCTTACACCAAATACATTTACACCACACCTACAACAGTTAGGCCTGGACGAAAGGTTACACAAAAGTCTGTAATCCTGAAGACCTGTAATATTGTACGGTCCTTCCTAAATTCAGATCAGTAATAGTTCAGGAGTTGACTTGGCACAGCGCGTCAACATGTGTTGTTACCGCAGTCATGCGAGAGAAACTTGAAAAATCAGGATAGCAAACGGTTTTATTCATAATAATCTCTATATATAAAAATGATTCCCTTTTTCCCTTGGTCACGGCATCACGTGAGAACGGCTTTACCAATTTCATCCATCTTTTTTTTATAAGTTTGCTATTACTTCGTAGAAGGTTCTTACGGGAAGAAATCTAAGTAAAATTATTCAGAACATTAGAAAATTTGAAAAAATGTGAGAAAACTTGACAACTACGAAGGGTGTGTAGTGTTAGTGATTTGTTTGTTATTGTTGTCATGTATGACGTTGCTGTCAAAAATACCGGTTAGGTGTTAGATGTTTAAACGTCAATTGTGCGTCGTATAAATAATGACAAATGCGTATACAGAGTGTTACTTATTGATAGACCGTCATTTCAAAGGCATATTTATGACTCAAATTCAAATAAAAAAAGCTCATACAGGGTGTCCGTATAATCGACGGACAACGCTTGACAGGTGATAGACCCCACATTTCTATGAACGTTGAGATAGGAACATGAAGCCTTACAATGCTTCATTTTCAAGATACAGGGTGTCAAAATGTTTTCTTTTATGTTCGTTTTTTCTCAATTCTTTCGCAATAAAATGGCACAACGATGTAAAATTACGTATCGGGGGTCTTTTGAGGTGAAAAATCCAAATTCAACCATCGTTTTGCTATCATGAATAGAAGACGCCACCCAAGGAACATTGAATGGATTTAAATTACCTAACCTTTTTTTCCGGTTTGCTGCATCAATGTATCAAAAAGATGCTCAATATGTTTTACATGAAAAATCTATGATTTGTTTGAGTCTCTAGAGGTAACTGTTTTCGAGATAATCTTCATTGAAATTTTCAATGCGACTGAATTGTAAATTGCGATCAAAAGAATTATCGGTATTTCCGCATGAATGAATATCAGGCTTAGGCTCATAGTTTTAAATACCATTTACGAAGTATTCTCAAATTTCAACACTAGGGACTTAAACAAAGTATACCTTTTTTTCGTAACACATATTGGGGAAAGGATGTTTTTAATATTCAGGTTGATGCTCCAAAACGAAAAAAAGTTTCTTGATTTAAAAGAGTTATATGTGCCGTAGGTGACGCCTCGATTCATGTTAGCAAAACCGTGGTTGAATTCCCGATACATAATTTTAGATACGTTGTGCCATTTTATTGCGGGATAATTGAGATAAAACCAAAATAAAAGGAAACATTGACACCCTGTATCTTGAAAATTGAGCATATTAAGGCTTCATGTCCCTATCTGAATGTACATAGTAATGTGAAGTCACCCTGAATAAACAATGAATCGACATGTAGCTTGAAGATTCTGGATTTCAAGATACAGGGTGAAAGATTGGAAAGGAAATTGTTTTTTTATCAATGACTTAAACACTAATGAGCCGTTTTTTTAATCTGTAGTCTTTCACTGCATTAAGAATCTAAGTCACCACTGACCAGAAGATAGTTATCCTTTCCAGTGGCGTGTCGGGGGTAGGGGGGCAGTCCCACGAGAATAGTAGCAAAAATATGTACGGCTCCAACTTTGAAAAAATTAAATGCTGTTTTTCAGATTAAACAGATAAAAATACCTTTTCTTTTCTTTTAATGTCGCTTCGTATCTCACTTTGTTTTGGAACAAATAAATAAAAACCACTTCATTTCATAGCTCCACTTTTTCGACGGGTTATGAAGTGGTTTTTTATTTTTTCCTCCAAAACAAAGTGGGATACGAAAAGACATCAAAAGACAGAAAAGTTGGATTTTCGTCTGTTTTGTCTGAAAAACAATATTTATTTTTTTTTGAAGGTCAGTGGCATAAATTCTATATTTTCCAAAATGTGACACCATGTATCTTGAAGACCAGACTTTAGGCACATGCTTAAGTGAACTTTTCTACTTGAATTTGGGTCAGAAATACGTTCAGAGAAAAAACGTAAAATTGATTAAAAATACAGGGGAATACAAAAGCGAAGGCGTCTTGATTCCACGCATCCCTATGATTTTAAGCAACATGCCATTCGACTTTAAGCGGTTGCAATTTTCAGTGCGGCATGCATTTGCATGACGATAACTAAATAGCAAGGACAGTCGTTGAACATTTGTGGGATCAATCTTGATAATGCATGTTTTCCACAAGATCATGTAGCCTGTTCCGTGTTGACAAAATCATTATTATTTATTTGTGGGCCCGAAAACGAAACAAAACATGTTGGATATCAAAAAGTATTTCAATGATCGCTATGCTCTTCAGATAGGTAATTATTATTTATTGCAGATTTAAGTTCAATTTCAATATTCATAGCTAAGGCAGGACAGCGTCTGTCGGGTCAGCTAGTACATTATAAATGGGCGAAGTTTAACCTAGGATAATGTTCCACTGCAGAATAAAATATCCTCACATTTACTCAGTGTTGAAATTTCAATGTCACGCGGAATGCATCATAATGCGTCTCTCAAAAAATCATAAGCGTAAAGCGTATATACAGGGTGTCCAGGTAGTGGGTAATTCTTCGATATCTCGCAAAGTATACCTGATAGAAGAAAATGTCAAATACAAAAGTTATTTGGTTACTCAAGACGCATATTCTAAAAATATTTTGAAATATACAGGGTGTTGCAGGAAAGTAGGATAGTCACCAACTTAATATTTTTATATGGAACTATAACTTTTTTTTTAAATTCTTTTAGTTTCCATCATTGATCTCTATTTAACTCTAAAATATTTTTGCGATAGGTTGCGACGTTGTCAAGTTATAATTTATTTTCTATTAATTTCCGGATTTGCAAGGTCGCAAGTAATACGTCCAAATTGATATATTCCTCTATCTTTTCTCAATAATATTATACAGCGGGTTAATTGAATATTAAGTGGATATTATTTCGGATGTTACCAGCAATTTGTATTGTATTTGTTTTTGGCAGAATTTTAAATTACGGCAACTTCAAGATCATTTTACTCTGTTTTTTTAAATGTAACGCCCTGTATGTTTTATTTTAAATCAAAATATCTACTAATACTCTATCTCGCCTTGTAATATTTTTTTTCGCGTTGGCGGCGTTGCCAAGTTATAAATTATTTTTCCAGATTTTTAATCAAATATCCCCGATTTTAATTTATTTTAAATAGAATCCTCTACTTGTTTTCATTGCAATGAATTGCGCATGTCGAGCTTAGTAAGATGTCACAATTTCAAAATTTTGTTTCTAATAATTACTGAGATACGGCAACACCGCTTTTCCAGTAAACGGTACCGGGCCGCTTAAATATAATTCCAAGACCGCTACAGCTGGAGAGGTGAAATTCAAAACTTGGGGGTTTTTGAACATATATAATTCAAAAACGCTAACAGCAGTGTTGTCAGATTTACCAGTTTTACGTTAGACTTCATAAATAGGGCATTTCATTCAAAATTATGACGTAAAATTGGTAAATCTGACAACACTGCTGTTAGCGTTTTTGAATTCTATATGTTCAAAAACCCCCACGTTCTGAATTTGCAGCTGTAGCGGTTTTGGAAATATTTAAGCGTTCCGGTACCGTTTACTGAAAAAGCGGTGTTGCCGTATCTCAGTAATTATTAGAAACAAAATTTTGAAATTGTGACATGTATACCTTGCGAGATATCGAAGAATTACACACTAACTGGACACCCTGTATAATGAGTCAACGGTTTGAACAGAGGAAAGCAAACAAAATTTTTAAACAAGCAGAAAGGATTTTGTATAATAAAAAAAATAATTCTGCTATGTTAGGTATGCTCGGACTCTTACATCAAATGTAATTCATAGCACGCCTATTAAAAGTAACCATGGAAATTCTGGCTGCGCTTTAGGTATTTAAATGTTCACGTGGTAGAATAAGTATCAGCAGCAACACACCCGGGCTGGGTGGGGGTGTAGGAAAAGGGGGGCTCAATGAATACCAGCTTCAAAACACATTGTACAAACTTCTGTAGAAGAATAAAATGTGGTAGCACTGTATTATACTCTACTGAAACCAGGAAGAAGAGAGAAACTCAAACTTTGCCTAAAACCTGAGAAAAATAGAGTGGATACGTCGTTAAGACAAACAACAAAGATCCTTTCAGATACAGAATCTGAAAAACGCTATTAGCATGGCGGACGTGCGGATGAATCAGGAACCTAAGCAGAATGAAGGTAAAGGTTTAACTTCGTCTGAGGCTGATACCATCAATGAGGCGAATATGACTGAAAGACAGTCATACAAGCGAAAATCTTGCCGGCAGAAGCCTGCCCCACTGGATCTCGCCGTATGAGCTTGATCCGCAAGTGAAACATACCAAACTGTGGGACTGGTTTAATTTTGACCCCCATGCAGTCATCTGTCAGGGATGATTACTGAGAATCTATGGTCTGGGCTAAATAATCTTTGGCTGTTTGGATTATGGGGATATTATTTTCTATGAACAGTTCTATTGGCCAACTACCGGGTGTGGCTAACTGCCGGGTCTCATGCCACTCACGTGTCTGCGACCGCTACACATGGAACTGCCAAAATACTGTAACAGCAAATTGAATTGAATTGAACTAAAAACGGAAGAGGTTATTTAATTAAACATAATATATTTATAAATACAGACTATAAAATGTCAGTGGATATTCACCAACATATATCCAATAGGTAATTTGCAGAGTGTAAAAATATTGGAAAAAATTACAGCGATAAAGATAAAAATATCTTTATACCAAACTATATAAAATACCAGAATTAAATATATCAAGCATTTAGATTTGTCATAAATGTAGGTTGAATAAGCTGGATTAAAAATTAATGTCTATTCTTGAGGAACGATAAGATATTCCATTTTTGAACATATTGTTTTCTTGCTGAGCTGTATATCGCCTAGTTTAACAGAGGATTTATATAATTATGTACACCATTCGTTTTTAGATAGGTAGTTAACTTCTAAAACTCAAAGTCGTTGTCTCGCTTGATTCATCGCGTTTGACTGTACTAATATCTAGATTCACATTTGTTGAAGTAAAAGTATGTATTACGTATACAGGGTTTAATGTAAGTCGCCGTATTCCTGTCGGGGCATAATAGAAAAGCTAAAATGCAACAAATTTTGCTTAATATATGTATGGACAAAACTCAATGTTTTTTTGAGATTTTGTAATTTTAACGGAATTCTAATAATTACCCAATTGTCTAAATAATGAAAAATCTACGTTAAAATCAGTACCATGTTCACTTCCTTTAGTTGAATACGCTTACACTAATTCAATAACATCATAAATGGTTGAAAAGGTACGATAGTTTAGAAAAAAAAAACATATTAAGAAGAATAAAATAATTCTCCCTTTCGTTTCCGTTTGAACAGAATCATATCTAGCTTAAAATATTGCCTTGACACTGTGCATACAAACCAATGGAAAAACTTGCCCACAATCTCAGCTTCTCAAAAAGGTGTAAATGTCGAATTGAAAACCTGCATTCAGGGGCATAGCCAGGATTCAAATTCGGCTGGACAGCGTCTAGTGGTTGGGTCATCGACCACCTATTGTCCTTATGGCGATACATATTTTCCAGGGGTGTAGTACATCATAAAGTGATAAAAACAGCGAAAATAATTCGAGTTGCTATAGCACCACAAGCCTCTTTGGTTATACAAGGTGTCACGCCGCTCTGGTTATACAGGTGTTTGATAAACAGGCGGCAAAAGTTTAAAGGGTGATCCGATGAACCATTTTGAAAATATTCTATTCTTTGAAAAACTGCTCCATTGGAAAGACACAGTATGAGACAAATTGCGACAGCTACGTGTTATCGAAAATCATGTGATAAGTTGCTCAATCTACAATAAATGTTCAAAATGACTTTCATCTGCTTGGATACAAGCAGGCAATCTACTCATTAAGTCATCAGTGATTGCCGAAATCTTTCACAATAGGTCCGTTTTTTTCAATCAAGTAGCATAGACTAGTGACTTTAATCTAGAGGTTTTAAGCTGGCGATCGCGTGTGCTCCACCTCTCTAGTTCAATGATATTCGTATGTTTCTATTAAATATTCACGAGCAACCAAACTAAAATGTGATGGTGCACCATAATTCCTGGATGTAACTCTATTCAAAACAGGCCGAGTGTGTTTGAAAGGGTTCGACAATCACTGATGACATTTTCTGCTTGTATCAAAGCTGATCGAAGTCATTTTGACATTTATTGTAGATTGATCAACTTAACATGTGATTTTTTATAACAAAATATAACTGTCGCAATTTTTTCCTTCCTATGTCAATGAAATTGAGCGGTTTGTCAAAACTCATCAAAGAACTAAATATTCTCAAAACGGCTCAATGGATCACCTTTTAAATATTTGCCGCATGTTTAGCAAAAATCCTGTATGCCCAGAGGGGCTTGACACCCTGTATAACCGGAGGGACTTGAGGTGCTTCAGCCCCACGAATTATTTTCACTATGAGGATAATAGGTGGTCGGTGTCCCAACCACTAGTATCAGTCGCCCGAATTTAAATCCTGGCTCCTGAATGTAGGTTTACCTTTTTGAGAAGGAGAGATTATGGGCAAGTTTTCCAGTGGTTTGTACGCGCTGTGGCTTAGCAATATTTTGAGCTAGATATTCTTTTGAAATGAAAAGTTAAAAAAGAATTACTTTATTTTTCGCAATATCTGTTTTTTTTCTAAAGTATCGTATCTTTTCACCTATTTATGATGTTGTCGAATTACTGTAAGTATATTGAACTAAAATAAGTGAACATGTTACTGATTTTTTACGTAGATTTTTCATTGTTCAGACAAAAATGCCAGATTTTGGGTAATTATTAGAATTCCGTTAAAATTTAAAAATCTCAAAAACTATTGATTTTGGTCCATACACATATTAAGCAAAATTTGTCGAATTTCAGCTTTCCTGTCATGGCCCGACAGAAATGCGTCGAATTACATTAAACACTGTCTTCGTCAATTCGAGCACGTTTTTGTATATGAACAAATAGACCTTCAGCGATTAAATTGTAAAGAGGCATAAAATTTGAGGAAAAGCTATAAATAAATTGAAAATTGAGATTTTTTTTGTTTTATAATGGCTAATTCACCTGTTCTTATCAGAAACAACAGGCCTTATTGTTATATTTTTCGACATGATTTTAGTACATATTTGGTTTCTGTCTTTTTTGGTATGAATCTAACAATAGTTCATCTTATTTTGCGGATTAATACTTACGGTAAAAAACCTAGCATGTTCGGGTAGTTGCTTATGCGGTCCGGTGACGGGTACTATTTTTGGCCAGCAGTGTTTGTGAGTGCGTGAGTGTATGTGTTTTTAGTGAACAGCAGAAGGACGTCATAAACATGTTTTTTTCTATTGTTCCAGACCAAATCTGGGAACTTCAAACTGGAACATGTGAGTGTTAAAATATGATGCGCAATGGCAAAGCAATCGATAAATTGGCGGGATGACATCCTACAGCAGCTTCAGGATAGAAACCAAAAGCAGACCAAATCCTATCAAGATCTGATCGTCCAGCATAACAGGCTCTTCGAAAACTACAACACATTGTACTCCGAGAACCTGCATTTGAACATACTAAATGAAAAACTAAAATCTGAAGGAAAGGGCGGATTAGGTTCTAATAGCTCTAGCCTGGGTGATATAAGACATCAAGAAAGAATCCAGCAACTCGAGCAGAAGCTGTTGGCGCAGGCCGAAGAGCTGGCGGAGCTACATAAACGAAAAGGGGAGAACGCGCAGCAAATCATCGATCTGAATGTAGCTCTGCAGGAAAAGGATAGACAGATAGCAACGAGAGACGTTGGTTTGGCGGACAGTTCCGCAAAGATCATCAGCCTTCAAGCCGAAGTTGAGATGCTCACAAAGAGTAATAAAGAACTAAAATATCTCAACGATACGTTGAGGGACGAACACCAGGCTTTACAGTTAGCATTTGCGTCCTTGGAAGATAAGCTTAGGAAACTGCAAGATGAAAATCGGCAGCTGATAGAACGTCTAATAAAGTACAAAGCAAAAGATGCGGACAGGATGAATGAAGAAAACGATAATTTTCTAAAAAAGCGTTACGCAAAGATGCAGAAAGAGATTGAAGAGGCATGTCGAGATACTAGAGGTAACTCGCCGGAAGAACTAACAGAAGGCATGGGGCCTCTATACCATCAGTCTAGTCTTCCGAGCAAAGTGAACGTCAAATATGATGCTCATGAGGGTGAAGTTAGCGCTGTTAAGTGGAGTCCTGTCGATAGAATTCTGGCAACGGGGGGTGCAGATAGAAAATTGAAGCTATGGGACATCACGAAAGGTAAGTTTATTAATAATACAAAGTTTAATTTTCCTGACGAATTTGTTTAATAGCTATAATAATAGGGTACAAACATAATTTTGAAATGCTGATAGGAAAGAATATTGAAAATTGCCGACAATCTTTTGAACTTGACTTTTGGTCATAAATGTGTTTTGTAGAGAATAGAATAGAACTTAAAAACTGTGTAGAGCAATGAGTATATTAACTGATATGGGGTATCTGAGCAGGTGAATATATATTTGATTACTGGAGTGAGTTAAAACGTATGCAACCATGTTTTACTCGTTTAAAGGCTTTTAAGTGGGTGCTTCGTTCAGGACAAAATTTATTGCAATACTGTTGCTTTAAAATAATACTCATTTATTAGACTTAATAATCATCTTGTATATCGCAATTTGTAAAATCGAAAATCGCTTCAAAATTTGGAATGCAAAATAGAATCAAATTGATACCTACTTTTATTATTGAGTTAAAACTTTTGAAGCCGAAGCCGATTCATTCGAAATAGTGTTCTGTAAATGAAAGGGCCTCTGTTGAATAACAAATATTGAGTGACTTTTCTCTTAGCTCTTCAGCCTTTCTTAAAGTAGGAGATGTTTGACGAAATGTAATTAGGTTTGAATGACATTTTATTGATTCACTAGCTGCTCTGAGATGGTTCCTAAAACAAGTTCATTCTGAAATGCGCTTTATAACTAAAGATGACTAATGAAGGACAAAACAGCACCAATGTTACTGTGTTCGGGAGTCAATCTAAGAGTGTGAAAAATGGTTAACTGGCTTGAGCTGTTGAACCAATTTGGATCTTGTAGGCGTAAAGAAGATGGTGCAAGGTGGCTCTTGAAATACCCAATTTAAACTATTTCCTATCATATTTCACGCTATTCTTCACAGAAACGATATATTCTGATGTACTAACATTTTTTGGGCAACCAGTTTGCAGTAAATCACTAACGGAATCCTTTGCCTTGAATTCGCGCACCAAATGACCGATTGTTGCCTCATTTGGACCGTTATGACACAACCAAAGTCGCAAATCGCGCAGGGTTTTTTTATTTTCGCACCTTTTTCAGATATGATGCATTTGAATAACATTCTGATGACGTTATGACGACCTGCGTTTAAATGCAAATTAATATTGTCTAACAAAATGACACACCGATGAAACCAAACGTGGCGTCCTTGACGTTTACATTGTTGCGCCTTTATTGGATAACCCGTTTTCGGGTCAGTATTATACTCAAGCTCTGCCTGTTGCACTTACTGTAGTCTTTTAGTGTACTTTCAATATAGAATTTACTGATTGCTGTTGTTTTTAGGCACATTCGAAAATAAAGGAACGTTAGTGGGTAGCAACGCAGGCGTGATGGCGGTAGATTTCGACAGCTCTGGCTCCTTGATCCTAGGTGCTTCCAATGACTACGCGACCAGAGTGTGGACTGTGGCCGATCAACGCTTGAGACATACCCTTACTGGGCATTCGGGGAAAGTGATGGCCGCCAAATTCCTTGGCGAAGCTTCTAAAGTGGTGACCGGTAGCCACGATAGGACATTGAAAATTTGGGACCTACGAAGCCGAGCGTGCATAGAGACGAAATTCGCGGGTTCGAGTTGTAATGATTTGGTGACGGTGGATAGTGCGGGCTCTATAATCATCAGTGGACATTTTGATAAAAGCATACGATTCTGGGATAGTCGATCAGAGTCCAGCGCCAACAATGTGCTTCTTAATGGCAAAGTGACCTCGCTGGATTTGACCAGAGATGCCAAATACTTGGTTTGCTGCGTTAGAGATGACACGCTTAAGTTGTTGGATCTCAGGATGAATCAGGTAACTAACTATAGTTTGTTAAAGCACCGAACATGGACAAAATAAGAAGGGTCACTATAAGATAACTCTTTCAAATGCCTTGGAATTGCCCTTGATAAAGGTGTGACTTGACAGAAATACACTGAAACGTTACAAACAAATTTCGAAATTATGTTTCGGAAATTCTATCCTAAGTTATGTAGAACTTCAAAATTATGTTAGGTAAATAAAATTCGTCTACACAGAATCGATATGAGGGCATATTTTATTGAGAAGTATATCTCGTCTGACAATAAGCCCGGGTGTATAGATGAGAGTTGATAAATCTACAGTTTCACCAACAAAAGAATAAATTCCAGATGTAATGATTATGAGGGCAAAATTTACATCATTTCATCTGACCGCGCTAATTTGTTGAACATTTGTTTAGTAAAGTGTATATAAAAGCCAGACAGATGTATGAAAAGTTGCAGAAACATGTACCTCTGTAGCTCTGTAACCCCAACTCGCAGTTCTATGTGTACGTGTATGTCCTCTCTGACTAAAGGTAAAGGTAACGAGACGTGACACCTTATAATTTTGTCAAAGCTATCGCAGATCTGATCGTTGGTCCTTTAACAGCCCTTATCAATGTTTCTTTTCGGGTCAGAATTCTACCAAATAAATTTAAGAACTGCTGTTGTCGTAAAAATAATGATCGATGTGTTGTATATAACTACCGTGGAGTTGCACTACTACCCGCATTCTCGAAAATCTTGGAAAAGGTCTTTTATAAAGATATTGTATATTGATTTAATGTCAAAAAAATAAAGTCAAGTTGATTGACTCACTGCTTCCCACACATTACCAGTGATACCAGTTTATTGTTTGCCCATGGCATGAGGCTATAGTCCCCTTGCAACCTAATCATCGCCCGACCGCAAAAAAGTGTGTCTGGAACGCCTAAAAACCAAGTTTGAGGAATCAAGTGCTACCAAAAAATGCCAGACTGCCAGCGAGATTCGAATTCTAGTCCGACGCTCTGCCTGCTAAGCCATGGCGGTTATGGCAACCTAGCCCGCGAAGCGATCTCAAGAAGTATCGAATTCTCTCACGCGGCTCCACTGCCACCAACTTCTGGTAGCACGGAGCGGCTCGTATCTGTGTCATCGAGGCAATTTGTTCGGTCAGTATTAATCTCCGACCACGTTCGACTTCAGACGACACTAGGTCGAGCCAGCACAGTCAGATCTGTGAGGGAATGAATGTAATACCATTTTTCATGCTATTGCCCGCATGTCGGGCTCTCAAATCAAGGAAAAATGGTATCACAAGTTTGAGGAATATTTGACATTTTTTGTCTTTTGCTAATTATTTCGCCGTCCGTGGGCCGATTTTTAATATTATAACAGCATTAACTACTACGACGCCACAGCATGTCACTACCCAAATTTTATTACAATCCATGCAGCGATTACTGAGATGACGAGGTTAGAAAAACACCAACAGACAGACAGACCGACTTAAATGAGTAACTTGGATTTTCGTTATGTAAATATCATGAAACGCCCAAAAAGCATATATCTTGAAGTAGAAATAATCGCACAATTATTAAGATATCAAAACACGGTTTTGTTCTTTCGTGGATCAGACAGTTCTTGCACTACCATATCCTAAAGACATACTATTTTGCCTACGTCAATTCAGTACTGAACTATTATGTGACATGCATGAATAGTTTCTAGTACAAAAGAAAATCGTACGAACTATCTTAACCAAGTGACCACAACCGATACGCATATAACATTCAACTGCCCAAACATGGTTTAGCTGTATCGGCAAAATGTCCGATCATGTTACCCATCAAACTTTTCAACAAGTATCAGTATCTATAAAATCAAAATCAATAAAACTCTTTAGGAAATTCTAAAAAACTGTAAAAGGGATTCTACTTGAGAATCCTGTGTACAATATTGATTATTGTTATAATGGACCTAAATTTAAATCAATAAAAAAATCTGTTATGAGTAGCTAGGTGCTACTTTTCTACTTACGAATATGTAACTTGGTAGTTTCTCGCGAACACACGCATACGCTACTGCAGAGCAGAGCATTGCCACAATCACTAACGCCCCATGGTATGTTTTCAAGGGACCTCGACATCCCTTACTTAAGGGATTACATTAAATAACATGTGCAACGACGTTATAGTCACACTGCAAGCCTCTGCTGTACGACTCCGCGCTTTTGCAAGCACAACGCTCAAAATGAAATGCATTTTTGAATGCAGCTAAATTTTCCTTTTTGAATATCGAATCTCAAAATTAACCATGTGGGTAGATAAGCCCGATATTTCCAAACCCCAATCGATAATATCAAGCAATACCCTGCAACCGACGAACTTCACTTTGCTCTTCTTCCTTTTCCCCTACTTCTCTACGGCTCTATCTGGTCTCTGGGTATCACAGACTGTTCGATCGACACGACCGCAATCAAGAGTAAAGATCCACGGCAAACATTGATGAATCGATGATGGTCGCTATAACCACAGCATAAAGAGTAAACTCTTTATGCTGTGCTATAACATTCAACTGTGCGTTCCTTGTTCACACTCTGATGGTATTTTCTCAGCAAATCTGGGTAAACTTCAGCCCCCATTCTATACAGGGTGGTCCAAAAACGCGCCGTGCTCTTTAGCGGCGATACCGTTTAAATTAGACGAAAATGTTTTAAATAAAAAAAGTTTGCTTTCAAATGCTCTACATTTAGAAAATAATTTCAAAGATGGCGGACATCCGGATATACCGGAAGTAGGCACCAAATTCCTTAGCAATTTTCAAATTTGAAAAGCTAAAGACGTTAAACACTTTTTTTCAAATGGGATGATATGATAAGTTTCACATCATTGGATGCGAAATTAAATTCTCTTTCACTTTTATCTAGGCACATCTTTGATGGTTTTCAAGATGTTTACCGTTTTGTAATTATGCCGTAGGAATTGGAAAAATCGTAGGAGGCGACATATAGCATCCTTATCACGTGCAGCTAAATCAAGCAGTTGAAAGACAAGACTTTGAAAACTGAATGAATTTCTGTAACTTGGGTCGTGCTCGAGTCCAAGAAGATGCAATCCTTTTTAAAAGTGTACGAGTATACGAATGAAGCTACATTACTTATGATTTTTTTTCATTTTCTTTCTTATGCAATGTAGCTTCAGCGTTATTATTAACGGCCATGTAAACTCGCATAATTTACATTTTTATACCGACGTTAATCCAAATTTTGAGAGGTTTGTTGATAACCAGCATGGAGTCTAAATATTTGGGGTGGTAATATTGGAAACCGCATAATTAACTAATGTTTTCCAAAATTTTCTAAACAAAAATTGGAAAACCTGTTGGAAAATTTGCCACTGGAGCTTTTAAGAATAATGTGGTACAGTTAGATGGAGCGAATGCACATTTTAGTACTAGAGGCCAAAGCAATTAGAATGAAAGCCAATTATTTCGTCTGCGAACCACGCCTCCTACGATTTTTCCAGTTCCTACGGAATAATTACAAAACTGTAAATATCTTGAAAACCATTAAAGATAGACCCACATGTACCTAGATAAAAGTGAAAAAGAATTTCATTTTGCATCCACTGATGTGAAACTTATCATACCGTCCCATTTGAAAAAAAAAGTTTTTAGTGTTTTAAACTTTTCAAATTTGAAAATTGCTAGTTTATTGATTTAATGTGATTTTGAAACAACGATCTTAATGAAACACAATCACGTTTCTTGCTTGTTTCAAAACCAATAACCACATTTTTCTGTCGTACTTAGTTTCCGAGATATTAACATTTTTTGTAAAGCACTACAAACGTCAAATTTTGTAAAAATTGCTGAATAACTCCGAAAATAGGCTTCGTAGACATAAACTATGGTTAACAAACTGGACCTAAAAATCGATGCTGGATTCAAAAACGTAATAATATCTAGGGTGTTCTATTTAAAGTAAGGAAGTTGATGCCTACTTCCGGTATATCCGGAAGTCCGCCACCTTTGAAATTATTTTCTAAATGTAGAAAATGTAAAACATTTGAAAAGAAACTTTTTTAATCTAAAACATTTTCCTCTAACTTAAACGGTATGGCCGCTAGAGAGCATCGCGCGTTTATTGGACCACCCTGAATACAGGGTAAAAGTAGGGTTTAAGTAAAATAACAAGTGAGTTATTACGATTACCGTGAGTACCACAGTACCAATAAATAGTCCGATTCAAATTCGTAACAACTACAAACTATTGACAGCTTCCCCTTACTTCTATCACTAAAATAAATAATGTACACCATTCGAATTAGCGTTTGACGTCTCACAGTCATCTTTGCAGTAAGTTATTATAGCATCTATTTAAAGTTATGCATTTCCGAGACTGGTATCTTGTAGACGGTGTTCAAAACCCACGGCTCGAGCATGAGTTATGAAAAATAATTTACGCTGTGTGTTTATAGGTTGTATACCTGTACAACTTAATGGGAGTAGATAAATAATAATTATATACAGGGCGAGTTTTTAGTATCGGATCGCAGGATTGCAGAAGATAGTGAAAAACATTGTAGCCAAGGATATGCTCCTTGTTCAGAAAATATTTTGATTTATACAGGGTGATCCATAACTACGTCGTGATGCAAACATACATTTTTTTAAGTGAGACACCCCATACAGGGTGTCCCAAAAAATAGTGTCAAGCGGAAGTCCAGAGATAGAGCACACCTAGAAGTATCTGAATCACCCCCATATATGTTATGCAATTTTTTGTAGTTTACGAGTTATGAATTTTTTTCTGATTTTTAGAGAGTTCTGTACCTCGACAACTTAAAACTGTTCCAAAAGAAAAATTTGAAGACTTTTCCAAATTCTCTTTTTCGCTATTTAATCTCCAAGAGTTTACTGTTTATACATAAAATAATCGGCTTCGTAACTTTGATGAAAGTCATGAAAATTTTAGTGTAAAGTGAAAAATTTACGATCTGATTATTATGACTTAAATCTTCGACTCGCAATTAAAAATCCAAAGAGGTGATTTCATGATTTCTAAGCAGGTCTAAAAACTTCTTCAGACTCTCAGCTATCACAGTCATTGAAAAAAAGTAGTACTTAATGAGGCTACTTTCGCTCCAATCGACCTTCAAAGACAAAAGGCATAGATTTCTTAAAATTCGCGATGTGATTTTCAATTCATCAATAACTTATGTTAACGCGCTAATAGCAGAATGATTGTCAGTACTGCAATAATAAACATTAAAAACGTTCCATAAATTAAACATTTATTGAAAATGTTAGAAAGAGATATATATTGTTGTGATGTCTTTTGTCATTGCATAGGTTGTTTTCATTGTCTTTATTCAGTCGTCTGTCTGTCTTTGCGGCTTTAAAACGATACGCTTTTGTTTGGATTGGTGTTGTTTCTGTTGTCTGACTACTTGGCTATTCCAACGGACCTTGAGTGCACGACAACTGAATTTAACGATGCTGTTTTCTGCAAAAGACTATGCAACAAATGGATAGGTCGTGGTGGACCCACTGAATGGCCGCCACGGTCACCTGACTTAAATCCGATAGAGTTTTTGTTTGGGACTACTACAAAGAACTAGTTTATGCTAAAGAGTGTCGAAACATCAGCGAATTACGCAACAAATTAACACAAGCTGAAGAAACAATAAAAGACAATCGAAGAGCTTTTGTTAATTTAAAAACAAATTCAGAAGATGTAGATTATGCATCGAACAATAAGGTAGACATTTTGAAAATTTCTTGTGAAATTTAATAAACTCTGTGAAGAAATCTGATGATTTCGTTTCATTTTACCATTTCCCACTTACAAAAAAGAAGTCGTACATGTAAAAAAATCTTAGCAAAGTGACACAGGTGGTCATCTATCGATAATCTGGTCGCACTGAATGTTTTTTATTGCGGCACTGACAATCATTCTGCTATTAGCGCCCTACAATAATTAGTTATTGTTTCATTTAGAATCCAATCGCTAATTTCAAGAAATCTCCACCTCTTGTCGTTGAAGTTCGATGGGAACCAAAGTAGCCCCATTAAGTACTCCTTTTTTGCAATGATTATGATAGCTGAGAGTCTGAAGCATTTTTTAGACCTGCATAGAAATCAGGACACCACCTCTTTAGATTTTTAATTGCGAGTCGAAAATCTAAGTCATAATTAGCAGAACGTAAATTTTCCATTTCACACTATAATTATCATGACTTTCATCAGATTTACTAAGCCGATTCCTTTATGTATGAACAGTGAACTCTTAGATATTAATTAGCAAGAAAGAGAATTTGGAAAAGTCTGTTAATTTTTCTTTTGGAACAGTTTTAAGTTGTCGAAGTAGAGAATTCTCTAAAATTCAGAAAAAAATTCATAACTCGGAAACTACAAAAAAATTGCATAACATAAATGGGGGTGATTCAGATACTTCTAGGTGTACTCTATCTCTGGACTTCCGCTTGACACTATTTTTTGGGACACCCTGTATATTATTCCATATTTAGATTCTACTAATAATTCCCGCTCTTAAAATATAAGGAATTTTAACATTATACCGGGTATATCATTTTTATATCCAAATCGCTGCCGAATGAACGTACTGTATATCGGAAATTAATGAATTAAAAATATTTTTTTACATGGAAAGATAAATAATATCCTCTAGTTTTTAAACAGGCAGTAAAAAAGTCGCCGATGCATATTATAAAGGGTGAGGTAGAATGCAAAAACTAGATTTTCTCTTTTTTTTTTTTAATGTAACACCCCATATTTTATTATACAAAAAGTACTTTCAATATGCTCTTTCATATTTATATGTATAGCATTTTAGATGCCTACATTCATCAGCTTCTGAGATATTTAGATTTTTCTGCAAATTTTAAATATACATTCTATTTATGTACTGAAATTTATTTATTTTGAAGAAGTACTATCGAACTTTATTTTTATTTAACGAACAACTAAATTATAAGGCCATAATAGTATTTGATGAAGTCGTATAAGAAGTAACCGAGGAAGTAACGGTAATCCCGATGTCGTAAAACAGAGTGCTTCTGTAAGTAAACGATCGATGGCTTGTTAATTGGGAATTGAAGCGATTCGACTCATACCGAACCACTTCAAAGGACCAACGCCATGTTAAGTTGAAGTTCTGGTTTTGTCTATGTTCGGTGGTTAAAGTAAGTGGGTTTTATATTGCCGAATACTCGGCCGAATATTTACCAAATGTTTTTAGTGGTTAGAAAACCTCGTAGAAAACTAAGAGAAAATATTCTTTCGTTTACCTAGGTGTTAATTTTTTTTATTACATTGAAGTACGACTAAAACTACTTAAGTAGCTGTCAAGATTTATTTATTTATTTATTTATTTGTAACATACTGCAGTAGATACAAATGACCAACCTTGAAGGTTATACCTTATTACCAGTACATTAGCAGCTACCAAACTAGTCAGCTATCAGCCTCTAGCTGTCATCAAACCTTCAGTCACACACACTTTGCGCTGAATTTGTAGACAACTCACCCAACAAATTTGCAATTTTCTTCACTGATCTGGATGTAAGGGTATTTACAATTTAATATTAAGCAAAAATGGCTTTGAACTAGGTCCTGCATTTTGCAGGTAATGATCAATACAATACATACGAAGCTGTAGCACATCATATATATTGTATCAGTAGCGCAATTCCAGCAATTACGCAATCTACATTACTTTTTGTAGACTTCTTCAACATTTCCTCGCAATCAGGGTCGGGTTAACAATATTGTAGTGAAGTGTACATTAATTTCCTTGCAATAGCTCTAATCTACAGTAGATTTTGAGTAGTGATTTTCTTCATTTAGTAGTTGTTCATTTGCCTTTTCAATCCTGAATTCCTGTTTGTGAGATAAATTCATTCAATCGATTATCTTTGTTATGGAGACAGTTTTTGTATCCAGGTTTTTACCCGTTTATCGCTGCTTCTCCGTCAAAAACAGCCATTTTATTAGCTAAGCTCTTTTTTATCAATCATTACATAAGGAAGATATCAAGTGTAACATTTTTCCTAATGTAAATGGCTGTAACTTGGGAGAAAGATGTTTTCTACATAAAGTTATATGGAATCAACTTAGACACCTTTATTTTTGCGCTATATTTTCAGGTGGTGACCCTATTTAGCTGCGATGGTTTCAAAGTGGGCTGTGACTACTCACGTGCTACTTTCAGTCCGGACGGTCAGTACGTAGCAGTCGGCAGTGCGGACGGCGCGGTGTACATCTGGGGTGTCAACAGCGCGAAGGTAGAGACGGTGCTCAAGGAGCATACGGCTGCTGTTACGGCTACACACTGGAATTCCTTTGGCAACTATTTAGCTAGTGTGGACAGGAGCAGAAAGGTGGTGGTGTGGTGCGATATGCAGTGACTATTGCACGGGGGCTATCGGTTACCATAATCGTAAATCAGAGTTGTTCGCCACTGTGCGGAGGTGATAACATGTCGACAAAAAAGTCAAGAACTTCCATAGTGAAGCTATCATCCAGGTACCTTGAATTTTTCGAAATCCGAGGCCAAAATAAACCCGATTAGTAATTTCTTTCAACAAAGTCAATAATAAAAATTCTGAATTATAAGCTCAACCTTTTGTTCCATCAGGCAAATAGGCTTCGTATTTTCATAGATGTTGGTCCTGGGATGACATAATAACGGAATAAATAACAGTCGCAGGTCGCAAGAGCCATGTGAAAACGCAATGAATCTAGAAATTACGTTGGAGACGCTCCTACTAGCCCCGAGCTTGAAAATGCAATTGTTGTTCATACATAAGTTAGGTTAGAAGAGAAAGATCTTGAGGTTGTGGCCAAAATTTTGAAAAGAAATACCAGTCACTGCATAAAGGAGACTGGTGTTGACTGCCAAGCTTTCGGAAATGTTTATTCACATCTTCAAGCTTTAACGTAAAAAGAGCACTGTGCATTGAACAAAACATAATTGCATTTTAAAGTGTTTGCTGTTTTTTGCGAGTAAACTTCAACGTTAAAGGCCTGAAGATGGCAATAAATGTTTCCGAAAGCTTGCAAGTCAACACCAACGTCTTCTTTATGTAGTGACTCATGTTTCTTTTCAAAATTTTGACCACAACCCCCAAGATCTCTCTCTTCCAAAATAGTGTCTTCGCCATTAGCCTGCTTTGGTACTAGGTTGGGCTATATACAGGGTGGTCCAATAAGCGCGCAGTGCTCTCTAGGGGCCATACCGTTTAAATTAGACGAAAATGTTTGAGATAAAAAACCTTTCTTTTCAAATGCTCTACATTTAGAAAATAATTTCAAAGATGGCAGACTTCCGAATATACCGAAAGTAGGTATCAACTTCCTTATTTTAAATAGAACAACCTTTATATTATTACGTTTTTGAATTCAGCATCGATTTTTAGGTCCAGTTTGTTAGCCATTGTTTATGTCTACGAAGCCTATTTTCAAATTTTGAGAGGTTTGTTGACAACCAGTACGGAGCCTAAGCATTTTGGGTGTTATTATTGGAAACCGCATATTAAACTAATGTTTTCTAAAATTCTGTAAATGAATATTTGGAAAACCTGCTGGAAAATTTACCACTGGAGTTTTTAAGAATAATGTGGTGACAGGTAGATGGAGCGAAAGCACATTTTAGAGACCGAAACGCCACCTACGATTTTTCCAATTCCTACGCCACAATTACAAAACCGTAAATACCTTAAAAACCATCAAAGATAGAACCACATGTGCCTAGAAAGTGAAAGAGAATTTGATTTCGCATCCACCGATGTGAAATTTATGATACCATCCCATTTAAAAAAAAAGTTTTCAACATTTTTAACTTTTCAAATTTGAAAATTGCTAGTCTATTGATTTAATGTTTTTTGAAACAACGATCTTGCTACACAAGTACGTTCCTTGCTTGTTTCAAAACCGAAAACCGCATCTTTCTATCGCGTTCAGTTTCCGAGATATTAACGTTCCTTGTAAAGTACTGCAAACGTCAAATTTTGTAAAAATTGCTGAATAACTCCGAAAATAGGCTTCGTAGACATAAACAATGGTTAACAAACTGGTTCTGAAAATCGATGCTGAATTCAAAAACGTAATAATATACAGGGTGTTCCATTTAAAATAAGGAAGTTGATGCCTACTTCTGGTATATCCGGAAGTCTGCCATGTTTGAAATTATTTTTTAAATGTAGAGCATTTAAAAAGAAACGTTTTTTATTCCAAACATTTTCATCTAATTTAAACGGTATGGCCGCTAGGGAGCACCGCACGCTTATTGGACCACCCTGTATAACAAAATGTTCACTGATCTAACTTTAAATTCTACGACATGAAATCTGTAATAGTTCGGATTCAGCGACAAAAGATAATTATATTGGAATATAATTTTGGCTGATTTTTTCAGTTTACTTTCCGTTTCAGTATCGTCTAACTAGCTTTGAAAAAGAATTAACGACCTATAAATATAAACGTATGAACATAGGTTTTGTGGCTGTCATGGGTTTTATGGACCAAATATCATATTTGGTCCAACTGGTGTTCAGCAGGGTTTTTTCGAAATACTCGTACTAACATGGACACAATAATAAAAGTACAGCTTCGTTATCAGTTTCTCACCGCTTTTTATAATGGAGCTGAGCGAAATTGAAAACGTGTCAATTGAAAAAAGGATAAATATTCTAAAGAGTAATACAATAATTATTATCAAGCACTTCTTATGGACAAAGCGTTCCTGGAACTGAATTTTCGAAGCGCAAATATCCTTCATGTGTCGTTTCATCCCATCAAATCTAATTATTGTCCACCTTGTTTCAATATTACTTGCTTCAGAATGCTTTAGCTATACGCATCCAACTTATAATGTACTGTGCATTTAGCTCTGGCAATCGATGACATCAAAAAGTTACGAACAAAGCATAAAAACGTATTGAGATTACAGTCATTATATTTAGGATAAAGTGCCAGTGTAAACCTTGGTTGCATGGTTACATTGTACTATCGAAAATGTATTGTCTTCATGAAAAATCAGACGTGAGTATCTTTTTGGAGGTTATAGGAGGTTATATAAAACATTAAAAAACTAAGCAAAGTATCTTTTTGAAAAGTCAGGTTTTTAAAAAAAAAATTATCGTCGGTCGAGACATATCGTGTCACTAATTATAAGAACAAAATTAGAAAGTTCTAGTATCGTTTTATTTTGAAATATAATTGAAATAAAATTCAAGAAATCTAGTACAAAAAATACCCACAATCCTCGAAAAAACCATATATATTCAACGAAATACACCCTCTTAGAAGACATGACGATATAAAATCAATAAAAAGTAGCTATTACTGGAAATATAAACCGTTTATAAAATGTGACGAAAACGTGACGAACCACCTTAACACACAACCGACAATGTACATTCTCTTTATATTCAGTTACATTGTTTAAAATCTATAATGTTGACAAATCTTATACGTAAATTATTATCAACGTACTTTAATACTCATGCGGTATGTGTAATCTATAAATATTTTCAATAAAACCTTTTCTAGTCACATAATTGTGGCTGGAAAATTTTGGCTTAAATTCTAGAATAAACTAAACAGAAATCGCAAACGCCTATTGGCGTTGTAGTAAAACTTAAAAAGCTCAAGCTTCATTTATCAGCTCATAATTTTTGAAAATGGAAGTTTAGAACAAAGAACCTTCAAACTTAATTTGTGCCTCCCGACTGCACAATTCATTTGGGCATATCCTAAAACCTACACTGTCGCATGGTTTCAGAATTTCAAATTTCCTTACGCATTGTCAACAGACAACGTTGACTTTATTTTCTCTATATAGTGCAAAAGCATTTCATGGTTTCTGGAATTCGAAAATACGTCATAGTAAAACTAGAAACGAGTTGACGCTTTTTTCTAAGATATTGATATTTTTCTTCCATTGATATTGTTTGTGACATCGATTTTGTAAAAAATATCACCGGTCCCCAGTTTTCTAATTGAAAACGTCGCAACGAATATGTGTATTAATGGCAACATAATTCGAACATTTCTTTAGGAGTCTTAACATATGCAAAGTTATACGGGCATGAGATGCTAAGCTCACTCCAAATGATATTCCCGTAATAAATTATATAATTAGTAGTATTATAATACAGCAACAATATATTGGGTGTCTCAATAAGAGTGCAATTTTTCGTTTTGTAAGTGATATTTATATTGCATTGTAAAGAATAGACGTTCCGATGATGTATCGAATAACATACAGCATATGGCCCCCACGGCTCTAATGACAGGCTATCATACTTTTTGACAAAGATTTCGCTGTATTTAAGTGATAACGTCGTTAGATCTCGGATTTGAGATCGGGAATTGTGTTAAGGGATATTCGCATGAACCCGAAATTTTACGAAATGAATAATCAAATGAATGAATCACACGGCGTTAAATGGCATCATATTGGTGCTCAATAGACATCTGAATTTCGTCAGATAATTTGTACGGAAGAAAGGTAAAGGTCTTTCTTAAAAATTCGCTGCATAGTGTTTCATAACATTTGAAATTGTTAAGCACGATGCCGAATTAGTATTTCCTGATTTCCTGATCTAGTGTACAAACATTTTATTTTGAAAAGTAAAGTAAGTAAGTAGAGGTAGATTTGTTACATCCTTTTCAGATTTAAGAGCACATCCGGATACATTTTTTAATTACTTTTTTCGGAATAAGATACGATCCCAGGATTCCTTTCGTCAAAGTCCTCCGAGAACATTTCGCAAATTTTGATCCATGCACTCCTGTGTTTTTTACACGGTCGTGGTACATTTCGGAAGCAATATTCCATATTTCTGGATAATTCTTAATACTGTCTATAAACAGTTCTACATCCAGATTGTCTTCAAGGCCGTCGTGAATTCGTGAACGGTAATTTGCCGCACGTCTGCACCAAGCAACTAACAACACAGTACTGTAGACCCGGAGATGCGGCTGCGATTCCAAAGATACCGACGGCTCGAAACAGCCGCACCGCGATCGGACGGCACCGCAGCGGCGCCGGACACTAATGTGCGTCTTTCAGTCTATCGCTTAGTACTTCAGATCGCAATTCCGGTGCCGTTGCGGCGCCGAACGGTAAACAACCGCAAGTGTGCACCGGCGCTTACTTTACTGTCCATAACCGACCCAGTTTCTTCAAATTTTTTAACAGCCCTTCGAATTATGGACACATTAAGTGCACTTTCGCGACATCTTGGGAAGCGTAACTTTCTCCACTTTTGTAATGATTTTTCGCAATAATAGCGCATTCTTCAATTTTGTATGCAATATTTTTATTAATCGGATCAGTCACATGTGACAGCTACCAAATTTAAGCGTTGTCAAATGCACAAAAAAAATACACATAGTTTAAAGTTTAAATAGTGGACCCTTATAGAGACAATATAAGCCTTAGCGCCGTGGTCATAGTCGTCGCTTGAGTAATACTTAAGGTTCCCTTAAGTAACACTCAAGGGAAAATTATGGGACCATCAAGTGTGGCTTTCCTTATGTATCTGTTTCCTAGACAACATCTACGATACGGCGGGATTCAAACGTCATGTTGACATGTCATGTTCACATTTCGTTACTTCAGTATTACTCAAGGGATCCTTACGTAAGAGACCCTCAAGTAGCTGTCGAAATACAAAACTTTACTTAAGGGACCCTCAAGTTTAAGGGACCCTTAAGTATCGACTATGAATACGACCCTTAGGCACTGAAAGGTTGTATAAAATGCATTTTCCAGTAATTCAGTTTGGGTATATGGTTTTGATATGGTTCTAATAAAAGCGGGACGATTTGTGAAATACCTGGAAATGAAATCGTAGAGTTACCCATTATTTTTTAATCTCTGCCTATGCTTCATTTATGTAATAGACCAGACTAATAAAAAAGTAGAGACATATGTTCCAGATATCTGAAAGTATTAAGTGGTAGGAGGGACCTACAGATGATGACTGTATAAATATATACATACAAATTTACAGTTTTTTTATAAATCATGGATTAAGTTGTATAACTTAGGCCCGATTTTATCAACATCCAGATTTTAACAAAGACTTTGACCAATCAGAGCAGGCCTTTTAAGAACATGCATCTGTCAAAGTACTCGGAAAATTATTGATTTCTCTTGAAGTTGACCTCAAAAAGCTCAAAAATGTCATACTTTATATACAATCGAGCATTGTAAATCATCTAGCATCTTTTCCAGTCTGATTTTCCATCCCAAATCGGTGAAAAATTGCATTTTCTTGTTTAATCAAAAGTTTAGCAATTGCTAATTTCAACCAATCAGATTCCAGATTCCATTTCCATTTGATCGCTGGTTTCATGCTGTATTAAATGCTATGATGACAAGAAATTCACTCATTGCATTATTTGGATAAAACAATAAGTTACTATCGATAATAATTATGAATACCTGCAATATATCTTTGTTTTATAGTAAAAAGAGGTATAAATAGCATTTTGTTACATTTCAAAGGTTACAGCTACTTTCCAAACGTATGTGCATTACTGGTTGCCTATCCAGAACCCAACGCCAAAGCTTGCCATTTTATAACTAAAATTAAGTATAACCCTATTTGATGTACAATGCACCTGTGAATGTGAATACTTCTATAAGAAGATCTATAACAAACATGCATCCAGTAAATGAAAGATTGATTCTTTATAAATGTATGTATTCTCATATAATCCATCTGACTGACGGACGTGGGACTTTTAATTATTAAATACGGTAGGTAGTTGCTGTGATTGATATAGGTACCTACTACTTTTATCACAAATTATCCCAGTTTGCAATTAGTAATTATACAATAATTATAATGTAAACATGGAAAATGTGGCATTAATTTGCAAATCAATCGCTTTATTCTGATACCCTGCTATGATTTTGATCCATGAATTTCTAAAATATCTTTGACAAAAGTGTCATCCAGCTTTGACGTGTTGTTTTCAATATTGATAAAATACTATTGGATGATACTTATTAACATAGCCCTCAATACCCAATAGAAAGCTTTTGCTAAATAACACCCAGTAGAAATGCTTTGTTAAATTCTTTGTTAAATATGCATGTTGATAAAATTGGCCCTTAATCTTTTGCTCATAGCATTTTTCGATTTTTGAATAAAATTGTCAAAATGAAGATTGTGGGTGTTAAAAACACAATAAATTGATTTGATTTGTTTATGTATTAAAATCCGTCAATAATTTTTCGAGAAAATTGATAAACACAACGTATTTTGTCATTTTTAATGACTTTTAAATAATAAGTATTGTCACGACGGCCTCTTTTTCTTCACCCAGGGTATCAAACTCGACGTAACTTTCACCGTTTTACTTCATAACTCATTACAATACCTCTTAACCTATCTCAGCTACAATGTTCAGTTGTTACTCTGAGGCTACAACTCAACTCAACTGAACTACTGCCACGCTAACCGTGGCGCCTTATATACACTTCTTCGAATCATCTAGAGAATTCGAGACATCAAGATGACATTTCTAACCTAACACTTTGACTTTACATCCTGCATGACAACTAATACACAATACACGAATACCCTAATATACAGTATGTTATAGTATCAATAATACATAATGGCTAAAAAATAACGCCATTATAAGTCTTCAGAGGTTTAGAAAATTTCAGGTCGATCGGTTTGTTAGTTTACGATATATCTAATTTATTTCTCCCAGAGACTAATTGTTTAAACATTTGCTCTTGCCCAGCCGATGTTCCTAGAATGGTATGAATAATTGATCGAGGTTTGAGCTTCAAAGCAGGTCATTTTCTATTTTATAATTCAAATGTTTTAATCCTAAATTGTATAATGATTGTATCCCATTTATTATTATTTTTAAGTAAATGTAAAAAATATTGTAATTATTTTTTTTTAGTAATGTGAAATGAGCCAGATGCCAATATCTCGACGAGATTTAATTCTGTGACAAGATACCCCAAACTAAAGAAAAAAATGAAGGTTTTGCGCTGTCTAGAATCGGAAATATTGAACATTTTTGAAACGTGCTCCTATTTGAAGTTTCAAAAACCAATCAGTTCGACATGTGCGCCACCGCTTACTTGTAACAATACCTTCTCTTAGAATGACTTTAATTTTCTGACAATGGAATGGCACAAATCTCAAATTTATATGTTGGATTGTAAAATTGAGATCTTTGTTTATAATTTGGTTTTTTAATGCGCTTTTCAAAACACTATTACAAATTACAAATATACAGGGTGAATCGGGAGGAACTCACCAAACTCCAGGAGTGTAGTATACGCATGAAAATAACGTAATCAAATTCTCAATTGTTTTTAAGTTATAGCGTAATTAAAAATGTCTATCTATCTTTCGACTTGTATCTGAATTTTGTTATAATCAAAGTATGCCATTTTTGATGTTCAAAGCATTTCAAAACTCTGATATGTTGATGAAGTGTCAGTGTATAGTGAAAGTGATTGAACGTTTATATGATTATGCGTTGCAAAAAGCCACAAACTCATGATGCACCATTTTGACGAATTAAGAACCATATAAAAAAGAAAAAAATCAATCAATTGCGAGAGCAACAAGCGATCTTCGCAGGCGAAGCAGAAAATGTTGTGCCGGTGGCGGCATTTTGATCATTTATTGAAAGGACGCTATGATTAAGGAAATATTATTCTGTGAAATTTGTTTATTTGTTATTAGCTATAACTTGAAAACAAATGAGAATCGGATAAGAACATATGAGTTTTTTACATTATTTTCACGCGTATAATACACTCCTAGAGTTTAGTGTATTCCTCCAGACTCACCCTGTATGTGACAATACAAGAAAAGGTTATTCAATTTGTTTATTAGCAGAAAAATGGCTTTTGTACCGCTTTATTCCATTTCCATTCTATTAAATAACTCTAGGAACATCAGTTGGACAAGAGTAAATGTTTTAATTAGTATATGGGATAAATAAATTAGATATTTTGTAAACTAATTAAATGATCCGGCAGATATTTTTGACACTTCTGAAGACTCATAATTGTGATATTTTCCAAGTATTAAGTATTAATTTATAATTATTAGTTTCAAAGTTATTAACGATTATAAATTTATGCAGTTGGACAAAAGTAATTGTTTTAATTAGTATCTGGGATAAATTAAAATATTTTTGACACTTCTGAAGACTCATAATGGCGATATTTTCCAGGTATTAAGTATTAATTTATAATTATTAGTTTCAAAGTTATTAACGATTATAAATTTATGCAGATTACATTGTTTTTTGCGATTTTCTCGAAAAAATATTTATGGATTTTAATGCATAGAGAATCTAGTTAATCATCTACGACAACTACGACATTTTGACAATATTCATAAACTTAACCAAAAACTGCTACGAAAAAAAGATAGATTTTTTCAACGTAACCTTGATTTATAAAAAAAACTAGTAATTTTGACTGTATATATTACATTCATCATACTATAAGTCCCCCAAAACACTTAATTTTTTAAGATATCTGTAATAAATGCTAACTTGGAAAAGATGAATATCTGGTAATACTTTGATCCATAATTTCTTTGTTCTTGACTTCTTCGGGTGCATTGCAGTGGTTCCAATGAAATATTTAGTTTGGATAATTTCGAGAGTGGATTTTGGAGCTAAATGGTCTTCAAATTGGTAGACACAACTAGTTTAATATTATCTTCACAATAATATGGAGAACAATAGTTACAACTCTGTTATACGATTTTTGGAATATGTATTTGCACAAATGTAGTAGAATCCTGATTATCCGGATCAAATAAATTCAGGGGTATTCCGTATAATCGAAAATCCGGATAATCGATTTCAAAGCAAATCAAACAATACATATTTAGATTTTATTAATTTTTTATGATGTAATGACTATTAGAAGCGTTGGGACGTCGGGAGAACTAAAAGGCGGCGCGGGCAGGCGAAGTCAGTCCTCCATAGCCTATAAACACCCTGGCGGGAAAAAGTGTGGTAACATGTCTCGTTGCGCCGTCAAAACATGTTTAAATTGACAATTATGGCGAATGAGTCCGGATAATCGAATGTTCGGATAATCGGGATTCTACTATACTGTTCTTGGTTTGAAAAATTTTTGTTAAGTTTATATGTTACTATTCTTTTTCACGTTGATATTATTTATTGCTGTTCCAGTACACAGCTTGTTAATTTTTATACGTGATCTGTTCTGACTTCGATCACGATATAGGTCGTGTATATAAATAGACATAATTATAGGTAGGTATTTCGTAACAAGTACGTATTTTCCTAATTTAAATGTTTCATGGGTTGAAACTTTCTTTTTCCTGACATAAAGTTGTATTGGTATATCAAACGCGACTGTTTCGTTTATTGTCATTCTTCCTTTGTGTTTTTTCTGATACTTAAATACACGTGAAATGCCTGTGGAGCAATAAACATTGAAAAGAATCTGGAAGAAGGCAAGTTTTTTTGTTGTTTTTATTTTATTTTTGTTGATGTTTATTTTTCCCTCATCCCATTAGCAATAGAAACTCACCACATGTTATCTCACAAAACATAGTCATTGTAGAGGCAGATGTGTTGTTCTAAACTTCACAGAAATAATGAAGCCTTCTACTAACTCGCTTTTAATAACATGTGTTTTGAATTTTAAATAAGTGGTTTGTTAACAAGTTTTCATGTTTAATTTTATACTCAATAATATATTAGTTAATTCATTGACACAAATGTAAAATGTATCCATAGCTTCTCACATGCCTTGAATAATTTACTATTACCCGTCAGATGACGATATACTTGTTTCCGCAAATGTTTCTGTTTGAAAACCATAGCGAAAAAACTGCATATGACATATTGACATATGACAATTTAACATATACTATTTTTATAAGAAACATGAAACCAAACATTTGCTTTAAAGCTAAATATGAATTTTACCCAATAGGTGTCGCTTTCCATCTTCCCATCAATAGTAGACATTGTTTGATATATATTTTTTATTATAGAGGGTTTAGGAAATCGGCTTGATCGCAAGGACAGAAAACACTCGCTCCGGGTAGTGTGAGAGAGAGTCTGTCCGCCCGACGTTGAACCAGCTTGAGTCCTCTGATGACATGTCGAATGGACGCAAACACGTCCATCCGACATGCCATCACGGCCCGACCGACAAAAACCCGTTCCCTCTTTCTTACCTTTGATACTGTATCTCCATCTGCACCGGGCATCATCGTGAACGATATCCTTCACATTGCTAGATGATGCAATGATTAAAAACCATTTAGGAATAACTTCCAATCTTCAGTTTACCCTTGACGCTGCTCCTCTTTCTCCTTTACAGAGAGTATTTTGTCGACCATCTCATGTGTGAGGTTCTATGCCTCTACGCTCGACAACATCAGCGGGATTATAGTATCTGGGGTCAGCTCCCCATCCAGTTTTTGACTTGCCTCCTGTCTGTAGGGCCCCCACATGTCGCACAGAAACAGGGCATGCTCGGCCGTATCCTGCGCCTCGCAGTGCAAGCATCTTTCGTCCACCACCCGACCTATCCTTTTCCTATACACCCATGCCCAGACAGTGCCTCCGTTAGGAAATAGTACGTCTGTCAATGACTGCATTCCTCCCATTTTTTATCGACTGTATTAGTCGTGGTCTCCACTGTGCGACATCAGTAGTCTCGTTCCATATGCTTTGTCGCTTACTTGCTGTCAGCCTTTTAGCTTTAGCGCGGCATATCGCATTGCCAGCAAGTATATTGGTCTTATTGCCGCTCTTGTAGATACCGTGCGATAAGCACTGGCCACCCTCAACAGAGACTTACTCTGCAAGCTGCCGAGGACCTTTTGATAGTTTTTCCTTTTTTTAATCTGGCACAGTAATACTCTTTTGTTGCTACTGGGTCCTCCTACATTGGGCATCAGACGTGACAGTACTGCTGCTTTCTTCTCTGCCTTTGCCACTACTCTTTTAGGGTGTTCTTCGTAGCACCTCTCGTTATCCAGTGTGACTCTAAGGTACACTATGGTCTTGCTTGTTGGGACTTGCACTCTCTTTATTTGGAAGACTACGTTTGCTCTCTTGCTCCTTGGGCCGCGCATTATAACCTCTGTT
Organism: Callosobruchus maculatus; assembly: GCA_951848785.1. Classification (NCBI taxonomy): domain Eukaryota; kingdom Metazoa; phylum Arthropoda; class Insecta; order Coleoptera; family Chrysomelidae; genus Callosobruchus; species Callosobruchus maculatus. Next base: position 618,525 of record CATOUR010000010.1, on the reverse strand, counting down.
TTCTCAGGAGCCAACTCAAGCTTATGACCGCACATCCACCTGTCAGTCTTGGACAGCGATGCGTTCGTTTTATGGACCAGCTCTGTCTTGCCACGATAACAAGTGCCAAAACGGTAACGGTCCTAAAGCAGATCTTTGAGACACTCCTGTTGTCATGGGAATTTCGGTTCCGGCTATGCAGATTGATCTGGAGTCTAGGTAGCTGCTTATAAGATTTCTTAGGTACTTTGAAACCTTCAGCTTTGCTAGCGGAAACCGAATTGGTATGGCGAGAGCCCTCCTGCCTTTTCGATCTCTTTCTCGATCCTCTCTCTTATTAGGATTTCGTACAGCTTTCCGATGGTATCTTACAGGAACATCTGCCCGTATGAAGGGGAAAGTTCTGGAGGTTTTCTGATCTTTCTTATCAATACCACGTTTGCCATTTTCCACGCCTTTGGTACGGTTTGCGTACTCAGAAGATGGTTCAATAGACCTAATAGCAACTGTGGCGCTGTGGATGCTATCGCTTGGATGGCTTCCGGAAGGACTCTACTGGCCAGGAGCTTTGCTTTTTCATCTTCCCCGTAGCCTCCTTAATATCTTCCACCGTAAAGATCTCTGGATTAATTTCTGTGTTGTCCGTCTCCCAAACTTCTGAATTACTGGGAAAGAGTTCTCTCACTATCTCCACCTTTCTGTCGTTACTTAGCAGACACGGTGACGATTGCTTGATCGTCCTTTTGGTGACCAACTTATAGCCTTCACCCGAGATGTCATGTTCTAAGTCTACGCACAGATCTTTCCAGTGTTTGGATTTTGAGGTACTGATCAGACCTTTAAGTAGCTTTTTCTTGGCTACGTCCTGTAGTGCATTTATGGCTGTTTGATGCTGGGGGTTTCCGCGTCGTGTGCGTGACAGCTTGCGCCATATTTGAAGACAGTTCGCTCTAGCAGATTAGATTTCCGAATTTCATCAGTACGGTACCTTTGCGGTCTTTGATCCCCTTTTTATGGTACTTTCTTTCAGAACAGCTTGTATCAGCCTCGTGTACCGCTGTTCAGTGGCGCTTCTCATGATATGCAAGGATTCATTGTTTGATATTTGTAGCAACATTCCAACTAACGTTTCGCCCGCTATTCATATTCAACTTTTTTTCGTAAACGTGGTTGAAAGGTCGAAGAAAAAGGAAAAAAAATAAGTCAGAGCCTTAGCTTCTAAGCTTTTTTAGTTTCATATGTTCTCTCGACCTAAATTATTTGTGGTAAACTACTACATAATTCGGAAAAAACGGAAAATAGTAAATTACGAAATGCCTAAACCTCTTGATATATTTACTAATGCACATTTGTGTGAGCCGAAGAAAGTTTCACCCCAAAATAAATCTATAAATATATATAGACTGTAAGATAAGTCACTATCTGTGAATGGTGTAATTCAAAGCTTTATGAGATTTTTTTAATACTTCATGGTATGAAATTGTAGAGTTTTATTGAAAATGTTATTATTGAAAATGTGTTTTTTTTCACGTGATTTATCAAATTAAAAGTAATGGTGCCATTGTAATAATTATGTTTTTAAATTGTTACTTTTTCTAAATAAATGTGATATGGTTCGCTGTTATTCTTACATTTGGTTTTATATGCCCCCGTTACTTGAAATGCTTCGTTTACAGTAGATGTATGAGAAGTAGGATGTTACGAGCAAGGAAAAATTTTACATGATAATATTCTATTTAATTTGCGATAATGTACTAGTCAATAGTCATACAATTATTCCTGTGATTTGTCGCGTGATTTTGATATGTGTAGTTCTAGAATTGTCTGATAGTGCACAATCTAACTCAATATTATGAAAATGCTCGTTTTGGTGAGGTAAACCATCTTTTAATCGAAGCAGCTTTATTTGTACACTTACAGTTCATAGCAACGACACTATATGTAGTTGTAATGCCATGACATCAAATATGACATGCTTTGAACCTGATTGCACTTGATGTATACCATTTATGACTCCTTTTGGGAAAATCTATATGAATAAGTTCTAGTAATTGTAAAGTTTTTAAAAGATCATCATCATAGTCACAATTTGTTAACAGACATGTTGTGAACTCGTAAAATGCATTAAGTCGGAGCTAGAGTATTGCCGACACGAATATTATCAATAGTTTTGAGAACTGTAGCTCGCCATCATTCGCGATTTATTGTCAGTTCAGTGGCGCTCTTGATACTCATATCCAGCAACTGTTTCGTTGTATCCACCCAGCGTGTAGGGAACCGGCCACGGCGCCGCCCACTCGGGGCGTGACCCTGAACTACAAGTTTCTCCATATTACCGCTTCTGTGAATATGTCCGAAGAATGTAAGCATTCCGTCGACACAATGGAGGATAGTCTCTTTGGATTACCGAGCTCATCCAGTAGGGAAACATTAGTTCGATGGGCGGTATAAGGAATTCTCAGCATTCTCCACCACGTCCACATTTCAAAAGCATCTATGCGAGCTCGATCTTTTTAACAGTCCAGGTTTCCGAGGCATACCAAAATAAGGAGAACACAAGAGACTGAACCAGCGACATTTTGGTAGCTTTAGTGATGTTATGGTCATGGTCACGCCATATTTTAGTAAGCTTTGTCATGGCCACACGTGCCTGTTAAATGCGCCGTCGAATCTCATTTTCACAGCTACCCGAATTGTCGATCAAAGAACCGAGGTACACAAAACTTTGAACTACTTCACAACGGCCTATTGACTTTATTTCTCGATGATTATCATGCTCTCTATCTACGATCATAACCTTGGTCTTGTTGTAGTTAATACCAAGACCATATGCTGCACTGTGTTGTTCTAAAATGTTTAATAGAGCTACTAGTTCTTCTTGAGAAGCAGCAATAAGTGTTGTATCGTCAGCAAATATTAAGTTGGATATTTTGCTTCCGCCAATAATTATACCGCCATTCCCGAGGGGCTAACCGCGGTCTGAAATCAGTGTACAAGTCCATTGAAATAATTGTAATCACATATGAAATCATTTGTAATCCTATTGCAATCATCTGAAATCATATGTAATCTGATTGAAATTATCTGAAATCCGTCTGTATTCCCTTGAAATCCATTTGTAATCTTGTTCCCGTCCGCGTGAAATTTACGTGTTTTGCATCAGAATAGGGAATGTCTGTTGTCTTTTTGTCCCTGAGTTATTGAAGCTGTGACTCATAATAGCCTTGGCATTAACTTATAAACTCGTTCTACAGGTATTGTGAAACATGTGCATGTGTTGCTCGCACATAGGCCTTATATGAATCTCCATATATTTCAGTTCCTTTTACAGTTAGAGGCATAGTAGTTTTTGATTCAAAATGTGATTAATCATGTTAGAGACAAATGGCTACGTTGTCCGTTGCCAAATTTATATTAATCAAGTAAATCCCTGTCGTCTACTGAAAGTGGAAACGGGCGGCTACGTGTTGGGTTCACCGACTGCGGACGGGGGACCCGCGCAAGGTTCTAGTAGAACTTCGTCAAGTAGTCTACTGCGAGCGTATTAATTTGAGCAGGAGGCTACATAATATGTAAAGTTATTGTTTTGCAGAGCGATTTTTCTTTGTCGTCGCTCCCGAAGCGTGGCACGTATATGTCTGTTTCTTTAAGAGCAAGGGTCTGAAGAGTCTAAATTAACTGATTAAACATATGTTTTGAGCTTCATAAAGAATTCTAGCCACGTCGCAAGTGATTCATCATCATTTAATAATGTTGTAAAGTCCTTTCAACTTGACAGTTTGCGCTTGTTTTAAGAACTAAAAAATTTTGAAATTTGTTGTAGATTCATATGTTTGGCCTAAAACGGATGATATTGATTCCGTATCATCAAAATTATTTTCTATGGCCACTGCTAGAGCTCTGAGATATTACTATTTTTTTTTTCTCATTTTTATTTTAATGCATGTTTCTGTTACGTTAAATGTCATTTTGTTTATTCCTTCATTCAAAATAATTATCAACTTCAAAATTTCTTACACAATTAATTTTGTGTTATAAAATATAAGATATACATTTTGTTTTATCTGGATTTATATACAGGTTGAGTTTTTAGTACCGGCTCGGTCGATAACTGCACTACTATAGAAGTTAGCGAAAAAACTTGTACATAAAAGTTATAGCCACAGATATGCTCCTTGTCCAGAAAATATTTTGATTTATACAGGGTGATCCATAACTACGTGGTGATGCAGACATATATTTTTTTAAATGATATCCCATTTTTAGATTCTATTAAAAATTTCTCTTCTCACAATATAATTATAATATTATATAGGGTATATAGGGTATTTCAACAGTTATGACCATTTTTATATCCAAATCGCTGTCAAACGAACGTACGGTATATCAAAGAGTAATGAATCAAAAATTATTTTTTTACATGGAAAGATTAAAAATATCCTCTAGTTTCAAAATCGGCTATAAAACAGGCCCGCGATGCATATTCGTATACAGGGTGATGTAGAATGCAAAATCCAGATTTTTTTTTTAATGTAACCCCCAATATTTTATTAGACCAAAGAATTGCTTTTAATATGCTCTGTCATCTTTGTATAGCACTTGTTGTACCTACGTCCATCAGTGTCTGAGATATTTCGATTTTTCCGTAAATTTAAAATGTAGCTCCTATTTGTCTACTGAAATTTATTTATTTTGAGAAAGTACCTACTATCGAATTTGTTTTTTATTTAACGAAACTTATAAGGTCATGATCGTATTTGATGAAGTCAAACGGTCAACGATTGAAACTATAATTTTCCTTCACTACGTTTCGGTTTATTTTAATCTAAAACATCTTCAGTGTGTTGTTTACGGATGAAGCTACATTTCATAATAGTGGTCATGTAAAATTGTTAAATTCCAAAAAATTGAAGTCGAACTACCAGAATTTGACCTAGAGGATGCCAGTACCGATCAAGTTTATTTGTATGAAATATGTTCCACAATTGCAAGAGGTGATCAAACCGTGATCCTGGAAAAATGGCACACGCAAGGTGGGTGACCACAGCAAATAGAATTTTGAGACTTTATGTAGCTTCAGAACAACCTTCGAACGAACTGAAAACATTAACTGAATTTACAGTTAAAGTTTATGCTTTGTTTGGTTTGACATTAAAATCAAATCATCTTGTACGGATGGCTCCAGACATTTATTCTCTTTGATGAAAAGATCGAGATAACTTCCAGGCGCAGTTAAAAATTTGATTGATCCGGAGGAATGCCTTTTTTGCTCATCCAGAGAATATTCTGTTAGCAATGCTTACAGATGAACGAAAGCATATTAGAGAACTTGCGTTAAGAAGAATTCTGAAATGTAGAGTAAAGGGTGTTCAGAGTAGCAACATCAGACAGTTTAAAGTCCCTAAGCTGAATTTTGAAGCTCAAGACTACATTGACTTGATAAACTGGCACGCAGCGTAACTGAACCACCACTCATAAGAACAATATCGGATGACGCCTTGCAAGAGATGATTGTGACAGTTCCTGATAACATTGAAATTTTAAAATATTCTTGTCACACACAAGCCGTTGAAAGATGTATTAGAACCGTCACAGAAGCCTCTGCTTTAGTAAGCCGAACAGAATCAAGAGATGGTTTGTTTCGAACTCGAATTGTCTCAAGAAAAAAAATCCCAAAACTGAGACAAAACAGCAATTTTTAAAAAAAATTTAAAATTTTTAGAAATTTTCGAAGGTAGGGAGGAGGGGGGGAGGAACTCGAAATGCAGCCACCTCCACGTGGTGAGTTCTGGTTTATTTCACTCATTAAACTTCTGTTTTTATTTGGTGAAATAAGCGAAGAGCTGCATATTCAAATTATATTTCAGTAGTAAGCTTTGTGGCAAATTCGAGGCGAACTAGGCACCTAAAGGTGACGTTTGTCAGATCCGAAATCATCAACAAGAGTAATGGCAACTTTGTAGCACTCAGGCTAATTGAAATCGCATAGTTTATTTTTTCCCTATATAGATCGGTCCACCCTATTGTACATGCGTATCCTTGAAGCTGTGAATCCTGTATTTCTCGACGTGTATGAACAGAGAGGGCCAAAGAAAGGAGTAGCTGGCTGCAAGGAGAACCTGTTGATTGACCGATGTGTCACGCAGGACTACGTGCAGTACAAGCGAAACCTTTCTATGGTCTGGATTGACTATCGCATGGCATTCGACAGCATGTCTCATGAGCTCATTGTGCGGCTGTTGGAATGTGTTTCGGTGGATAATCAGATAGTGGATGCATCAAACAACTGATGCCACTCTGGAAGACCCGGTTCACTATAGTATCAGATGAAATTCGGGTTCAGACAGAGTTGGTGTCATTCAAAAGAGGTGTCTTCCAAGGAGATTCCTTGAGTCCCTTGTTCTTTTGCATCTCACTTTTGCTTCGGTCCATAGCGCTGAAAAATAAAGCTGTGGCAAGCCCAATAACCGGAGGCACAAGGTCACCCATCTGCTTTATATGGAAGACCAAAAACTTTATGCCTCCTCCGGTCAACGCGAACTACAACAATCACTGAGGGTGGTACAGGATTACAGTCATGCTATCGGAATGGAGTTCGGAACAGACAAATGTGCTTAGGTTCATCTCAAGAAAGGACGAAGCGGAGATAGTGAAGATGAGGAACAGCTCGTTTATGAGAGCATCTTGCGACAACTGCATGCCGGAGATACTTATACCTACCTTGGAGTGGCGCAGCGTCATGTCCAAGGGGCAGAATTGGTCAAAGAGTGTCTCCGCCGCAAGTATTTGCACCGACTCCGGCAAATCTGGTCATCAGAACTGTCCGGCAAGAACAAAGTCGCTGCTACAAACATGCTTGCGGTCCCATTGTTATTATACACTGGAAAGTGAACGAGCTGAAGGAAATCGACACGAAGACCCGCAAAAGGATGAATATGGAGAGAAGTCTTCATCCCAAGTCCTCTGTCCTGCGAATATACCTCTCGTGACACCTGGGAGGGCGTGGACTATTGAGTTTGGAAGTTCTGCACAACAGGGTAGTATTGGCCACTGCCTGCTATGTAACGAACAGCACCGATCCCCTGATCCGCCTTGTGCGAGAGCACGAGAATGCGGGTAAAGGGGTTCTTTTTAGCGCAGCGAAACGAGCAGCCGAGGAGCTCAGCCTCACACTTCAAGCGGAGGTGTCAGCAGTTCATTACGGAGCTTGCTCCCGCAAAATTAAAATCCCACATTAAAACTGCCGAAGACGACTTCCTCTTAAAACTTCATAAAGATAAGCCAATGCATGGAATCTTCTACAAACATCTAGAAGAGCATGGCTTGTCTAAGCAGTTGACCTTCTCTTTCCTAAGGTCTAGTGCAGAGCTTGCCGACAGGCGCCAGACACGCTTATGCATCTCTTGTCGGCTAAGACGAACGCTGGGACGGCTTATGTCCGTCGGCACAACGCGGCTCCACGAGTGCTCTACTATCATTTAAGGCACTCATACGGTATCGATGAGACACCGGTGCTGCCATACGCTCCAGGGGGGAATATAGAGTCCGTTGTGGAGAACGAGAGATGCCGGATTTACTGGAACTACTCGTTCCCCACGCTCGAGCTTGTACAGGCAAACAAGCCCGACATAGTCCTTCTCGACCACCAACAGAAGACGATGTTCGTTATTGAGTTTTCGGCGCCTGCCGAGGTGAACATTGTCTCTAAGGAGGAGGAGAAGCGGACCAAATATCAGGAGTTGCTCGGACAACTTCGCAGGCTCTGGAATACGCTGCTTTCTGCACTGCGCCACGGTGTGCCGTGCAGCGGCGCACATCTTAGCCGCCAGAATGCAGAAGGCAGTCATCCTTGGGTCTCTTCGTCTACTTAGGGCGCACGATTCGCGAACCCAGTGATTGCTCACCTCACGGTGTGAGGAGTAGTCATTTGGTAATGGAACAGCAGCTCGGTGTGTCGGAGCCCGGGCTGCACTTTTTTATTTTTTTAAATAATAATAATAAAGAAAACACTCCACAGCAAACATAAATACCGTGTCACACAAGACCATATTAGCGAAAAACGGTCATACACTGGCTGCATGATGGTCAGCTGTTCCCAGAAACATAGGGTTTCATGCTTGCTATCCAAGACCAAGTGACTGCAACACGAAACTACAAGAAATACGTAATTACAGATCCATCCATAACAGACGATAACTGCAGAAAATGTCACCAACAAAAAGAAACAATTGATCACATGACAAGCGGGTGCAAAACTCTTGGTACCGAGTACACAGCCAGACAAAACTCTGCAGCCAAGGTCATACACCAAACGCTAGCCACAACGAACAAACTAATAGAAAACACAGATCCATATTATAATTAGACTCCGACATCAGTACTTGAAAACAATCAATACAAACTGTACTGGGACGTTGAAATATATACAGACAAGACTATCCCGGCCAATAGACCAGATATAGTTTCCCAGTCAAAGCTCGACAAAGCTACGTACTTGATAGACATTGCTATTCCCAATGATGTGAATATTCAAAACACCTACGCTGGGAAAATATCTAAATACACGGACCTTGCCATGGAAATAAAACGACTTTGAAAGCAGGACAAAGTTACTATTGTTCCCCTCATTATGTCGGTATCAGGCCTTACACCCCGAACATATTTACACCACACCTACAACAGTTAGGCCTGGACGAAAGGTTACACAAAATATTCCAAAAGTCTGTAATTCTGAAGTCCTGTAATATCGTACGATCCTTCCTAAATTCAGATCAGGAATAGTTCAGGTGTTGACTTGGCACAGCCCGTCTCACCTTTTGAGATACAGGGTGGTAAAGATTTCAAAAATAAGTAATTCATCTTTAATATCTACAATACCACCTCAAATATTTTGATGAAATTCGTCATACATATACTATGAATCAAGAGGCATTGTTTAATGTATCACTTTTTTTTAAATTTCCACCAGCGGCGTTCGTGCGTAATTTGACCTGCCTATTTTGGCAGACATTGAATGGTACGCCACTGATTTCTCCCAAATTAAAGATTATTTTTGAAATCCCCACTCATTTCTAACCGAAGCTGAGCACTTGATTTTTTCAATCCGATGCACGGTTTTCGCTTAAAAAAATGAAAACCATAGGCATACATAGATTTTATTTTTTTTTAGACGAAACCCGTGCGTCGGACTAAAAAAATTCAAGAGATCAAATCTGCTCATAATTGAATACAGATTTCAATTTTTTTATTTTAAGAAAAGTCAGTGGCGTGCCAAAAAATTTCGTCATGCAACAACTTATCCGGAATAATAACTGCAGTTTGCTTCCTTGATCGTTGATCTAAAGATTGAAAATCAAATCTCGACAGCAGCAGGCTATAGTTCGACCCTCTTTTGGGATACGTTCCATCAATTTTGAAGGAAAAATATTTAAGAATTTTTTTTGTAGTCTGTCTATGGCATCAACATATTGTTTATAAATGGTACTCCAAATTAGAGACACATATTCAAGTTTTGATCTAATAAGACTAAAATATAATGATTTTAAAGCTAAAATATTACTGAAACCTTTACAATTTCTGATGAGAAATCTATAGGTCTTATAAGCTTCTGTTAATGTATTAGTTATATGCTCATTAAAAGTTAGTTTCGTGTCAAAATAGATGCCTAGATCTTCAACTTCAGCACGCTCTAGCACAGAGTCATATGTTTTATAGTAATATATAATCGGGTTCTTCTTCCTTGTAAACGTAACTACCTTACATTTGTTGATGTTTAAGTGAAGTTGATTCATCAAACATCACCTTTGTACGGTATTTATCTTTTCTTGTAGGAGATCACTATCAGCTATGAAAGAAATGTTGGAATATAATTTTAGATCATCTGCAAACATAAGCCTAGAGCATACCAGAGAATTACACAGATCATTGACAAATATTATAAATAATAATGGTCCCAAGTTTGACCCTTGCGGCACACCGCTGGTAGACGCATAGACATATGAGGAGTAAAAGCCTTTGTAAAAGACATAATGTTTTTTTTTTCTGATAAATAAGATCTCAGCAGTTGTATGTATGTGTTGTTAAAACCAATATGTTCCAGCTTTTCTATGAGATGTTGATGACTCGCCTTATCAAAAGTTTTGGGGAACTCCGTGTACCTGCCCATGGTTATCCTATTGCGCACATAAATCCGTGTTGATGAATGGAAATATAGTTAACTGTAGACAAGTATATGCGGTTGCAGAGTACTATCTCAAAGGTCTTCGCAAAATTATTCAGGATAGATACAGCTCTCGCTAACATTATTGTAATTTTGTGACTTCGGAATTGGGCACACCTTAGCAGCAGGGCCGTAGCTAGGCGTTGACCATGGGGGGGGGGGTTCATGGTGACCTTAGGGGGGGTTCATGTATAAAAGAATATGTAACGTCTTAATTTGCTCAAAATCTGTATAGATTGTATCGCTGCTAATGTGTCATGAGTGCCAGGGATTGGTTAGTAGTAGAATAAATCACTAAGCTTGGAGAAAGCATCCTTGATTATTTTTATTTTGTATTATTTTAGTAGTTATTTCCTTCATGGGAACACTCATGGGGGGGGGGTTTGAAACCCCCAAACCCCCCCTTATATACGGCCCTGCTTAGCAGCCTTTTATTTATCAGGAGTATTAAAGGAATTGCGAAAACTCTAATACGGCCTTTAACAAAAAAATGGAGTCAAGTTGATTGACTCAGTCCTTCCCACACCAAGATGATACCATTTTATTAATTTCCATTTCATGAAGCTATAGTCTAAAATCCCCTTTCAACTAAATTATCGCCCATCCGGTCGCAAAAACAAGATCCAACACAAAAACCCTCGTAAATAGTTTCTTGCGTCTCCCTCCTTAGGAACTAGGGCGCCACAGTTTTTTATGCATGCTTGCACTGGACAATGCGAAACGATCAAGAGCCTCCAACCCGTCTAAAAACGAAGTTTGACCTGATTATTTCAAAAACAGAGTCGTTTTCCATTCTCGCCGCGGTAATAAACTCTGTGTCAAAATTTTATTAACATCAATTGAATAATTTTCGCTTTACGCAATATACATAGAACGAAATAAAGCAAAACTCGTATGTACAGATCACAAAATTGGTTTCTGTAATAGGCAAGCCAATGTTCGGACGGACCTAAAAAAGTGTAATATGCAGCTAGGTATTTCTTCTACAGGTCAATAGACGGACTATTATGAAAACAACAAATTTTTCAGTTTTACTACCCCCCACCCCCCAACCGCCCCGATTTCACCCTACTCAAAAAAAAATTGAAAATGATCAGGAACCCCTAAAACGCCTGAGCTGTTTTTATATTTTTAGTTTTTTTATTATTGCCGCGCCGCCACTGACCCGATTTTTCCAAAGCATACGCGTTTTCCATCCTCGTCTTGGGAGTAATACTATGTCAAAATTTCATTAAAATCAATTGTACAATTTTCGCGTTACGCGATATCGAGCGATTTAAAACAATACTCGTATGTATAATGTATACATCACAAATTCTAAGTCCCGTGGTTTCTATAATAAGCATGCAACGTTCGGATGGACCTAAAAAACTAAAAAAGTGTATCATACCGCTAGGTTTTTCATTCACATATCAATAAACAGCCCATTACGAATACAACAAATTTTTCAGTATTACAACCCCCCACCCCCCAACCACCCCAAATTTACCCCCACCCAAGAAAAAGTAGAAAATGATCAGGAACCCCTAAAACGCCTAAAAACGAAGTTTGAGGCATATTTGAAATTTTTCGTTTTTTGCTAATTACTCCTACTACTACGACCCCACAGCATAACGCTGCCCAAATTTCATCACAATCCATCGAGCGGTTACTGAGATTACGAGGGTAGAAAAACGCGACAGACAGACAGACAGACCGACGGAAATGAGTGACGTGGATTTTCGTTATGTACACATCATAAAACGCCCGAAAAGTGAATTATCTCAAAATCGAAAATTTTCGCGATCACAATACCCCCCCTCACCTATCGGTGTGGGAAGTAAAATGCTGGAATTTGATCATTGATTTGTTTGCAATAAAGTTATTTATTTTGTTGTAAATTTCTTTGAGTATTTTCTTCAGACGGGTTAGTAAATTAAATCTTAGAACAGTAAAAATCGTATTCTTAACGAATAAGGTCGATTTACGGTCGAACTTGAAGCTAATGGATCCCCGAAATGGATCAAAAAGATAAACCACAGTAACTAAACCATGAAGTAAACAGACATTACAAACGTTAAAAATTCAATGACTAATTATTTTGATAGTAACTGTTAGGACTTACGAGTTATGTATGCCAATCGTATGTGTTCATTTGAAAACCTTCTACCACGGATATATCGAAAACCGCCGATTAAAAGGAAAAACGCTGAGACACCACAGAAGATCTGTCAAGGGGACAACTTTTTAACCAAAAACTACATTATCCTCTAAATTGGAATCATTTACACTGGTTTTTAGCGGCGTAGCTTCCATTGATGTGGGTGAGGCGTCGCATCACTTCCAAATATTGTATTGCGTATTTATTTGAAAAAGTCACTATGATCTACAATAATTTAAAATTCTCAGAAAATTGAGTCAAATAATTAAATTCAATTTCAATTATTGAATATATGTATTGATCGGGCTTTACTGATAACGCTAAGGGCTCTGCTAAACGCCAAAAATAAAAATATCTCGACAGCGCGGTGATGCGAGTGATGCTACTGTCCTGGTCACATCTTGAACGCCGCCGAACGCGATCCGAGGTAGGTCCGTCATTACGTCACCTCTGTGTCTAGTTCGCAGTTTCATGTTCGACTAGACGAATAATAAATTCACAACTTTGTTTTTACTTCCCACACCGATAGGTGAGGGGAGTATTGTGATCACGAAAATTTTCGGTTTTGAGATAATACACTTTTTGGGCGTTTTATGATGCCTACATCACGAAAATCCACGTCACTCATTTCCGTCGGTCTGTCTGTCTGTCTGTCTGTCGGTCTGTCTGTCTGTCTATCTGTCTGTCTGTCTATCTGTCTGTCTGTCTGTTGGCGTTTTTCTAGCCTCCTAATCTCAGTAACCGCTACATAGATTTTGGTGAAATTTGGGTGGTGATATGGTGTAGGGTCGTAGTAGGTAATGTTGCTACAATTTGAGAATCGGTGCATAGGCGGCGGAGTAATTAGCAAAAAACGAAAAATTTCAAATATGCCTCAAACTTCGTTTTTAGGTGTTTTAGGGGTTCCTGATCATTTTCTACTTTTTTTGGGTGGGGTGAAATTGGGGTGGTTGGGGGGATGGGGGGTTGTAAATCTGAAAAATTTGTTTTACTTATAATGGGCTGTCTACTGACCTGAGAGAGAAAGACCTAGCGGTATAATACACTTTTTTAGGCCCATCCGAACATTGCCTTGTGTATTACAGGAACCAAGGGACTTAGAGAATTTTCCGATGTATACATACATACATACGAGTATTGCTTTAGATCGTTCTGTATTTTATAATGTTGAAATTACTGAATTGATGTTATTGAAATTTCGGCACAGTATTACTACTTTGGCAAGGATGGAAAACGCGTCTGGTTTTTAGAAATCGTCTCAGTGGCGGCGCAGCAATATTAAAAAAACTAAAAATATGAAAACAGCTCAAACTTCGTTTTTAGGCGTTTTAGTGGTTCCTGATCATTTTCTACTTTTTTTTGGGGTGGGGGTGAAATTAGGGTGGTTGGGGGGGGGGGGCGGGGGGTTGTAAATCTGAAAAATTTGTTGTACTCATAATGGGCTGGCTACTGACCTGAGAGAGAAAGACCTAGCGGTATAATACACTTTTTTAGGCCCATCCGAGCATTGCCTTGTGTATTACAGGAACCAAGGGACTTAGAGAATTTTCCGATGTATACATACATACATACGAGTATTGCTTTAGATCGTTCTGTATTTTATAATGTTGAAATTACTGAATTGATGTTAATGAAATTTCGGCACAGTATTACTACTTTGGCGAGGATGGAAAACGCGTCTGACTTTTAGGAATCGTCTCAGTGCAGTGCAGCAATATTAAAAATCAGACGCGTTTTCCATCCTTGCCAAAGTAGTAATACTGTGCCGAAATTTCATTAACATCAATTCAGTAATTTCAACATTATAAAATACAGAACGATCTAAAGCAATACTCGTATGTATGTATGTATACATCGGAAAATTCTCTAAGTCCCTTGGTTCCTGTAATACACAAGGCAATGTTCGGATGTGCCTAAAAAACTGTATTATACCGCTAGGTCTTTCTCTCTCAGGTCAGTAGACAGCCCATTATAAGTACAACAAATTTGTCAGATTTACAACCCCCCACCCCCCCCCAACCACCCCAATTTCACCCCACCCAAAAAAAAGTAGAAAATGATCAGGAACCCCTAAAACACCTAAAAACGAAGTTTGAGGCATATTTGAAATTTTTCGTTTTTTGCTAATTACTCCGCCGCCTATGCACCGATTTTCAAAATTGTAGCAACATTACCTACTACGACCCTACACCATATCACCACCCAAATTTCACCAAAACCTATGTAGCGGTTACTGAGATTAGGAGGCTAGAAAAACGCCAACAGACAGACAGACAGACCGACAGACAGACAGACAGACAGACAGACCGACGGAAATGAGTGACGTGGATTTTCGTGATGTAGGCATCATAAAACGCCCAAAAAGTGTATTATCTCAAAATCGAAAATTTTCGCGATCACAATACTCCCCTCACCTATCGGTGTGGGAAGTAAAAAAACTAAAAATATGAAAATAGCTCAAACTTCGTTTTTAGGCGTTTTAGGGGTTTCTGGTCATTTTCTACTTTTTTTTTGGGTGGGGGTGAAATTGGGGTGGTTGGGGGAGTGGGGGGTTGTAAATCTAAAAAATTTGTTGTACTCATAATGGGCTGTCTACTGACCTGAGAGAGAAAGACCTAGCGACATAATACACTTTTTTAGGTCCACACGAACATTGCCTTGCCGATTACAGAAACCAAGGGACTTGAACTTTCTGATGCATACAAAATACATACGAGTATTACTTTGGATCGTTTTGTATTGTGTTACGTGGAAACTTCTGTATTGACTTTAATGACATTTTGACACAGATTTATTACCGCGATGAGTATGGAAAGCGCGTATGTTTTTTAGAAATCATTTCAGTGGCGGCGCGGCAATAATAAAAACACTAAAAATATAAAAAACACCTCAAACTTCGTTTTAGACGTGTTACGGGTTCCTGATCATTTTAAAAAATTTTTTGGTTGGGGGTGAAATTGGGGTGGTTCGGGGGTTTGTAAAACTCAAAAATTTGTTGTATTCATGATATATTGTCCATTGACCTGTGAAAGAAGCACCTAGTAGAATAAAACACTTTTTTGCGGTCGGGCGAGCGATGATTTGATTGCAGGGGCAGCATCTAGACTATAGTTGCATGCTGTGGGAAAATAACAAAACTGGTATCATCGGAATGTGTGGGAAGTACTGAGTCAATCAACTTGACTACATTTTTTAACCTAGATTTAGTTCTTTTTTTAATTGGTTTGGTACTTTTTAAAACCTGCTACATTGTTGGTATATTTCATTTTTGTAACTTTAAAACTAAAGACCTTAATAAGAAAGAAAAAAGAAGACAAATTGCAGATACTTATTACCTTGTATTGGCGCTACGCTACGCCGCTGTCTTTTGCAACTGTCCGTCAGGAATTTGAACATCGCCTATATAATTATTTGGCCAATAACGGCCAATATTTTGAATACTTATTGCAATAAAAAGTTAGATTTTCGTGTCTTTTTGTTTTCTATTCGAACAAATTAAGATACATGAAGACTTGAATTTGAATTTTGTCGAGGACTAATTGACCGATTTTAAAAAATCAAACGTCAAAATAAAGGGCTTCGACCACAGAGTTAACATCTCTAGAGGGAATGTAAACAACAAAATGCACAGGTCGCTGACCAGTCAACATGTAACGGAAATTTTGACAGCTTGAGGGCATTACCAGTGGCGTACGATTTTATATAAAAAGTGGATGTTCATTAATAGATTCAAGTGTTACTGTGATGTTACAAACTGAAACAATAAGTTGTATTAGTATTTATTTATTTATTTACGGACTTGCCATTTTAACACAAAAGAAAAGAAAATACAACATCAGAATGTACAGTATACACGACACAATTTACAGATATCTTATAGATTTCCTGACCGTTGAGGTTGATGAGTCAAATAATTCAACCTTTGCACTATATTTATTGGCCGTCTTTAAAAACCTTGTTAATGACTCGTTTTGGCGTTTAGCTATACTTAAAGAGTTACTCTGTAACAGTTGATAATTTATTATTACCATGAAGTCTTTCCCCATATTTTACGCTACTGAAAACCAAAACAAAACCTATACTAACTTATGATAAGTGGTGTTCACCGATTCGTCGCTATTGCAGCAAACTTTGCACTTTTTATTTCGTCCCATCATGCAATTATGACAATATTGTTCATAAATAATTTAAATCACACCACAAATAGTCACAAAGTCACTCAAATATACACTACAACGACAAAAATCTCAACATACGCAATAACCACAACCACAGTGACAGCCACATGGCAGCTTTAGGGGACGCCGATTGTAGGTTGCCAGATTTACGATATATTAGAAGTTATTGCAACATTCCGCTATGAACTTTACCATTTTACTTCCCACACCGATAGGTGAGGGGAGTATTGTGATCGCGAAAATTTTCGATTTTGAGATAATACGTTTTTTGGGCGTTTTATGATGTGTACATAACGAAAATCCACGTCACTCATTTCCGTCGGTCTGTCTGTCTGTCGGTCTGTCTGTCTGTCGGTCTGTCTGTCGGTCTGTCTGTCGGTCTGTCTGTCGGTCTGTCTGTCGGTCTGTCTGTCGGTCTGTCTGTCGGTCTGTCTGTCGGTCTGTCTGTCGGTCTGTCTGTCGGTCTGTCTGTCGGTCTGTCTGTCGGTCTGTCTGTCGGTCTGTCTGTCGGTCTGTCTGTCGGTCTGTCTGTCGGTCTGTCTGTCGGTCTGTCTGTCGGTCTGTCTGTCGGTCTGTCTGTCGGTCTGTCTGTCGGTCTGTCTGTCGGTCTGTCTGTCGGTCTGTCTGTCGGTCTGTCTGTCGGTCTGTCTGTCGGTCTGTCTGTCGGTCTGTCTGTCGGTCTGTCTGTCGGTCTGTCTGTCGGTCTGTCTGTCGGTCTGTCTGTCGGTCTGTCTGTCGGTCTGTCTGTCGGTCTGTCTGTCGGTCTGTCTGTCGGTCTGTCTGTCGGTCTGTCTGTCGGTCTGTCTGTCGGTCTGTCTGTCGGTCTGTCTGTCGGTCTGTCTGTCGGTCTGTCTGTCGGTCTGTCTGTCGGTCTGTCTGTCGGTCTGTCTGTCGGTCTGTCTGTCGGTCTGTCTGTCGGTCTGTCTGTCGGTCTGTCTGTCGGTCTGTCTGTCGGTCTGTCTGTCGGTCTGTCTGTCGGTCTGTCTGTCGGTCTGTCTGTCGGTCTGTCTGTCGGTCTGTCTGTCGGTCTGTCTGTCGGTCTGTCTGTCGGTCTGTCTGTCGGTCTGTCTGTCGGTCTGTCTGTCGGTCTGTCTGTCGGTCTGTCTGTCGGTCTGTCTGTCGGTCTGTCTGTCGGTCTATCTGTCGGTCTGTCTGTCGGTTTGTCTGTCGGTCTGTCTGTCGGTCTGTCTGTCGGTCTGTCTGTCGGTCTGTCTGTCGGTCTGTCTGTCGGTCTGTCTGTCTGTCTGTCGCGTTTTTCTACCCTCGTAATCTCAGTAACCGCTGCATGGATTGTGATGAAATTTGGGCAGCGGTGTGCTGCGGGGTCGTAGTAGGTAATGTTCCTATAATTTTGAAAATCGGTGCATAGGCGGCGGAGTAATTAGCAAAAAACAAAAAAAAAATAAATATTGCTGAAACTTCGTTTTTAGGCGTTTTAGGGGCCCCTGATCATTTTCTACTTTTTTTTGGGTGGGGGTGAAATTGGGGTGGTTGGGGGATGGGGGGTTGTAAAATTGAAAAATTTGTTGCTTTCATAATAGACTGTCCACTGACCTGTGGAGGAAGACCTGGCGACATAAATAACTTTTTTAGGTCCATCCGAACATTGCCTTTGCCTATTACAGAAAGCAAAGGAATTTTTTTTTTTTGATGTAAACATATAAACATACGAGAGTATTGCGTCAGATCGTTGTAACGAGGAACTGTTGAATTGATTTTAATGAAATTTTGAAACGGCATTACTACCATGGCGAAGATGGAAAACGCGTATGGTTTTGATAAATCGTGCCAGTGGCGGCGCAGAAATAATAAAAAAAGCTAAAAATATAAAAACAGCTCAAACTTCGTTTTTAAGCGTTTTAGAGGTTCCTGATCATTTTCTGCGTTTTTTTTGGGTGGGGGTGAAATTGGAGTGGTTGGGGGTTGGGGGTTGAAAAATTAAAAAAATTCTTGTACTCATAATAGGCTGTCCACTAACCTGTGAAGGAAGATCTAACGACACAAATCACCTTTTTAGGTGCATCCGAACATTGCCTAGCCTATTACAGAAACTAAGGGACTTAGAATTTTCTGTATACTATACGAGAATTGATTGGTCTAAATCGTTTTGTATTTTGTAACGTGGACACTATTAAATTGATTCTAATGAAATTTTGTCACAGTATATTGTTACCGTGGTGAGAATGGAAAACGCGTATGTTTGTTAAAAATCTTGTCAGTGGCAGCGTAGCAATAATCAAAGAACGCGACAAGTATGAAAGCAACTCAAATTCGGTTTTTAGATGTTTTAGGGGTTCCTGATCATTTCCTACCAGTTTTTTGGGTGGGGGTGAAAGTGAGGTGGTTGGGGGAGTGGGGGTTGTAAAACTGAGAAGTTTGTAGTATCGATAATAGGCTGTCCATTGACCTGTGAAGGAAAGACCTAGCGGCATAAGACAATTTTAGGGGGGGGGGGTGGCAATTATTTGGTTGCAAGGGATCTTAGACTAAAGCTTCATGCTATGGGAAAATAATAAACTGGTATCAGCGTAATGTGTGGGAAGTACTGAGTCAATCAGCTTGACTTCATTTTTTGAGATTTTGTTAAATCAATACAAATTATCTTCACGTAAATCAGTTACACTGCAAGTATATTTTAATGTATAGTTAAATACCCAGTTAAATACTTTGAGGGACATGTATTCAAACTGCGGAAACTGCCAGATTTTGAAGAAACTGGAAGGTCCTTAAGCGGACGAAGAAGAGTGGCAATAGCGCCATAGATGTTGGCTGGTCAATATTCAAATTAGGCTCCCTCTAGAGATGTTAACTCTGTGGCTTCGACATAACTTTGAAACTTTGAATATAAGGATATTACTCGATACCCCTTGTCATTTAAAATTTTTAAGGTGATGATCCTGGGGGGCAGAGGGTACAAGGGGGAAAGTAGTTTTTATTTAAAAAATATGACAAATATTTTGACGTGTCTTGGCGTATTTTCTTTTAGCCAATTGTTTTCGATAAATCCGTGGTGGGTAGTCTTTAAATGAACACCCTGATGTATATACTGTTTCCTCTAAAATCTTCGTTATGCTACCCACAGACACAAGCACGTACACTGTCATCCGCATCTGGCCTACTGACCACAGGACACAGGGCAGTAGGGTACAGACAACAAAAAACTTAAGACTAAAAAAAACATACATAACCTATTTTTTGTTTGCGTACGATTGGTCTAGAGTTAACCGACGCGCGTCATGGGTTAAATTTGGGACGCGGAAGGAGCTGAACAGCCGTTCGGTTTAAGCGACATATTATACTTTCAAGATTTAAAATCTTGCAAAGCCCACCCCCCGGTCTATTATTTTCTGAGCATTTGTTGTGGTTCCGAACAGGTAGATATTTAAGATTTGAGATATTTATACAAGAAACTATATAAAACGGTACCATCAATCACATGAGGTGCTAGGTGTGAGCTATTGTGCTATCGGGACAACTGCTTGCACATATCATAAATCCACTCGAGATTTTAATGAAACTGTCTCCCAAAATCACTACATTTTAAATAAAATAAATGATTGCGCCAAGTTTAGCGCGCAATTTGAACTGGCGTTACGAGGGCACGACGAAATAGTCTTCTGAAAATCGCAGAATATTTCGTGGTCTGATTGTCGCGAAATTATAATAATATTATTTTATCACTTTTAATATTTTTTCAAAAATTGATTTGACCTCCCTGCTAAGATGACCACATTCATCAAGATATTCCTAGACTTTGTTAATAAATGTCGACCCAGCTTTTGCAGATGACAGTCCCTTAAGAAAACCATACTGATTATAATTCAAAAATGTGTTTGTAACGAAATATTGCACAAAGCAGTTAGCTATACATTTTTCGAATATTTTTGCAAAGAGGCTGAGGAGTAAGATTGGTTGTTCATTTTACTATTGCTACCTGATTTGTATACTCCAATTATTTTCGCCAATCTGTTGTGTCTTCAGTGTTCATCTGAAAGTAGGTTCGCATTTGTCCGTCATTGTGCAAAGACAATCAGACCCAAATCACAAAGTTTGTATTAATTCATTAGGGTTATCAATTAGCATGTATTTTTTCTATTATTTTTTATTTCCTGTTCTAATAGATTACAAAGGAATGTAGTCGTACGAAAACATACATGATTAGTGGACCAAGGGGATATGTATTTAAGCATCAAGTTTTTTTTTTGCTTCGTTTCCTGGGCACTCAAATTCTTTATCAAAACCTAATAGTTATATAAGCATATTCTGAAAGGAATTTGAAACTCTTAAAACCATTTATTGATATGTGAAATTTCTCTTCATTTGTTTCCCTGCAAATACTGCATATTCAAGTTTCAAATAAGTTTATTAATTGTTACTACAATTTTGTTCATGCCCTCTGTAAAACTTGGAAAACGTAAGTCATAGGTAATTATCTAACCATCGGTATAATTTTTCAAGATACTACGTTATGTACCCACTTGTTTGGAGTATTTGAAGCAAACGTTGCCTCTTGAGTTTGATAAGCTTTCATTTATGAGGTCTTTATCCGCATCGTAGAGAGACGCGTAGTGATGTGCGGTGAAACCTTTTTCGTAAGTTTTTTTAGAACATTTTGTTTAGTGCTCACACGTATATGTAATTTCAGATTATAGTAGCTAACACAGTTTTTACTTTTAGCAGAAATGGAATAAAAACAGTAAAAATTTAGACCTTTAATTCAAGAGATTGATTTTTTTATATAGTGCTATGGAGGCTATCCTTATTATTTTATAAAAATTGGAGTCAAGTGGATTGACTCAGTACATCCCACACATAACGGTGATATCATTTTATTATTGTCCCATTGCATGAGAGTCTGAGATCCCCTTGCAACCAAATCATTACCCGCCCGTATCCAAAAAAGGAACGTCCAACACTGAAACTCTCGTAAATAGTTTCTTGCATCTCTATAGGAACTAGGACAAGTTTTTATTCTGCAATCATCAACTGGATGAAAGTAACGATCATGAACCCCCAAATCGCTTAAAAATGAAGCGCTATTTTTATATTTTTAGTATTGCTGCGCCGCCACTACTACGATTTCTAAAAACCATACGCATTTTCCGTCCTACGCCAAAATTTCATTAAAATCAATTCAATAGTTACCTCGTTATACAATACAGAACGATCTAAAGCAATACTCATCGCATGTATACATCAGAAAAATTCCCTTGGTTTCTGCAACAGGCAAGGCAATGTTCAGATAGACCTAAAAAAGTGTATTATGCCGTTAGGTCAATGGACAGCCTATTCTGAATACAACATTTTTTTCAGTTTTGCAGCCCCCTACTCCTCAACCACACCAATTTCACCCCCACCCAAAAAAAGTAGAAAACGCAGCAAACCCTAAAACGCCTAAAAACGAAGTTTTTGAAATATTTGGTTTTTTTTGCTGTTTAGTCCGCCGCCTATGCACCGGTTTTCAAAATTATATCAGCTACCTACAACAACCCCACAGCATATCGCTACCCAGATTTCATCATAATCTATGCAGATGTTACTGAGATTACGGCTAGAAAAACGCGACAGACAGACCTACCGACTGACAGATTTGGATTTTTATCAAATTGTGTATGGGGTTTTTTTTTTTTTTTGGAGCATCAAAATTCCTCACCACAACTCTTCCTTGAATGTACTGGCCAGACTGAGTGCATTTGTCGCACGAAGAATAGCCTGTATGTGACTTTGATCTATGAATATTCTAATGTGATATTTTTTTGGGTTATATAATAAGCCCTGAGCCGTTAATACATTAATTCTATCAATTAAATCATGAAAAAACAATTTAACAGAGGAAGGCTTTGATGTACCAAAAATTAATGCAATGACAAATTCTGAAGTTTGTCATGAGCCCCAAAATAGGAGTTGTAAATTTGAACTGAGAAAAAGAGGTAAACCGTCTACATTGATTCTGAGAGATATAGAATCGCCATCATAATCAATGTATTTGGAAAGTTTTCTTTGAACTGATTTTTGAACTCCTAAATATATAAATTCACCATCTTCTGAAAAGGTAGTTTCAATGTTTATTGGGGTCTTCAGATGTGTCCTACTATTTAAGGGCAGTTTAGGAATGTTTTGATGGCGAGCTAGATGTTTTAATAAATCATCAAGAGCAGCATGATATATGTTATGCTTGAAGGTTGCCCAATGGTTCAATTCTGAAAATCATTGTTACCAATGGTCTGACTGTAAAGTAGAGCCCAGAGATATACCATTTGTGTACGTTTTGCGCTATATAAAAACTGCATACCGTCTCTTAGTACAGTTCATCATTTGGAATAGATACAGTTTTGATAATATTCAATGGTTACCATTATTTTACTTTCGTACTCGTAACCAATTCATGGAATGTGCTTTTAACCATTTTTCTAACAAAACACAACCTTTTAGAATGGTGAAAATGAAACACTAAGTTGTATTTGAACGTAAATCTGTCGGATGACGTTCACGATGTATATTTTGACTGAACTATGATAAGACCGACACATTCCAGGATTATTAGCGATTCGATCGATGAAGAGGACCGGACTTAGTCAAATTGTTTGGGCAGGTATTGCTACCGCTAGCAACGCCAATCTGCTTTTACTTTTGTGCGTCACTTTTCTGTCTGAATCGGACGTTTTCTTCTGAAGTGTGACAGCTAGAGTATGTTTCGGCCTTGGGAAGATAATGGGATTTCACAGCGATGTGAATTACCCTGCAGCAGTGAAGCTACGTCGGCGGTTTGTCATTACGGGGGTGAAAGTAGTGACTATAGTACGGACACTGATAATGAATTTGAACAAAGGGAGGTGGAGGTAGACCAATTAAAACCTCACAAAAGGTCACATCTTAGCGCAGATGCAAAACAAATAGTACTAAATGATAATGAACTAACGAACGATCCAGAGAATGAAAATAAGGGGAGTATGATCAAAAAGACGTCACTTCTAACACACGTTCCATATCCAACAGTATGTGAAATTTTGAGAAAGGGGCCACAAAAGAGGAAGCGTAGGTTTGATGCTGCTGTTTCAAAAGAACTAGATCCCACGATCACAAAATTATTGAGGAATATTGTGTACGAAAAGTACAAAATTAATGAACTGCTCACAATCGAATCCGTTCAAAGACAATTGGCTAGAATGGGGTAACAGTATCCAAGGAGTACGTTGTAGCGATGGACTAGGAAGATTGGGTTTAGGTACAGAACTGTGAACAAACGAATGGCTATAATGGAAAGTGCAAGGATTGTGGGATGGCGGCACGATTACTTGCATAAGATAGAGCAATACCGGAGCGAGGGGAGGTCAGTGTACTACCTTGACGAGACCTGGTATGATACCCATAATACCGCTAAAAAGGGATGGACCGACGGTACAAAGAAGTGTTAGCTAAAAGGCGGTCCACCAAATAAAGGATCCCGTATAGTTATCTTACACTGCGGATCATCTGACGGCTAGGTCGAAAACGCACTCAAAATTATGTGGAAAGAAAATTGAAGACTGCAATATAGACTACCACAAAAACATGGACTCGGGAATATTTGAGCAATGGTTTGAGTATAGCCTTATTTCCAATTTAAAGCTATTTAGCGTCATCGTAATGGACAACGCAAGCTATCACTCCAGACAAAGGTACAAAATTCCGAATTCAACGTTATCGAAGGCGGAAATACAAGATTTTCTCATAAAACAGGATTTGTACTTTGAAGAAACTTACAAAAAAAAAGTGAATGATTGATCCTCCACACTGAACAGTTTGAGAAACAATATGTCATAGAAAGCATAGCTAAAAAGTATGGTCATGATGTCTTCAGGTTGCCTCCCTATTTTTGCATTTTCAGTCCTATAGAATTAATTTGGGGACAACTAAAACAACGAATCGAACGTTAAAATTGAGTGTAGAAAGGAATAATTTACCATATGGTTTATACGGTTATATTGAAATGTCTCTACCATATATTTATCAACAGATAATAAAGTTTCAAACATCTTGTTCAACCAACTGATGTATGAGCACTTTATTGGATGGAATGAACATTTTCGTTATTGCCCACTCCAACGAATTCGAACGCCCAGTCCGTCCCCGTTCCCTTTCTCTGTCGGCACTTTTTGCGGAGATCCTCACTTTGTAAACAAATGGTATATCTCTGGGCTTTACTATACTAGATAATAAATCTGCAACTTGCTGACCTCACATCAAGGTGCATTTCAGATGCAGATTCCAAAGGCAAAGTTTCTGTGTCTGTTTCAAGTTCTAGTGTAGTATTGCCACATTCCTTCTGATCAAGGTTATTATACAGGCAGTTCAATCACGAACGGAAAATACTTTGTTAGACTGTACAGCTCATTTACCAACAAAAAAGGTCGTATAAAGTAGGGTCTCATTTTCAACTGTTTCAAAGATAAATTGATTTTTATCGTTTTTCATTAAAATCCAGACCTCCTAATAAAACAAAATTTTATTGTCGGATTTTGGAACTTTTGGTATTAGTCCTTAAAAAATACGCTGTCACGTCATTGTCGACTGAAAGAAAGTGACCATGTTCAAAAGCTTCGTGAGATAGTGTCAAAATCAACATGTTTTGAAAAGTGACTTCAAGAAACGTTACAAAAAAAGGAATTTATCTTAAAAAATCGCCAAGTAATTAACCGTGCACTTTACGGTAAACATATGCCCATCCATCTATTGGTATCACAAACTTGTTGTAAATGTGGTAAACATAAGCAATAAGATTGCATTTAAGCTCTAAAGGCATAATGGATCTCCAAAAGTGCAAAATTTCAACAAACCGTTCGTTGGGCAAACACGTCATCGGCTTTGTTATTTTTGTTATGGGTACTTGATTAATCATAAAAAGTGATAGGTCATAAGGTTAACCAAAACTTCGGTATAGGGATCCAAAATTATATAATTTTAGAAGATAACTTCATGTTCGAGGGTGCTCTTCCACCAGTACTCAGACAGCTGTTTCACGCTTATTAGCGATCATCAGTGCGCCATAGGTCGATTGACGGAAATAGAGAGCATCAGGTCTTTCATGTCTACCAGACATTCGAAGCATGTGATAGCAGGCGACGCGCCGTGGCGTCCCACCAAGAAGTCTGCGGCTGTTTAGCAGCGATTTTCTTTGGTTTGCCGTTGCCTTCGGGTACCAGATGGCGCACCGGCAGAACCTTTCTATCGTGCTAACGCTAACTTCATGTTGTCATTTAAAATCTATTCGTCTTGAAAAGTCGCTAGGTAGTCTCTTAAAAGTTGCTAGGTAATCAAGCAGAACATGCAAGCCATGTTAGAAAGTATGGTGTATCCGCAGATGTTCACTCATGCATAAATGAGACATCGTAAATCATCCAGAACAAAGTAGGTCTAAAATTGAGCATGACATCTTTAATGAACATACTATGGATCAATTATGAACGTACCTACATACGCTAAAGGTGAAACTGTATATTTTGTGCTGTAGATCGTTAATAATGAACGCACGCCTGCGCAAATTAAGATCCAGTGGGTTGTTACAGCTGCTTTAGAAGGGGCCACGGCGTCAGTGTTCACGCGTGCACGGAAATCATCTACAGTTTCAGCTTTAGCGTAAGTACGTTCATGATCGATCTACAGTGTGTTCAATAATGTTCATTATGTTTACAAATGAAGCGTGTCAGTGTGTATTTGCACAGTTGGCATCAGCGTTCGCTGATGACAAATGAAGAATATGCGGACACTGTGTTCGTAAACGGTTTATCCATTGGAACCGCGGCGGCTGCTCGCGCGGAATACAGACGGCGATACTAATCGCAGTCAACCCAATGACAGATTTTTGTCTGGGACTTTTCGACGTCTACGCGAGACAGTAACCTTTCGACGACGTCCCAGTGATACCGGTACTCCTCCCGAAGATGAGGACTAAAATTTTCGAGATCATGAACAAGATCCTACAGCAGCCACCTACGCTGTTGCAAGTCGCCTCAATACGGTATTTTGCAGTGGAAGGTGTGGTTCACTGCGCAAACAACTGGTATGTATCCATACCATTATATGCCAGTACACATTTTTAAGGAAGGCGATCCTATCATCCTATCAGAAGGATGGATTTTTGTCAATTTATGTTTCATATAGACACCGAAGATGATTTAAGTAGGATTCAAGATATTTTATAACGTGGCTTGCATGTTCTGCTTGCTTGCATAACGACTTTTTAAGACGAATCCGTTAAAAATTAAATTTAAAATTTGAAGGTTTCTTCTAAAATTATACAATTTTGAGACCCTATACCGAAGTTTTTGTTAACCGATCACTTTTTATGAATAACGTGATCTAATAGCACATTAATCAAGTACCTATAACAAAAATTAAAATCCGATGACAAGTTTTTGCCAAACGGTCTGTTGGAATTTTGTGCTCTCGGAGATCCATTATGCTTTTAGAGCTTAAATGCACATTTAGTGCATGGCAAGGGTTATCAAACCAATAAGTCCGAAACCCGTGTCGGCAGCTATCGTCGTTTCACTCGTTTCCCACTGCGTGCTTAGCCAGTTATATTAAATTCAATCTTATTGCCTATGTTTACCACATTTACAACAAGTATGCGGTGCCAATGGATAACTGGAAAGATGGGCACGGTTAATTATTTGATACACGATCACTTTCTTTTAGTCGATAATAACGTGATAGCATATTTTCTGGACTAGTACCAAAAATTCCAAAATCCGACAATAAAATTTTGTTTTATCAGGGTTTTAGTTTGGAGGTCTGAATTTTAATGAAAATCTCTAAAACTCAATTTATCTCTGAAACAATTGAAAATCGGACCCTATTTTGTAAGACTTTTTTTGTTGGAAATGATCCGGATCGATCAATTATATGTTCAATCAGCTGTAGTGAAATTCCGAACATTGAGAAACGGAAAAGTTGGTTTAAGAATACAAAACAGATGGTTAAGATAAACAGCTACTGATCTGAATCACCCGATCGCGACCACTTACCGTACAAGAGTAAAATGACCCTATTTCTTACTGATCCTTGATCACTTTCCGAACGCCAGGATCAGTGATCCTTGTGATCGGGTTATCCCGACCATAGTTGCCGTAAAGGCCTTCAGTAAAGTATAAATTTTGTCATTAACAGGGTTGGTAGTTACCGACATAGGGAGAGGTGGGCTGTCAGAACACGCCATGGATGTATAAAGTAAGGGTGGGAGGGTTAACCATGCAATTTTTTTTCTTGATAATGATGTGGTATAGCTCTGAAAATTTGCAATACAAAAGGAAGTAGTATAATAAAGTAGGTAAAAAATGGTAAGAAATGTAGACGAAAGGTAATCGGTATTATGAATCGTCAGAAGGCTAGGAGGAAGAATATTGGTGATATTATCGATAGTAAGAACAGCGGAACTTCACTCATTATATCTCGAATTATGTATTTTATTCATAAAATTCACTTCTGACGATTTTTTAACATAATTTACAATATATTAGTACACTATTGGTCAACTATCAGAAGTCAGTTAAGAAGGCATATTTTTTTTATAAGATAACATGGAAATAATCTTTATGTATACCTCTAATACGTTATGTCTGTAACTCTTATGGAATACTTATACTAATGAATCGCGAATATGAATACTGATCTAATATTATTAGGATATTGTCTGTTGCATAACCATCCCTTTCCATATCATAATCAAATTCAGCATCATCGCTGTCATA
The DNA here is from genome assembly GCA_951848785.1 of Callosobruchus maculatus. Taxonomy (NCBI): domain Eukaryota; kingdom Metazoa; phylum Arthropoda; class Insecta; order Coleoptera; family Chrysomelidae; genus Callosobruchus; species Callosobruchus maculatus. The sequence goes on along the minus strand of CATOUR010000010.1, from coordinate 590,280 downwards.
TGCACATGTCATCATCTTCAGATGAAAGTACAAATTAATGATCCAATTAATTTTATAAATCAACAAAATTACATTAAATATTTTCATTATCTCAAACTAAATTTGATCCAGATGAATTGGAGGCAGAGAATTGCGAATGGGAATTGGATGGATCCTCTGATGAATTCAAATTGTCAAGGATCACAATTACCACCATCTGTCAGAGACGTACTCACTGATAGTGAAAATTCGGAACGTAATTTGCAATGAATTTTGTCAATTTATAAAATTAATGAACTCATTAATTTGTAATTTGAGCTGAAGATTATGACATAGCATATGACAGCGACGATGACGTAGAATTTTATAACAATGTGGAAAAGGATGGTTGTGCAACAAAGTAATTTTATATTCTATTACTATTAAATTAGTATTCATATTCGCGATCCATTAGTACACAAATCGATTACAGTAACAGATATAATTATTTTGTATTCGAGGTATACATAAAAATGATTTCGAGGTTATTTCCATGTTATCTTACAAAAAAATTAATGCCTTCTTAACTGACTTCTATTAGCTCACCAATAATGTGCATGGAACCAGGCAAGCCACTTTCATCCCGGGAGACGGTACGTCGGCGACAGCAGCATGCCTCACAGACCGACGCAGATATCAAAACAATTGTTGAGTGGGGATTGGCAAATAAAGTACATTTCAACGTACAGAAGACTCAGGCAACAACACTTACAAAGAAGTGCCACGATGGCTTACCAACCGTGAAAATGGAGGGTCACCCCATAGTCGAATCACCTTCCGTCAAGCTCTTGGGAATCACCATCAACAATAACATGTCCTGGCACGACCACGTCGTCAGTCTTGCTAAAACGGTATCCCGGAACCTCGGAGTTTTGTTCCGCTGTAGGAAGTTGTATACACCAGAGCAACTGCTGCTGCTCTACAAGGCACAGATCCGACCATCGCTGGGGTATTGCTCCTATGTGTGGGGATGCGCTCCCAAACACTCTCTAAAGCTTCTGGACACTATCCAGAAAAGAGCAATTAGATTAATCGATACGCATAACCTCACAAAGCCTGGAACATCGAAGGAGCGTGGCTGACCTGTCCCTGTTTTACAGATTCTATCACGAGATGTTCGAGTAAGCTCTCCCAGATAATAACAGCACAGGCCGTCCGAACCAGGAACACTAGAGAGGCTCTGCGAGCTCATCCTTACCAGGTCGAGGTCCTTACTCCCCGAACCAGGCTCCTCCAGCATTCCTTTTTTTGGAGAACTTTGACGCTGTGGAATAAGCTGCCGGGGAATTTGTTTCCCGACGGCTACAATCTGCAGCGTTTCAAATCTAACGTGAACCAACACCTATCCTCTCGCAGCGCTTCTACAGCGCCATAGGCTTTCGGCCTTTGAGGGAGGGCGACCATATACTTACATTGTAAGTTAGCACCGATGTTCTTACTATCGATATCGCCGAAGTTCTTCCACCTAGCCTTCCGACGATTTGTAATTAGGTTCATTTTAACTCAAAGAATGAGTATGTAAAGTGTTAGAAGTGTTCCGAGTGACATAATTGTTGCACAATTTTTTCGCAACTTAAGCGCCTTCTGATGGCTCTTTACTTTTAGCCTGCACTTCTGACAATATACCTCATTAATTATTATGCGAAAAAAATGCATGTTTAACCCACCATCCTTACTTTATACATCCACGGTGTCCTCCTGTCATCGCTTTGATGATGCTGCTATAATTTTGATAATCGAACCCTTCCAAATATGGGTTGTAAGAGTTCTGATTAAAATGAAGTGGGGCGCACGTTTATAAACTATCCTTCAGACCAGGCCCGTAGCCAGGATTTCACTTTGGGGGGGGGGGAGCTCACTAACTTAATCATGTGACCTGTGGGGGGAGAGTAAAAACCGGGAGCAGTCAGGAATCACCAACAACGAACTACTTAAGGAGATCTTGGATATCAGGAGTAGGACATCGTTGGGTCTCACCATTTTTGGCGAGCAAAAAAGAAGGTTGGTTATTTATTTGTCAATTATTTTATGAGCAACACTTAGCACTTAGATAGTGGATAGCTAGAAACCTGTAACCTTCGAGCCCCCCCCCCCCTGTCTACGTGCCTGCTTCAGACAATAGACATTTGATACTGGTGTGAAGTCTTGTGCCCTTCTAACCTACCATAACATGTGCAAAATGTTGCTCAATACAAATTTATAACACCAGTGCCGCATAAAGGTCTATACATTTGTTCGCTTATTTATATCTATTACCTATTATTCTATTATATTGTAACATGCTGTATATTATGGTATTCGTGTATTGTGTATTAGTTGTCATGCATGATGTAAAGTCGAAGTGTTAGGTTAGATCTTTGAAGTGTGAACGTCATCGAATCGTCTAGAGTTTTCGGGAATGACGGATGGGCAATCTAGAATGTCATCGAATTCTCTAGATGGTTCGATGAAGTGTATATGTATAAGGCGCCACGGGTAGCGTGGGGAGTAGTTCAGCTGAGTTGAGTTGTAGATGAGATAAGGTTAAGATATATTGTATTGAGTTGTGAAGTAAAACGGTGAAAGTTACGTCCAGTTTGATTCCTTTGGTGAAGAAAAAGAGGCCGTCGTGACAATATCTATATCTATTTATTATTTATATCTAACGCCCGCCCGAATACCCGAATGTGTATCATAGTATCATAAACATAAGTTCAAAAAAATTGATTATTTTATGAAACTGGGGTTGTATAAAGAACATGGTAATAGCACTTCTGGGAACCGTAACAGGGCCCGTTCACACGAAGCGGTCAAATCGCCGTTTTGGTAAGTTTAACGAATCGGCGCAAACCGATTGATATGTGCACACAGAAAACGGTTGTAAACATATTTTCAGCCGATCCCGGGTTTTCAGTTCATTTTTGAATAGTTTTCTTGCGAATGGACGTAAATACGTTTATAATTTTGTATTTATCGTCGAAAAGGTCTCATTTGGGTACCACCGATTAGGTTTTATTCCGAGATCAACTATTCGGTTTTCGGTGACAACACGCGACCGAAACGACGAAATTGTCGTAAGCGTTTCGTAGGCTTACCGTGTGAAAAATCACCGATTCGGTAATTTTAACGAATCGGCAAACCGAATAATAGGTAGTTTTCGTTGTTCTTAATTAATCTTACCGCTTCGGTTAACAAATACGTTGTCAGAACCGCTATTTGACAGATAAATAAATAGTTTTCGGATCAAGACACCACTGTAAGATGCCCCCTAACCTTATTTTGAGCTACAACTGTGACATCATAACGTCAAAATAGCAGATGCGTATTGTAAAGGTTGTTATTTGAAAGAAAATCATAATTCAATAGTGTTCGCTATAGTTTGCCTTAAAATGATGGACGAGTTGATTTTATTGGACTCCAGGGATGACTCAGATTTTGAAGATACGATCTTTTTAAAAGTATTTGACAACAACATCATCGAATACAGAGCCGACCTTTACGGGACATTCAACTTAGATATGCTCTCGGAACAGGAGTGTAGAGTGAATTTCCGCTTCGAAAAACGGCATATTCCGAGATTGGTACAAGCGAGGATCCGCGTAAGGATTATTTGCCAGTATTTCTGTTAAAAAAATTTTGTCGTCTTCCTCAGTAAAACGAACTCTGACTCTTTTTATTATTTGTAACATACTCTTTGAGCTTGACGAATTTGGAAGCATTTTTGTAAAACGACGGATAATAATTGATGCAAATCTACCCAAAAGTCAAAACCAGTGTCACTGTCAAAACCAATACCGGTTATGATCTAATTTTTATTCGTGCTGCGCATGCGTGTCGCTTCGTTAATCGCTATGGCTATCGTCCGTACAATACCGGCATTTAGCGGTTACGATATACGTAAAACGAAATGCAAATGTCAAAGTTGTCAAATAGCGTTAAACGGAACATCAGTTTGTAAATAGGCAGTTTTCGTTACTTCCAAAGTGATGTTCCGTTTAACGCTATTTGACAACTTTGACATTTGCATTTCGTTTTACGTATATCGTAACCGCTAAATGCCGGTATTGTACGGACGATAGCCATATAGCGATTAACGAAGCGACACGCATGCACAGCACGAATAAAAATTAGATCATAACCGGTCTTGGTTTTGACAGTGACACTGGTTTTGACTTTTGAGTAGATCTGCAACAACTATTATCCGTCGTTTTACAAAAATGCTTCCAAATTCGTCAAGCTCAAAAAGTGTGTTACAAATAATAAAAAGAGTCAGAGTTCGTTTTACCGAGGAAGACGACCAAATTTTTTTAACAGAAATAAGAATAAAATCAACTCGTCCATCATTTTAGGGCAAAGTACAGCGAACACTATTGAATTATGATTTTCTTTCAAACAACAGCCTTTACAATACTCATCTGCTATTTTGACGTTATGGTGTCAAAGTTGTAGCTCAAAATAAGGTTAGGGGCCATCTTACAGTGGTGTCTTGCTCCGAAAACTATTTATTTATCTGTCAAATAGCGGTTCTGACAACGTATTTGTTAATCGAAGCGGTAAGATTAATTAAGAACAACGAAAACTACCTAGTAACGAAAACTGCCTAATATGTTCACAGCGAAAACTGTTGTAAACGGATTTTCAGGCGATTCCGGGTTCTCGGTTCATTTTTGAATAGTTTTCTTCCACTTCTCTATCGGCGCGAAAACTGTATCATTTGAACACTCTGCATGCATACACATTGCCAGTAATCACCTATTAGGTTTTGTTGCCGGATCAGCTATTCGGTTTTCGGTGACAACACGTGACCGAAACGACGAAATTACCGTAGGAGGTCCGTAGACCCACCATGTGAACACGTCCGTTTAAATATACGCGCCACTGCAGTACAAGGTAAAAAAGACGATTCGGTAAAATAGCTTCCTCGCCTTATTATTTCTGCATCAATTAAACATATTCAGCAAGTGCGGTTGCTATGGCAATAAAATGGCTAAGATTAAAGACAAGGTGTACAGTCGAAATTTCAAAAAATCGTGATACAGTGACTTTGAATGTTTTTGTCGTAGTTACTATTTAAATAAGCTTTTCTGCGTGCCGTGTATGATAATTAGTTGTAAGTCATCAGTGTGGTGCAAGTAAGTGCGGCAAGCACCGAGTCAAGCCACTTGACGTAATGTTTTCCATAATATGCCTTTACGGAGCCTCGGCGGTCTACATTTGATATGATATAATATACATGATGCATTTTTATCTATGAATCAATAAAGACATGCATGCGGCCGGGCAAACGAACTCAGTAGACATCCAGCCAGTAGCTAGTCATGCGGTAGTCACCGCGCATGTGAGAAGCCGGGAAAGTGTGCGGGTAACTTAATACAATGACGATATACGGAACCTTAGCTGTAAGTTTTCTGATAAATATGGCCGATACGGTGTAGTGTTAAAGGTTGCTATTAAGCACGTGAGTACCATACCCTGGTTTAGTGTAATATTTACTCATGAATATACATCACTACAAATATGTCATTCTGACTTACGGTCGCAGACTTACCTTACGCGTCAAGGAAATCTAATAATTCTACCAATCTTTAATTGAGTAAACTGTTTCAAACGATTCTGGTGGTGACTTAGCTCTTACTTTACTTTTTAGAATTAGTCAGCTCTTTATTCCTACTAGCCTGCTTCCAAAATTGAAAAGCACTTTATACTGTCCCATCCGTTCAACTTATAAACTTTTTGCTCATATCATACTCAATCCTACCAACGCCATCTGAAATATAGCACAAATAGCAGTAGATATTATGCCCTCCATCAATCAACATCATTATTTTGTCAGCTGTAAACTATTAAACTTTCATTACTTGGGAAATAGGGCCAACCCGATTTTTTATCCATAAAGTATATTCCGATATCTTAAAAAATTACCTCGGTGATATTATGTACCTTTACTTATCGGAGCATCTTTGAATACATATCTGTGAACTTGTAGATACATACTACTACATACTACACTTGACAATTCTATAACCCATAACTTGAAAACTACTAGCTTGGTTCTAATGAAATTTTTGCACTTCGTTGCTACCCTGACAAAGATTAAAACCTGTAAAGTATTTGTAAGTTCTCAAAAAAAATGGAGAGGTATTGATGATCTTGAATTTTTTGATCCACATTACTTGGGTTTAACAACCATATCCACCTACCTATCTTAGAAACTATGGGTTTGTTAAATATTGGTACTGTGCGATTTCATTCAAGTTCATACTATTTGAGGAGTCCATCGTAAAATCGTTACCTTTTTTTTTGGACGTTGCTTCTGGATAATAAAGAAACGTGTTTTTGCAAGCAATGAGATGACGATTATAGATAACCCCATTATGCCAAAAAAAGGAGAGTTTACACATGCGTGGTGAACGCCATTTAAATGAAGGATATTCGCAGTGGATTGGACGCGGTGGAATAATCGCTTGGCCACCGCGGTTCGCTGGACTTGACCCTACTTGATTTTTTCTTGTGGGGTACAATGGAAGTTTATGTCGACGTGCCAAATACACGCGAGGAGCTTATTAGCAAAATTATTCAAGTCGTAAATTAATTACGGAATTACAAAGCGATGATCAGTCGCTCTTCGCAACATGTGTCAGTACAACAGCATGTCTTCAACACCAAGGAGGACATTTCGAACAATGGTTGTAACATTTGTCTCCTTTTTTCCAAAATAAATTTCGTGACCACTAAGTATCTTATTTAATTGCCTTCTCAAATGTGGGTTAACAGCTTAGATTTTTTTGAAAAACTAAAATTGTAAAAAACGCAAAAAATTGCATAATTATTTTCTTTTTACAATTTTTTGCCCTGATATGAAATGGAATTTAGAATATGTTTACCATTAGTTTCTAGTCTACATGTTTCGCTATCAAATGAGACTTATTTTGGGTATTTAGAACCTCTACATAGGTAGCATGGCAAAATTAGTACAATACTCGTGCACCAATTAAACAAAAAACAAAATGGCTGCCATTTTATTATGGTGGGAGGAAAACTTGTGGGGGAGGGGGTGTTTGTCGATATAAATACTGTATTTCATCTCCCTAAAGCCTCCGACACCGATGACCGGACACACGTTAATCAATTTTTTGTTCCAGGAATATAATTTAATAAAAACAGTAGACAATAGAAATAGGCGTAGCATGAAATTGAATCTTAAGACTGTATTAAGGCTGTATTAGACTACCATATTTTTGAAATCAGATTTGATTTCATTTCTTGAACCAAATTTGAAATGAAAAATGGTCTCAAAAGTTGTGGCCCAGCATTTTGCCTGTTTGATACTACACCAATTTTGGTTCAAGAATTGATTTGCGATTTTGCGCATTACATTCGTTGAATACATCTTATCTGTCAACTGTCCGAACATAGATGTTCTCTACAGTCAAAGTTGTCAGATTTGACATGACGTATTTTGCAATTATATGTTTTGTGATTGTGTGAACATGTCAGTGTGAAAATGTCAGTGGTCAAAATAAAATCATAACCTAGCTTTTTTGGGCATTATCGACTACTGTTTATTGAAATTCTTATTCATTACTTGACTTGACTCCCTCGGCAATGGAAAAAGAGAATGCTAGAACATGGATTTATCCATCTACGTTGCAAAAAACTCGTAGACAGGCGAATTAAGAGGCTAACTACTAAAGGAAAAAATTGACAAAAGAAGCGGCTGAGAAGAAGAGATGAAGGCAGAGGTATGCTACATTATGTTGAGAGAAGAGTTATTACTAGAAGATCTAGATCATTAGAAGGACTTTTTACGAATGAATAATAAAATCATCAGTAACCTACTTAGCATAATTTGACAAGCTAGATAACCATCTATGAGAATGCATAACAGGAGAAAATAGGTAATATTAGCAGTAAACCTTATGAATAAAAAGTAGTAAACATTTCCATTTTCAGGCTAGCAACAATTCTTCGATGTTTAGCCAGTGAAACCATCCAGCGGCTCGAAGCCATGAGAGTACAATAAGTCTGATAGTTCCAGAACTGTGTGAACCAATTGTAATCAAATATTTGTTGTCTAGAACTAGAACAGCAGTTGAGAATACATTTGGAGCTTTAGTAAGTCTTGGCAAAATAAGGCTAAAGGAATTGGATTAAAAATGCAAATATTATACTTTTTCTTTCTTTCTTGTATCTTGTAATATTATATGAAATTCAAAATATACATTCTGTTTGGTATTTTAATTATTTATTTATTTCAATATGGTCATCCATATGGTCATCCGCAGTTGCAAAATGGTTGTCCCTTTGTGGACTGTAGAGCGAGGAGAAGTTTTCAATGTTTGATCAGCAGCATTCTTCAGCACCTTTATTTCCGCATCTGCTGGTATTTGTTGTTTTTTATACACTTGGGTGAGTTACTAATGCAGTCTGCTCCCCCTCTTTTTTGAGCACCACCTGTACTTTGTATCTGTGAGCGGAGCGAGTCAATTTGAGTCCTATCTGATAGTTCGCTTGTGGGTGATAGAATCCCAGCATGACTACCCTCATATTCCTTGTTGACTTGCCTGAAAACAAAATACTGCATTGAAAGTTTAGCCTTCCTAATATATGCACATACAATTTTTACAGGTAGGTTCGAGGAGGGAAGTTAAGGCACCAAAATTTAACAATATATTCAAGTACATGTTAGGTTATTCCTTTGGCTCAAAGTGCAATTATGTAAGTAGAAATTTGGCACTGTTATATCAATACTGCACCACTTCATTTATGATAAGCTGAGACTCTTACCTCGTAGTCTCCCATTCTAGTGCGAAGTGACTAAAACTTTCCTCTGTTCTTGTGCATATATTGACCTTAAGCCTATAAACTTCTTCTGTATCTCTTGTTCAGTTACAGTAGATCTTAGTGGTTTCAGACTTCTACAATGGCAGTGATAGCATCAGTACTACATTTGATTTTACTGTGGTAGTACACATACTTGACCACGTACAAGCAGGGATGTTGTTCGTATACCTCTATCAGCTGAGATATCTGTTCAGTAGACCAGCACATCCTTAAATCAAAAGAAATATGTTACTCTTAATGTGTTTCTGTTATCCTCAGTGCAGTCAAGTCTTGCTACTTAACCGAGGACCTTTGCCATATGAGAAAACAACAAAACATATGAAAACCCCATAATAAAAAGTGACAATGTTGCCATACACTGAGGCAAAATATTAGATACACAATACATTGTACATAACTAATAGTTACTACATCCAAACTGTAATGTAGCACTTAATACAATATTACAAAGTAAATCTACCGAATCTGCTGAGTAAAGACAAATTTTTTATAGTGAAATTTGGACTACACCTTAGAGTTCGGCAACGTCGCTTGGTGAGAAGAGAACGTAATTAATTATTTCACCTACTTATTACCAAAATTAAGGGTTTGTAGTGAATATTAATTACGGCAAATAGTGTGTAATTATTTAGTGAACAGTAGTGTGCGAAAACTAAAAAAGATCAGGGTCAAAAAGTGAGTAATTTGGGTGGTAAATAAAAGAAACAGGTAAGAAAACAGTGCAGGTTATCTATTCGATGGGAAAGAATGCGAAGAATTTCCTGAATGTCCACTGAATTTCTTGTCGCTTTGTTCTGCGGTATTGCCAAGTCTATTGGAAAGCAGAAGTATTAAGAACTGATAAGGGCCAGACTTCTGAACCGTTGAGGTGGGTCTGCTCTTTCCGCAGTTCTCGTACCAATGGATTCTGTGACTGATAGTGACGATTATACGTCGGACGAAAGGAAGAGGAAGAACACTGAATCGATTTCGCCTTTCAAGGCGGTAAAGAAACTTAATAGGACCCCACAAAAGAAAATATGTAAAGGAGACATAGAACATAGCGAGGACATCAGAGAGATGCTGAGAACGGTCATTTCAGAGGTTAAAGGAATTAGGCTAGAAAACAAAGAGTTTAGGGACGAATTAGCAGCAATGCGAAAAGAGAACGAAAACCTGAAAGATGCGCTGCTGCTCGCGGAGAAAAAGCTGGAAAACGTGGAAGATAGGATGGAAAAGTTGGAAAAAGAGCTAAAAAGAAATAATATAATAATTACAGGGATGAAGATAGAGCTTGCTGATGGGAATAAGTTAAAAGATGATATGCAGAAATTCATAAAACACGAATTAGGAGAGGAGGTCAAGATTGAGAAGGCATCAAAGCTAGGAAACAAGGTCTGCCTGGTGCAGCTTAAAGAGGCTGAAGATAAAAGTAGAATTATGCAGAAGAAAAGTTCATTAAGGTTTTTGAAAGGTGAACGGGTGTACATAAATCATGACCTCACAGAAAAAGATCGAGCTATCGAAAAATATGTAAGGAATAAAGGTAAAGAACTAAAACAGGAAGGGAAGGATGTAAAAATAGGATACAAGAAGCTAATAATAGATGGTGAAACGTGGATATGGTCCAAGGAAGGTATGAAGTTAATGCGGGAAAAAAACGGAATATAGTAGCAAGTACATCAGGGTTGGTTGTAAGACGGACACAGGCTATGAAACAGGTTATGAGTAAGGAATTGTGTAAAATAGGAGAGCACAGTAAGCAGCATAGCTCAGATCAAAGTATAGATAAGGAAGTAAGTAGAAATCAAAAGGGGGGAATCAAACAGTATAGTCTTAGAAATAAAATAAAAGGAAACATTTTGATGGGAACCTGGAACGTCAGAGGAACCTTCCAAGAAGGAGCTCTTATAAATTTAGTAAGACAATGCAGGAAATATGGGTTTGAAGTAATGGCCATCCAGGAGACAAAGCAGCTCATAAACGAAGTAATGGGTATAGAGGATTATGTATTCTTCAACAGCCCAGGAATTAACCGAATGTTGGGAGTGGGATTTTTAGTTAGTAACAAGGTAAAGGAATGTATAATTGACTTTAGACCGATTAATGAAAGATTGTGTTACCTACGCCTACGGGGACTATATCAGAAAATAAGCATACTTAACTTTCATGCGCCTTCAGAGGACAAAGATGAGAAAATAAAAGAAGAATTTTATAGCAAGTTAGAAGAAGAGTTCGAGAGAGTTCCCAGATATGACATGAAAATAGTATTAGGTGATGCCAATGCAAAGATAGGAAAAGAAGTAATATATGGAAAAACAATTGGGAAGCACAGTTTACATAATGAAACATCGGAAAATGGAGAACTGCTAATAGACTTTGCCAGAGGCAAAAATTTAATTATAAAGAGCACCTATTTTGAGAGAAAAGATATATACAAGGGCACATGGAGATCCCCAGATGGTAGAACGACAAATCAGATAGACCATGTCCTTATCCAAGAGGAGGAGGAAAAAAGCATAATAAATATCAGAACTTACAGAGGCCCGGACGCTGATTCTGATCATTTTGCCGTAGGAATGAAAATTAAACCAATTATACCGATGATAAGAAACAGAGCTCATCAAAGAACAAACATAGGAAAATTAGATAGTGAAGAAGAGAGGATTAGGTATAGGAAATTACTATCAGAGGACATCGCTAAGTATAGGGCACAAAATAGAGAAAGGAAAACAGTAGACGATGAATGGAACTCCCTAAGGAACCTAATGATAGAGTGTACCAACAGATCTACAGGGACCAAGAAGAGGTATAAACAGAAATGGTTCGATGGTGAGTGCGAAAAAGTATTGGAGGAAAAGAATTCAGCAAGATTAGTAATGCTAGCCCATGACACTGAGGAAGTAAGAAGACGATATATTGAAGTGAGGAGGAAGAGCAAAAGTCTATTAAGGAGGAAGAAGAGGGAATACAAAGAAGATCAGATAAGGCAAATAGAGGAGCATTACAAAGAGAAAGAGATCAGAAATCTATACCGAGGAATAAAAAGAGAAGGAACAAAACAACAAGGTAACAGGATGTTTATCAAAAATATTAATGGAGAGCTACTAACAGGTGAAGAAGAGATATTGGAGAGATGGAGCCATTACTTCGAGGAGCTGTTAAATGAAGGATTTATAATAGATGAATATGACGATGTTGAGGAAGGTTGTCTGGAAGAAGCAGAAACGATTGAAGTACCAAGCAAAGAAGACATTACAAAGATTCTGTCAAGTCTAAAGTCAAATAAGAGTCCAGGAACAGATGAGATTGTAGCGGAAATGTTAAAATGGGGAGGAGAATTGTTATTAGAAGAGTTTTGCCAGCTGATAAAGAAGGTTTGGTTAGAGGAAAGAATGCCCCGAAGCTGGAATGAAGCACTAATAAGCCCGCTGCATAAAAAAGGAGACCGTACTGACTGTGCAAATTATCGAGGCATAGCTTTACTCAACGTTGCGTACAAAGTATTATCGAAGTATATTAAGAACCATTTGGCGAAGAGAATAGATCACGAAATTGGGGAGTATCAGTGCGGTTTCAGAGCGAGTAGAGGAGTGATTGACCAGATTTTCACCTTAAGAGAACTACAAGCAGAGAGCTACCAACATATGAAAGAAACTTACGTAATTTTCGTGGATTTTAAAAAAGCGTATGATACCGTTAAAAGATCTGCAGTATACAACGCCTTGAAGGAGTTAGGAGTTGATAAAAAAATTAATACGGCTAATAAAAATGACTCTGCAGCAGACGGATAACCAAGTAAAGGTGAATAGGTGTCTTTCTCGAAAATTTCACGTAAAAAGGGGTCTTAGACAGGGTGACCCATTATCGCCAATCCTATTTAGCTTAGTCCTAGAAAAGGTTATGAGAGCAGCAAAGATAAATCGGACTGGATTGTTGTATCATAAGATGCATCAATGCTTAGGTTTTGCAGATGATATAGCAATAGTAGCACGAAGTAGAGCCGAGCTACAGAAAGTAATAGCATCCTTAGTAGAAAAAGCAAGCTGGGTGGGATTGGAAATAAGCGAGGAGAAGACAAAGTTCATGTCATGGACGGACGGAAATTTCAATAAAGGACAATGGTTAAAAGTTAAAACAGAAGCTGGAACAGAGTTAAGTTTCGAGGAAGTGGATAGGTTTGTATATCTGGGGACAGAATTCAAGAGAAAGCCAGAAGTAAGGGAAGAGATAAAGGCAAGACTAGTAAAAGGAAATAAGTGCCTCTATAGTCTTAATGGGCTGCTAAAAAATAAACTTATTTCCAGAGGGCTAAAGATACATATATACAAAACACTGATTCGACCAGTGATTACATATGCTTGTGAAGTATGGGTCCTCACAGAAGCGGATATCAGAAGAATCGAGATATGGGAGCGTAAAGTTCTGAGGAAAATTTTTGGAGGAAAGAAGGTAGGAGAGGTATGGGAAAGAAGAACAAATCAAGAGTTATATGACTTGTATAAGGAACCCATCATAACGGCTGTGGTTAAAGCACAAAGAATAAGATGGTTGGGACATGTTGTTAGAATGGCACCAGGCAGAGTACCTAACATGATGTTGGACAGGAGAATTGGAGGGATGAAGAGGAGAGGGAGACCCAGAGAGAGGTGGTTACAACAGGTACTGCGGGACGTTGGAACAGTAGGTGTTAGAAGTTGGAGGGAGAAGGCTATGGATAGAAGAAAATGGAAAGAAATTACTAACAAAGCCTTGGGCCTACTAGGCCTGTAGTGCTAATGTATATATATTACTTTTAATATAATAAGGGCTATTATTGTATATGAAATTGATATGAAACATAATTGCAAAGATACTAACATCTTACCTGTTAAATTGTCTTCAAATTGCCAATTGCTTCCACACAACTCGCAAGAATGTTGGTAAACTCGCCACAAAGATAATAAAAGCACCTATCTTGGGGCTGGGGGCTTTCATACTCCATAACCAGTTCAAAATCCTTCAAATCTCAATGTTCGCGAGGCATTCCGGTCCGGTGGAGATTTACTAGCTGGGGCCGTAGGATTAACATGTTACTTGTTTTTATTGGTGTACTTTCATCCGAATGTGGATTTCTCAATTTATGTTAACACCAGAAAGCATTCTGGAAAAGTCGACCGAATTTAAAAAGTAGGGTTACTGTCCTTATTTTTGTTTACCTTTTTCCCGGCGCAATGACATTTATGTTTCAAATGCGCATGCCCCCAGCCTAAAAATGATTTGGAAATAGAACATGTTCTAAATTCCATCTCAATTTTGGTTCAATCTGTCAATTTGAAACAATTTCGTGTATTACACTAGCCTATTTGAGCAGTTCAAGAACTGAAATCAAATCTGATTTCAAAAATATGGTAGTCTAATACAGTCTTTAAGTGAGATCAGTCAAACATAGAACAACGGAAAGCATGACCATACGATTTTTAATTCTGATGTATCTTCTTCATCCGTAAAGGCCGTTGTACACGGAGACAGTAGTAGCATCCAGAAATGACGTCCATAAATAGACCCCACTGTTTCTGCCTGCTAGTAGGTTTATACACAGGGCTAATGGTGGCTTCCATGAGTCTCTTTTCAGTTATCGATACAAATATAATCACCTCGAGGGTAAGACCTTGTATGAGGTATTGGTATCAAGGTTAAAATGTTTATTCAACTTATCATGCTGATCTTGTTGTGCCTGCCATTTATATGATTTCTATCTGCTTCCTCTCTGCTTATGGAGCACTGTTGTTTACAGTATCGATTGACTAAACATTACTTCATATTCTCATATTGTCATGGTCAATTTATTGTTAACGTTGGTGTTGGGTTTAATTTTCGTTCTTCGAATTGTTAATAATGTAATTGTGTTAGTGCGCAATATTTTAACTAAAAGTTAATAGTCACGAAGAATTCAAAAAAGTTTTTGACAAGAGAATCATTATTATTTTGAGTCAGGAGCTGCAAGAAGTACTAAATAGAAACAGAATATGGGCTCCACAGCAATTCATAATTTTTATACTGTTCTAAAAAAGTGGTAATACTGTCTGGTCTCCATAGTATCGTCTTCTTTTGATTTTCTTTGATGCCTACTTTTGTAGGTGACATTTTCATACATGGTTATAAAATAGATCAAGTGTTAAACTTTTGCAAGCGGTTTACGATTTTAATGACCGCTAGCCTGCCAGTATTTTGTGGACGCTAAAGAGGCCAGTCTTCCTATACATTGGGACAGTAAGAGGAAATTTAGCGACTGCTATTACTGGGCGCCATTATTGTCCCCTATATCAAGTGTGTAGGTGTAAACAGATGCATTTTAACCTCGTATTGAAGCAGTTTCTCTTAAATAACATTTTACTTCCCACACCTGTAGGTGTGGGAAAGAACCGTGGCGAAGATGAAAAACGCGTATGCTTTTTAGAAATCGTAGTAATGGCGGCGCGCTCTCTCAGATAATAACAGCACAGGCCGTCCGAACCAGGAAAACTAGAGAAGCTCTGCGAGCTCATCCTTACCAGGTCGAGGTCCTTACTCCCCGAACTAGCCTCCTCCAGCATTCCTTCTTTTGGAGAACTTCGACGCTGTGGAATCAGCTGCCGAGGAATTTGTTTCCCGACGCCTACAACCTGCAGCGTTTCAAATCTAACGTGAACCGATACTTATCCTCTCGCAGCGCTTCCACAGCGCCATAGGCTTTAAGCCTTTGCGGGAGGCCGACCATAAAAAAAATAAAATAAAAACACCGATGAAATTATAAAAAAAACGCTCAGTTTGTTTTAAGGCGATTTGGGGGCTCTTGACCATGTTCCGCTTTTCTTTAAAGGGGGTAAAATTGGGCTAATTTGGGGTTTGGGTGTTGTGAAAGTAAAAAATTTGTTGTATTCGTAGTGGGCGGTTCCTTGCCCTGAGAAGGGATGACATAATACACTTTTCAGTAGAGAACGGTACAATATGAAAGCTGTTCAAACTATGTTTTGGGGTACTCCAGGGCTCTCTGATCGTTTTCTACTTTTTTGTGTAGTTAAAGTGAGCCGAAGTAGGATAGGGTTTCAGATAGGGTAGTTAGGTTATGTTAGTCATCCTAATTCCTACGGAGAGAGATCCAAGGAACTTTTTACGAGAGTTTTTGTATTAGATGTTTTTTTTTGCGGGCGGGCAGGCGATGATTTGTTTGCAAGGGGACCTCATAAAATGGTATCACCGTAATGTGTGGGAAATACTAAGTCAATCAACTTGACTCCATTTTTTTATTTGGTAAAGGGATTTATGGATATTTAAATCTGTATTTTTTTGTTTTATAATATGAGTTTATGTAGATAATATATAAGGATATTACAGAAGAATATGAAGAGTAGCTCATACAAGTTATATCAAAAAAAAACCAACCAACCAAAACTACTTGTTACGGCCGAAACCAAAACCGAATCCCGGTCACTTCAAGGTAGAAAAACTTGTGGGCTTCTTAGACTATTGATATAGGAAAAGATAGAGGTTCCTTACAAACCAAAAAGGAAGAGAGATAAGCTTCATTGAGCTATTAATTATTAACTAACTATTAATAACATAATTTCAGATATCCGTATTCATAATTACGCAGTTTAATAAGTTATAATTAAGAAACAGTAATTTATCATGGTTTTCGCCTAGCAACTTGCTTTTTCTGGCCGAATTTTTTATTCATTTGTGTATTGGTGTCATGTACGGTGTAGGTACATGAGGAAAGCCTCAACAAACACTACCGAGCCTAGCATAACTATCCGAAATTGTGCTTCCAAATTTGTAGATGAGGCAGGTGCTTCAAGAGGTCTATTTGCGGTCTTCCATTATTTATACAACTTTTGAGTATCACAACGTGTCGATTTATTTACTATTTTCAATTGTCTTCAGATGAAAACTGGCCAAATTTTCATGACTTTATTTCAGTCCCACGAGTCTATCGTTTTTAATACCTAGCTTCTTCCTACTTGTATGAGTGGTGTTTCAGTTGAGTGGCGCCGCTTCGTGCAGACGTAACCTTTCGATGATTAAATCTTGCCGCTTTTGTGTTCAAGTGCGACCTGTCTAGTTGTAGTTTCCGATTTTTTTCTTATGAGGAGGTGCAGCATATCCGAATTTTCCTATTTCGTCTTGCTGGGTGTTGAGTCGGTGTGAAAATGCAGGTTTTAGTTTCTTGACCATGAGTTTTGTTTTTTTTTTGTTAGAAAGTGCCTGCTTCTGATAGTTATTTTTCGCATGGTATAGTGAGTGCATATATTTGTTTGATAGATTATTGCTTTTTATTGTTGTTGCAAAATTTTTGGAAATGCTATCTTACTTATAACATATCATACATATACAATTAGGCAAATTCAAATACGTCTAGATACATAAACTCTATGTACATAGCTTTAGTATTACATTCAATCATCTGGCTTGTTCGTTCACAGGATATGGAGGCATACCATCTGATGTGCTTAGTACTTAGTTTTTAATCTAGTTTCAAGAAAACATGCCTGTGATGTATTCAGTTGTATGTTATGCAGAAAAAAAAGGCACTTCCTCGAAAACCTCATCGGAAGCTCCAATGCCGTGACTAACCGCGTCATGAAGTGTAAAATCAGCATTAAACTATTCTCTTGAGTACAGCAAGCTCTAGTGCTTAAAATTAAGGAAAGACCGCAATGCTTCCAGTAAGTACCCAAACTCGATCATACTTAAGACTCGTCTACCACGAAGGAGCTAAAAGACGAAGCTCTCAAGATGGCTAGAGGCCAATTTCCCAGGAATTTTTCAGATGTTTTCTGCTCCGCAAGAGTTCGCAGACGTAGCTAAAATCTGAGAAATATATCGGTACCGGACATACGTCGATAACTTATTATCAGAAATATGTTAATCAATGCTATAACTCATTTATATATATGAAAATATGTATGTATATAGACGTAATCAGGATATAGGAAATAAGCGTGTCGTGGGCGCAGAAACAGACAGTTAGGAAAATAGATTTTGTAAAAACTTTCCACTTGTAAATACATCCATTGACATGTTCCAATTAATTTATAAAAGATAAGAAAAACTATTCGGTCAATTTACTGTTATCTTTTGCTGTATAATTCCACACTGCTTTCGATTTAGCATTTTAAACCTGAAATCTTATCACTGTAGATAAATATATGTGTTGTTGTTTTAAATGCCTATGTCATTTAAATAATTAATGAATTTGTTACGACTGATCAGGATTATTATTCTTGACCTTGCGCTCATAACACATGTGTATGAGTTGGTTTAACATGCCAGATTTGAGTCTTTAAAACAAAATACAACCATTTTTAATTATTAAAGAACTTTATGTACGGCTGCGTCATAAACACTTGATTTATGAATTCGTTTAGTGTCCGCATAATTTACTAGGTACTTTATAGGACACCACTGTCACTGTCGTTCAGTGAAGTAAATATCATACTCCCGCCACGGTTCAACAAACAATCAGCTGTCTTGCTCAAGGTCTGGGGATGCTTTGCGCCGATCCATTTGCGCATCGCCTATGCCTATGTCATTTATTTAATTAATGAATTTGTTACCACTGATCAGGATTATTATTCTTGACCTGCGCTCATTATACACGTGTATGAGTTGGTTTAGCATGCCAGATTTGAGTCTTTAAAACAAAATACAACCATTTTTAATTATTAAGGAACTTTATGTACGGCTGCGTCATAAACACTTGATTTATGAATTCGTTTAGTGTCCGCATAATTTACTAGGTACTTTATAGGACACCACAGTCACTGTCGTTCGGTCAAGTAAATATCATACTCGCGCCACGGCTCAACAATCAGCTGTCTTACTCAAGGTCTGAGGATGATTTGCGCCGATCCATTTGCGCATCGACATTTTGGGTTAGATTGGTTCTGATTTCAACAGCGGCGGCGTAGCAGGGTCATGGCTGGCTACATAGAATATTAGTATAGAGAATATAGAGATGAATAATATAGATCTTAGCGCAAATCTAGTACTTTATGGGAGGTAAACATTAGTACAACATAAACTTTATGTTGTCTTTAATGTTTACCTCCCTTTTACACCGCATGGGTTGAGTATTATTTCTTAATTCTGTCCTGATGTACACTTTTTTCTACTTCGCCCCGCCAGGGCGAATGAAACTATCCCTAAATGGCGTCTCTGATGTCAGATATTTGCAACACGTCATCACAAAGGCACCGACCGTTTTTTTATGGTCAGCCTCCCGCAAAAGCTGAAAGCCTATGGCGCTGTAGAAAAGCTGCGAGAGGATAAGTATTGGTGCACGTTAGATTTGAAACGCTGCAGGTTGTAGCCGTCGGGAAACAAATTCCCGGCGGCTCATTCCACAGCGTCGAAGTTCTCCAAAGGAAGGCATGCTGGAGGATACTGGTTCGGGGAGTAGAGACCTCGACCTGGAAAGGATGAGCTCGGAGAGCCTCTCTAGTGTTCTTCATTCGAACAGCCTTTGGTTTTATTATCTGGGAGAGCTCACTCGAACATCTTCCGTGATAGAATCAGTAGAACAGCGATAGGTCAGCCACCGTTCTTCGATGTTCCAGGCTGTAGAGATCCTCTATGAGGATAGGCGTACCGATTAATCTGATTGCTCTCTTCTGGATAGTGCTTTAGCTTCAGAGAGTGCTTTGGAGCGCATCCCCACACATGGGAGCAATACTCCAGCGATGGTCGGATCTGGGCCTTGTAGAGCAGCAGTAGTTGCTCTGGTGTGTACAGCTTACTACAGCGGAACAAAACTCCAAGCTTCTGGGATGCCGTTTTAGCAATACTCACGACGTGGTCATGCCAGGTCATGTTATTCTTGATGTTGATCCCCAAACGCTTAACGGAAGGTGGCTCGACTATGGGGTGACCCTCCATTTCCACAGTTGGTAAGTCAACGTGAGACTTCTTTGTAAGTGTTCTTGCCTGAGGTTTTTGTACGTTGAACTGTACTTTATTTGCTAATCCCCACTCGACAATTGTTTTGATATCTGCGTTGACCTGTGAGGGATGCTGCCGATGTACCGTGTCCTGGGATGATAGTAGCTTGCCTGGTTCCATGCACGATATTAATGTGTCGTCGTCTGCGAAGCTGTAGATTGGATTGGATGTTATTTCCAGCAGCTCGTTGATGTACAGCAGAAACAGTGTAGGGGATAGGTCAGATCCCTGAGAAACACCAGCGTTTATTGGGAATACGTCTGATGAACAGCCTTTGACTACAACAAACAGAGATCGGTCGTTCAAAAAGCTGTTTAGCCACTGGCGCAGAGGCCAGGTGGTAGTCCATAGGCAGCAAGCTTGACCAGAAGTCCCTCATGCCACACTCTGTTTCGATATGACAAGTGCAACAACACGGGATTCGCCATGATTTTCTATTGCTCTGTTCCACAAGTGATTGACGTAGGCGAGGAGGTCACCCGTATACCTGTGCTCACGGAAGCCATACTTGCGGTCATTTATGATGTTATTGTTGTCCAGGTATTTTAGGAGCTGTGTTTAATGACAGTCTCCATAATCTTAGATATGATGCTAAGAAGAGCGACAGGTCTATAATTGGTGGGATCGGTTTTCTTGTCTTTCTTGGGGATGGGTTGCACACAGCCAATCTTCCGTGATGCGGGAAACACGCCTCGCTGATACGATAGTGTGAAGAGCTTGCAAAGAATAGGTGCAAGCTCAGAGGCACAGCGTTTAAGGGCAATGGCTGGAATTTGGTCAGGACCAGTAGCTTTCTTTGTGTTTAGTTTTTGGAGGATGCTTCTTACATCTCGATGGCTTGTTTTTGGAGGGACGCTTGATGACATAAGGAATATAGGCTTCCATGTCGGATATTAATACCTCTGTTATTTCTTGGGCGCAAGCTGCTGAGTCTTGTGACTTGAAGCAGACGTCGTTCCAGGGAAAGGACTGGTAGTATTCCCTTAGGTCGTCCCACTTTGCTGATCCGTAATGCCAGACCCGGCGAGGCTTGGTATGATGGGGATCTGGAGAATGCATAGCGTTAAGACGGTGTTATGGTGAGATGACCCTAGTGGAGCGGTTACTTTCACTGTGTAAATTGTTGGAGTAGTTGTAAGATATAGGTCCAGCAGACTAGCAAAATCTCCGTGACGGCTGGGGATCCTTGTTGGTTCTTTCACTATCTGCTCCAAGCCGCAGCTAATAGCGAAGGCTTCAGCTTCATGTCCCTCGTCGTCCGTTCTGTTTGAGTGCTTGAGCCAGTATGAGTTGTGAACGTTGGAGTCACCCAGGAAGACTATCTCTGAATTGAGGTGACCTGATTGCAGCGCGTCGACGGTGGCTGATAGCATCTCGAAGAGCTTTTTGCAGTTGTTACTACTTGGTGGTCTACAAATTAACGAAGACAGCTTTGTTTACTAAGGTTTTGCCAAGGGCCCTGGTTACTAAGGTAAGAAATAAGCAAAAGCACACTATGTTTTTTATGCACGATCGGGCGGTAAAGTACACATTAATGATACATTTAGCGGGCGTAAAGCGCCAGTTCAGCGCCCAATGGCTTCTTTTCCGCCCTCTGACGTACGAACGTATACAACGTGCAATTTGCAATCCAACTGTAGTTCCAAATGGCGACCATATATTCCCGTATTTTTTTTTTATGGTCAGCCTCCCGCGAAGGCTGAAAGCCTATGACGCTGTAGAAGCGCTGCGAGAGGATAAGTACTGGTGCACGTTAGATTTGAAACGCTGCAGGTTGTAGCCATAGGAAAACAAATTCCCCGGTAGCTCATTCCACGGCGTCGAAGTTCTCCAAAAGAAGGAATGCTGGAGGAGACTGGTTCGGGGAGAAGAGACCTCGACCTGGTAAGGATGGGCTCGCAGAGCCTATCTAGTGTTTCTCATTCGAACAGCCTTTGGTGTTATTATCTGGGAGAGCTCACTCGAACATCTTCAGTGATAGAATCTGTAGAACAGGGGTAGGACAGCCACCCTTCTTCGATGTTCCAGGCTGTGGAGGTCCTTTGTGAGGTTAAACGTACCGATCAATCTAATTGCTCGCTTCTGGATAGGGTCCAGAAGCTTTAGAGTGCTTTGGAGCGCATCCCCACACATGGAAGCAATACTCCAGCGATGGTCGGATCTATGCATTGCAGAGCAGCAGTAGTTGCTCTGGTGTGTACAGCTTACTTAGTTGCTATGGTAACGCGGAATAGATGTGTTTTTATTTACATGTTGCGGTCTATAAACGCCCGCTTTACGCCCTTGATTCATAAATAACTATTATTAATAAGGCGGCGAATAATAATAACTGCCATTTCAGTAAATAAAATTGCTGCATTGCAGTCGAACATAAAGCTTTGCATGCAACTCGTACATAATTATTAGGCTTTATGGACACACCTAAATTATTGCAGTCGCCCATAAAGACCTAATTTATGTACGTGTTACATAAATAATAGCTATCATACACAAATTTACACTTTTCTTATTCTTAACGTATTCACAATGTACGATTTGCTCAGCTTACATAAATTTCACACAGGGTGTTTGATTTTTCAGCCATAATGATAATGGTAATACTTGGACTGGAAAAATGTAATGATATGAAGCTTGTTGTATTATGTTTGTTACGTAGTATAAATGTTAATTGCTGTAACCGCACAAAAATTGAATTTTGAATATGATTTTCGTTACTAATTTCCGTTGATTTGTTGTAGGTCTCTATAGTGTTTTCGTCACCCCTCTTATGTTTTTTATTTGAGGAGATAGAAGAAAGTTTTTATATGAAAGTTTTAGTTTTCTCTTGTCATTTAGAATTAGATACGAACAAAAAGAAAAAATAATAAAAAATCCTTTTTTTCGTCTAAAGTAATATTTTTTTTAAATGGGACACCCTGTATATTATATCACGGAAAGAAATATATGTTCCTCTCGTTTTCAAAAATATAGGGTTCGTTTACCTTATTTAGAAAGGTTCTGAAAATATTTAGCTTCAAAGTTTCTAAAATGTGGGAGTTAACCTCAATCCACTGTAGCCATGGTGACCGAAAAACATTTGATTACGGTAATGTTTTGTGTCATTCCGACATTTTGCCAAGAAAAGGCTATAAAACCTTCAAATAAGAACTCTTTTCTATCTCTTCAAATAAAAATGATAAGAGGGGTGGCGAATTATGAGGACCCCTCTGTAACTGAAAATTACATGAACTTAATGAATTACGCTTTTTCCCATCACTTAAGAATTAATACACTACTAACTAATTTTAAATCACTTATGGTTCACCTTATCTTAAATGTGTATGTTCATTAAACCCAGTTCCAAATAGATTTGCTATCAATCTTAGCAATCTTGTCCCTTGGTTGGGTCTTCTAAAAACCTCTCAAGGATCCTCGTATATTTTGCATCGAACGGTATTGAATTGTTTTTAGCTCTTGCTCTTTCAACCTAAAAGGTTGTGAAATCACGAATCGTTCTTTTGAATGCATTTTTTTAACTAGTTTGTCGACAATGTCTGTGCCATACCTATTGATCAAAGCAAATTTACTATGATATTTTCTTTTATAGACCTGTAATGTTTGTACTCCTACAATCAAAATCAGCTCCATATTTTATATAATAATCAAAGCCTCTCTATAACTGTAACTGAAACTATAAATTTTAGGGAACACAAAACCTGAGATTTGCCCAGCAAGGGCTACAAAAGCTGTCAGCTTTCAGCATCACAGCTAATTACTAATAGATATATTTCTCGATGAAATAATCTATGTATAAACTAATAAATCTTACTAAGGTTATAGCAATTTATTAAAAGAGGCTAGTAATACCTAATCTGAAAATCGGAGTTTTCAAAAAAAATTAAGTTATATTTCGTTTTTTAGATCCCACCCTATAACTTTTGGATGTGGTAATATGGATTGACTCTTTATTTCTGAACAAATCAATACTCTTTTATCTACATAAGATTATATCCAGTAGTATTCCTCCTTTTTTCATTGGTTCTAAGGATACTTACTTCATATTAACAAATAGGTACATGTTTCTTAACACAATGATATAATATGCTTCGTTTATCGGTTATATGTAAATATTATAACTTTCCATAGTTTTCGGTCGGAGAATATTGACATTCATTTGTTTTAATATGCATCGATTGATGACGTAAATGACTTATTTAAAGCAGCGTGATCACAAAGCTGATCAGTATATACAAAGACAAAGCACATATCTCAGTAAAAACAAAATATGCACTATCTACACTACGGTGGAAAATTATGATTGTAAATTTCCGATATGTCATATGCGATGAGTCTTTAAGACTCGATTTTAGGAATGCTGTTAATGGCAACATATTACGTCTCAGAATAAGATTTCATATAACCACTTTACACGGTCAAGAAATCGATCAATTTTGGTACCTTGAAGAAATCGGTGACGAAATTTACAGAAAGAATCCGACGATTTATTTTCATTTATAAAGGTCTGCCAACATACTATGTAGGGATGTTGTAATATGCCAACTGTTATTGTTCAGTCGTATATAGTCTCACAATTTGTGTGTTTTGTGGTTGACTGTGTAATGTATGTGTTTTGTGATTTGATAGTGGATCTATTCACTTCCTTTCTATTTTATGGTGTGCTCCCTGGTGAACTGGGTCGTCATAGTTCTTAATTAGACACAGCTTTAACTCAACTTTTCAACTAAATAACGATCACAAAATATACACAGTTAACTGGTAATGTCCCAGAATACAGAAAACTAATTGCCACTACACTAACCTCAACAGAAGATATATACGTCAAAGGCACCACAGATTACTATAAATGACTCAAATCATGACCCTTACCATTAGTAAGTTGGTATTGTCGGTAGGCCCAAATATCCCTAGAATTTCCCAAAAAAAATTTCTTGATCGTGTAAACTGGTTAATAGTCTACATTATACAGCTTCGCGACACACCCATTGCTGTCTGAAAAACTGCGTCAATTGGTTGCCTCAGTTATTTCCACATATTATCTGCGATAACAAAAAAAATGGAGTCAAGTTGATTGTCTCAGTACTTCCCACACATATTGATGATACCATTTTATTATTTTCTCATTGCATGAAGCTATAGTCTGAAATCCCCTTGCAACCAAATCATCGCCCACTCGCCCGCAAAACAGCATCTCTCACAAAAACTCTCGTATACAGTTTCTTGCGTCTCTCTCCTTAGAAAGTAGGACGCCACAGTTTTTTCTGCATGCTTCAACTGGACGATGCTAAACGAACAGTAGCCTCCAAACCGTCTAAAAACAAAGTTAGAGCTCTTTTATATTTTCATTTTTTTTTGCTGCGCCGCCACTGACACGATTTCTTTAAAACTACGCGTTTGCCATCCTCGTCGCGGTAGTAATACTGTGTCAAAATTTCACTAAAATCAATTCAACAATTTTCGCGTTACGCAATATAGAACGATCTAAAACAATACTCGTATATATATACATCAAAAATTCTAAGTCCCTTGGTTTCTACCGGGTTATTCACGTTATTCGACACGGGGCATAATGCCTAAGGTATTTGATGAAAAGGAAAATAATAATTTCGGATGGATAAGGACCGATTAAGGCTACATTTCAAAAATATTTTCATGTTATAAGGGTTGTTCCCAAAACACGAAACGTATCAAAGTTATATTTTTTTAAATAGAACACCTTATATATTATTGCATATTCAGATTCCTTGGTGAATTCTAGTATGAGTTTGTGTATCACACATGGGGCTTAAAGCGAACCGTTTAGGGGTTAATCATCATGTTCGGTGTAAGTAGATATCAGAAAAAAATTGAATATCGCAGAGATTATAAAATGTAGGAGGCTGTGTCTTTGCCGTGTTACTAAGCATGAAATACGTTAGCTTAGATTAGACGGTCAAGTTTGAATCCCGTTTGTGCTTGAAGGAACCGGTAGATTAATTAAGGAATCTTCAATCAGAGATAACTTGATTTCTTGAAATGAGAATGCCTAATTTTTTTATACGATTGAGTGTAAAATTTGATACCCTTTCTCATTAAAAATGTTGTGACTATCAATCTCTGGTAGTTTTCATTTAATTTCAAATTTTCAATCAAATTGGTGTTTTTTAACTTTCCTACCTATAAGCAACGTAGCAGACCGTGAAATATAAACAAAAACCTATTCTGTCAGAAGAAAACAACTAACCTAGCAGAATAATGCAGACGAACTAGACTAAAGAGACAGGATTATATTATAAAAGAGTGCTTCGGAGCGCATCCCCACACATGGGAGCAATACTCCAGCGATGGCCGGACTTGTGCCTTGTAGAGCAGCAGCAGTTGCTCTGGTGTATACAACTTCCTACAGCGGAACAAAACTCCAAGCTTCTGGGATGCCGTTTTAGCAATACTGACGACGTGGTCGTGCCAGGACATATTATTGTTGATGTTGATTCCCAAAAGCTTGACGGAAGGTGATTCGACTATGGGGTGACCCCCCATTTCCACGGTTGGTAAGCCATCGTGAGACTTCTTTGTAAGTGTTGTTGCCTCAGTTTTTTGTACGTTGAACTGTACTTTATTTGCTAATCCCCACTCGACAATTGTTTTGATATCTGCGTTGATCTGTGAGGTATGCTGCTGTCGCCGACGTACCGTCTCCTGGGATGATAGTGGCTTGCCTGGTTCCATGCACGACACTAATGTACTGTCATCTGCGAAGCTGTAGATTGGATTGGATGTCATTTCCAGCAGCTCGTTGATGTACAGCAGAAACAGTGTAGGGGATGGGACAGATCCCTGAGGAACACCGGCGTTTATTGAAAATACGCTGCATTTGTGACAATGTATGGTTTAATTGAAAAGATTATATTTATATTTGAAAAATGCAAATGAATATTATTATATTATTATATATATTATATATAGATTATACGATTACCTATAAGTCGAATAGCTCGAACCCCTTCTTCCCGGTTTGAGTCCCGCCGGCCGCCGATATTTTGTGGTACGAATGTAAATTGAGAAATCGACATGCGGATGTAAGGATGAAAATGAAAACGATTCGACAAACATTACTTTAAATCCTAGACATTACTGCTAGTGACAGAAGTGTGGTTAAGTATAGTATTGATCTTGTAGTAATGGTGATAACTCCCTTTCTTGTTAATTTGAAGCACTTGGCTGCAGCAGGTGCTTTAAACCTCAACTGCGTGAGTTATTAGGTACCATCATTACCACTCGTTGAACAATATACTATTACATCATTCGGCTACAGTATTTCCTGTTTCAAAATTGTGGGTGTTTTCGGTATCGAGCAATACACTACAGTACTATAGATAACAATGCATGGAATTAAGCTGCTGTGTACATAATATTCTATAAAAACCTTGAGCTTGAGAAGCACGGATCAATACATAACGTAATGGTACAGCTATTTACGTGAATGCATGTGGAACTGTCGGTTAGTCTCTTAATACCTACATCATATCAGTAGTTTACAGTCAATTTACGTGAGCGGTTTTAATTTTTGGGATCTATATATGGAACGGTATCCATATGGATATATTCGGTTACCTCTAGAAGAGGTCAATATTGGAAATCGCAGTGAAAGTTACAGGGTATGTAACAAAGATACAGTGATAAAATGTGCATTTGCTGCATTATTAAAACCTACAAAAAATAGTAATAAAAGCCAAACAACGAAAAGTATTATATACGCAGTTATGCTGTTAATAGTTATTTAAGCATCGGTTGCTATGGACACTGATGCTATAAATGGCGGCACATTGGGTGTGTTCAAGGGGACTTAGCGCAAAATCATTAGCGGCGTAGCGCCTGCAATCGCTAGGTGTGACCGTTGAACAACTTTCTTTTCGGCGTGATAAAGATGCCATATTCATCTCCATATTTTAATATTTATTATTTGTATTGTCAAAAATCTAGGTCGTAAAATCACAAACCCTGATATTAAATTGACACTATAAAAAGAAAACTGCTTCCCTCACAACTACAGATAACTTTTTTCTAGTTTTGTGCCGCTTCGCTAACCAAACAGCGCTTTCTAAAAGCGCTAACCAAGCTAACTGGCGCTTTTTTGACAGCTTTTTGTTCATCGGTTAGTTAGCGCAAAGTGCCCACAAGCGCTTACGTCCGCTAAGTCCCGTTGAACACCATTACGTCGAACGAATAATATGTTTGCATACACTCTATACAGGGTGTACCTGTATTTCTTTGACGCGTGATATTCTCGTAACAAAAAAAAGTTCAAACAAAATCTGAGTGGAATTTTTGAAAGTAGTATAAGGTCTATCATACCATGCTTTTAAAACATTTTTTTTGTTCTTCAACCCTTAAAACTCAACCTCAACTTTTGTTTTTCAAATAGCACCAAATACTTTTTTCTACACAAATTAAGTCGTTATATTATTTAAAATCTTGCATTATCTTTTATTTTATGCGCAAACATATTTTTTTCGTAGAATAATAAACATAACATAAATAAAATAAGAATTTGCTTGACGCAAAAAATGGATAAAAATAAAACTAATTGGGTTTTTAAAGGTACTGAATGACCTATAATACATACTTTCGAAAACAAATGTCTTTTTTATGCCTAAATAATGCTCATTATATTTATCTTATGAAAACTGGTTTCTGTATGAAGTCAAAGGCACTACAAGATATTAAATAAAATAATTACCTTCTTAATGTAGTGTGGTATTTGGAAAAAAGTAGCGGGTAAGTTTTGGGGGTGGGAATAAAAAAAATGTTTCGAAAGCATGGTATGATAGGTCAGTCGGTACCCTTGAAAAGCCTACATAGTTTTCTTTTTTAGCTGTTTCTCTTACGAAAATACTACGACTCAAACAAATACTTATTTTAATTATCTTGTGCTTATGACTACGAAAAAAGTAGGTTTTTGTATATAAAATCAAAGGTACTACAAGATTTTAGATAAAATGAGGACTTATTTTGTATAGTAAAAACTATTAGGTGCTATTTGAAAAAACAAAGTTGGGGGTGAGTTTTAAGTGTTGAAGTATACAAAATGTTTTGAAAGCATTAAATGATAGACCATGTAGTACTTTCAAACATTCCAGTCAGTTTTTGTTTGAACGTTTTTTTGTTACGAGAATATCATGTGTCAAGGAAATTTAGGGACACCCTGTATATGTAGCTTTGTTTTACACTCACTGCTGCCTGAAAAATAGCATCAAGTGGTTTGATTCAGTAGTTTCCACACATTATCGATAACAAAAATATCTTTACAGCTACCACCATCCTCTCCCCACCATCCTAACTTAATCACCCCACAGACCTTCGAAAACTATCTGGAATAAGTATTCAGACATTATTGGACAAGTCTGTATTCATATACAAGTCTATATTCATAAACAGACTTGTCCATGCTTTGACGTACAATGCGGCTTCTTAATTCAATTAACACCAATCAATGTTCGTTTACGAAATTGTAAATACCTTATGCAACACTACCCGAAAACTCTCATTTAATTTTTTTTCTTATTTACACAGCCCATCATCCATGGAACATACAGAAATATTCATCGCGTTTTGCTGGCCAATAATTGAGGCGACATTTCTTGATAGAATAAACATACTAACATTTCGGGTGACTTTGTCATCTTTTTTGAAGTATAACTTGCAATAAAGTCATGTTGAGGTGAAAAGTACTGATGGTTAACGTTTTGTTTCATCAGAATATTCATTAACTTTCATTAAGCTGCCTACAACTACTAAAAAAGGTGAAACTGTTAAAGATGAATGTTTAGATAGCACCTGATTTTCGAATAATGCAATTCAATTCGATCCAAGGAAATGCAAGCAGGAATTATAACAAACCAATTAGTACTAGCATTGATTGCTGTAACGTCATAAGAAAGAGAAACCAGTTTTATTGAAAAATTCTACAAAATCGGCTGGATATTAACCCCGTACATCTCAGGCTATTGCGCTTCTTGCCTTAATTACTTCATTACATGCGTGGAAAGGCTTGAATTAAATAAAAAATATTTGTATATTGCAGCAAGAGACAAGACCGATCCTGTCCAGATCGCCCCCAGCAGCTACTCATGGGAAAAACGATGAGAAGCAGCATCTGTTGGACAATAGCGCTATGGACAGCGCTGTTGTCCAACTGGGCAGTAGTGCAGGTTCACCATCCGACGACCCAATGCACAACAGGAACCTGGAACATCCTACTTCCAACTTCGACACCATGATACACCTTCTCAAGGGTAACATCGGTACTGGAATATTAGCCATGCCTGACGCCTTTATGTAGGTACACAAATGATAAATCTACTTAATTTTTTTATTCATTCAATTTTCTGGCTACAGTGAATATTTATATTTTTTTAAATTAATATCTACACATAGGTATAACATTCTTGGGCTTTCTGAATTATCAACGTTTGCTATTGGTTATATCTCTGGTCATCTATCATGGCTATCATTTTAAAAAATTTGCAGAATGTAGAAAGACTCGGCAGTCCTACGAATTTTCAAGTTTTTTCACGTTAACAGTTTTGCACTGTTCAAAGGTTTCTTGTTTAAACTCAAGAAACAGCTTTCTGAAATATTATTTTGTCCCGCATAAATGATTGAATGAGAAAGAAAATTTACTCCGGTAATGTAGTCGCTATTGCATAGGCCACCCTTTGACACCTCTATCCGCGCTAGTATCCAGGACTCAGCTCTTTAGCAAAATAAAAAAAAGCTAGCCTTGGGCCCTAGGCCTGTTACATCTTCTGTATCCAGAGATACAGACTCCAGTATGGTATGCTTGTGGTATCCTAATACTCTAAGGGTCGTACCTTGAAGCGATCCACACTTTATAAATCACATAATATATTTGTCATAAAAAGACGCTTTCAAAATGACAACGTGCCTGTTTCAATATTGTGTGCAGCATGTTTAAAAACCGAACCTCCTTTTTCCAATAAGTACCTTTCCATGACCGACACGTAAAATAATTTTTTTTTATTTATTTATATATATTTATAATTATAATTTATGATTATTATTATAATTTTACATGAAATAAACACAATTACAACATAGCGTAATTTGCAAATACATATCTATGTATAATATGAGCTGCCTAGACATCAACTGTCTGTATTGCAGCTCACCCTATGTGTGTGTATACATGCAATTTGCAACAGGAAATTACATACACCTATAGATACTCTATTACATCTATATACGCAACATATACATAATATAAAGAGAACGTGGATGCTGAGGTGGAGAAAGTCGTGCATTTCATTTCACGATACTTCGGGTAGGTTTAGAATATTGAACAGAATACAAAATTAAGTTATACAACAAACAAACAGTTCAAAAAAATCAAACCTTGGATTACAACGGGACTTATAACGTCAATAAGACATAGAGACTCTTTGAAGAAGGAATTGCTAAAAAACCATTCACCCGAGCTCGAAGAAACATATAAAGAATATAGAAATAAAACACATGCATTAATTAGAAAAACAAAAAACCAGTATTATCAAAACAAAATTGCGGAAGCGGGTAAAGACTATAAAAAACTATGGGATGTTATTAATGAGATATCAGACAAAAAAAGTAGAAATTCAAAACAATTAGAAAATTTAACAGTTTGTAATGAAGAGGGTGAATTGGTAAATGATAATAGCGAAAAGTCAGAAATATTTAATAATTTTTTCACAAACCTAGGGAGCAGGATGGCACAAAAAATTCCTAAAGAAAACCTACAAAAAAATTTCTGCGAGGACATATTGGTAAACGAATCAATATTCTTAAATCCTGTTACGAAAAATGAAATAATCTTTTACATATCAAAACTGAAAAACAAATGCTCACCTGGTTCTGACAGAATCACTGTAAAAACTATAAAAACAATACATGAATACGTATTATCTCCTCTGTTATACATTATAAATCTTTCGTTCTCAACAAGTAAAATACCATCACAATGGAAAGATTCAATTATAACTCCAGTTTATAAATCAGGTGATTCAACTAAGTTAGTTAACTATAGACCAATATCCGTTATAAACAACTTCGCTAAAATTTTTGAACAAGCCCTTAAAAAAAGATTGATTGACTTCTTCCATAGACATGCAATCTTAGGTGATCATCAGTATGGATTTATTCAAAATTCTAATACTGAAAATGCAGTAACTGATCTTCTCGAACATACCTTAGAAGCAATGGATAAGTCATCAAAATGCGTTACTGTATTTCTTGATATCGCCAAAGCTTTTGATACGGTATCTCATGAGAAAATATTAAAAAAATTATATAATTATGGCATTCGTGGCATAGCCTATGAACTAATGCATAACTATTTAGATGCCAGAACTCAGCGGGTTAAAATAGGCAACAAATTGAGCAGTATATCTTTGATAAAGACTGGTATACCTCAAGGAACTGTATTGGGACCAATACTATTCCTTGTGTACATGAATTCCCTTGCCAAAATTGATAAGCTTGAAGGGCACCTCATATGCTATGCTGACGATACAGCCTTGATTTTCAGAGGTGACAGTTGGGGAAAGGTTACATCATCTATGGAATCTGACATGAAAAAAATTAAAATTTGGTTGAATGATAATTTACTTACATTGAATTCTGAAAAAACAAAATATATAGCATTTTCACCAACTGCTACAGATCACCCTTCCAACATATCCCTAAAAATACATACTTCAACCTGTGATGAACAATTAAGTTGCAACTGTCCAAGGATGGAGAAAGTATCTTCTTTAAAATACTTAGGGATAATATTAGACCAACACTTAAAATGGAATGCCCATATTATCCATGTCAGCAATCGTTTAAGATGTCTAATACACAGGTTTTATAATTTACGAGAGATCCTTTCAAAGAAACACTTAATCATGTTGTACAACTCAGTAGCTGAATCTGTTATACGTTATTGTATTGTTATCTGGGGAGGTGCTTACAACAGTGCATTAAACATCTTACAAATAGCACAAAATACTCTTCTAAAGATAATATTTACCAAAAATCGATTATTCAGCACTAAAACCTTATATCAAGAAACAGGCCTTTTGGATATCAAGCTACTATTTACCTATCACTGTATACTAAAACTTCATAATAATCCCAACTGGAAAATAGTTAATGTCACCTATCCGACAAGATCGTATACTAATCAAAGCCTTATTATTAAAACTTTTAAAAAAACAGTCTGTCAAAGGTCTTTCTTCTTTTTTGCCCCCAAATTTTATAATCAGCTTCCTCTTAATCTTAGGCAAATAAATAAAACTGCTAGTTTCAAAGTGGAAGTAAAAAAATTCTCATCATGCATGGAAATAAAAAACCCACAGTGCTGTTGCCCATCCTGTCGAAACCCCTGGCACTGTGGCGATAAAGGAGGCCAATCGTTGGGTTCCAAAAAAAGGCTTTTGTGCGCAAAAGAAGAAATGACATTTGGTAGGATGGTATGCATTGATCCCCTGAAACCTAAGTTTGCGACCTCAGGGGGTTGCGGCTTAAGGGGTTAGGGGTGAAATCATTTTGGTAAGTGCTATCTAAAAAATGAAGTCAAGTTGATTGACACCTACACATTACGGTGATACCAGTTTATTATTTCCCCATAGCATGAAGCTATAGTCTGAGATCCTCTTGCAACCAAATCATCGCCAGCCCCCCCCCCCCCCTAAAATTGTGTTATGTCTCTAGGTCTTTCCTTCACAGGTCAATGGACAGCCTTGAGCCTATTATCAATACTACAAACTTTTCAGTTTTACAACCCCTCACCCCCATATTTTTAGTCTTTTGATTATTGTAGCGCCACCACTGACACGATTTCTAAAAACGATACGTGTATTTTTTTAAATGGAGCACCCCGTATATTATTGCATATTCGGATTCCTTGGTGAATTCTAGTGTGACTTTATGCATCACACATGGGACTTAAAGCAAACCGTTCAGGTGTAAATCACCATTTTAGGTATAAGTAGATATCAGAAAAAAATTGAATAATGCAGAGATTATAAAATTTGGAAGGCTGTGACTTTGCCGTATTACTAAGCATAAAATGCGTCAGCTTTGATGAGACTGTCAAATTTAAATTACGTTTATGCTAGGAGAAATCGGTCGATTAATTAAGGAAACTTTGATCAGAGATAACTTGATTTTTTCGAATGGGAATGCCTAATTTTTTACACCATTAAATGTAGAATTTTATAACCTTTCTAATAGTATAAGGTGAATGTCAATCTCTGGTAGTTTTGATTTAATTTTAAATTTTCAAACAAATCTGTGTCTTTCAATTTTGCTATCTATAAGCAACCATGAAACATAAACAGAAACATGTTCAGATGGAATAAAACAAGTAACTTAGAAAAAAGATACAGACAACTTAGAATAAAGAGACAAGATTATAAAAATTCCTTAAAACAAATCAACTCTCCCAGAAACAACGGCGATAACATCTCTAAGGTCAAAGAGAAGCTGGAGTATGATAGTAATAGATATTTTTCACAGTCTAATGACTGCCGCAATTCATTAGAGGTTAAAAATGTCCAAGTCAGTTGAAACCCTAAAATGAAACAAAAACAACCAGCGATTGTTGCTCCAGCACGCAATTATCAATCACATGTAAATTCTTCATTTTCTGCGATCTTGCTAATAGGTACTGAAGAATTTTCAGAACTCCAGTCAGAGGTACTTTTGGCTTGACTGTTGACAGAGTTGCATATTTTTTAAATCATTACGTGTGAAATTTAATTATGAAAATAATAAACTGCCTACAAGATTCTCTAGTAGTTTTCGTTTCATTTCAAAATTTTTAATGGTTTTGGAATTTGCCAATCTGTAGTACATTCAGAGGACCTCCACATAATCCCTGACGAACAATTCAGATTCCGAAGTGGTCACTCCGGGGAACACTAAGTTCTCAGACTGGTGGAACACGGAGCCCGACGCTGCAAACCAAAGGCACGGCTCATGGACGTAGCTAAGCCGTTCGACACTGTTTGGCACGAAGAGCTCATCGAACAAATGAGGCAGAGAGGATACAAAGCGGGAACACTCCAGCTGATAAAATCCTTTCTGAATGAGAGAAAATTCAGGGTCGGGGTGTGAAAGGCAGTATCTACATACAGGACTGTGGAGGCCGGCGTGCCGCAGGGCGCGGTACTCTCGCCCTTGCTGTACGCCATCTACAGTTCGGACATACCAAAGACGAATATGACGCAATTAATGCTCTTTGCGGACGATACCGCCTATATCACTGAGTCCAGACGCCCCCACAAGGCGAAGGATTATCTGCAAGAGGGCAGCACCAAATTGGAAGAATGGTACATCAAATGGAGGATCCAACTCAATCCTGAGAAGACTGAGGCAATCCTAACAAGGTAGAACAAGAGATCACCAGAGGGAAACATCAAGATGGGGTCTGTCCAAATGGAGAGAGGCCGCAGAAGGCGAGAGGAGAAAACGATTGAGTGGAAAGACCACTGCAAAATTTGCAGTGCAAATACTTAGGGGTCATAGTAGATCAGACCCTAACGTGGAAAACACATATAGAAACCCAAGTACAGAAGGTAAAAATGGCGAGATCGAAGCTTAGATCCTTACTGGATAGAAGAAGCAAGCTCTCGATCAAGAACGAATTCATGCTGATAAAAATGGTGCTCCTGCCAATAATGACATACGCTTTGGCAGCCTGGGGCTACGCAGCCAAGTCATGGAAGAAGAAACTCCAAGCCCAGCACAACTTGGCACTTAGAGAAGCGGTAGACGCACCATGGTACGTGCCTCACAGAGTGCTACAGAGTGCTATACGAAGACCTACGTCAAGTACCAGTACTGGAGACGATGCAGATCCTGAAAGCCGTGCTTTTTTATAAGACCAAATGGGTTGAGCTTAGGCGACTGCAGATAACATATAATTGAGAAAATATCATTCTTTTACTTTAGGGAAAATAATGTTACGGATCTTTTTGATAATGTTCTTCGTCTTAATCCGCGATAAAATTCTGATTTTAGTGAAAATCATAAATCAACCCCTAACTTTGGGGAATTGTAGAACGGAAACTATTGGTCACACATGAAAACTATATTGACCAAAATTGTGCACAATTTTGTTCTCTTCATAAATCATTTGAACCTTTTTCCGATAGCACTTACCAAAATGACGTTATTTTTCGAAAATCGTCGCCAAGCAGAGTTTTTACCCCCTCACCCCTCAAGCGGCAACTCCCCGAGGTCGCAAACTTAGTTGTAGTTTCAGGGGATCAATGTAAACCATCCCATCAAATTTCATTTCTTTCCGACCTTTTTTGGGGCCTAACGATTGGCCCCCTTTACCCGAACTATGCAGGGGATCCGACAGTGTAGGCAACGGCACTGTTAGTTTTTTATTTCCATGCATGATGAGAAACATTCTAGAGTTTGTTTTACGTGTCGGTCATAAAAAGGTTGTTGCGACCCGGGTGACCTTTTTTCGCTTTATAATTGTTTTTGTCAATTTTGAACTATATCGCTTAAACCCCCTTGGCACTAAGAGGTGGTGACGCCTTTGGTTGTCCGAACAGGGACATGCGCTAAGTGGCAGCCTCCAAGAAGAACCACTATCGCCAGAACTCTCGCTAGAACCGTGCAAGAACTATCGCAAGATCTATCGACTCGCTACAAGTCGCGCTAACGCAGTTTCTTCCGCCATTATATATCGATATACGCCTTTATATTCGCCGCGCCTCCGCTACCCTTGTGACCATCAGCAGGACCCTGCAGGGTCAGAAGAAGCAGCGCACCCAACCAACGCCACCAGATAGCTAAGGTAACTAACCATTTTTTAGTGCCTCGCGCCATCATCCACTAATTTTCAAAGGCCGCCCCAAAAGGGCTACGCCACCGCCAGGCACATCACGTGTCCGCAACATCTTGGTCCTTCGAGCCCCGGATTTAGCCCTTTTGTACAATTTGTTCCAAATTGTTTTTCCAAATTTTTTGTCCTTGAAAGTTTTGGATCGCTCTATTTTTAATTTTTGTCAATCGCCCGCCAAATATAGTGATTTTTGAGTCAATTTTGGTCATTCTACTCAGTCTTCCTGACCCTCTGACTCATAATCGTACTATAATTTAATTTTGTTTATTTCGCTAATAATTTGTGAATCCAAATCGCCATATTTATTTTTGTCCCGTTTGTGGTTTTCTCACACGGCAAAGCGAGTTCTTGAGCGTGGTGTGCGCGCGCTACAATTTCATTTTTCTTCGCTATTTCCTGGTGCACGTCGTATCCGACGCTGCTAGCGCGTCGACGCCGCAATTAAGACGCCTGTCGAGTAGCTTCCCTTTATTCCGCGCGCGTCAAATCGCATTTTGTATTTAGTTACTCTATATTCGTATAATCCGCTACGCTTGTACATTAATCCCTGCGCTATGGATAAACTTCGCTTAGCAAGGGCTACGCGAACGCAGTGTGTAAATGACATACGCAGTTTATACACTATCGCACAACGTTGTCTCTCGGACAGCACGCAAAAGTCGCTATTTTCCGCTAGATACTCGCAGATTCGAAACATTTTCGACGAGTTTAATAAACAGCATTTAATTGTTTTGTCTATTTTGGCAAAAGATGAACAATCTGACTTAGAATCAGAAGACGATATTCGCGATCGTTTTCTCGCCGCTTACTATGACACAAAAGCCTTGCATATTCAAATATTTGACAGTTCCCCATCTAGTGTCGCTCCCACACCAGCTGCAGTTCCCGCAACGCCCAATATCCCGGAATATTCGCACGCTAGGCTCCCGAAAATTGAAACTCCCAAGTTTAAAGGGGATTATAAATTGTTTCAGACATTTTCCGACTTATTTAACTCGCTTGTCCATAACAACCGATCTTTAACAGATATTGAAAAGTATAACTATTTATTGGCTTCGCTGGAAGGCCCACCCTTGAATCTCATTCGCAACTTGCCTATGACAGCTGATAATTATAGTCTTGCGTATGATACATTTATGAAACGTTATTCAAATAAGCGATTAAGGGCAAACGCGCACTGGAACGCAATAGAAACCGCCAAGCCAGCTGATTCCAAAAATTCGCATTCGCTTAGAAATTTAATTGACACGTTTAGCGAAAACGTTGCCGCCTTAAAAACGTTATCTTTTCCTACCGAACATTGGGATTTTATTCTTGTTAATATGATACTAAAGAAACTTGATAATGATTTGATTACCAAGTTTGAGCTGCAGCACGGTACCATTGAAATCCCTACTTTTGATGAGGTTATCGACTTCTTAAGTAAATGTTGCACCGCATTTGATACATTGGGTGTTTCACACGCACAAAATTTAAGGAGACCGTATAGTCCACGCGCGCAATTCCAACCGAATCGCACCTCTTCGTTTTGTGTGAGTAGGTCTAATAACATTTCGAAATGTGTTTTATGTAACGATGCTCATTCGATATATAAATGTCCCGCCTTTTTGGGTAAAACCCCTCACGAACGCTATAATTTCGCTAAATCCAGAAATCTTTGTTTAAATTGCCTAAGTACTATTCATAAATCACAACAGTGCAAATCGTCCAAGAAGTGCTTAACATGCAATCGCTTTCACCGTACCTTACTACATCTGGGTAGTACTCCTGGAACCAGTCATAATACTCTCGCTAGCGCCGCGTCAAGTAGCATTACTCAGAATGATGTAACAGCCAATGTTAACTCATCTCCCTCTCAACAAATTTTATCCGCCTCAAGTCTAGTTTCAACGCACGCTACAGTTCTCTTATCAACAGCCATTGTTGACGTGGTAGACAATAAAGGTTGCTACCAGCCGCTTCGATGTCTAGTTGACAGCGGAAGTATGACGTCATTCATTACGCAACGCGCAGTTTCCAAACTGGGTATAAGAAAATACCCCGCCAATATTGAAATTAAGGGACTTGGTTGTACTAACGCTTTGGAAACTACTCAAGGTAGTGTTACTCTTTCATTTCGTCCTACAGGAAAGCAGTCACCCCTCTTAACCGTTGACGCGATTATTTTAAATAAAATTTGCGATAATCTCCCGCCAGAACGCATCTCAATAGATATCAATTGTAATAATTTATGTAATTTAAAACTTGCCGACCCGGGTTTTGGGAACCCCAACCAAATTGATATTTTGTTAGGTGCTGATGTTTTTCCCAAAATTCTTTTGCCTGGACACATACCTGGAAATGACAATTTTCCTTCCGCTTTGAATACCATTTTTGGTTTTATTCTCATTGGAAAAATAAATAATCATCGCTCATTCAATGTTTTTCTGTCATACTAGTGACTTGGATGCAACTATAAAAAAGTTATGGGAGGTCGAAGGTGTACCAGAATATGCTTGCTCTTCAGTTGAAGACAAGTTTTGTGAAAATCATTTTTTTGAAACGCATAAACGCACCGATGAAGGAAAATATGTTGTCGCACTGCCATTCCGTGATGGTTTGCCGGTGTTTGACCAAACCATTCGAGACCTTGCAGAAAGCAGATTTTTGTCTCTTGAGCGTCGTTTGTTACGACAGCCCGATATTTATGCTCAATATTCCGATTTTATGCGCGAATACATTGAGTTAGGCCATATGCAACTGATAGAAAATTCTGAATTTCCCCCCAACTGTTATTATATTCCTCATCATCATGTGCTACGCCCAGAAAGTTCAACTACCAAACTTCGCGTTGTTTTTAACGGCAGCGCCGCGGTCCCGAATGGACAGTCTCTTAATGACACGCTAGCTACTGGACCAAAGTTGCAGAAGGACATTGCAACGATATTGCTTCAATTCCGCTTACATAAATATGTCTTATGTGCCGATGTTAAAATGATGTATCGCAATATCTTAGTTGAAAAGTCGCATTGTGATTATCAACGCATAATTTGGAGGTTCACTCCTGACCAACCTTTGAATCATTATCGCCTTTTAACTGTGGTTTATGGACTGAGACCTTCTCCTTATCTCGCCTTACGCACCTTGAAGCAGCTTGTCAATGATGAAGGTGAACCTTACCCTTTAGCTTCAAACGCAATGCTTCAACATACATATGTTGATGACATTTGTACAGGCACTTCATGCAAAACTACCGCCTTGAAACTCCGCAATGAATTAATTTCGCTTTTTCAAAAAGGGGGATTTTCACTACGGAAATGGTCGAGCAATGACCCTAATCTACTTTCTGATTTTCCCCCAGATATATTAGCCAAGAGTGCACGCACATTTGATGCCGATACTGTAAATTCGAGTTTGAAAGTATTGGGCTTACAATGGAATCAAAGTACTGACGCTTTTAGTTTTTCCGTTTCTTTCCTTGAGAGGCCCTGTACTAAACGCAATATGCTCTCAGAGCTCGCACGCATTTATGACCCTTTAGGTTTTTTATCTCCGCTCACTATTTTCATGAAAATTCTTATACAGAAGTTGTGGATGAGTAGTCTAAATTGGGATGATACTCCGCCTGTCGAAATTACTCGATTGTGGGGACAGTATAAAACGCAACTTTCGCATTTGTCAAAACTAGAAGTGCCTCGCCAGTCTGTGATCGCAAATGAAGGTTATACGCACGAACTACATTTATTTTGTGACGCCTCTGAAAAGGCATACGCCGCTGTTGCCTATATCCGAATTTTGTCAAATGACGTTCATATCGCAACCAAATTCCTCTGCGCCAAAACTAAAGTAGCGCCAATTAAAAAATTGACAATTCCTCGCCTTGAATTATTAGCCGCTGTAATAAGCGCAAAACTAATCGCTTTTATATTACGCACTTATAAAGGTCTGATGAAATTTGAAAATATTTGTTGTTGGTCAGACTCGCAAATTGTTCTAAGTTGGATACATTCCTCGCCTGATCGCTGGAAACCGTTTATTGCAAATCGCGTTTCATACATAGCTGAAAATATATCACCGTCGTGTTGGTATTATATTGAATCGCAAAATTACCCCGCAGATATTGCATCCCGTGGATCTTTACCTCTAGATTTTATAAATTACGCAAACTGGTTCCAAGGTCCTGATTTTTTACCCGCCTTCGTTGTTACAAACGCCAAAGATAATATTGAATCGCAAATTCTCCATCCAGACTTGCTGGTAGAAGAGAGAAAGGTCGCATTTTTTACATCCCGCCATGACAACAACTTTTTAGATACGCTCTTGGACAGTAATTCGTCGTTCGAAAACTGCCAAAGAATACTCGCTTATATTTTACGGTTTATTTTCAATACCACTAAACCGTCGCAAAAACGCACTGGATCTTTGACGTTAACTGAATTAAATGATTCGCTCTACGCTTTGGTCAAACGCACTCAAAATTTATACTTTTCTGACGAAATAGCGCATAATAAATTTTCTAAGCCCCTTCGCAAACTGAACGCTTTCGTCGACTCTCATGGAATCTTAAGGGTAGGAGGCCGCGTAAACCATTCATCGTTATCATATGACGCAAAACACCCTATTTTGTTGTCCCAAAAGGCTCGTCTTACCGCGCTTTTGATCGATTTTTATCACAAAAGGTATTTACATGTGGGTTTGCGTAACTTGCATTTTCTAATTACGCAACGTTTCTGGATTTTGTCTGCCCGCCGCGCTATAAATTCTGTCATTAGTAAATGCCTTAATTGTTGGAAAACTAATCCAAAGCCTTTTGAACCCTTCATGGCCGACCTTCCATCCTGTCGTGTATCGCAAGTGAAAGCCTTTGCTCACACCGGAGTCGATTTTGGAGGCCCTTTCACCATTACGCTTGGGCGGCATCGTGGCGCTAAAACGCATAAAGCATATATTTGTTTATTTATTTGTCTAGCGACCAAAGCTGTCCATTTAGAACTCGCAAGTGATCTTTCGGCTGATATATTTCTATCCGCCTTGCAACGATTTATTGCACGACGTGGTCGTTGCTCCGCTCTCTATAGTGATTGTGGCACCAACTTTGTGGGAGCTAACACAGTTATCCGAAGCTTTGTCAAATCCGCCGCAGAACGTGAAAATATTTCTTGGTTCTTTAATGTGCCCTCATCTCCCCATATGGGAGGTGCCTGGGAGAGAGGCATTCGCTCAGTAAAAACGCATCTAACACGTATTGTTGGAGATCAAATACTCACATACGAAGAGTTCTACACGCTATTAACCCTAATTGAATCTGTTTTGAACTCACGCCCACTAACGCCAGTATCGTCGGATGTTGATGATATCCACGCGCTTACCCCTGGTCACTTTTTGACTACGGAACCTTTAACCGCTTTACCTACGCCCGATTTAACTGCAACGCCTCTAAATCGTCTAACGCGCTGGCAGCTGTTGCAGCGACTTCACCAGGATTTTTGGCGTCGCTATACGGTTGAATATTTGCACACGCTACAACAACGCTCAAAATGGCTAGAAATACTGACAATCCGCAAATTGGGACTCTTGTACTAATAAAAAATGAAAATTATCCGCCTACAAAATGGCCTCTTGCTAGGATTGTCGCACTAAATCTTGGCCCGGACGGAGTTGCTCGCAGCGCTCAGGTGAAAACCACAAATGGCGTGCT
Organism: Callosobruchus maculatus; assembly: GCA_951848785.1. Lineage (NCBI taxonomy): Eukaryota > Metazoa > Arthropoda > Insecta > Coleoptera > Chrysomelidae > Callosobruchus > Callosobruchus maculatus. The sequence goes on along the minus strand of CATOUR010000010.1, from coordinate 547,939 downwards.
TCATCGTCCACTTGTGAAGCTTTGCCCGCTTCCGCTTAACTGAAGCTTGACAGCTTCCTTTTTTTGTGTTTGTGGCGTTTCACTTTAATTATGTATTAGTACACTTTCATAATTCGCATTATTGTAATTTTTTTTTATTTTCTCTTCACCTCAAATTAGTGCTAAGAAATGCACTCCTTTGTCGTGCATTTGGCTGGCGGGGATGTTGCGACCCGGGTGACCTTTTTTCGCTTTATAATTGTTTTTGTCAATTTTGAACTATATCGCTTAAACCCCCTTGGCACTAAGAGGTGGTGACGCCTTTGGTTGTCCGAACAGGGACATGCGCTAAGTGGCAGCCTCCAAGAAGAACCACTATCGCCAGAACTCTCGCTAGAACCGTGCAAGAACTATCGCAAGATCTATCGACTCGCTACAAGTCGCGCTAACGCAGTTTCTTCCGCCATTATATATCGATATACGCCTTTATATTCGCCGCGCCTCCGCTACCCTTGTGACCATCAGCAGGACCCTGCAGGGTCAGAAGGAGCAGCGCACCCAACCAACGCCACCAGATAGCTAAGGTAACTAACCATTTTTTAGTGCCTCGCGCCATCATCCACTAATTTTCAAAGGCCGCCCCAAAAGGGCTACGCCACCGCCAGGCACATCACGTGTCCACAACAAAGGTACTTATTGGAAAAAGAAGATTCGATTTTGTCTTTTCATGACAAATCGTGATTTCAAAAGTGTTCAAGGTAGAAAAACTTAGCGGGCTCTTCGACTATAAGGCCTCAAAGTGGCTTAGGTTATTTTCCGACAACACGTCCTCTACACATACACATATTGGGTCACTATCAACCCACTCTACTTACGTCCAGAAAAATTACCTAAGCTACTTCTCAGCGCCTTCTCAAGCCTACAGAGTAGTTGGGGGGGGGGGGCAATGGGGGGAAACTCCCACCCCAGAATTCTGATAAAACTGGGACTAAACAACTTTTTTTATTATTATTGCTATAATGTTCTATTGACAGGAAAGTTAATGCAAGGCAATACTTTAATAAGATTTCAATATTCTTCATACATATTTTTAGTTGAGCAAACTCTAGACTCCTCGCTTAATTAGAAAACTGGCGAGCTAAATAGAGTCACCTCTCAGCAAGCTATCAATAAATCCTTCTATTTTTTTTTTAATAGGATGGATGAAACTGTTATTGATCTGAAATCCTTACCAGGTATAGATATAAAGTCAGCTAGCTTTTAGGTGTGTATCTGGTAGTCTAGGTAAGCTTGAAAGATTCTTACGAGATATTGCGCATCAGTTCCTGACCATGCCGAAGTATGGCTGGAACTATGCCATCCAGATTTGGACGTTTGTTAGGAGCAAAAGGAATAATTGTTATCTTATGCGGTATGTGACGATATTTCCCATTATCTGCCAATTACTATGCCACGAGGGCATATCAAGAACCTTAATTTCACTTTGATTTTCTTTCACACCATCATATTGGAAATCGATAGACCCCCGAACTGTCTGAAAGAAAGATGTTCATACGTATTAAAACTGTCAGCACTTTTTTAAGAGTGCTCTTCCTCCTCTAGAATGCTTCTCGAACTCATACCTACACCACTTTACGTCTCCCACCAATTTGTACTAATTGTGCCATCTGGTGTGCTATTTCACGGACGGCTAGTAGGTAGAGCAGCAGTGGCTCAGTCAATCGATGGACTTTTAGCAGTAGCAGTAGTAGTAGCTGTGGGGCGGCCGCGCCTGGCAAGTAGGCCCAGTAGGCCCTTTTTGCCATCCCTGAATATAACTCCTCAGTCACCACTATGCCTCGCCCACCCTGCCAAACCTTTGCGGGGTTTTAACAAAGGCCAGTATGAAGTCATCAGATCCAAAGATCTCATATGTCAGATAGCCTAGCAACTCACATTTCTCAAGGAAGTGGTAGGCCGTTTCAACGGCCTCTCCACAGCCCACACATAGGGAATTATCTTCAATTCCTAATGGCGATAGATGCCGCCAGAGCCTACAGTGCCCCGTCAGAACACCCACGAGGTTTCTGATGGCCCATCTGCCTTGGTTCCGTAGCCATGCTAACCTGGATGTGTTCACTGTAGGGTGGAACGAAATTTTTTAGTTTTAAATTTCAAAACGTAATACCCAGTAAAAGTTGCCTTTTGAGTTTTGGGTCACATAAGTAAACCTTGAAATTTTAAGAGTATAGGTTAATGCTTTCCAGTGCCACAATGGTATTAAAAATCAGAAAATTTTCAATTAAACCCCAAAATTTTATAAATTTGAAAACATATTTTTGAAATGTAATAGTGCAAAAAAGTTGCCTTTTGGGTCACATAGGAAAATCTTAAAATCCGGAGAATGCTTTCCAGTGCCCCAATGGCATTAAAAATTAGGGAATTTTCAATCAAACCCCAAAACCAGTGTCAGAATACTTGAGACACGTAGCACCATTATCTGGATCAGCTGCGAATATTCAACTGAGTATTGTCAGTTTTTTGGAAAAACAACAGATTGATATATCAGAGATTGTAGCTGTTGGATGTGACGGAACAGCAGTAAATACGGGACATAAGGGTGGAGTTTTGAGGTTGTTGGAGGAATATTGTGACAAACCAATGCAATGGTTTATTTGTCAACTACACGGGAGTGAACTCCCATTGCGTCATCTCTTCCAGTCTTTGGATGGACTATATTGGAACAGAGTCTCCATCAGAAAACCTTAAAATATTGGTAGAGTATATTGTAAAAGTTTATACTAGTTTGGTTTAAAATCAAGTGCAATTCGTCTTACAAGAACGGCTCTCAAAACCTTTTTGAGCTAATTAAACGGTCACGTTATTTATGGGTAGTTTGCTCATCCGGAAAACATTATTTTGTTATGTGACGACCGAAAGTATATTATATTAGAGAGCTTGCCTTGAGAGGGGGTTTAAAAGCTGGGGAAAATCCACCTAGGACAATTAGACAACTTCAAATACCAAAATTAAATTTTGAAGCCAAAGACTACATAGATTTAATATCCTAGCAAAACTGTAATTTAACAGAGCCACCACTAAGTTTTGAACACTCAGCAGATGAATTGAAAAGTATGATAAATTCCAGATGTGTGAAAGAAGATGGAACCGGTATGAAGTTTCCCTGTCATACGCAGGCTGTCGAGAGGTGCGTTAAGCTAGTAATGGGGCATCTTTAGCAGTTTGTGGTCAGGTTTCCAGAGATGGATTTATTCGCGCCAGGTTGGAGTTACGAAAAATTATGCCAAAATTTGATATCAAAGCACAATATGCAACAAAAAATAAATTTTCCGAAGGGTGGGTAGAGCTGGGTGGAGCTCGATATGCTCGCGGTGAGCTCTGGGATATTGTGTTCTTTAAATAGCACTTTAGCTATTTTGAAAACATAATATGCGAAGAATTGTATAACATTAAACTCAAACTAAAATCAAATCATATTTTCTCAAATTTCAGACAGTGTGGGGCAGTGGAAGTTTTAATGCGATTTCGTTCATTTTTTGCTGCATAATAGATAATTCCGAAAGGCAACTTTTCCACACTATTACAATACGATGTTCAGAAAAAAAATGTTTCGTCATTTTCGTTCCACCCTAGTGTTCAGTCCAGCAATAAGATCCTTGGCTTGTTTGCATCCCTCACTTTGTCTCCACTGTTCATCTATGGTATCGTTTACCTACTTTTTGAGGGCTGACGTTACTTGCTGCCTACTTACTCCTATGCGGGCTCCGGGCCAACAAACGGTCTCTCGGTGCCGAGTCTGGTCAGCCTATCGACTTCCTCATTATCAAGAACGCCCGTATGACCCAGGACCCACATCAAAGTGACTTCCTTCAGTCTTACCAGCTCTTCCAGTCTCTCCGAGCACTCCTGAACCAGGGGTGCCCTAGTTCTGGGCCCGGAGATGGCATTCAGAGCCGCCGATACAGCTTGGCTATCTTTGCGTAGCCAACCGCCTCTCCATTTATCTGCCATTTACCAGAATCTCGCATTCTCAGATGCGCTGCCACCGCTCTCATCCTAATCCAGGATGTCACCGTGGGTAGTCCGAGCAGGACCTCAAGTGCTGCAGTTGGGGTCGCCCTCATTGCATCTGTGACGCCCATGCAGGCAAGCCTTTGTATCCGTCCTAGACTTCGGGCCACTGTGGATTTCTGCACACAAGGCCGATGGACTTAGAAGAAACACACTCGGTTGGCCGAGCCGGCTTTGCATCTTATGTCTCGTCAAACCTTAACCCATTCTTGAATACTAAGCTAGAAGAGTGATCATAACATCACGAAAGCTAGCAAAATGTCGCTGGTTCAGTCTCTTGTATTCTCCATATTTTTGTAGGCATCGGAAGCGACTGTTAAAAGGGCAGATCGAGCTCGCATAGATGCTTTTGAAATGCGGACGTGGAGGAGAATGCTGAGGGTTCCTTATACCGCTCATCGAACTAACGTTTCCATACTGGATGAGCTCGGTAATCCAAAGAGTCTGTCCTCCATTGTGTCGACGAGAATGCTTACATTCTTCGGACATATACACAGAAGCGATAATATGGAGAACCTTGTAGTTCAGAGTCATGCCCCGAGTGGGCGGCGCCGTGGCCGTTCCCCTACACGCTGGGTTGATACGACGAAACAGACTTTGCGGCTACGGTGATGAAGCTAGAATAGAAGAGCATGACACAGTCTTGTTAAGGATTTGTTGTAAGAGTACTTGCTCTGCCCTAGTAGCGTAAAAAGTAATTACGTCATATTCCCACGCATTTTCCAGTTTACATAACAAATGCCGAACAGCGTAAATATCCAAAATAACAAATATGCCTTTCAGGTTGTTGACTATGACTGAATCTGAAATTCAGAAAGTGTTCAATGATGTGTTCAATGTGAAGTAAAAACATTATGTCCAATTGCTAATTCGGGTAGTATAAAAGTTAAGCGGGACTCTTTGCAAACTGCACCGTCCTATCGAGTATTTATTCTCCAATCTATCTCGATGTCATATTGAAAAATGATCATGTACAAGGAAAACGTCCAGAAGTGGTCAAGTTTTTTATGTTCCGTCACAGTAGTAACAGTGCATCAAAGTTTAATGGCAATCAGATTAGGAGTTTCAAGGTATTGATTATCGAAGAATGTAGTAGGTATAAGGTTCAATGCTACTGAAAATATATCAATTATTTGTTCCTTGAAACACCTTCACAGACGAACAAAGCGCCTGAGCTAGCTAGGTTACTTGATTAATTGTACTGCTAAAACCAACGTTGAAAGCGTTGAACAACAATCGAAGCTAGACGAGAACTATATAGATACGTGTAACATATTTTCGAGCTTTTCGTGACTAAATAAGTTCCATTCAGTATAACTGTTAATACAAATTTTATTTTTGTTAGGAATGCAGGATGGGTGGTGGGTCTTTTCGGTACAATGTGTATGGGAGTTATTTGCACACATTGCATGCACATACTGGTTGGAAGTTCGCACGAACTCTGCAGGAGGACGGGAGCATCATCGCTGAGTTTTCCAGATGTCGCTGAAAGTGCCCTCCGAACCGGACCGAAACCTCTACAAAAATATGCATCATATGCCAGGTATACACACATGCTCTATTCTTAAATCGTTAAGCCTTTTTCTACGATTATAAGCATTTGATGCTTGCGCCAGTTACAGTTTCATGCTTTATCAGCGATAGTGAATGTTTTTATAAATATTACAGTTATGATTCTTGAGCAGCTATTTAAAGGAAGATGATAGTTACATATATAATGACATTTATGTTCGATTTTCTCAAAAAAAGTAAAAAAAAGTATAATCAAAAATATAATCAAAAAATCAAACATCATTCTGCCATCTTAATAAGTGCAAAGCGTGACTGATTTTCGAAAAAATTATGATCCTACATCAGTTTTTGTTGGGTAACTGGTATGAAATGAAATGCTGTTTTTTTGATAATTCTCTCTTGTAGTTTAGAAACTCAATTTTCAGGCTGTGGCTTAATGAACGTATGTATTTGTATCTGATTAAAAGCGCGATAGTGACAGTAGCACAATCACCGTCCCAGTAATCCGCTCCTGTGTCTGTCATTGTTGATTAGAAATTGAATAACGTTGTTCCATCGTGTTTTACTGGTCCTCTAATCAAAATCACATCTACCTGAGGATAATACAGATATTTGCACATACTGTAAGATACACTGTCACTTATTCAAAATTATTTATTTATCAAATTTTGTACTTTGATAATGGCCGCAGGGGTTGGCGAATCGCAACGTTCATTTTAAGTATATGTGGTTGTTATTAGAGGGCCAGTAAGGCATGTTGAATTGATGGAACAGAGAGACAACAACAGTATAAGTTTTAGAAATCATATTAATTCACCCTATCAATTTATGTACCTTCTGAAATGTATCATCTGCTCATCTCTCGTACGTTTCGCGCTACACGCGCTACACTTGAATAAGTATGTGTTAAGGCAAAAGGGTTTCCTAATATTTCAACTGTACCTGCAGCCTTTTAGTGACACAACCAAAGTTCTTTCTCGCAGAAATATAAAGTTGCTTGTCCTGTGAGTAAACAGTGCCACGTAAAGTGATGGATCAACAAAATGTAAGACTATAAAAATAACTCAGCTTAAGGCTGCGTTGCTTGGTTGCTCGTGTTGCTTTTTGACCCCCAAATTCTCCTGGTCTCGCACAAAGCGGATCAGGGATCAGTGCTCCTCGTCACATTGCAGGCTAGTGGCCAGTACAACCCTATTGTGCAGATGCTCCAAACTCAATAGTTCACGCCCTCCCAGGTGTTGTGGAAGTATATTCGCTGGACATAGGACTTAGGATGTAGGCTTCTTTGTCATTTGTCACAGCTCGACTACAGTCCAGTAAATGGCACCGATTATGTATAATGGCTATGGGACCGCAAACGTATATGTGGCAGCTACTTCCTACCAGATAATTCTAATGACCCAATCTGCAGGAGTCGGTGTAAATACTTGCGGCAGACATTTTTTTACCATCTTTGCGATCTCCGCATCGTCCTTTCTTGATATGAACCATGGCACATTTGTCTGTCCAGAACTTCATTCCAATAGCATGATTATACTTATGCACTACCCTCAGCGACTGTTGTAGATGGCGTTGGCTGGAGGCATAAAGTTTTAGGTCATCCATATGAAACAGATGGGTGACTTTGTGCCTCCGGCGATTAGGCGTGCCACAGCTCTACCTTTTAATATTTTCAGCAGTAATGAGAAAGGCAACAGTGAGATGCAAAAAAGCAAGGGACTCAAGAAGTCTCCTTGGGAAGACGCCCCTTTGAATGACACCAACTCTGCCCGAATTCGAGTTTTGCCTGATGTTTTAGTGAAACGGGTCTTTCAGAGTGGCATCATCTGTGTGATTCATCTCACTATCTGATTATCCACCGAAAGGCATTCCAACAGATGCACAATCAGGTGGTGAGACATGATGTCGAATGCCTTTTGATAGTTAATTCAGGCCATAGAAATATTTCGCTTGTACTGCAGGGATACGATGTGACATATCTTTTCTTTCACCCTCTCTGTTCATACACGTTGAGAAATGCAGTATTTACAGCTTGAACGATACTCATGTACAAGATTCTGGAGAAGAGCGTGTAATTTGTTCAGACATATTATTGGCCTGTAATTTTTGGGGTCAGACAAATCTCCAGTCTTAGGGAGAAGCACGGTTCAACCCTGGACAAACCAAGCCGGAATTAGCTGCACCTGATTTAGCCGCGAATTGAACACTCGGCTAAATGCCGGTGGCTACGGGAAATTTTTTAACCAGGTGTTTACCATCCAGGAGCTGCAAAATTCTTTGCGCCTCGTAAGACGCTGAACATTTCTTTCGTTTTTATGCGTTTACGTTAGGAGTCCTCCGACAAACGGCATCGAACTGCGCCAAGACCAGATTTTCAGCTTGGAAAGGTATGGGCTGTTCGTAAAGGTCCTTCCAAAATGCCTCCATGCGATCACCTGTTGGCGGCTACATTATGGCTGCTGGGCTCTGTTGGAAGAGACAAGACGGCCTTTCAGAAAACAAACCTCCTCCAGACCTCCCGCTCGCGCGACTAGCGATCGCTTAGCAGCGATGCAGTGCATAGTGCATTCGTATCCTGTCAAGACAATGGTGCTTGACAACAACCAGTACCGCTTGATTGAGTGTGTCATGGTGGCGCATTAACCCGCATGCTATATGACGCACTCGGCACGTAAAAGCACTGTATCTGCTCTGAGTCAACTGGATTTTCACTTCCGTTTAGCGTACCCGCCTCTGTGCTCCCTCAACAGGAGAGCCTCTCACTCTCCCATGTCTAGTTAGCCTCTGAGCCGCAGAGCAAGTTTCGCAATTGATGCTCCAAATATCAGAGACCTCCCATACACTCAATGACTAATCCTCTCTCTTCAAATCTACCTGCTTATCGGTGACCTTTCAGCCTGGTTAACAGGTCTTTCGGTCGCCAAAAGGGCATACTTTGCCGGAACACGAACGTATCCCGGCCTCCGAAGGTACGATAGATAATTCCACAAATTCTGAGAGGTAAGTGGTCTATGCTCTGGTTGTATTTCACACCACCTCCCACGCATGCGGGACACGCATTCCCTTCGGCGCGGGCTACTGCTTTCGTAGCAGCTCAGCAGGTCAATTCCGTCGTTCACCTAAACCGGTCCATGTCATTGCGAGGGTCGTCATCAGGGCGAGCTGAAGCACCACCACCTTGCCCACTGCCGGCTTCCGATATTGGCCCCGTCGCGGTGTGGGCGCTTTTCTTCAGGGGTGGTTGAACCAGAAAATAGCGCCCATTCGGTCAAGCCGGCAGCCTCGTGATTCGGTTTAGCCCCGCGGTTTCGTCTCAAACCGGATAGCCTTTCGATGTTGCGGGGGCTGGCGCGTCGATGGCTGTACCGTCTACGTCGTTGCCAGGCCCGGTCTGGCTTCATTGGCGGCCCTCGGCTAGAGGGTGATTTGAGGCCCCCCTCGACGGAAACAAAACGAGGATGCCATGTCCTCTCACGGAAAAATAGCCTATGTTAGGGCTGCATGCGGCTAACGTGGCTAAAATAGTTTTAATTTTCATATGATTTGGTTGAAATGAATAATTTTGCTAAATATTTTACAATGCAATTTAAAGGTCTTATCTCAGCAATATCATTTGCTAAGGTAAGACCTTTAAGCGAAATTGTATATAAACAATCCAGGGCCTAAAATGGTTGAAATATTTGACCTTCATATCAGCATAAAATTTAAATTTATTAATAATTGTAACTACTTGAAAGATCTGTATCAATTGCAGTACTACTTAAGATTGGTTGACTATAACAAAACGATAGTTTAATGAAAGGCCAACTACGAACATGACAATAAAAAACAAAATGCAAAAAAACGCTGCATTACATCCCTAATCTCTAATATACATGGATACTAATATATGGCCTAATGTAATAGAAGTATAACGTAAATCATTAATATTTAAAGAAAATAAAAATAATAATTTTACAATTTTTGATAACAATATGAACAAAAACGACAAAAATCCCTACCACAGTTATGGTAATCAATTATTACCTATCCTATCAGTTTTCTTTTAAGTTCGTCACTACTCCTGGCCACGACATTAATTATTTCTTCTTTGTCGATGTCAGAAAACAGGTCTCTTTCTATGTTCATTAAAATAAGGCTAGACATAAGGTCTTGGCCTAAACTAGCTCTAAGACGATTCTTTATAATTCTCAGCTTAAAAAAAACTCGTTCACATGTAACCTGTGTACAAGGTATCGTTAGGATAAATTTATAAACTACATACAAGTTAGTGAACAATCCTGATCCGGAGAGTTCAAAAAGAGCTGAGAAGGCACATGACAAACACTTTAAACATTTTTTACTGTCACTGTCATTGCAGAAACCACGAAAATTGACTTCTTCTGATTCAGGTTCTGAATCAAGTTCAACATCTTTTAAAATAGCTCCAGCTTCGTTTAACTCTTCGTCTGGGATCTGTTCATGTTCATCTTGAGTGTTTACAACTTTTATAAAACTTTTGTACTGATCTGCAAATCGTTTTAGTTATATTAATAATAGAATAACTTTGCACAGTTTTGAAATATAAGAGAGGACTCCAGTCGGAAAATCTTTAAGCTTCATTATGTCATTAAATTTTCTTGGATGTAACCAAGACATATCCTCTAAAATTTCTCTGTTTGGACAAAACCTTTCTTCAATGCTTGTTCTAGCACAGTCAAAATATTGAAAAATACATGCTTGAAATGTTGTGCTGTTGATATTTCAGTAGCATCATCTTTTGATTGTTCCCCTGGCATTCGTTTTTTCTTTGATATTCTTCTTTCCCTAAAGTCCAATTCTAATTCCAAATCAATATTGTTGTCTTTCAATTTGCTGTTAACAGCAGTCGCATACTCTTTCGTTTTCGTGTACAAAACTTCAAAATGTTAGTCATTTCTTTTTTCATCAAATTGTTTCAGCAGTATTTGAACCAAATCCCAAGCAACAGCGTAGTCTAATGTTTTAGTTTGCAAATATTTGGAAACAGGAGTTATAACAAGAAAAATATCTAGTAAAACGAATGAAATAAATAAGTTTTCAAATTTCACCAATTGACTTGCCAAATTTCTGGCCATATATCTAGATTTGCAATCAAAATTACTATCAGATATTTCTTTTAAAACGGTAATGACGTTCGTCAATTTGTCTGTGGAAGTTTCCTCGCTCCTTAACACACTTTCGTCAATTATTGATGACAGAGCCTTATGTTTACTCCACCACCTAGTGGCTCCTATTTTTTGCAGTCTATAAAGTTTTTCATGGGCCGTATGTTGTTTTTTTGTTTCTTTTTCCCACACTGCCATTCGTTTGTAAGATGAACTCAAAAAAACTTCAGATTCTTCTACCAATCCAAACAAATTTTCTGCCTGTTGCACTTTTACTGTTGAGTCAGCAACTACTAAGTTTAAAACGTGAGCCATACAGTGAGTGTAAATCATATTTTCATTTGCCTTTTTAAAGTCAGCCTGTAAGCCGTTATAAAACCCTTTCATGTTATTTGCTCCATCGAATGAACACGCAACTATATTTGATGCCAGAATTCCGTACTTTGCTAATTCCAAAGTTATGCGTTCGTACAATGCTTGTCCACTCGAGTCATCAACTACAGTCATTTCTAGAAGTCTTTCATAAACTTTTCCTTGAACGACGTAGCGAACGCAAATAGCCAATTGGTCCATAACTGTTACATCTTGAGTAGAGTCTACCATCACGCTGTAAGTAATACTATCATGGAGGTCTTTCAAAATTATATTGCGTCCAGTCGTAGCAATCGTTTTTATTAGCTTGTTTATAAACGATTTTGACAAAAATGTCATTAAAGAACCTCGCCCATACTGTCTTTTGGTTGACTTTCCTGCAAGTTTCCTTTTCTCCATTGTTTTTTGCTTATGCTTTTTGCTGTCCTCAATGCACTGTTTGACATGGTTTTGTAAAATGACGTCATAGTTTGCAACCAACATGACAAGTTCGAGAAAATTGCCATGATTTCCTACAGAGTCAAGTGAATAGGCCACTTCTGCTTTGTCACCTCTGTAAGCAATGCCTTGTCTACCCAGAAACAAAACTATGTCAATCAAACGTTGAACAACTAATCTTCTTGTGTGAACTTCTCTTTCTCGTTGTTTAGATTGGTTTCTCGCTAGAAGACTCTCAATATCACGACCTTTTAGGCATTGAAAAGCTGCCTTGGCCGCAAGTTCATGGTAATGGGAGTTCTCATGAGTTTCTGCCGATTTATAAATGTGTTTTGGTGTAACATCGTGTCCAGTAATAAATGTGGAATCTCTGTTATCTTTGCCTCCGAATGCCATGCAACAAGAACAATACACTTTGTTGAGCTCAATTGAATAAGATAACCATTTGCTGTGAATTTTATCTCCATTTGGAAAAAGACGATAGTAGAGTTTGAATGGATCAAACGAAAGTTTAGATCCTTTTCCCTCATAAACTTGGATTGGATGTTTTTCCATGAAAGCTTTTTTTATTTCAATGTGATCACTTTCATTTGGACATATGAAACAACCAATGTTTTGCTTAGAAGCATCAAGCGTTTCTTGGTGGGATTCTTCATCGACGATTTCTGAATCGGGGTCAGAGCTTATTGACGAATCCCTGTCGAAACGCGTTGTTTCTTCCTTCTTATTTTCACTTCTACTAGATGAGGTAGCTGTCGTAGCCTCTCCTTGGATTGAAGGAGGCTTAATTTGATCTCCATTTCCTGGAAATAAATAATAACATCGTAGGTGCTAAATAATACGATACAAAATATCGTTAACAATTATTCTGTTTACGTTAGCTACTGCTGCAATAAAGGTATGAAGGCCTATTCTCAAAATTGTTTCAAGTCTTTAATTTAAGCATATGGCTAAACTCTAGTTCTCGGCAAATGAGTTAAGGTAGGTTTTGCCATACACGGCACAGGCGGAGTTATATGTTATGTACCGGAAGGCGCTGAGCTATATTCTTATTATTTCACACAATTTACCCAGTACACAAAAGACAAAGGCAAATTTACTTAAAACTTTCAATTCTTGGCTGGGGGGGCACTGCCCCCCTATGCCCCCCCTTAACTCCGCCCATGATACACGGTAAGAAAGCCTATCACTTACCATTTTTATATATATAATTATAATATTAATATATGTTAAAAACAAAAAAGTGCAGCTCGGGCTCCGACACACCGAGCTGCTGTTCCATTACCCAATGACTACTCCTCACACCGTGAGGTGAGCAATCACTGGGTCCGCGAATCGTGCGCCCTAAGTAGACGAAGGGACCCAAGGATGACTGCCTTCTGCATTCTGGCGGCTAAGATGTGCGCCGCCGCACGGCACACCGGTATTTTGCGCAGTGCAGAGAGCAGCGTATTCCTCATTCCACCTAGGGATCCAATGACCATAACCAGCAGACTTACAGTGTAGTCTGGCCAGAGCCTGCGAAGTTGTCCGAGCAACTCCTGATATTTGGTCCGCTTTTCCTCCTCCTTAGAGACGATGTTCACTTCGGCAGGCGCCGAAAACTCAATAACGAACATCGTCTTCTGTTGGTGGTCGAGAAGGACTATGTCGGGCTTGTTTGCCTGTACAAGCTCGAGCGTGGGGAACGAGTAGTTCCAGTAAATCCGGCATCTCTCGTTCTCCACAACGGACTCTATATCCCCTGGAGCGTATGGCAGCACCGGTGTCTCATCGATACCGTATGAGTGCCTTAAATGATAGTAGAGCACTCGTAGAGCCGCGTTGTGCCGATGGACGTAAGCCGTCCCAGCGTACGTCTTACACGCCGACAAGAGATGCATAAGCGTCTCTGGCGCCTGTCGGCAAGCTCTACAATGGGTATCGGGTACATCTACACCCATAACCCTTTTACGGTATACCAAGGTGTTGAAGACACCGTCTTGGCAAGCCATTATAAAGCCCTCAGTCTCCGACTTCAACCCACTAGACCTTAGGAAAGAGAAGGTCAACTGCTCAGACAAGCCATGCTCTTCTAGATGTCTGTAGAAGATTCCATGCATTGGCTTATCTTTATGAAGTCTTAAGAGGAAGTCGACTTCGGCAGTTTTAATGTGGGCTTTTAATTCTGCGGGAGCAAGTTCCGTAATGGACTGCTGACACCTCCGCTTGAAGTCGAGTGTGAGGCTGAGCTCCTCGGCTGCTCGTTTCGCTGCGCTAAAAAGAAAGGCTCCTTTTCCCGCATTCTCGTGCTCTCGCACGAAGCGGATCAGGGGATCGGTGCTGTTCGTTACATAGCAGGCAGTGGCCAGTACTACTCTGTTGTGCAGACGCTCCAAACTCAATAGTCCACGCCCTCCCAGGTGTCGCGGGAGGTATATTCGCGGGACAGAGGACTTAGGATGCAGGCTTCTCTCCATATTCATCCTTTTGCGGGTCTTCGTGTCGATTTCCTTCAGCTCGTTCACTTTCCAGTGTATAGCACCAAAGGTGTATAATAACAATGGGACCGCAAGCATGTTTGTGGCAGCGACTTTGTTCTTGCCGGACAGTTCTGACGACCAGATCTGCCGGAGTCGGTGCAAATACTTGCGGCGGAGACACTCTTTAACCAATGTTGCCTCTTGGACATGACGCTGCGCCACTCCAAGGTAGGTATAAGTATCTCCGGCATGCAGTTGTCGCAACATGCTCCCATCAACGAGCTGTTCCTCATCTCCACTATCTCCGCTTCGTCCTTTCTTGAGATGAACCAATGCACATTTGTCTGTCCCGAACTCCATTCCGATAGCATGACTGTACTCCTGCACCACCCTCAGCGATTGTTGTAGTTCGCGTTGGCCGGAGGCATAAAGTTTTAGGTCATCCATATAAAACAGATGGGTGACCTTGTGCCTCCGGTTATTGGGCGTGCCACAGCTGTATCCTTTAGTATTTCTCAGCGCTATGGACAGAGGCAAAAGTGAGATGCAAAAGAGCAAGGGACTCAAGGAGTCTCCTTGGAAGACACCTCTTTTCAATGACACCAACTCTTTCTGAACTCGAGTTTCACCTGATGTTATGGTGAACCGGGTCTTCCAGAGTGGCATCAGTTGTTTGATGCACCCCACTATCTGATTATCCACCGAAAGACATTCCAACAGCCGCACAATGAGCTCATGAGACGTGCTGTCGAATGCCTTGCGATAGTCAATCCAGGCCATAGAAAGGTTTCGCTTGTACTGCACAGAGTCCTGCGTGACACATCGGTCAATCAACAGGTTCTCCTTGCAGCCAGCTACTCCTTTCTTTGACCCTCTCTGTTCATACACGTCGAGAAATACAGGATTCACAGCTTGAAGGATACGCATGTACAAGATTCTGGTGAAGAGCTTGTAACACGCGTTCAGACATGTTATTGGCCTGTAGTTTTTGGGATCAGACAAATCTCCGGTCTTCGGGAGAAGCACGGTTCGACCCTCGACAAACCAAGCCGGAATTGGCTGCTCCTGATTTAGCCACGAGTTAAAAACTCTAGCCAAATGCCGGTGGCAACTGGGGAATTTTTTCCACCAGTAGGTGTTTATGCCATCCGGGCCAGGAGCTGCGAAATTCTTTGCGCCTCGTAAGGCGTCAAGAATTTCTTCCGTGTTTATCGGGTGACGCAGTACATTCAAGTTAGGAGTCCTCCTACAAACGGACTCAAACTGCGCCAAGGCCGGAGTGTCTGCTGAGAGAGGTTTGGGTTGTTCGTAAACGTCCCTCCAAAAGGCCTCCACGCGATCAGCAGTTGGCGGCTGCTCTATGGCTGGAGGCGGCTGTTGGAAAAGGCGAGAAGGTCTTTCGTAGAACATTCTGTTCTGCTCCAGACCTCTCGCCCGCGCCACCAGCGATCGCTTAGCAGCCATTAGCATCCGTATCCTGTCAAGACAGTGTTGCTTGACAACAACCAGTACCGCTTGACTGAGTGTATGATGGTCGCGCCTCAACCCGTAGGCTATCTGGCGCACTCGGCGCGTAAAAGGCTTCCCAGCCGCTCTATATTCCATCACACACTGGATACGGGATGCTTCCTGGCGAGTCAACTGGATTTTCGCTTCCATTTGGCGCACCCGTCTCTGTGCTCTCTCAACAGGAGAGTCTCTCACTCTCCCCTGTCTAGCTAGCCTCAGAGCCGCAGCGTAAATTTCGCAATTGATGCTCCAAATGTCAGAGGCCTCCGATAGACGTTCACCCACAACCTCATCCTCTCTCTTCAAATCTGCCAGCTTCAAGGACCTTCCGTTGTCATGCAAGGCCCTTCGGTCTCTGAAATCCCCAGGTGAGACGACTTGGTCGATTTCCCTCTCAGCGGGCCTTACTGGTGAACTTTCAGCCTGGTTAACAGGCCTTCCGTCCGCCGAAGGGGCAGGCTGAGCTGGAGCACGAACATATCCCTGCCTCCGGAGGTACGATACATAATCTCGCAAATTCTGAGAGGTAAGCGTGCTATGCTCTGGGTGCATTTCACACCACCTCTCATACATGCGGGACATGTATCCCCTACGGCGCGGGCTACTGCTCTCGTAGCAGCTCAGTAGGTCATCCCTGAGCTCCGTCGTCCACCTAAAACGGTCCATGTCATTGCGGGGGTCGTCAACAGGGCAATTCGAAGCACCGCCACCTTGCCCAACGCCGGCTTCCGAAACCGGCTCGGTGTGGGTGCTTTTCTTCCGGGGTGGTCGAACCCGAAGATAGGGCCCGTCAGGTGGTTGGCCTTAGGGCCCCCAAACGACATTTCCGGAGGCAGCCGTCCAAATTGCCTCCTGAGGATGCACCTGCGAAGGTTGCCGGCTGGATTACATCCTTGGGCTTCGGTATACCCTGCGGTGTCGCCACGCACCGGATAGCCTACTGATGTTGGGTGGCTTCCTGCGGGTGTATTATTATTATTAATTATTATTTATTATTATTTATTATTATTATTAATTAATATTTATATAATTATATGTAAGAAGCACATTTACTTTTCACTACACATTTTACTCCATGACTGTACTTCAGCAAAGAAGGCAAACAATCAAAACCATTTTAAGTTAAGGCTTATAGTCTTATGAAAAGCTTATGATATTTCCGCCTACCTGTTTGCGATTTGTCATTGTTCGAAGAATCGCAGCTGGAACCAGCTAACCATAAGTTTAAACTTTTTGAACCTTTTTTTATTTCCAAAGATTTTCTCTTCTTCTCTTTTCTTTTAGATGCACCACTTGGGTGCACACGTTTCATTTTATAAAGTAAAATTCACGTTTTAGTTCTACTTCAAATTTACATTTTAGTTATCCTTCAAACATAAACCACACCACAACACACATAAACCCTTCGACTAACTTAATTCAACTGACAGCAAGTGCGTCATCGCGGTCACCACTAGCGCTGTCAGCTTGATTCCAGACAGAGCGTAGGCGCGAAGCGACGGCGCGGCACTGTCACGTCTAGAGATGGGACATCGAATAAAAACATCGATGTTGAACATCGATGTCAACATCGACGGCCAGCCATCGATAACTACGATATATCGTATGTAAAACATCGATGTTGGAACATCGCAAAAACATCGATATTCGGGTATTGGTGTTCTTTACTTTTAATGTTAAAAATGAATACTGATACGTGTTTAGTATTTCAAATTCCATTAAACAGCATGGTAAACAGGAAATAATAAAAACCATAAACTAGCTAAACTAACAAATTTAAATAATGATTTAAAAAATAAAATTATCGCCCCCCTCCTCAACCTTTCCTCCTTATATTCTTAATATGAAGCCTTCCATACCAACAATATATTTTTTATTAATAGTTTTGGCGGTCAATTCTTACTTTCATTCATTCGAATTATTCAAATACAAATGAAATATAATTTATGTTAATAAAAAAAATATTGTTAGTTGAATACGGTCATTAACAATATATTCTGTGACGCCTTCCACACCATTTTCTTTTCTTATTATCGGACGTGTTTACTTGTGTATTTTTTTGGCTTTTGGAGGCCCCCTTGAACCGGAGGCCCTCGGCGATCGCCGACCAGCCGCCCTGGCCAGACCGGGCCTGGTCGTTGCGGTAGCAGTGTTGACACTGCTGGCATCAGAGCCCTAACCGACTAGACGCAGACGTCCCGAGTGACGCCCATTCCAGGAGAGAAGGGACTTATTTTTACTCCGAAGTTGGCCCAAGGTGCACCGAACGATTTACGACTTTATTGTCGGGTCGGCCGGTTAACATAAGCTCCCCCATTGCGTTCACCTCATAACGTTCCCCAGCCATGCCCTGCTGAAATTGTTGAAGTGTGGCGCAATATTCTATTTGACAAAAGGACCGACCTTCTGTGGCAGCTCTCCCCATATTGGCCAAACTCCTATCTGATCGAGGTCAGGGTAGCTTGGGGGAGGAAGCTTTGTGCTAGGTAGGGCATGTAGGATCTACCGAGCACCCAGCTTCCTGGGCGTGCTACCCTTGGTTGAAGTGACCATTTGAACACGGACCCAGCTACGATGCCACCATCGTAGCTCTGCGGTGTAAGTAAGTGCGGTGAAGTGAAATTTCAAATTATCTTTGGAAACATGCCGCGGATTGTGGACGTGTAAGAAACTAGGTGGTTTTCTAGATATCTGAAAATTCGGTTGTCGTGCTTTTACAGGTGAAATAATTGAAGAGATTGCAATATAAAGAAAAATAAAGGATAAATATTCACATGAATACCGACAATCTCCCAGGCTCTACTAAATGGTCACACCACCGAAGTACCACCGGTGTCCTCTCCGTGGGGACCCTTTACCGCAACTTTTAAAATGCGACGTTAGCTGTACCGGGGTCGAGTCGTCTCTCGTTTTCTTAATTATTGCATAAATAAATACTGAATAGAAAGGACCGTACAATACTTTAGGTCTTCAGGATTACAGACTTTGAGAATATTCTGTGTAGCTTTTTGTCCAGGCCCAATTGTTGCAAATGGGGTGTAAATTTGTTCGGTGTAAGGCCTGAAACCGACATAATGAGGGGGACAATAATAACTTTATTTTGTTCCAGAGTCGTGTTGTTTCTATGGCAAGATCTGTAGATTTAGATATTTTTCCAGCGTAGGTGCTTTGGATATTCTGATCATTGGAAATAGCAATATCTGTTAAATGGATAACTGCGTCTGCCTTTAACTGAAAAAATATTTCTGATCTATTGGCTGGGATTGTTTTGTCTGTATGTATTTCAACGTCCCAGTATAGTTTGTATTGACTGGTTGACTGATGTCGGTGTGTGTGTGTGATGGTGCGTGCGTGGGTGTATGGGTGCATGTGCGTGTGTGATTATAATATGGGTCTATGTTTTCAATTAGTTTGTTTCTTATGGCTAGTGCTTGGTGTATGACCTTGGTTGCAGATTTATATCTGGCTGTGGACTCGGTTCAGGCGAAAGTTTTGTACCCACTTGTTATGTGTTCTGTTGTTTCCTTCTGTTGGTGACATTTTCCGTAATTATCATCAGTTATGGATGAATCTTTGATTATGTTTTTCTTGTAGTTTCGTGTCGCAATCACTTGGTCCTGGATAGCAAGCATAAAATGCTCCGTTTCTGGATCGAGCTGACCATCCTGCAGCTAGAGGTGTATGACTGTGTTTCTTTCAGGTTTTCTTACGTAACACGGTATATATGTTTGTTTGCTAGGGGGTGCTTTCTGCGACCAGGTGCTTATTTTTTCTAGTTATGATTGTGTGGCTGGGTGGTCTGGGCAAGAGATGGTGAGTGGTGTATAGCTTTTGCTATTGCCCTAAGTAAGTGTGTTTGATTGCCTTGGAGAAAATGCCTGAGTGTTATTATTCTTTGTAATCCAATAAGCAACCATGAAAAAACCTGGTGTAATATTTTTCCAGAACTGCCATAAACATATTTCTCTGCATCACTCAAATGGGATTCTGCTGCGTGTACTTTGTCTTCGTGGCAGCCAATGTCCACGATGTAGTTAAGCACTACTACATGGATATACCCGTGCACTGGTACCTACTTGCTGCCTTGGCACCCATGATACTGCTCAATTGGGTGAAGAACCTCAAATATCTAACACCGGCGTCCTTATTTGCATCCGTGGTCACAATAGCTGGCTTGGTGGTCACGTTCTACTACATGTTCCAGGACCTGCCGAACATCTCCAGCATCAAAGCATTCGCTGATTGGTCACGCTTGCCGTTGTATTTTGGGACGGCGATCTATGCTTTTGAAGGGATTGGTGTGGTAAGTTGAAGTTTTTATTTGTAGTAAGTTTTAATCTGTTTTAGTTTCAAATAATAAACATGTACCATATTTGTTAAAAGGTTTTTCAATAAGGACGGCTCGATGTTGAAATGGAATAACGCAAGCTGTCTGTGAGGTGGAAAATGTATTGCAAGCTGAAAAACTGCTTGATGAAATTTACATAGCCATGTGAGATAACTGGTAATAAGGTGCACTACATGGACTTGGGACAATATTTATGTTATAGAAAATGGTAGACATAGCATATATTAGGACAAGTCCATCACCACTGGGGTACACTAACTCCCATACTACAGGTCAGAATAAACCTATGTCCTCCGATGAAGTGTACTACCTCCAAACATGTAAAATCAGAACTAGCGTAAGCTTATTATCAATGTATACTCCAAAACGACACATCAATACTAGTCTATCTCCAGCATAGAAAAGATAGAAGAATTTGAATTTTGCGAATTTATTATCCCCCCTTCAATGTGGACTTGGTATATTTCTGCAATAAATTCGGTAATTTTTAATGTATACGTAGGCGTTTAAATCACAAAATACGACAATTTGGACATAGTATGCTCTCAAGAGACGCCAGATCCATCGAGTCCATCGAGATTTATAAACATAAAAACAGTTTCAACATTGAAAGAAGAAGCATACTAGCTCTAACATAATATGGATACCCGTACTAAGAGGCGTAAAGATTCTAAGATGCGCACGGAGATCCACAGTGATCGGTGGTGCACAGCGCAGCCGCCCCACTCCTAATCCAGAGTACATGAGTGCTCAACTTGGTGATGCAGTCTGAGTTTCTCGGAACACGCCGAACAGGCAACTCTTCTGAGGATACCAACCACTCGTATTGGCGAAACGTCAAGCAGTGAAGCGCGCCGACGCCAAGACGGCGGAGCGTGTCGACGCCGGCCGAATAGCCCAAGAACCAACAATTAATCGGACCATAGCCGCGAAAGCCTTACACAATACATTTTTTGCAGAATTCCAACCAGGTCTGGTCCACATTTTTTTACGGAGTATCAGATTTGAGCACCATATCTTTTGTCAGTAGTAATTTAATTAAAGTCAAAAGTGATGATGAAATTAGCCAGTTTCTAAGAATTCTTAGGGCAGAATTAGTGTGGAAACTCGTTTAAATGACATTCATACAGTTTGCCTAATTATTACCATAGTAATTATCTCTCTAAAATTTAATTTCTTGTAGTCAAACACCACTTTTTAGAACACATTGTTAAAATCTAAGAACTAGTCCATACGTCAGAGTTCACAATTTGTAACGTTAAATATGAAGAAAATAGGAAAATCACATCAAATAAATGAAAGACTGAAAGGTAGAATTCCTATAGAGCTGAAATGGGCTTGATTGTATGGAAAAGTAGTTATAATATTCATCAGGACATCGAAAGCTGTACTGAATTATATTTTGGGGCTAATGGAAAAAAGCTTCACTGTCCGCGTTGTTTACAAATAAGTTAAAAATTAACTGCCTGCGCAGCCGTTAATTTTAATTTTTTTAGTAGTCAAATTGTCAATTAAGCGTTACAGCTAATGTCTGTCCTTTATTTACTTGCCATTCAATGTTGCATTCGATGGGAGCTATTTGGTGGGTCTACGTGCAATCGCAACTGAAGGGCGCTAATGTTTCTATAGGGTGAACCAAAAAAAATGTCGAGTGCACTGTTTACTAGACTAAGGCCCGATTTTATCAACATAGGCATTTTAACAAAGGCTTTGACCAATCAGAGCAACCCATTCAAGAACATGCATATGTCAAAGTTCTCTGAAAATTTTTGATTTCTTTTGAAGTTTACCTCAAAAAGGTGAAAAATCACATGCCTTACATACAATCGACCTTTATGAACCATCTGGTATCATTTCAACTCTGATTTCCCATCCTAATTGGGAGAAACTTGCATTTTCTTGTTTAACAAAGAGTTTAGCAATTGCTAATCTCAACCAATCAGATTAAGCAAAAACAATACATTTGATCACGAACCGTTTAGGCGCAAATCACCATTTTTGGCATAAGTAGGTATCAGAAAAAAATTGAATATCGCAGCGATAATAAAACTTAGAAGGCCGTGATTTTGCGGTACGACTAAGCATGAAATGCGTCATTTTAGGTCAGACGGCTAAATTTGAATTATTTTTACACTTGGAGAAATCAGTAGATCAATCACACATAACTTGATTTTTTCAAATGGGAATGCCTATTTTGGTTTGTTACCGCCATTGTTTCTGGTTAGAGCTAATATGTTGTAAGGATTTTTCGTAATCTTGTCTCGTTACTCTAGCTAGTTTGCATCTTTCTACTATATTAGTTGGTTTCTTCCGTATTAACGGGCTTTTGTTTATATTTCATGGCCTGCTAGGGTGTTTGCACGCAGGAAAATTGAAAAACACGTATTTGACTGAAAACTTGAAATAAAATGGAAACCAAAAAAAAATTGATATTGAGAATCCTATATCGTTACAAAGGTAATCAAATTTTACATTTGATTCTATAAACCAAAATAGGCATTCCCATTTGAAAAAATCACGTTATCTGCGATTGAAATTTCCTTAACTAAACTACTGATTTCTCCAACTATTAAAGAATTCAAGTTTATCCGTCTAATCTAAGGTAATGCGTTTCATGTTGAACATGCCGCAAAGTCACGGCATTCTGGTTTTATAATCCCTGCCGTATTTATTTGTTTTCTGATACCTACATAAGTAGGTATCAGTTGGTATAAACCAAAAATGGTTATTTGCGCCTAAACGGTTCGTTTAAAGTTCCATGTATGATACATAAAGTTAACTAGAATTGACCAAGTTTGATATGAATCACCCTGTATAAACGTCAAAATTTAAGTGAAATTATTTTTATGCTATAGCTCTCAAGGCTCCCTGACAGGTGACAAGTTTCTAAAATATATTTTAGTAAGCCCACATCTTCCGTCCACGCACTATTGGCCCACCCTGTATAGAAATATAAATAATTTTATTGAGAACTGACTGAGGTTACAAGAAAGGTGAAGAAATACAAAGTAACCAACTTAAGTATTAAGTTAAATCTCGTATTTTGGAAAGTATAGGATTTGCAAAATTATCAGACGTGGGAAGGGGTCGGTTATAGAATCGTGCGAAGCATTTAGGTCCGTATTCATAGTCGTTTCTCAAGTATCCCTTAAAAATTACTAAATACTCAATACTTGAGGGTTATTCAAGGGACGCTCAAGTATGAATTTTCTCGTGTATCGGTTTCCTAGACAACATCTACTAGACGGTGGGGTTTATTCAGCGACGTTGTCATGTTTCAAATATAAGGCCATTGATACGTATTTCGATGGTTTCTGTTATCTCTTTTTGTTTTGTGCCAGCGTGTTTTGTGCGGACATTTTTCCGGATGTGACAGAAACTGACAACACCGTCCTCCAAAATTAACCTACAAAATCGCCTTGACTGCAAAGAAATGCCATGTTGACATGTCATGTTGACAGTTCGTTACTTGAGTACATCGAGGTAGAATCCCAAGGAGACGCTATAAGGTTCAATTTCGCATAACAAAAACGGTAGCAGGAGGCATGGCTAAATGTGGTAACAATATGGACGCCTCGCCAGAGCCGGATTATTTTCTTATGTAAATAATTTTGAAAATTCATTACAATGATGATTTAAATATGAAGTATTGGGTTGATTTTTCAATCTAATGCGAAATTCATAGTTAAGTATATGAAAAAAAAACAGGCTTTGTAGAGACGACATTCATCATCAATTGAATTATACAACTGTATTATTGCTGCGATACTTTACACTTTATTGAGATAAAGATTACAAATGCGGTCCTGTACATTGTTATTTTTTGCATACATACCTATGAAATGTAATTCCTGTCGATTTCTTCTTATCCATGCCATCTCTGCTAGAGCAACTACGACAAGCACATGAAACCATTATTTCCTTTATGAATTCACTAGAATATCACTTAGAAATAACTAAAAATCTCTGTAAAAACACTCAAAAGAGCAAACACGAAATTGTCAAAGAAACCTCAGCGGTTTGACATAAGTGTCGCATCAATATGTCCAACTTGTACCTGCTTTCATTCACGTTATCGAGCCTCCATGGGATTCTACCTCGATGCTTGAGTATTACTCAAGACTCAAGGGAGCCTTACGTAAGTTCGAAACACAAAACCTTACTTGAGGGACGGGACCCTCAAGTATTAAGGAATCCTCAAGTATGAAGGTACCCTTAAGTATCGACTACGAATACGACCCTTAAAGGGGTGATACACGTACGAGCAAGTACGCGTACTTATGGCTCGACGACCTTTTTCGCCTGTGTGTCACGGTAAGTACGCGTACTTTAAAACCGCCGCGCAAGTCGCCGGCGATCCAACTGGTTTGAAATCTTGCTCGTAGCTTGTCTCGGCTCGTGCTGCGAGCCGCGAGCCACCACTTTGATATGGCAGACCATCGATGCGCAACGCTTGTTGTGTTTGGCGTTTGTTAACAGTTTTGTTTATTTAGGAAAATTATCAAAATGAGTGATTTCAGCTTCACGTGTGTCACCGACGTCGAGCCGAGTAAGTTCGCGAACTTAAAAACCGCGTACGTAAAGTTCGTACGTGTATCACCCCTTTAGACTTTTCCGTCCACCTCGCTATTCTACTTATGACATCCAATGAGACTCCTCATCCTGAGATGAGGTATTATCCATAAACACGCGCATTTTAACAAAAGGCGCTTTCCTTTTACCTGATTTATCTGATAAATCTCACTTGTGACGTCATGACTCAGTTCGATGTACGTTCCTTTTGTTTGCTGAAACTGAGACTAAAGTGAGATATTTTACCCCCACTTAAGCCCATCTGCACAAGCTCGAAAGGTAGATCACTTGTCTCAGATCATTTAGGCCCGTTTGCACCGGTTACACTTAGGTGAACCTTAATTTTAAGTAGCACTTAAACTGTCAAATTCGTTTGCATAGACCACAAAATCTGTTTTAAGCCTTACTTACATTAAACTAAGCCGAAGATTTCTTCGGCTTAAAGTGATACTTAGTGACATAGCCTAGAAAATTGACAGCTTCCAGCTTATTTGTTTTCATTGTTTTCAATATTCGCAAGGCATAATTCAAAAATCGATTTATTGAGAACTCATTCGTTAATGTATCATGATGATGAGTGGGTGGAAGTTAATTTAATTATTTCAGGGATACTGACAAATTAAAGACCGACTGCATCATTTCAATATGCTCGATGAATTAACTTTTTTTCAAAGGTTCAGAGTGACGAAGCTAACTGCCATGTATATTTTGGAGTTGATTGAAAATGAAATTGAGTACCACTATGATTTGTAAGTATCTATTTTTTTAATTTGAATTTGTGAGAAGACAAGATTCGGAGATTGCAGAGAGGACGGAATCATAGAACATGGCTGGACCCGCGTCATATGTCAAATCATAAAAGTCAAATTTCAGAAGTACAAATTAAAATTCCCTATAATTGTGGCGATGCCAAATTGTAAACTCGCTTAGCTAAGGCTACAATAAAAGGAACTCCAGCAAACCGCTTTAATCTAAGGTTTAGATTAACTCTAAGGTACACCATAGCTAAACTGCAGATTTAAGAGTGAGCGGTGCAAACGGGCCTTAGATGTCAAATAAATGAGGTTAGGATTGTAAGTTTGAATTTCAGCAGGTTTTTCCAGTTTTATGGTGTACGGATAGTCGATAGTGTAAGGTGAGTGACGAAAAACGTAAAAAACTAGGTTATGGAAAGGATCAACAGATAATAGAACCATAGCATGTTACAAAATTTTGAGGAATGACATTTAACTGCACAAACACGTTCCTTTAACGCATCTGAGCATCTGAGGTTTCCAACTGAGCTGAGCCAACTCATTTCTAAGTGATCTGAGTAAGTGCAGATGTAAAAGGAAAGCACCTAAAGGCTTTGACCAATCAGAGCAGCCCAAATTATAGATTTCTCTTGAAATTTACCGCAAAAAGGTGAAAAAAAAACATGCTTTATATGCAATCGACCATTATGAACCACCTAGTATCTTTTCTAGTCTGATTTTCCATCCCAAATGGGTGAAAAATTGCATATTGGTGTTTGACGGTAACTTAAACGCTTCGCTTAGCATGTCCAATCAGAATTCAGGAAACCAAAACTTTTGATCACTGCTTTGATATTGTATCAAACAAATAATAATGAGAGAAGGCATTCAAGCATTCAATGCCTGCATTATTTTGATAAAAAAAATGTTATAATAATTATAAATGCTTGCAATATACCCTTGTATTATAGTAATAAGTGGTAAAAATAACATTTTGTTGCACTTCACAAAGCTAAACACATATGATTTAACTGTTTGCCGGCCAAGAAAAGTAGTACAATTTGATATAACTTTCATATGAACAATAATTACTGCACCATCCTGACAAAAACCAGACTGTTACTATCTATAAGAATTAAGAGTATAAAAATAATTATAAATACCCGTGAGATACAATACCTTTGTATTATAATAAAAAAGGATATATTATGGAGGTAGTTCACCAATTCCCGATTTTCGTATTATATCTAACAGCCTACTTTTGTACCATAAATGTACAGATTTTTCTTGGTTTACCCTTATGTTAAGAGGGTGTTGACATCTCAATAGGCAATCCGTGGGTATGCAAAGCACTGCTGAAAACTTATATAGCTGTTTTTAATTTGAAAAAGTAGCTACCTAAATAAAAAGAATATAGATCAATGTAAATTGTACAGTGTAAACAAATGAAGACGTGAATGCCACCTTGCCACCACAAAACAAGAAGGGGCACAAGTAGGATAGGGGTAGGCACTTGTCTCATACTCGGATCACAAAACCGCAAGTTTTTTTCCTAAAGATGGGATATTGTCGGTATACGGTATAGGCTCAGAACCACAAGAACTGTGCGTTAAAATATATTTGTGTTCGTCGTGGCCTATTTGTGGTTCATATTTTATATATAAAATACAATTATGTAGTTAAATCATGATACGGTATTATTTGTCATAAACAACAAATTCATATATTACAAAGTTGGTAATGAATATTCCAAAGAGAACTAAAGAAATTATACGGGTACTGAAGATCCCGTTACTTATTTACAGCTGCCACTTCGATAAAAAATGTAACTAGTAGTTATGAGTCGATGCTTTACAGATCAATTTTCCTTATCCGTAAAAAATAAGACTTGCTCAAGATACTACAGCTTATAACAAATATGAGAGAAACTGGAAAAACAAAATATATGTAGGTCAAATAAAGTGGTTTCATATTTTAATCTTTTACAGGGTTATTCACGTTATTCGACACGGAGCATTATGGCTAAAGTATTTGATAAAAATGAAAATAATAATTTCGGATGGATAGAGACCCATAAAGGCTACATTTTAAAAATATTTTCATGTTATACAGGGTGTCCCACAAGCACTAAATGTATCAAAGTTATGTTTTTTTTAAATGGAACACCCCGTATATTATACCATATTCAGATTCCTTGGTGAATTCTAGTGTGACTTTATGTATCATACATGGGACCCAAAGCAAACCGTTTAGGTGTAAATCACCATTTTCGGTTTAAGCAATATCAGGAGAAAATTGAATATCGCAGAGATTATAAAATTTGGGAGGCCGTGACTTTGCCGTATAAAATGCGTCAGCTTTGATGAGACTGTCAAATTTAAATTACGTTTATGCTTGGAGAAATCGGTCGATTAATTAAGGAAACTTCGATCAGCGATAACTTGATTTTTTCAAATGGGAATGCCTAATTTTTTTTATACGGTTAAACGTAGAATTTGATAACCTTTCTAATGGCTAAGGTTATGAATATAAATCTCTGGTAATTTTCATTTAATTTTCAATTTTCAAACAAATCGGCGTTTTTCAATTTTCCTACCCATAAGCAGCGTAGCAGGCCATGAAATATAAACAAAAACAGTTACATTTCATTTATTATTTAACTTATTTACGCTGTACTTATACCTAACTGCAAATAAATCTGTTTATTATTATTATTATTATTAAAGGAACAAGATTATAAAAATTACCCACAACAAACAAAGTCTAACCAGAAACAACGGCGGTAACATATCTTTGGTCAAAGAGCAGAAATGGATTTTTTCACGGCCTACTAGCTACTACAATGTACTAGAGATTGGCAATTTCCAAAACCATTAAAAATTTTGAAATAAAATAAAACTACTAGAGAATGTTGTAAGCAGTTTATTACTTTAATAATAAAATTTTACATTTAATGATATAAAAAAGTATGCAATTCTATCAAAACTCAAGTCAAAAGTACCTCTGGTTGGAGTTCTGAAAATTCTTCAGTAGGTACCTATTAGCAAGATCGCAGAAAATGAAGAATGAATTAAAATTTGTTCAAATCATAAAGCATAACTTAAATGGCAGAAAATTTAAATCTGATTTATCAGTATTCCTTTTTTGCAATATTGCTAATATATATTGAAAAATAGAAGGACTCCAGTCAAAGGTTTCGACTTCGACGCTAATTAGTACTTTTTTACACCATTACATATAATTGACAGTTGCAACAGTTTCTGGTTGTTTTTGTTTCATATCAGGGTTTTTAATTTTCTTGGAAATTTTTAACCTCTAGTAAATTGCGGTAGCCAGTAGACGGTAAAAAATATCTATTACTGCCATACTCCAGCTTCTCTTTGACCTTAGAGATGTTATCGCAGTTGTTTCTGGGAGAGTTGATTTGTTGTAAGGAATTTTTATAATCTTGTCCCTTTAGTCTAGTTAGTGTGTATTTTTCAGCTAAGTTAGTTGTTTTCTTCTACCTGAACAGGTTTTTGTTTATATTTCATGGCCTGCATACATTGCTTATAGGTAGGAAAATTGAAAATCGCCGATTTGTTTGAAAATTTAAAATTAAATAAAAACTACCAGAGATTGATATTCATAACCTGATATCATTAAAAAGGTTATCAAATTCTAGGTTTAACCGTATAAAAAAAATTAGGCAATACGATTTGAAAAAATCAAGTTATCGCTGATCGAAGTTTCCTTAATTGATCGACCGATTTCTCCAAGCATAAACGTAATATAAATTTGACAGTCTCATCAAAGCTGACGCATTTGATGCTTAGTAATACGGCAAAGTCACAGCCTTCCATATTTTATAATCTCTTGCGATATTCATTTTTTCCTGATATTACTTAAACCGAAAATGGTGATTTACACCTAAACGGTTTGCTTTGGGTCCCATGTATGATACATAAAGTCACACTAGAATTCACCAAGGAATCTGAATATGCAATAATATACGGGATGTTCCATTCAAAAAAACATAACTTTGATAGATTTCGTGTTTTTGGAACACCCTGTATAACATGAAAATATTTTTAAAATGTAGTCTTTGTGGGTCTCTATCCAACCGAAGTTATTATTTTCTTTTTTATGAAATACTTTAGCCATAATGCTCCGTGTCGAATAACGTGAATAACCCTGTATAACAATCCATAAAATTCAATTACATGAAAAAGTAGTTACAATATAGTGTATATTATGGAGTAGGTGAGTAGGGCATAAATAGCTACTAATAAAAATAATATAATTATTCTGAAGCAAGTAAATAATGAGAGCTGAAGAATAAAATTTATAAAAACATCTGCATAATAATATTACTAACGCAGCCAGTGCTTCCCCTATGAATATGGCATGACAAGTATGGGTTTCACTTCACCTAACTAGATCGTTACGCAATAATACAAGTGTTATGTTGCCGACAATACCAATCAGAAACATATTTTTGAAGCCCATCACTACGTAAGACAACCCCGTCTTCCTTTTGATCGGTTTCTGTGGCATCGCATCGTATCTTATCGAGATCATTGACCATAAAACAAATATTGAGATAGAAGAACAAGAAGAAGAGTTTTGTCTGTGAAGCAGCGGTCGCAGCGTTGACAGATCTCTTATTTTTAGCACTGAGCTTTTTACACTGAAATGTTTTATCCTGTTACATAATGTCTTGATTATAAGCTGTTACACCTTACATCCACAGTACCCCTGGAGAATAACACGCTTTAGGATTACAGCATTAAAATGTGCTTTTGAAACAAATCTCCCATGAGTCCAATTTTGATTTTTTCTTATGCTTTATGCTTGCTTCATTCTAGTGGCGTATATAAGGGGGGTGGGATGATACCACTTCTATGATTGTGTTACAAATCAGCGCAGCTTGCAATTAGTAATTATACAATAATTATAAGGAACAAATGAAAAATCTGGCATTAATTTGTAAATCAATCGCTATGTTTTGATTTTCTGCTATGATTTTGATACATGAATTCTAAAATATTTTTGACAAAACTGTCATCCAGCTTTGACGTTTTGTTTTCAATATTGATAAAATACTATTGGATGATACATATTATGCCTTTACGGAAACTATGATCGGGTCAACCCGATCAGTTGGATCACTGATCCTGACGTTCGGAAAGTGATCTGGGATCGGTCAGAAACAGGGTAGTTCACTCTTGAACAGTAAGTGATTGCGATCGGATGATTCAGATCAGTAGCTGCTGTACTTTACCATCTGCTTTTTATCGTTAAAATAACTTTTTCGTTGTTCAATGTCCGTTAAATTCATGGAATCATAAATCCCACTTGACAGCTGTTTGACATATATTATAACTGATCTATCCGGATCCAGATCAGTGTTTCTGTAAAGGCCTAATAACTATAGACCTCAATGTCCAATAGAATCCTAGCGTCAAACAAGGTCCAATAGAAAAGCCCCGTCAAACCCTTCGTCACAATATGCATGTTGATAAAATCGGCCCTAACCTATTAGAGACTAATTTTCACTTAGCTTCAAGTACAGAGTATAATAAAATTTTACATAATTTTGGAGCTCTTAAAACATATTCGTTTTAACTGTTTCAATACTTAATTTATGAATATGTACAACAAAACTAAACAGTAAAATTTTCTCCAGATATTACCTTTGGAAAACAATATGAAAAATCCACAAGACTTCGGTGGGTGGAATGGTGTGTTAAACACTGGAATGATCATTGTTGCATCACTATACACTTCTGTGGGTTTTTTTGGATATCTGAAGTATGGCGAGAGAGCTGTGGAAGGAAGTGTTACTCTTTTGTTGCCAACTGATGAAGTGTAAGTACATCACTGACCCTTCTGTATTTGTATTTATTAAAGAAGCGTGACTGATTTTAATTCAGCACAATATACATTCTGCAAAATAATTACCTTTCAAATAATAATTAGTCATCCCACACGACCTTGTAGTTCAGATGTCTTCCTACAGTTGCAGCGTAGTTAGCAGACAAATCCATTCACGCTCATGCAATTGTTTTGATTTAACGTAATATAAAAAAGATTGCGTTAAAGATAGAACAGCATAGACAGGATATTGAAGGCAGATCAATGAAGTGACAAAAACACTACGCAGTGTAACCACTCGCGTGTTTTTTTCCAAACCCTACACTCGTGTTTGGTGAACTATGTTAGCATCTTCAGGGGAACATTTAGAGTAAATTCTAACCGCAAATTATCACCATTTATGCTCAGTGTGTGCTGCTAGTCGTAACATGATCTACCCCGAGAATAACAAAGCTGACGAGAAGCGATAACATAATATAAATCCTGTAAGCGCAGGCGCCAAATATGCTGTTTTACAAGCAGCCGTCAAAAGAGAGAATTCAAGGTAATCGAAAATGGTACCTTCGACATCAAATGAAAATCTCTAAGATTTCTGTTACCTTTCGAAACGACACATAAGACATAACCATTTACAATCGGCCTTTTTCCCTATTAATTACATTCTCGACCGCTTTGTTATTTCCTAGCTTTCATATGTGTCTAGCTTCTTAAAGTTTACTGTGAACTAATTTTAATTTTAAATTACCTATATTTACCTAATGTTGACTTTCGAACACGTGTTGGGTACACTAAACTTATCCATTCTACAATGTTAATGAGATATGTTTGATCTCCTAGTAGGTCTTGTACAGAGTGTTCTCAAAGATGGGACTTTCCTCTTCAGAACCAACTGCCTTTGAAATGACAAAGCTAGTGTACGGGAAAAGATCAGCAGAACAATAAAATAAAGTTGGAGGAGCCGTTGTTTTAGAAAGCTTTCATGACTTAACTGGAAACTAACAACCCGATTTACTACAAAATTGAAACTGGCCATTTTGTGTTGCCGACAGCGATTTGAGTCATTGGTTATGTAACGCAGTGTGTTCGTTTCTTTTCTATACACGTCGTATTCTAAGCTTTTTTCGCTGTTTCTTATAAATAAAACAATCAGAAAGACCAACTGTCCATTGCTTTGAATCTCAAATGTGGATTTAATTGAATCGAATTGACTATCCAATTTTTTATGAAATCTTCTACACACACAATATTTTGTCATAAACCGTGATTATAAGATGAGTATGTAAATCAAGCTCTAGGGAAGTACTCAAAATTTAAACTTGCATTCGAAATAGTTCATGAAGGGAGACAAGCAGCTTCCCATAGCTATACCGTTCATGTTTTTTGAAAATTTCTTTATATTGAAAATCATTTTGGATGGCACAGAGCTGTGTGAGTATAAACAATTCGTTTATGGCGTTTAGTTCATAATTTTTGAAAGTGACTAATTCATTTAAATATTCTAAATTGTTTGGAACTGGTACACTAGCAAATAAGACTCATCAAACGAAACCAGTATCTTATTATTGCTGAGCTTGAATTTTAATTATAAATTACGTATAGCAATTTAACGGCAAAGTTTATTATACTGAAAATGTCGCAAAGCAAACCATGATTATTTGCAATACGCGTTGCCGGGACCGCAACATGAAGTCTTTTTCAAATTATAACTGTTTAATAGTTTCATGTTTTGTACAATGTAATTGTCTTTTTATGTATATGACTTGATTACGTTCTGATGTGTCAATTTTTCGGTGGACCTACGTTTATAACATCGTTCAGCACCAATCTCAGTGAGACCGAACATATTGTCACGACGTGCGACGGCCGTTTTTTCTGTACTCCAAGGAATCAAACTGGACGGAACTTTCACCGTTTTACTTCACAGCTCAATACAATATCTCTTAACCTTATCTCAGCTACAACTCAACTCAACTAAAAACTACTGTCACGCTACTCGTGGCGCCTTATATAGACTTCATCGAACCATCTTGAGAATTCGGGACATTCAGATGACATTCTAGAACGCCTACAGTCCCGAAAATTCCAGATGATTCGATGACGTTTACATATTGAAAATCTAACCTAACATTTTGAAAAAAACGACAACAATACAAATAAGCAATACTATATACAGGATGTTACACTCTTCCACCCTTAGCGTTCGGTCTCCTCGACGAACAGTTCACGTCGATCCCTGTATGGCCACAGACAATCACTATGGACGACCTTCGGTTTTCCACCACCCATACGTATCCTGTAGACTACGTCGTTGAGGCGCTTCATCACCACGTAAGGTCCCTCCTAATGGCGTTGGGGCTTCAAACAACTACCCCTTCTCCGTCGTGGGTTGTAGAACCACACCAGATCACCTTCGACGAACTTTGGGCTATTTGCTTTCAGATCGTATCTGGCTTTCATTCTGTCGCTGGCAGACTGGATGTTCCCTCTAGCAGACTCATGGATATCCCAGAGTGTTTCCTAGAGCTCGCTCACCCATTCGCACGGAAGACGGAGTTCCGTTTCTGGAGGTGGATCAAGAGCTAAGACCAGAGACAGCCGCAGTTCTCGCCCAAAAATTATCTTCGCCGGGCTCAATCGGGTTGCCTCGTTCACAGCTGATCTATAGGCCAACATTCCCAGAGGAATCTTCGTGTCCCAAACAGACTGTTGACAGGTAATCCAGGATTATCTTGTTGAAGCGTTCCACCATACCGTCGGACTGAGGATGAAGAGCAGTTGTCCTAACGTATGTTGCACAAGTTTTGAGAAGTTTTTCAAAAGATTAACAAAATATCTCACAATAATATATTTGAATTGTACAATAACTACAAAAAATAACAATATTTCTTAATATAAAAATGATATTAAGTACTGCTAATGGGCCATGATCTTCCACGGCTCGCAATTTCCTCTTAATGTTCCTCATTAGGTTTTGGACAGATTCTTAATCAATTTCTCTTATCTTTAGCATTATTCTTCTTCTTAACTGCTGTTCGTTTTGAGCTTCCCAACCATTGTTATAAACTTTGGCACTCAGTTGAGCCCATAAAGTTTCGATAGGTCTTGCTCGAGGAAGATTGGGAGATTGTCGTTTCGTGGTACAAAAGGTACTCCGTGTTGTTCTAGCCAGATTCTCGTACGCAAAGCATAATGACTTGAAGCCAGATCTGGCCAAAACATTATATTGTCATTAGCATGGTGGGTATTAATAAAATTGAGTAGTTTAGGCAAACATCTTATGCGGTAACCGCTTCGTCCAACGTACGGCTGTGAAATACCATTGTCTGATATAGCGCACCACACTAACACTTTGTTTTCAAACTTTCCTTTTCGTTTAAATTTTACATTATCTGAAGAGGCTTCAAAGTCTCTTCTATAAAAACCATCATTACCTTTGATTTCTGAGTTCGCAAATGTGAAATACTTTTCATCGTCAAGAATAATTTTTATGTTGCCAGCAAAATGAGTACGACGTAAATTGCGACAGCGTTAAGGAATTCTTTCTAACTAATTTGGGGAACACTTCGGACATTTTCTTCTTTTTCGGAATTTTAAGTTATTTCTCTTCATTTCTCCACAGATTGTGCTAGCATATTGACGTGAAAAATGCGTCCAACTTTTCTTGTTGAGGTTCCAATTAACTCGTGTTCACGTCTGTTGAACATTCTTTGAACTGTAGCAGCATTCAACGCTCTTGGACGTCCACTTTCTGGTAAATTTGTACAAGGAATACCTTCTTCGCATTCACGGATCGCTCGATAAATTGTGGCAACAGAAATATTTTGATCTTGATATAGGCGAACTATTTCTTTTTTTTTTCAAGTTTTGTCAAGTAAAGTCAAGTACGACATTTTGACAACTTACATCATAATCAAAATGGTTTTATTGTTACGTTCAGATGTTGACTGGTTACCATTTCTGAATTGTTTCTAGCGGTGAAACTACCTCCCGAGTTTTGAAAAAAATGCTCAAAACTTTTGCAACAAACGATAGTCTTCCTTTCGAGTTTTCTCATCAGCTGTATGAAGACTTCCGATTCAAAGCCTCGGCCTTGGTCTGAATGTAGTTCATTAGGAATTCCGAATCTGGAAACGAGGTGTTTGAAAAGAACTTGTACACCTGTGCCTGCTTTTTGATTGGACACAGGAATTGCTTCTGACCATTTAGAAAAAATATCCATCACAACCAGCAAATACCTGTTTCCAAGGCTGGTTTCCGGCAACGAGCCCAAAATGTCTAGGGCAATTCTCTCAAATGGTGAGCCAACATTGTACTGCTGCATTATGTGATCGATGACGAGTACTTGGACCTTTTCTTGAGTTGCAGACATCGCATGAGGAACAGTAATTTTCAACATTTCGCGACAGCCAACCCAGTAAAATCTCTCCTTGATTCTCTCGAGGATCTTCCTGATGCCAAAGTGACCGCCACTGCTACTATCGTGTAATTTTGCTTTTCGTAATTTCCTTGGGACTACAAGTTTTTTTTAGCATGTCTGCCATCAGCTCCCAGATTCGGTACAAGAGGTTACGCCTGACCTTTAGTGAGTCCCATTGTGCGAGGTAGGTTTTGGTGATGGGACTCATGACACTTATTTCCTGTTGATTAGGCTTGTTTCCATTTAATAGCAAATGAGTTACTAACCCTAACTCAGCGTCTTATGACTGAGCTTGCTTGAAGGTTTCTAGTGCCAATTCAAATTCTTCTATTCTTAATGTGTTTATGTCGAATTCTCGTTGTTGTTGTTTTATTTAAATATTGTTATGCGATTGAATACACATTACTTTGACTTTAAACTTTAATCAGCACAAGCACATGTTACATTTTGTTACATTCGTTACAATTGTTGGGTTAGGTTCTAGTCGATAAGGCGCGAACATTTCTTCTGTCAGTTCCATCATCACAAGATGGCTGACTGGACAACTGACGTAATTAGGGTGCGTTCACACATTCACTTCACTAAACACCTTCCCCTCAAAGATCGAGTATTTTTTTGTACTGTGCATATAAATACAGCCACCTCGAAGGCAAGGCCTTGTGTGAGGTATTGGCATATTATGATAAATGTACATCAGAATTTCGCTAACCTATGATCTGGCTTGATCCATGCTTGATCCGCTACTGCATTTTTGCCGCTTGCTGTTGTGTGGTCTCCTTTTTTGAATTCGTCTTCTTATTTTTGTACAACATGGCCCTTTGGTGATCATCAAAAAGAATTTCTTACGCTACACGACCGAAAATAGACAGTTTACTATTACACTTATTATTAGGTATATATGATGACACTCTGGTTTCAGTAATCTTAGTCTTACTACTACTAGGATAGTTTACAGCAGTTAGTGGGTTATAGTTGGGAACAAAATTGTCAGGATATAACATTGGATCGCTTATTATTTTACTATCGGATTTAGTTCGAGATAATTTGATCTGACTAGTGTTGCGCCTAACAAGTTTGTTGTCATTACATTTTTTTATCCGGTATGATCTGGGTTCTTTCGCTTTCTCAACAATAACAGTTTTATGCCAAATCTTATCTATCTTGACTACTACATCATCTCCCTTCTTAAATACACGTGGTACCCAACGAGCCCTTTTATCATATTCCATTTTGATTTTTTGTTTTTGCTCACATAGCGTTTTGTAAACATGTTTTTGTACTACAGGCTCTAAATATTTGGTAGTTACAGGAGTTTGAGTTAGTAAGGCTTTGTAATATTTGGGCAGGAGATGCATTTAAGTTGACAATAATTGGAGAATTATTATACTCTAATACAAGTTCTCTAAAGTCAGTGTTTTGTTCCAAGCTTTTCTTAAAATTTGTTTACAAATATTAACTGCTTTTTCCGCTAATCCGTTATAGTCCGGGATCCCAGGCCCATTTTCACTACTTACTACTAACAAGCTAATTTTGCGTGAGCAGCTTCATTTTGATGAGACGCCCAACTTTTTCCTCTACAAAAATTCTCGATTGTGATAGCTAACAGGGGTAGCAGGGACGAAATATGTGAATTTGACGAGTGTCAAAAATTAATTACTAACAGTTAGTTTTTCAACTAAATCTTAAGAATGTGATCAACCTTATTAGAAAAAATGTTTGTCCTACAAAATCTATGGTTTGAACACATTGTCCCCCTCCATCCAACATGTACCAATAACAAGGTCATACAAATTTATTACTAACAGCCTGATTTTTTCACTATCGCTTCGTTAATATTTATACAATTTGACAGTAACATTGTCCTACAAATCACGTGGTATGTTATCCTGGTCCTACGCTCAGAAGTTGTAGTACAAATCCCGGGTGTAAAAATAATTACTATCAAGTCTAATGTTCGTGGATAGCTTCGTTGCGATGAGACGCCCAACTTTTTCCTCTACAAAAATTCTCGATTGTGGTAGCTAACAGGGGTAGCAGGGATGAAATATGTGAATTTGACTAGTGTCAAAAATTAATTACTAACAGTTAGTTTTTCAACTAAATCTTAAGAATGTGATCAACCTTATTAGAAAAAATGTTTGTCCTACAAAATCTATGGTTTGATCACATTGTCCCCCTCCATCCAATATGTACCAATAACAAGGTCATACAAATTTATTACTAACAGCCTGATTTTTTCACTATTGCTTCATTAATATTTATACAATTTGATAGCAACATTGTCCTACAAATCACGTGGTATGTTATCCTGGTCCTACGCTCAGAAGTTGTAGTACAAGTCCCGGGTGTAAAAATAATTACTATCAAGTCTAATGTTCGTGGATAGCTTCGTTGCGATGAGACGTCCAACAATTTTCTATACGAAAATTCTCGTTTGTGGTAGCTGACAGGGGTAGCAGGGATAAAGTATATCTATTTAACGAGTCTCAAAAATAAATTATTAACGGTGGGTCCTTTAAATCAAATCTTAAGGAAGTAATCAATATTATAAAACAAATATTTGTCTTAACAAAATTCAGCACCTATCAATCACGAGGTCATAAAGAATGATTACTAACTAGTAAATACTTGAATAATTTAACAGCCACATTGTCCCACAAATTGATTGGTATGTTATCCGGGTCCTACGGTCTGAAATGATCCTTATTACGAACTGCAGAGCATTGTGTATCATGTATTCCATGTTGGTGTTGACCATAAGGGTGTCCATGCAAAGATTTGCTTGAGCAGCTTTTTTTCCAACATGTGAGCAGAGCAGCATTATTTAGATAGATAGATACGTCTGTTTCCGGAAGAATGTATAGAACATTTTGTGTAAAAGGTCAGACATGAAGCAAAAATAGTATGCACAATTTACAGTACAATCCATACATTAAATATATAACAAACACATATATACCCAAAATAACATACAATATGCATATACATATAACAAACAAGTTGAAATTATTATCGCGGGAAGTCATCCATATAGTAAAATTCCTTAAGGAAGTTTTTTCTTAGAAACTAATAGGCTCGAGGAACAGTTCAAATCACATTATTTCCTTTGGACAGAGAACACAGTTAACTTATTATGTGATATTTTGTCTTACAGTTAGTAATGAAAAAATGTGGTATTGACAACTTCTGAGCGTAGGACCGGGATAACATACCACGTGATTTATAGGACAATGTCGCTGCCAAATCTTATAAATATCAACGAAGCAATAGTAACAAATCAGGCTGTTAGTAATAAATTTGTATGACCTTGTTATTCATACATATTGGATGGAGGGGGACAATGTGATCAAACCATAGATTTTGTAGGACAAATATTTTTTCTAATAATGTTGATTACATTCTTAAAATTTAATTAAAAAACTAACAGTTAGTAATTAATTTTTGAAGCTCGTCAAATTGACATATTTTATCCCTGCTACTACTGTTAGCTACCACAATCTAGAATTTTGGTAAAGGAAAAAGTTGAGCGTCTCATCTAAAGGAAGCTACCCACGCAAAATTAGCTTAGTAGTAGTAGTTATTTATTATAGATTTCGGCAAAGATTACATTTTATGGTACAAGTAGAAAAATGACAATTCTTGTCGGACTAATGATATATACCTGTTTTCTTGTAGGACATTATTTTGTTTGGTCAGAGAACACGGTAACCTATTATGTGATATTTTGTCCTACAGTTAGTAATGAAAAAAATGATCTTGTGGTATTAACAACTTCTGGTCGTAGGACCGGGATAACATACCACGTGATTTGTAGGACAATGTTGCTGTCGAATTGTATAGATATTAACGAAGCAATAGTGAAAAAATCAGGCTGTTAGTAATAAATTTGTATGACCTTGTTATTGGTACATGTTGGATGGAGGGGGACAATGTGATCAAACCATAGATTTTGTAGGACAAACATTTTTTCTAATAAGGTTGATCACATTCTTAAGATTTAGTTAAAGAACTAACTGTTAGTAATTAATTTTTGACACTCGTCAAATTCACATATTTCATCCCTGCTACCCTTGTTAGCTACCACAATCGAGAATTTTTGTAGAGGAAAAAGTTGGGCGTCTCATCAAAATGAAGCTACTCACGCAAAATTAGCTTGTTAGTAGTAAGTAGTGAAAATGGGCCTGGGATCCCGGACTATTACTTTGGTGGTAATGTGGAGAGCAAGTTGTAACAGTGATATCCTTTTCTTGGTAATACTTTTTTAATCGACATGAAACGAATAGAAGATTGTCTGCAATCAGATATTGAGAATAACCAAATTTTGTAAAAGCATTTTGAAAGGAATTTCTGCTTTGTAATATTTGGGCAGGAGATGCATTTGAGCTAACAATTGGAGAATTATTATATTCTAATATAAGTTCTCTAAAGTCACTGTTTTGTCCCAAGCTTTTTCTTAAAATGTGTTTACAAATATTAACTGCTTTTTCCGCTAATCCGTTACTTTGGTGGTAATGTGGAGAGCAAGTTGTAACAGTGATATCCTTTTCTTGGTAATACTTTTTTAATCGACATGAAACGAATGGAAGAATGTCTGCAATCAGATATTGAGGATAACCAAATTTTGTAAAAGCATTTTGAAAGGAACTAATTACTGACTCTGAAGTTTTGTCTTTTAACTTTGACATATCTACCCAATGAGAAGAATAGTCTACTATCATTAAATATGGTTGACTAGCGAATTCCAATATATTAGTACTTACTTTGTAAAACCTAAGCTTTGGTACAGAGTGAGGCCACATGGGTTCTTTAAAGTTGTTAGGCATATACTTTTCACAAATGCGGCATTGCTTTATAAATGTTGTAATATCATATGATAGACTGGGCCAGTAAAATATACTGCGAGCTTTGCTTATAGTTTTACTGATACCTTGTGTAGAATTTTAATCATGTTTTCCCTTAAACTATTTGGCAATATTACCTTATCATCCATTAAAATAATGCCTGATTGTACATATATAGATTATTTTGCATCATAGTATGGTTTGCATTCTTCTGCAATTTGGTTGAATTTGGCCATTCATTATCAACGTAATCAAATAATTTTGATAACACATCGTCTTTAGGGGTTTCTAGCCTAAGCTCATCTCTTCTCTGTTGACTCATTGGTAAATGTTTAGTTATTGAATGCACCATTTCTAACATTTCCTGATCTATTTCACCTTTAACTTGACCTTGCAAGCATATCTGCAAAATGAATATCTTTGCCTGGTACATAATATACATTTATTTGATATTTAAGGAGTTTCAATCTTAATCTCTGCAATCGAACAGATCCAATTTTATTTATAGGTTTTTTCATGATTGAGATTATTGGTTTATGGTCACTCTGAACACCAAGCTCTTTCCCCATAGATAAAATCATGAAATTTTTGTGTTCCGTAACATATAGCTAATAATTCCTTTTCTATTTGGCTTTAGTTGATCTCATCATCATTCATACTACATGACGCACATTCCATTAATTTTAATATCTTATTATCATGCTCCTGAAATATACAACAACCTAGTCCATTTTTAGAAGCACCGCACTGTAAAATAATATTTTTCATATGATCAAATGGTACTAAACTAGGAAACTTACAGATTATTTTTTTCAAATTTTCAAAGCTACTTTGATGGTGAGGTAAAGAATTCCACTCTACATTAGTTTTCAATAACTCAGAAAGAGGATGAATTAGTTCAGACATATGTTTGAAATATCTTCTAACATAGTTGAACGAACCTAGAATTCTTTGTAACTCTTGCTTGTTTTTTGGGATTTCTAACTTACATAAAGATTCTATCCTATCAGGGTCTATTTTCATTCCTTCTTCAGAAAAAGTATGTCCCATAAACTTTACCGGACTCTGACAGAACTGAAATTTTGCTCTATTGAATTTGGCACCTACCTGTTTGGCCCTCTCAACTACCTTTGCTAATGTGAGATCATGTTCTTCTTTAGTCGCCCCTGCTACTATCATGTCATCATGACAAATCTGAACATTCTCTATATCACCAAAATTTTTCTCTACCATATCTTGAAATAGATCTTGAGAGTTTGACATAAGGCAGTACAGTAAATCTATAAATTCCAAAAGGACATACAAAACAACATTTCCATGATGATTCTTCTGTGAGCTCCAGGTGGTGGTATCCTTCTGCTAAATCATAGACTGTAAAAAACTTTTGTCCTCCTAAATTCGAGCAAACTTCTTC
This sequence comes from Callosobruchus maculatus, assembly GCA_951848785.1. Taxonomy (NCBI): domain Eukaryota; kingdom Metazoa; phylum Arthropoda; class Insecta; order Coleoptera; family Chrysomelidae; genus Callosobruchus; species Callosobruchus maculatus. Next base: position 506,288 of record CATOUR010000010.1, on the reverse strand, counting down.
ATCATTAAGATCAGCAGGATCTAGACATAACCTAATTGTGCCATTACTTTTTTCTACAATTACTACCCTATTTATACTAGCATTTGGATTAATTACATCAACTTTTGTAATCGCATGTCTTTGAACAAGTATATCAAGCTCTTTTTTTTCAAGTTTCTCGAATTGCAAATGGTATTTTGCTAGGTGGATGACATACATTTCTATAGTTGTTATTGTATGTTTGCCAAGGAAACTGCCATACCTACTAAAAATGAATTCAACTCTATACATTTATTCTTTTCAGAATCATGGGTTTGATTGTCTACACTTACATGCTGTATTCTTTTCACTAAATTTAAATTTACACATGCTTGTCCCCCTCGTAAAATTTGACTGGCGCCATCAACAATAACAAAATCTTCATAAGTTTATCTATCCTTGAATTTACAATACAAATTTACTATGCTTAGTGGTGTCGCCTTAGAGCCTTCAAAAGCTTTTAGTACAAATTATGTAGGTCTGATTTTAAACTGCGTATTAATACTTTTAAAAATACTTACAGGTATTACACTTACATCAGCGCCTGTATCTATTCTTATTTTAAGGTTTATTACTTTCAATTGTTATCTTCTCTTCCCATGCCTGTTGCTTATTATTTGGTAAATCTATTGAGTTTAAGAATAGATTCTCATCCTCACTTTCACTGTCCTCATTTCGTTCAATTTTTCTGATGTTCTTCACCCTACAGGCTACGCTTGCGATATTTCTTTGGCAACGCTTGCATTTAAATTTCCCATATGCCTTCTGAGTCCACTTTTTGTTCATAGAATTAACTTTTGCTTCCACTTCTTGGAACTTTAAACCTTGATTCCTACGTTGCTCTGTGGTTCTGAGGTGTTTTAGGAAGTTGTACCTTTCAAATCACTCGTTGACCCTTGGGTTCACATATTTCTCAATTAGCTCTAGTAGTGACTGATATTTATTTTGCTGGTCCTGAGGTATCTCAAATGTTGATATTCTGGCTGAATCTGTGCCAATGATATTTTCAAAACTGATACCTTAACATCATCTGTCGACTGATCTTGACCCGTGGTGCCAAATAGTCTTCAAAGGAAGTTCTCCAAAATTTCCATTCCCCTACAGCATTTTGACCCTGCAGATCAAAATCTGGTGGTAACTTTACAGATCCGGAGGCCATATTTTATAAACTTGTGAGTTGGCGGTATTCTAGCAACTCCCTCGATTACACTTTCTGATAGTTCTTAAACTTGGTCGTATATCCCTATAAAATGTGTATACGGCCTGACTTATGACTGCGCCATGTTTTATTTAAATATTATTATGCAATTGAATACACATTACTTTAACTTTAAACTTTAATCAGCACTAGTACAGGGTGGCCTAATAAGAATGGACGCCGGCAATATCTCCGTAACCGTAACTTTGAGCAAAAAATATTATCAGGTAAATCGGCTAAGAGGAATCGCTGGAAATTATTTTCAAGTTCCGCAAGTAGCCGCTAGGGGGCGTAACTGTTACGGTCAACCAGAGAAACGGCTTTTTCTCAAAAAATATGCAAATAAAGGTATATTATAAATTCTACCGTCATCTAGACTGAACTATTCTCGATTTTTTTTCTGTTAGCCGTTTTTTGCTCTTGTAAGATGTAGTGGTGGGGGAATGTAATAAAGCTTTTTGTTTAAATGGCCATATCTTTGGTATAAGTTAACGGAATTAAACAAGCTAGGTCTCGTTTGAAAGAGCTGTTCTTACCTAATAACCTCTTACCTCTTAGCCGATTTACCTGACAATATTTTTTGCTCGAAGTTTATATGATTAACGGTTACCGAGATATTGCCGGCGTCCATTCTTATTAGGCCACCCTGTACATGTTACATTTTGTTACATTCGTTACATAATATGTTGGGTTGGGTTCTAGTCGATAAGGCGCGAACATGTCTTCTGTCAGTTCCATCATCACAAGATGGCTGACTGGACAACTGACGTAATTAGGGTGCGTTCACACATTCACTTCACTAAACAGTTGTTCTTCTTTCAAGCAGTGTTTAGAGTCTTCATCACAGGGCTTGCGTGACATAGAATCGGCATTTCCGTGTTGCTTTCCTGGACGATGACGAATTTCAAAGTCATAGCTTTGGAGCATCCATCGAGCAAGCTGGCTTTCTGGATTCTTGAACTTCATTAACCACTGCAAAGCTGAATGATTGCTTCTCACGACAAATCTTCTTCCGTACAATAAGTTGTGGAAATTTCCGATCCCTTTCACCACACTGTACAATTCTTTTCGTGTCACACACCAGTTTTTCTGAGCTTTGTGCAAAGTTTTACTGTAGTATCCAATTACTTTTTCGATGCCATCTTCTCCTTGAGATAAGGCAGCTCCAACAGCATAATGGCTCGCATCTGTGTCCAAGTAAAAGGTTCCATTCCCTGTAGGATGAGCTAAGATCGGTGAGGAGGTCAAAGCTGTTTTCAATGCGTTGAAGGCTTCTTGGTAGATGGAGTCCTAATAAAACTTATTACTTATTACCATTTTCGGTTAAAGCAAATAGTGGTTTGGCGATGGTGGAGAAATCTTTTACAAATCTGCGATAATAACTGCACAGTCCCAGAAAGCTTCGTACCTCATAAGAGTTGGACGGTATTTTCCATTCCTTCGCAGCCTGCACCATCTCTGGATCCGTCCGGATTCCGTCTTTGGTTAACAGATGTCCGAGGTATTTTACTTCCCTTTTGAAAAGATGGCATTTCTTATAGGATTTAGCTTCAACTTCGCTTCCTTAAGCCGCTGGAAAACTTGTCTTAGTCGGAATAGCTCTTCTTCGAAATCATTTCCAAACACAATCACGAGATATATCAGTGCTGTCTTCCAAGATAAACCTTGTAGTACAACATCCATTAGTCTTTCGAAGGTACTGGGTGCATTGCATAGACCGAAAGGCATTACTGTAAACTGCCACAGCCCAGCACACGATGTAAATGCCGTTTTCTTTTTATCTTTTTCGTCTATTTCAACCTGCCAGTACCCACTTTGCAGATCCAAGGTGGAGAACCATGAAGAATTTCCAACTGCATCCAAAGTGTCGTCAATTCTTGGTGAAAGGTATGAATCCATTTTGCTCAAATCATTGAACCGCCTGTAATCCACACAGAACCTCGTTGATACGTCCTTCTTCCTAACAAGGACTATCGAGGAGGCCCAAGGGCTAGATGATCACTCCTCATTTCTGCATATCTTTTACCATATTTTGTACTTCATCAACCCTAGATAATGGAATTCTTCTTGGGGGCTGCTTGACTGGCTGGGCATCTCCTGCATTAATTTTATGACGTACCAGATGGCTTTTGACTTTTCAAGTCACTCTTCAAACTTGCGACGGCCTCATCTTAGTGGAGCTTCAACTTTTCTTCCAGGTTCACGACTGACTCATCTTGGTGCAGCTTCAACTTTTCTTCCAGGTTGAAGACTGCCTCATCTTGGTGGAGCTTCAACTTTTCGTCCAGGTCTTGCACATTTGTTCTTGTCTCGGCCGTGCTTTGTTCTAATCTCTGTTCGAAGCTGGTTCTCATTTCTTGTAGCATATTCATCATTGCAATCATTTCGGATGCCATAGCTCTGGTTACTGGCATTGACTTACACTGCACTCACTTCTTGTTTCCTTTTCCTGGCTTAATTCGATGGATAATCCCACACACTTCCGACACCTATTGTCACGACGGCCGTTTTTTCTGTACTCCAAGGAATCAAACTGGACGTACTCGTAACTTTCACCGTTTTACTTTACAACTCAATACAATATCTCTTAATGTCAGCTAAAACTCAACTCAACTAAAAACTACTGCCACGCTACTCGCGACGCCTATTCAGATGACATTCTAGAATGCCCATCCTCCAGTCCCGAAAATTCCAGATGATTCGATGACGTTTACATATCAAAAATCTAACCTAACATTTTGAAAGAAATGACAACGACAACAACAAATAAGCAAAACTATATACAGGATGTTACAATAACAAAAATGCCTTCACCATAAGTCACCCTCCCGGTTTACCACGCGGTCTACAGCGATGTCGACTGGATAACAAAATAGTTTATTTTACACCGAGATCTGTCCCCGTACCACGAGTGGAGGGCAAACGCTTCTGAGGCTTCTTCAATGAAATGGCGTGGGCGACTGAAACGTAAAGCCTCTCGACGCGCGACGTCGATGTAAACTTCCACCACGATGTAGACCGCGACCGCGCTCATGGATGTAATGCGGCATGTCCTTACCCTTAGAATCACTACACCCGTATGCACCGTTTGGCGATTCTAATCTTAGTTCCCTAATCGCGTACTGCTAATCTTTGACATCTAGCCATGCACCGTCAAGAGATTAACTAATCCAGATCGGAGATACGGCAAGGTTGTGTTCGCAAGATTGTTTTGACAGTGACAGTGTCAAAATTGTCAGTTTGCGGTGCATAGTAAACAAGTAATCTAATCCAGGTTTGCGTAACTAATCGTGCGATTGACTTACGGTGCATACGGGTGTCAATGACACACATCTCTGAAGATTAGCATCCAATTATGAAATACCATGTATATTAAATGAACTCTTGCTCCGATAAGCAGTTCTTTTAATATTTAGACCTGAATAATTCTTTAGATTTCTACCTGGTTGTGAATATGAAGCGATTTCCGTTAGAAAAGGGATATTTTTATTCGAGTTGCTGGAAGCTCTAGAAATGTCATTCGAGGCTCCGCAGTAGGATATAGCAAATATCTACCAGATTTTAGCTTAATCAATATTTAGTGCGTGTTAGACATTTGTTTTAAATACAGAGATGGGTGTGTAGCAATGTTAGCAATACCCGCCAACCTTTTAGTGAGTTATGTTCCTTTTGGGCAGACATTTATAAAATACACTATTAACTTTTGTAATCTGTCATTGTTAATTTTTTTTGTGACCTTTTTGTTATTTTGGCATGCTGTGGATGGGAGACGCGGCGACCGTCAGTGTTGTAATGCAAACGTTTTTCTGTGTTCAAATTACCAAATCGATCAATTTGACATCAGCGCCCTCTGTTAACCACCATCATCGAGAAATTACGCAGGTAGAATGCTAACCTTCACCAATAAAAAAAGGATGTAGCAGAAAGTTAAACAGACATAATACTTTTTTGAATACAATCATAAAATGTTGATACATCCATTTTCATTGCAGACTGGCACAGTCCGTGCGGGTTTTGATGGCAGTTGCGATATTCCTCTCCTATCCACTACAGTTCTACGTTCCATTCAGCATTATATGGCCAACAATAGACAACCATTTTCACACAGAAAAATCTAAAGAAATTGCAGAATACGTCAGTAGAACCGCTCTGGTGCTGGTCACATTCATCTTCGCCGTAGCCATCCCTAACCTAGGAGCGGTTATTTCATTGGTCGGAGCATTCAGTAGCTCAGCTTTGGCTCTCATTTTTCCACCGCTCATCGAAATCATCACTTTCTGGCCAGACAAGTTGGGCAGGAACAACTGGTTGCTATGGAAGGACCTCTGCATCGTCATATTTGGAGTGCTTGGATTCGTATTGGGCTCTTACGTAAGCCTGATGGAGATTATCAATCCCGATAAGAAACAGTAAATGGTATATTCTAGTCATTCTTTATAATCCAGTGAATATAATTAAAAAAAATAGTCGTAGTTTCCTTGTTTTATGTGATGATCTCTTCATGTATATATATTATGTATTTATGTCGAATATGAATACAGTAGTAATAAGGACGATGGCATTAGTTGTATACTTGATTCTAATTCTCGAAACCAGGAGAGCAGCGTTCTGTCAGTGTAAGCAAAATGAGTATTCACATCACGAGTAGAAACCTCATCAATCACATCTGACATTGACAGACATTGCATGCAAATGACCTAAGTACCTGAGGCCTTATGCTAGCAAATCTAAATTCATATCGATTTTTCGTAGTTCTTTGTTAAACAAGGCTTTGAAGTCGATCTTATTTGGCCAAATTACAATTTTGAGACCAAGCCAAGCAAACTGAGGTAAGGTCAAACTGTATGAATCAACCAAGGGCTTTTAAATATTGTATCGTTGATATTTCAGATAGATCCGGTATTTTTTCAACAGTAGATTTATAAATTTCAACTGATATGTCACTTTTACTTTCATTCGTTTTGCTTTTTTTATTTCAGGTTGCAGCGTATCTTTCTTTCGTTATATGAATAGGTAAATAACTCATAAATAAATATCTTCAACCTGTGGGTTTTCTTCATACAAAATTCACCAACAGAAGGAGCCGTAAAATACGTCCAAAAACAATTTTCTGCGACAGTCCCCTGAAAACGTTCTTTATGTTTAGTTGCAAGTCGAAGACTAAATATTATTAGAATTTGATGTAACTTTTATGTATTGCCCAGTCTTGGAATTGGATCTAACTTTTATGTCCTGTTTTCGGCAGTACATATATATTTAATATTGATTAATTTATTAATTATTAAATTATATGATTTAGCATTTTGAATTGCCATAATCGAAAAGCTGTAACATGAATGGTCCCATTTTCTCATGGTCGAGAATTAGGATACTAGTAATAGCTGAAACATTTTTAACATCTGTGAAGGTTTCCTGCCTGAATAATCGGTTTAAAAATTACTTAAACCATTGGTATAGGCAACTATTGCCACAAATTATTTTGCACTCTTGAATCTTCATATGGTGTTTTAGAAAGTTCTATAGAAAACAAGGGTATAACCATTGATTAACACATTTACTAAATACTTTAATCAATGGTATAACCTAGTATAACGATTCTTATGGACATTTTATCTTGAATCGCACAGAACATTTGATAAAGATGCAATTATAGATTCAAAGTGGTGAGATAATGTTTTCCTATAATCCACATAAAAATGGAATTCATTCAAAAGCACTGGATAATAAGTGTTACCTGACAATATTAAACGACAATAATTTTGTTGCAAATTGTGATATTTATTTGTGTAAAACATGTTTACCTGATTTTATTCTATGTTATTTATATAGAGTATTAATTATAGTAGTTATAATTTCAATCTGAAATGATTCAGTGATATTGACCAAAAATTATGTTCAATAAGAATTATATGATTGTGTATTATGTAAAGCATGTTTTAATAAATATGTGAGAATTCATTAAACACCTTCTTTTTCGTACCTGTGTTAAAGTTCATAAATCTTGAATTTGCACTAAAAAATAAGTATATCCAATATCGTAGACCACAATGGAAAGTTTATAAATTTTTTGTAAATCCCTGGTTGAAGTAATAGGTTTTTTGTTTAATGGATTGGACGGACTCTAAAAAATGGCGTCAAGTGGCTCGATAATGTACTTCTAAAGCAAACAAAAATTTAGAAGTAAACGAATTCTCCACTCCAATCCCCCCCCCCCCCCAATTCCACCCTCATACCTGCGAACCCTATGTGTAAAATATGTTATTGGAGAAGTGCATTCGATGCCTTTTGGTAATATAGGTGACCATTAGTAATTCAACGACCACCTCTGAAAATATTTTACAAAGTTGAAAATACGTTGAAGGTAGATTTTAGTAGTAGCAACATGTAGATATTGGGAAGCAGTACTTTGAAAAAGTATTGTTTGTATCTTCCAAAGCTGGTACCTGAGCGTTTAATTTGAGGATCCGAGCAGTGTTTATGATGGGCTATGTGACCCGTTTAAAAACATCAGATAAAGAAACCTGCGGGTACGATATAAAACACTTTTTATGGAACACTCATTTAACACTCCCGACATTCGGTTTCTGCTAAAAAGCAACGTAACTCAAATAAAGAGTAGGCTTTATTTAAGTTACGTTGCTTTTTAGCATAATCCGAATGTCGGAAGTGTTAAATGAGTGTTCCATAAAAAATAAAGAGTGTTTTGTGTCGTACCCGCAGGTTTCTTTACCTGATGTTTTTAAACGGGTCACATAAACAGTGCTCGGATCCTCAAATTAAACGCTCAGGTACCGGCTTTGGTAGATAGATGGCGGAACAATACTTTTTCAAAGTACTGCCACAGCATAATAAACAACCAGCATAATATCTCTGAGGATTTCCTATATAAAAATGGTTCCCACAAAATTTGAACTTGGGAGGGTTTTTTGATGATTTTACGGCTGTCAAGTTTGGGTAGAGATGCGAAAATGAAAATATCGATACCGGTGTCAACTCGATATTTTTTATCCAAATAGGCGCGTTTGGTTCGTAGAGAGCATTTTGTGCAACTGATTACACCCCTCAATAATTATATAATTATTTTCGATACCGATACAAAATTATCGATACCAGCTTGGAATGCCTCAAAAAGTATCGATGACAAAAAAACTCGATATTAGTGCAGAAGTATCGAAGTACCGTTACCATCCCTACAAAAAACCCATCCAAAAGTGGGGATGCGCGTGTAATTTCCGCCAACTTGAGTTATTGTGCTGGTTGTTTATTATGCTGAGGTACTGCTTCCCAAATCCCAATATCTATATGTTGCTACTACCAGTACAAGTTTTGCCGACTAGGCACTACCTTGCAATTTCATTTATTCGTCTGAGACCTAAATCACACTGACGAGCTCTAATAAAAGCGAAACGACGTCGTCTGTCATTGGTTTCGGATGAATGAATGAAATTGCTACTCTTTATTAGGTAGATTTTAGTTTCCAAATAGATGAAAACCGCTGGAAAGGAGCGGAGTATGACTATTTGCAATGATACAAGAGAGAACTGGCCGGATACTAATGAAAATGCTCGTAACACTGCTTTGGTGGAAAAAACCTACAGAAAACAAATATACCTATGTGTCCACAGGTATCATTTTTCCTAATTTACAAAACCATTCGCATGTCAGCAGATCTTACTAATGTTAAATTTCACATTGGATGATACCAACGCCTAGCGGCAAATCGGTGCAAACAATGTTGTCACGCGCTTGTATAAAAAAATCGTAAAATCCCTTTCATGCTCAGAAAATGGAAGATATTATTGTGTGCATAATCTCTGAGCGAATATTCAACAATGTTTGTCAATTTTCTATGTGGAATGAAATATTAATTGCAATCCTTAATTTCTGATATGCCTAATTCACGTGTCCAATCATATCACTACTGAAACGTACGTACACTTATCAACAGCGCTTCAAATGGCTGACATGCGAGTTCGCGGCGTTGCTCCTGTGTGAGGGAACTTTAGCCATAGCCATACAGGCATGCACACGCATACTATGAGAAGCTGCGGATGTGCGTGCGTACTCAATATATTCGCGGTCAGAGCTTTCGTCGCAGACTTCTACCACAGTGTATGTATTAGACCAGTGGCGAATCTCAAAAGCGGCACCGTTGATCTGCGAACGCGCGTTTACCTTCGACACCGACGGCACGTCGGAGGTTTGGAACATACTGAGTATCGCCACATATCGCCTACTGGATGGCAACTCAGTAGGTCGCGACGCGTACGTTCGTTTTGCGTTGGAGATTCGCCACTGGTCTAATACATACACTGTGCTTGTACTGTCGCATATCCGTGCGTGCGCAAGTCGCTTGATCTATTCGGTATCGTGATAAGAATTTCTGAGGAGCAAAAAAAACCGTCAATTAGAGCACCAACGCACACCTATGTTTCTTTGGTGTTCGTCAAAAAACCGACACCTGTTTGGCGCACGCCATGACGCTCAGGTATTTCGCGAGATGTGACGCATGGGGCGAGAGGCCACGAAATCACCGCAGTTTCGGACGGTTTGACAACGCCGCAAGATCAAGTAATTTCACAGCCACGCTCTTCGCGTCACCGCCGGTTCGCGTTCAACGCTCCAGACTCAGGGCCTGTCCACATCTCCACGTCGCGACGCCGTCAACACGATTTATCGTGAGATCTACCGATTTCAATCCCAATCTCACGATAAATGACCTGAATCTCACGATATTTTTATGTTTATGATAAGAACACAAACTCTTGCGAAGCCTCGGAAAACTCCACGTCAGAAGGCTAAATGGTAAAATACAGCGAGTAAAAATCAAACTTATGCTGGTCGACTGTGTTGAATTGGATTGTATTATGCTTAAGCAATTGCCGGCTTTGGTGTTGTGTGGGTTGCCTGCGTTAAGGCGCAAGCTCAGGATTGTGCTTGTGCTCATGGCATGGGTGATACGGTGATGGGTTAACATGTCTTTAAATGATCAGTGACGGATTCTAGCCATAGGTGATTCCCCCGCACCTCGTACGACCTTCTGTTTTTCTGTTTAAAATAAAAAATATAAAAATGGCGTCCTCATTGTCTTCCGAAGATAGTGACTTCGAAAATCCCAAAAGAGATGATTCAAAAAATGAAAAGTGAAACGTTATATTCAAAAGAAACAGAAAGTAATTCTGAAACAAATTTAGATTCAGATTAGATTTATTATGTTATCAATTATTATTTTTCTTTCCATGTTGTTCATTATTAAGGTTTCAGTATATTATAATGTCGTTTTATTTTTCGTTTGTTTCAATAAAAATACCCTTATTTTTTTATTTAGACGTATTATGAGTCAGTCAATTACCGTTTATTCAAATGACTTGTGATTTTTTGATTCATTTACGTGAAATAAAGATATTCTTGACAAGTTCTCGTAAACCATATAAGCTCCTTACAGCGTTTTCAGTATTTAGGCAGTGGTAAATAAAGGCTAGCAACAGTGGTAACGTCAAATCCACGATTCACGATTTTTTCTGAGCAGTCTCACGAAATCTGTTTGGTGTCATCTGGGACCACTGCGCCACGTCTAACGTCGTCGCCGACTTGTGGCTAGTTCTATTGGTTACGATGCACTCGCTCAGTTAATGTTTTATTGGCATTGCAGACATTCGAAAATAACTGTAGGGGTTGTGGTCACATGTTTTCAATGCTTCGTATTATCTAATGAAATGATTCCCATCACTATTCATCATTGAAAGTTAGGGATGCACCCAATATTGTCTTTTCACATATTTTTTTTCAACCTCTCTCTTCGTCTTTTTAACAATAGCAGAAGCAGAATACGTATTGAGCAGTCCATATCTAGAACGAGACTGCTATTTTTCACGTACGTTAGGGAAGAATGTATCGAAATGTTACAAGGCACCGTGACGTGAACAATAAGGTGTCGTTAAGTGCATTTTTACGATACGGTAACGTAAATTGGTACGTTATGACAACGCACCGTGAGACGATACCGCACCGTTCCACGTTGACGACGTCGTGACGTGGAGATGTGGACAGGCCACGCTAGGTCAATAGATGAACAATAAAATCAGATCTAATGTCGGCACCTGTGGCCCGTGCCAATTTAATGAATAAATCGAAGTTGAACCGATATATAAAGGCGACGCTCAAAAAAGAAAAGTAAGTTACCAATATAGTTTGTTAGTCTTATGTCTATGTGCTACATGGCTACAATTTACCAAGATAACTCTAAATAATTATTTTAATGCCTCTGAGGAAAAATTAAAAGCAGTGAAAAATAAGTTTTTTAAGCAAACCTAACGCTCCGCTTGAAAAGGATTGCACTGAAAATAGTTCTGATTACTAAGCAAATGCAAACATTGAGAGCAGTGCTGATACTATAAGCGGGACTCATGACGTACTTATAAAAAAGTGTATAGTAGTTTCTTTTGTTATATCGGGAATATAGTTTCATAAATAATAGTAACTGTATTTTATTTATAAGGGGCCCCTAAAATTATAATAGCCTCGGGCCCCATAAAAGCTTAATCCGGCACTGGGACAGGCCCTCAGTCAGGTGCGTAACGTTAGCGGCCATGGTAAGCTGTTCTTGAAGTTTGCGCGGGAAATTAGACGATAAAATTAATAACAATGCAGCAAGGCACATCGGTTAGCAATATACCATCTAAACGGCATGTTTTGTCTACCGGTGAACGCAACATAGGGAAGGATGCTTACAGGCGGGTTCATGAAACTTTTCCTTTGCCGCAATTTAGCCGTAAATTAGCGTTTGTGTTAATTCTAAAGGTGAACCTACCGTCAGTAATGAAATTGTCCATGAAACAGTTTTGAATTTGACCTAGGAATTAGGCGTAAGGATTGACCTTGAAAAGATAATAAATTAACTTCCAACTTTACCTTACCCATGGCCGACTCTACTCACTAGGCCGGAGCATTGAAATATGGCAACACTTAATCGGGGACCGAGCTTTTATTTGTTGTTAAGTCATTAGTGTAATCTTCCAGAGCAAAAAGGAGATTGGAATGTGATTTTTAATGTGATAAACAGATGCCTGCAAAGTGTGTAATACCAGGTTGCACTAGCAATTGTGCTTCCAATAAAGGACATAAACAGAAGTGGGTGAACGGTATTCCTCGTATAGACTGGTTATATTTATAAGATAAAGACAATACAAACATTTCAAAGGATAAGACATATCTTAAAGCACAATGTGGACCTACAGTGTTTGCTGGGCCTCCCAAATATCGCAGAAAAATACAGTTAATAGAACTCATCTGGGCATACCTACGAAAAGATTTGATATTGAAAGGGAATCATGACCAGCAAGAATGGCTTCACAGTGACCTAATAGTGAATTTTTCTAGCTCAAATGACAATTTACAAAGTAAAAGCAATTGTGCTTCCAATAAAGGACATAAACAGAAGTGGGTGAACGGTATTCCTCGTATGGGCTGGTTATATTTATAAGAATAAAGACAATACTTTACAAACATTTCAAAGGATAAGACCTATTTTAAAGCACAATATGGTACCTACAATGTTTTCTGGACCTTCCAAATATCACAGAAAAATACAGTTAATAGAACTCATCTGGGCATGCATCTGGGCATACCTAGTACCTACGAAAAGATTTGATAGTCAAAGGGAATCAAGACCAGCAAGAATGGCTTCACAGTGACCTAATAGTGAATTTTTCTAGCTCAAGTGATAATTTACAAAGTAAATTGAGTGTTCATTTAAGTGGAAATGGAAGTGGCAGCAGGAAACAGATTGCGTTTATTTTTATTTTGTAGTGTTTGACTACGATGAACCAGACATCAGATGTAAGTGGTATTAGTAGTAGTAGTTCTAAAAAGTATTTTTCTTAATTTATTAACCGAGATGAACTCTAATACATATAAAATGTAATAATTATTATTCTGAAACTATAGGCCCACTATTTGACAGATAAGCCACGTTGCCACATCTAAGGCTCCGGCCTAGTGTAGAGTCGGCCATGCCTTACCGCAAAAGATAAATCTAAATCTTAGGAGTGTTTGAGCATGCGCGAAACGCAGAGAACATAAAATTATGATCTGGCATGAGCATAGATGTCACAACTATTAGGATTAGGTTAGCCATGGCCGACTCTACACTAGGCCGGAGCCTTAGATGTGGCAACGTGGCTTAGCTGTCAAATAGTGGCCCTATAGTTTCAGAAGAATTATTACATTTTATATGTATTAGAGTTCATCTCGGTTAATAAATTAAGAAAAATACTTTTTAGAACTACTACTACTAATATCACTTACATCTGATGTCTGTTTCATCACAGTCAGACACTACAAAATAAAAATAAACGCAACCTGTTTCCTGCTGTCACTTCCACTTGAATGAACACTCAATTTACTTTGTAAATTGTCACTTGAGCTAGAAAAATTCACTATTAGGTCACTGTGAAGCCATTCTTGCTGGTCTTGATTTCACTTTCACTATCAAATCCTTTCGTAGGTATGCCCCAGGCCATGCCCAGATGAGCTCTATTAACTGTATTTTTCTGTGATATTTGGGAGGTCCAGAAAACATTATAGGTACCACATTGTGCTTTAAAATAGTATCCTTTGAAATGTTTGTAAATTATTGTCTTTATCCTTATAAATACGTATAACCAGCCCTTCCGAGGAATACCTTTCACCCACTTCTGTTTATGTCCCTTATTGGACGCAGAATTGCTAGTGCAACCTGGTACTACACACTTTGCAGGCATCTTTTTATCTTTATAGTTTCATTTGTGCAGGTCAATAAGTAGAAACCCATTAAAAATCACCTTGCAACGTTCTTTTTAATCTGGAATAAGGTTATGTTGGGCTATGGTTTGGTAGGCCTCTACCCATGCCTCTACTGGGCTGCAACCTGGTACTACACGCTTTGCAGGTATCTTGTTATCTTTATAGTGTCGTTGGTGCAGGTAAATAAGTAGAAACACATTAAAAATCACCTTGCAACGATCTTTTTAATCTGGAATAAGGTTATGTTGGGCCATGGTTTGGTAGTCCTCTACTGGGCTGCAACCTGGTACGCTTTGCAGGCATCTTGTTATCTTTATAGTTTCGTTTGTGCAGGTAAATAATTAGAAACACATTAATAATCACCTTCCAACCATATTTTCTGCTCCTGGAAGAATACACATGACATAACAGCAAATGAAAACTCGGCCCGCAGATTCAGTGTTGCCATATTTCATGCTCCGGCCTAGTGGGTACCGGCCTAGTGAGTAAAGTCGGCCATGGGTTAGCATGTCAATGGACATGAGGCAACCACTACTAAGATCACCTTACTCTTTTAATTAATCTTCATTTTTGGTCGTAGTTTTAAAAACAAATTTCGCCTTTCGCAAACAGTATAACCGCCAACGCGCCAAATCTTAAAAATATAACCTTAAAATCAAAACAGACCGTTGAAAACAGACTTTGTGAAACGTCACATCTGTCATTCTTAATGCTAAATTCAAGTTTCATGAACGTCAATTCTCTTACGGCTAAAATTAAGGATAAAGTTAATATTAACGCTCAATTTACGGCTAAGTTACGGCAAAGGAAAAGTTTCATGAACCCGCTTTACGACGGTCTACGTATACACGATTTCCTGAAAGGCCGGTGAAGGGGTGAAGGAAAAGGCTAAACTTCGCAGCGATCTGACTAAAGTCGACGTAGTATTTATATGGTATTTATGTGAAAAAATAGACTGCGACAAAGCACAACTATATGTTTTGTGCTGGCAACACTGTACACTGCACAACTGTCACAACTCGCGCATCACCATAAAGAAAGGTCTGTACTTCTGTAGAATTAGCAGATGGTGAGCAGCCGTACCTGTTTTGTGGTGAGGTGGTGGTGAGCAGATGATTAGCAGTAGATGAAATTGCCAGAGAAAAGGGTCTTGCAACTTGCAACTCTTGCACTTCTTGCAGTCTTGCAGTTTTAAGACTGCCTCCGTATCACTGCGAGTTAAACCCAAATCGAGTTTGTATGGGCACAAGTGAAAAATGAAGCAGCACGAGAATACAATTTTTAAGTTGGCCGATATACGTATCCTTTTAGAAGAAGTAATCGTTGCGGTAATTGCAGATAACTGGCAGAAATGCATATCACACGTAAAAGCAGAGAAAGAAAAGTTTTGGAAATTAGATGCCCATATAGATATTGTAATAGAACCAGCAACCAGCCATAGTTAATTTTGGCAGTGATACAAATAGCGACACTGACGATTCCTTTGACTCTAGTTCTGCTAGTGATTACAAATTTCCACCGCTTACGTCTGCAACTGATATTCAGAATATGTATATTTTTTACGTTTTATTTGTTTTTGTTAATTATTTTTTAATGCATGACTTATTATTTATTCTGTTGTTTATTTTTTATAGAGAATTTAGTCATTCATTTTTGAAAACTGTTGTTGTTGTTATTGTAATTAAAGTATTTACTCCTAGAGGGTCTGAATTTAATTTGTTCGACTCAAAGTTCTCCTTTGAGGTTTAGAGAGTTTATTTATTACGTGTTATTTTTGTATTCATGCACCTTTTCAGTTTCCTATTCTTTTTGTTGAACATAAAAGAAGGGTGGGAGGAGGGGTGGGACTTGATATGCAGCCACCTCTTCGTGGTGAGTCCTGGGTAGTCTACGTAAGGACTAGCTGAGAGCTACATTACTGTTGTAGATTATTTCAATTCCACTTCCAGTATGACCGAATGTGAGAACTTTACTATTTCAAATGGACTCTCTCTGGCTGACGTCTGATGTAATATAATGTTTCCATTGATTATTTTCCTGTTATTACCTACCTGAAGGGGGGGGCTTGGAAGCATGCTGCTATACCGATGGCCAATAATTCAATCCGTAGCTATTTGACAATATCATACTTACAAATTTGAGAAAGACTGCACATAATCATGTAGTCGAAACATTAGCAACTACTCTAATAGTTATAGCTTCCAATATCTCGTAGCATACGTCTAACTTTTATGATTCAGAGAAGTAATATTTTATCATTAAAATATATCGTTCCATTTCAAAATAAAATCTGCTACGCCTATTTGTAAAAAATGAATACAGAACGTATAGAATTTTATGATAGCTTTAAATTGTATATTGGATCTGCATCCCTTTCTAGACCTTCAAAGAAATCGAGCGCGACACTGCTACCGACGTGACATAGCTATCATCCAATGTGGAATTTAACTTTATAAACACAAAACACTGCGAATGAACCACGCTTTTCACTCAGCTGTTATCAAATTTGAAGCTATTTGAACATATTTTTCCCTGTCAGACGTAATATTAATAATTTTTCCGTTGTAACGTTTTGATAATGTAATAATATTATGCTAAAAATATGATTCTATCAAGATAGATGATTAGCGACCTCTAAAATACATAAAATATAAAAATATATAAATAAGTCTTTAAGATATATCACCAATGTAATTTTTTAAGACAATAGGGAGCCCTTTACGGATACACACTATTTTGGATTTTTCCGGTTCCCCAACCGCCCAGCGACTTCAGTGGACTAGTATCATGAATTTTATTTCTGGTTGCATATGATAGAGTACGTCATAAAAAGCATCTCATTTTTTTCTCCGATTTTTTTGGGCACAGGAAAGCCGTGAAAATGAGGAAAATATTTGAATTCTCCTAGGGCAGTGACGTCACTGCCCTATAGGCGAACAGCCAATCAAAAGACAGATATGTGTGCTGTGTTGCCGCATTCTGATGGCGCGCGGAGCTGTACGCGGGCTGGCTCATCTATCTTGTCTTCTGTTCCCGTCTGATATGTTTTGTGGTTTTAATGTCCCGTGATCCGAAATTCCAGGGCTGTTCCAAATTACGGTTCTATAACCGTCCTAGAACTGTTTTCATCATGCCCCGCCCATTTTGTGATTCTAGAATCGATGATTGGTTGGTACGCTGGTGGACCAACCAATCATCGGTTTGAGAACTGTAAAATGGGCGGGGCATGATGAAAACAGTTCTAGGACGGTGATAGAACCATAATTTGGAACAGCCCTTCCGAAAGCTAAGTTAAGGTTCCTGATCCGTCAATCCTGTCAATCAATCGTCATTCGGTCATTGTCATTTCCAAATTCCATTGGGCTTTGGCTGTAATTTTCAATAATCTTAAAGTTATTATTATTTGTTTGCGTTTATTTGTACAGGATATCCTTTTATTCCATTTTACTAGGTTTCAAGTTATTTTATCATAACATAACCAACAAGTATGGGTAAAATCGATAGTGGAT
The DNA here is from genome assembly GCA_951848785.1 of Callosobruchus maculatus. Lineage (NCBI taxonomy): Eukaryota > Metazoa > Arthropoda > Insecta > Coleoptera > Chrysomelidae > Callosobruchus > Callosobruchus maculatus. The sequence continues at coordinate 488,780 of CATOUR010000010.1, read as the reverse complement.
TCACAAACGCCGATTCAGATAACCTGCCTAAAGTTGATATGGCTATGGTGAACGACTTTTATGTGGATAATATGCAGTTCTTCAATACGAAGATGAGAAATGTGAAAGCTAAGAAGTGAGTTTCAAATTATTTATAACACTTTGGTTAGCAAATAACATGTTTATGTGAAATGTAAATGTTTTGCGAGTCGGAGCTGTTCTTGGCAACAATGCACTGCTGATAATTCGCGCGGTTGGCACTGATTGGCTGAATTTGAATTCCTTTCTTTAAACTTTAGAATGGAATTACTAAAAAACAAAATGATGTAGAAAGTAACGAAATGCAGCAGAACGTTTATTTGTGTATGCACTAAGCGGCCATAATAATTAAATCGTTGTTCTTAACCTCGTGATACTAGTCCGTTGCAAACCTTCCCTGATATTGGTCAAGAACATACATACATTACTGTGATCCCACATATCATGAATCTCCATCATCACAAATCTTCTTAAATGCGCCAATAATACTCGCACATATGAACTTGCCTGTCGATGTTATGTAATTAGATTTGTCAAGAGCTTAGACAAGGAAAGAGAGAGGACGGAACCCGCGACTGACATTTCTGATACCAAATGGCACCAAAGCGCTATTCCCAGTGGCGTAACTAATGGGATTAACGTTCTGGTTGAGCTATTTGTAGAAATAATCTTTTTCAAATAAAATTTAATGAAATATTGTTATTCAGGGTTTCTATATGGCCAATTTCGCCATCCACAATTAAAACTTAAGTGACTAACATTACCGTAACCGTGATTTTCATTCGACTGCTGTTTTGTGGCCAATAATATATAAAAATTGATAATGTATATATTTTATTCAGTCATGAACATGTTATGTTCATTTGCAGTATATGACTGATGGAAGACACGATTATACTTCTACCCAGAAAGAAAAAAACTGCTTGTAGTTTGTAGTAAATCAATTTTTTATTATTAAAGAACACATAATACCTATAGTATATTTATATTTATTGACATTATGTTTATATATAAAATACTGTCTATTACATACTGTAAACAGAAGCAGCAATAAAAAATTTTTGTTATTATAGATTAGCTTACGAGATTGAGGAATTTGATGCCTTCAATCTCGGAGTCCCCATATGCAGTAAAAAAATCTACTTGCTGTTACGCTGTTACTTGCTGTTTGTAGTGTGTAATGAAGAGCAGTATTTTTAATTACTCCAACGAGGCTTTTTTATACATAACTTCTTTTTGCGACGGTGGCAATAATTAATGAAAAAGCTGGGGGGTTAAACATAAAAATTATCTCAGACATGAAATAAAGCAAGTTTTGGGCTAGAAATACAAAGGTCCTTTAATCTTATCCAAAATCAAAACATTTACAAAATTAGAAAATGACTCCTAGATTAGCTAGTAGTAAATAAAAACGAACAATTCATTCAATATAGGTGAGGTCCTATAACTTACATAGAAATTACAACTCTATTTTATCACTTAACCCCTTGCTTCCAGTAAGTTCTAATTTATTGCAGTTATGTATTTACTTATGGGGAAGTTTGGGTGAAACTCAGTATTGTGTGCTTCAACAAAAATAATTTTTTTGTAGGAACGTGGCATTTCGCTTGCTCCTACAATTGATGGCAGTCAATATTACAGTCACGAAGGTCAAAAACTACCAATATTTTACTGCCCTTTAAACAGAATCATTTTTGTTAATTGGCTCCGAACTGGATTGTCCTGTTGTGATCGAGATTTTACAATAAAATGGATTCTGATATTTAAGTATTTTGTGCATACAGCTTTTATTAAAAAATATATATGATTTACATCATTTTCTAATACGTGACGTTCTAAGCAGCTGAAAATAGGGGTGCCTAGAAAACTTGATATTATTTTGCTTATCAGCAAAGGTACAAAATGTTTGGTGTGAATACAATTTTCATTAACTCTCAGAAAATGTTCCGATTTCAAACATATCTTGATAACATCATTTGATGGGTAAGTCAGACCGCCGTGGCTTTTAAATTCAATTAGGGAATTGAGAAACCGATCTCTAGTACCAATCAATGCTGTGACACATGTTTCACATTTTATTGTTTTTTGTAATTGGTGCGAAACATAACCAGCAATATATTGCACAATTTGGGATGAACATTCACTTATCACAGGTGCATTCATGATGTAGTCATGATCCTTCCAAATAGTTTCTAGATCATCAGAAGGCTCATTTATGTCTATTAAACTATGGTTAGATAAACTACTATTAATTACATCTTCAGACCTTACATTTTTTGTAGAACTACTTAGAATAGGGATTTGATCTAATGGAATACAGTTACCCATACCGCCCTCTCTAATTTCTGCTCGAACCAGAAGCCTTTTGTAAGCAGCTAGAAACTGTCGAGCGGTTGGGTTATTATTCCAGCCACCTCTTGATCTAATTGACGAAAAGAATAATTCTAAATGATCTTGACTAATCTTATACAACGGAAGGTACAGTAATGTTTTTCTCTCAGAAACAAGTTCTTTGTACAATCCTAAAGAACTTGATAATGAAATTATTAATCCAATAAACCCAGTTTTTCTGTTAGACATGATTACTTGCTCATTATTAGATAATTTCAACTTTGAAAGATAAAAAATTGCACTATTGATAAATTCCGCAGATCGATCTATATTTTTTTGACATAATGCTTTTTTATAACCTGGTGCTACTAGGGTTCTGCTGTTTAAAATATCGAAAATGCTATTTACAATTCTAATAAATTTAACTGTTGCCTGACTACCTTTAAAATCCTCAAGATTCAGCTTTTTTTCGCAATACTCAATAGCATCGGCTACTGATGCACTAAGTAACTGAACTGCAAGCCGAACCTTCATTTTTTGTTTGAAAAAAATAATATGAGCGCGACGTAACTTATTCCCTAAATGTAAGCCCTCGCTAGTTTGCAGCTTCTCTAGAAGCGCTATGTATTTCCATTGAATAAAATTGTTATCACAATCAATTAGGATTTTCTTTTCACCAAATGCATTGCGAACAAGTTTTATCATATGACATGGATCATAAAAAATATATACATTGTGATCTGTAACTCTGAAACTTGTCTGTATATTTGAAATGTTAAATAAGAATCCAAAGTTATGACACATAGCGGTATTAGATGGAGCACCATCGAATGTGATTGACATAACTTTGGCTCCCGTATCTTCAATCAGATGGATGCATTGAGATACAATTGAATGTTTTTGACTGCCATTCAAAGAATCTGTAAGAAAGTAACCGACAGGTAATTTCCAAGTTCCATTGATGCAAACCAACATTATAACAAAAGCTTCTTTGGCTAAAGCATTAGAATCATCGTTTAAATTTGTACCACAGTTCACATAACCATGGAATTTTTTTCCATCCCATTCTAAATGTTTCCGTATGGCTATTTCATCGATAATTAATGAACAAATTATTGGTCTGTCAGATGATTGAACCTTATTTCTTAAGGTATTTATTGATTCCTTGGTAAAACCAGGCTCAGCATCCACATTCTGAAACCATTTAGCAATAGTTTTGCTATGCGGGAGACAAGTGTCAAAAACATCTCTCACATAGTTGTATGCCTTTGGTGAAAAAAATTTAATGTCAGGGCAAATTTCCTAAGTTCAGGTGAATATTGAACATTTCTCCCCATTTTTCTGTTCAATATTTCTATGTTAACCTTGCTCATATTTTGAACTAAAACTAAATTTTCTTGAGATAGTAAATTTTGTCGCTCTAATTCCTCAGCAATTATTTTTAAAGAGGCTACTTTTTTGTGTGCTCTTTTCAGTGATTGACCAAGGGCACGGATTTTTTTCGTTTTTTCCTTATTCTTATCTTTTTGCAGCAGCAGTTCTCTTCTAAGTTTCTTTTTCCGGGGAGAGTCGTCCTGTGCAGCCAGAGCTGAGGTTGATGGCGATGGTTCTGGATGAACATCACGTTCACGGGGTCTTTTTCTTTCTTTTGCCTAAAATAACAGAGCTGTATATTAGACAATGTTTGAAACATTATTTCCGAAAGAAAGACAGAACAAATTAATTTATGATTTAAGTAGATGTGAATGAGTGACTGAATCTTATAGGAAAAGTGACAGTAACATTTTGTTTTGATTTCGTATCGAGTAAACACACCTAAATATAGTTGTTTAATAATGTAACTGTAACACAAGAAATTATTACATTTTTGAGGTTAGCTGCCTTTTGATTTTCATAGCTATCAATTTTTAAATGGTTATTCAGCCATTCGTAATCGTATTTCTCCTTACTTTATTGCACTGTTTATTTTGGAAACGTCATCACTAATACTCAAATATAAAACCAAATTTGAGACCATAAATATAGAATATAGGCATAAGGCATAAGAATGATTTTAAATTAATATCACACCCAAATCATAACTCATTAATGATCCAATTATATACAATGGAGTGAAGATTTATAACAAACTTCCTCCTCACAGGTTTTAGTGAATATCCCAAAAGTTTTGTTTGTTATTATATAGCTTTGTCAATAAGAATCTTGTAAATTCTTAGACTATAAAGTATATCGATCTATCTATCTATCCATCTATCCAACTATCCATCTATCCATCTATCCATCTATCCATCTATCCATCTATCCATCTATCCAACTATCCATCTATCCATCTATCCATTTATTCATCTATCCATCTATCCATCTATCCATCTATCCATCTATCCATCTATCCATCTATCCATCTATCCATCTATCATAATCCTAGAATGTTTATTATTTTAATATTGATTAAGCGTAGACAATGTAAGCTAGGAATTATAACTTACAATTTTTGGACGTAAGTATTCCGGAAGCTCGTCAAATATGGTGGGGACTGCTCCTTTCAGAAGATATACTTTTTGATTTGTTTGATGAAGGAAATTCTGTTCAAAATGCTTAGAACAAAGCCTATCGTTGCTTGTAGGCTTCCAACCTTCGATCCTCATATTTTTGATCCATAAATCATGTCTAGGAAGATCTTTAGGAAACCTGTCGAGGAAGAAAGAAAATTAATTTTATTATTCATACAACTACAAATAAAGGCCACCCTTGAAATGCACACCTTGTATAAGGGTATTGGTATATTATATATTACAATGCAAAGTCATAATATTTCTATTCAAAATGTAAGCTATAATAGATACGCCACTGGAAAACTGATTGTATTTGAACCAAAAAATCCCTTAAAAACATAATTTTTAGACTTTACGTGCTCAAAAACATTATGATTCGCATGTTAGTGGTACATTCCAAATTATATTTCGGATACACATATATCTTTGAACTAGATATTGAGATATTTGCATGAATTTCGGATACACCAAAAAAATAAGATCATAAATTTACCTGTGAAAAGTGATTCCTGGCTCCTTCCTGCTGCTGTGGCTTTTACAACGGTAAGCTGCACACCCCACCATTACGCTCACCACAATATTTCACAATTATTGGTCTTAAAAACGTTAAATATCGCAAAAAACACCACCTTGACACTACCGTCAGTTTTCCACCAGCATTTTGACAGCTATTCATTTTCGGTATCAGCTAATCCATATAGCATCAAATGGGCGTGCGGTATCCCCTCTCTTTCCTTATCTAAGGTCAAGAGCGTCCGATCGAGTCTCTCACCTAGGTACTCCATATGCTAGAGCACTTAGACATTTCTGGCAGATTGTTAGAGTGGATCGAAGCTTTCCTCAGTAACAGGGTTTTTTGATTCGCTGTCAACTAAGAGAAAAGTGGTGTCCCAGGAGGATCGGTTCTGGGCCCTGTGCTGTCTATTTTATATACTTCTGTGTGATCGCCATAAAATTTATGGGTGCTCAAGAGAATGGTTGCTACCTCTCAACTACATTAAAGTGTCACATTATAATTATGGACAAGAACATCCCAGGTTACAATACAGTTGGCGATCAGGCTATCTTACCGGTTTCAAGCCACCGCGATCTAGGCGCATAGATAAAAAAATTTTGGGTTGGGTTAGGTTATAGATGGGAAACTGACGTTCAACGCCATCTCGCGTTTGGAGCCACGAAATAATGATATACGGGGGCATAAGAGAAATACCTGACTACGAGGGCGAGTAGAAAATTTCAGATAGAAAATTTTGTGGTGATAGTAAAGATCTAACACCGCCTAAGTCAAAATTTACAATTTGCCAGACAGCCACACAAACATCATAAAGGAACTATTTCAGCGCTAGATATAGGTTTTAGGAGTATGTCTGCGCTAAAAACAGCACTTTATAATTGTTTCTATTTGTCTGACAAAATGCAAATTCTGACCTAAGCTAATGTTAGAACTTTACTGTAATATTAAAAAGGCAGGTTAGCGATTCCACCACAATACTGGTGGAGCCACGAAATTAAAGTAGAACAGTAAGGTCAACATGGCTTTATTGTTTTCTAATAAAACATATGATACAAGAAAATCAAATAATAAGTATCAGTAAACTGAATAACAATAAGGATGATATAATAATAATGTTAATAATAATAAAGAAACTTGAAAAATCAGAATAATAAAGCCTAAATTCCGATCCGTAATAGATCAGGTGTTGACTTGGCATAGCCCGTCAACATCTGTTGCTACCGCAGTCATGCGAGAGAACCTTGAATAATAATGCAAAAACAGAAATACAAAAAGCAAAACTTGGAGTGAATGAATAACTCATTATTGAAGTAGTAAAATATCGGCGTGAGAGCGCAAGGCTACCGCCCAAGTCGACCCTTCGGAGGCTAAATAACCTATCTCAACACACCTACGGGAAAATACAATATTTAATAACATATAGATATACATACTATGAAGACAATGATACATCATTATTACAAATGAATTTGTTTCATTTGCAAAATTCGTCCAGACATGGCTCTCATTTTGAAGTATTTGGATCGTGCCAATTGTTTTATGTGATCTTGGTATGTTCTATGAATATCCTTACCCTTTAAAATTCGGTTAACATGTTTACACCATACATATATATGAAAAGTGATAAGAATGTCTAAGAATAAATTCAGCAAATCATGTATAGAACATGTGAAGGCATGTTGGAATGTTGCTAGACTCATGAGGTTGTGCTTTAAGGTAAACTTAATATTATTTATTGTACAGATGTCAGGTAATAATTGGCTAAGGATAGATTGCACGTCCTTGAGCATCTTGCTGAAATAAGTACTAGGACATAATAAAGTATTAGGGTGGTAGTTCCGCATTTGAATAAAAGTACGTTCCTGCTCACTGACGTTTGAAAGAGGTCCTATCAGTTGTTGCTTACATGTTGCGCAGTTCTTAACTCTCTTCAGAAGCCGGCGAGCTACATATCCTGCAATATAAGCGAGTATAGGGGACGTCGATGGTGATAATGGCTGAGGAATGTCTAATACTGGGACTTGGGACGAAATGGCCTCTCTCGTCTGCTCCTCTGCTATGGAACTATCGGAAAATAATACCTCCATATTCGTAAGTGCACGTGCACCATCATCTTCACAATTACTGGATGGGGATTTCACTGACATGTAATTGGAAATCAGCAAAGCTTTGAAGGAATTCTTGAAAGAACGGCTATCTGGATTTATGTTGCGGATGCCATGACTTCTAATTGAACAAAAGAAATTTTCGAGAGGATCTTGATTGAATTGGCGGGGACATATGAAGGTAAAACCAGCGTGAAACAGTTTTGTGGCAATATACGAAAAAGCTTTCAAGGTGTGCACCCAGTTGTTCAATGTTGGAGGCCTGACTCCTTGCTTAGTATTGCTGCTGCAGTGCATGGACTCGAAAACTGATGCTGCTTCGCGCCAGAACTCCTGATGCCCAGTCTTGGCAGTCACTGCTGCCCGTAGCAGTTTTCTATCCTTCGGTTTCAGTGCTGATCCATTGAGACTGTCAAAGGTTTTGTCAATGAACATTAAGAATTCTGCGGTATCGATTCCAGTCTCTTCCATCATACCTAGAAGCAAAAGTTTGCAAATGTAAACCTGGTGTATAGCACAGCTACATATGAATCAATACAATAATAAGAATCAATATAGAAGGTGTGGCATTCAAATGTCCATGTTTATACCAGTCATAAGAAAAACTATGATTATGATGATGAATGACTCCTACATTAGAACCCAATGTTTAGGTGACCATTTGGCATTGAGCAAAAGGATTTCCAGAGTATAATAAATGTACAATTATACGGTCAGATAAAACTGATTTGTTGAAGCTGCTATCCATATTTATACAGTGCAATAGATGAATGACCACATGACTGGTAAGGCAATATGAAGTTCATTACACAGGATGCCCCCAGATAAGCTGCATGTATGAAAGTGGTGGAAAGTAGACCACAGTTCATTGAGAAGCTCACATCTAAAACCAATTTAGAAGCTGAGCTGAGAAAACTATATGTTTGAAAATTGCAGATGATTTTTTAATTATTGCAAAGCCAATTTTTTTAAAATACGTTTTTGTCGTTGAAATGTGGTCTACTTCCATTCATTTGTGCAGAGTATTGCCTTCAAAGAATGAGCACAAAATCTCTGAAAGACTATAAAACACTAGTTATTCATCACTTTGTAGCGAGTATGTGTCACTTACCACATCTTGCAAAAACTTTCATGGCTGCTGCTACTCGTGCACTCATAACTTGGGCAGCGATGCTAACTTTCATTTTCTTGGTATTACTAATATGGGCATCAGTTAGCTTGTGACACAATTTATATTCTACAGCTGCATCTTCCAATTCATACACCTGTCGTATGTGGTCCCATGTAGCAGTTTTCTCTATGCCAGCTCTCCAGGAATAGGAAACAGTGTATTGATGCAGAATATTTCTCATACACTTCAATAGATGGGGCACATCATATATGGGAACTACTTCTTCACCATCTATTTCAAATCCAAAATTGCGGTTTTCTTCTCCTTTTCTGAGATATTCAGCATTGGTTTCTTTATATAGCCTGTTAATAGCTGCTCTATTAGGTCCTCCTTGATCACACACTGTACACAATACCTGCAATGTAAAAAGACATTAGAATAAACTTGTTTCCTCTGCTGTGCTATGTGAATGATATTCCAACAGAATGAGCATGTAACATGACTACTAGCTAGGTATAGTGATACTCCTAATCTATAAAAGCTTCATCAATATATATCACAGGACTACCACTTTCTAAACAACCTATATTTCCCAAAATTTTTATGCTATTTTCAGTCACATTGATTGTTCCCAAATAAAAATAAAAATGCTTGTTAAATCTCAAGTCAAGTCACCATTTGGCTACTGTGTGGTATGGATAAAATGTCAAATATTATCCCATATACTTGTAATCAGGGAGCCATTTTTAGTGCTAAATCTGTAGGTACATATAATTCTCTTGAATGAGACCTGGAGGCTGTATTATGGTCTGCTTTTAACTAATTGATTTTATGTAGTTTGAAACTGACGGTATTAGCTCTGTCAAATATGTTATATGTAGTACTTACGTTAAACCCTACAGTCCTCAAATGACGCACAACATCCTTAATTGTGACTACCAGCTGATCTGTCTTCATGCCCCCTTCATTGAAATAGTATGCCACAGCTTGCTTCCACTTTTTGTGAACTCCTCGTGCCATGAATACTAGAACTTTATCGGCAAACACTGCTTTACGCTGGTCAGATCCATTCTCCTGGAAACCTTCAATGTGATCCAATGACATATTATAGTACCCAGGTTCGATACTCATTTCATCAAATATTAAGGAACAGTATTTGTCTTGTTTGTCTAATGAGCTACAGGTTGCTTTCAAAATCTTGAACAGAAAGTTGTTTATTCCAGGCTTTAATGGTATCTTTTGCAATAAGTTGCTCAAAGTTTTCCTGGATGGCAAGGCAAAAAAACGTTGTAAATAACGATATCCTCGGGGACTTTGCTTCCACAATGACAATGCTAGCACTTTGTCACATAACTTAAATTTTCTTCCCTGTGGCTTCACTTTCTGTAGTCGAACTTGTGAGGTAATGAAGTTCCATGTGACAGTGTTCACTTTATTCTTCAAGAATGTTGTAGAATTCAGAACCTTTTTGCTTCCTGCAAGCGCTCTCGTGCTGACAGTAGTTCAGTATGCATCCTTCTCGATTTCTCTCTCAAAGCTGCTGCTATTTGGTACATATATCTTGCCTGAGGCGACAGATCACGGACTCTCCTAGTTGGTGTAGACTTCATGATATTGTAACCCCTGGACAATGTTGCCTCCCTTGATGTTGATGGGTAAGGTGGGTCTATCATAATACTTGGCTCCTGCAACACTGCACAGTGTGGCTCTGCATTTTGTGAAGTTGCCACCTCCTGGTTGTTTGGTGATATATTCTCTTGCTCATCTGCAAGATACAAAAATATCATTAATAACAGGTTTCAATCTATCAGCATGAATGTGTAGTTTCCATATGTATAACAGGTTAGATATTTTCTACAATACTTATCAGGAGAAGTTAGGATTACTGTTCTTAGACAACACGTGAATACATTAAATAACAAAAATCTGAGTGACAAGACCATGATTCCTAATAAATCTTTGTTGAACAGAATAAAATATAAATTTATTGTTCACAGTACCAGTACACAATGTACGAATTATGTGAACACACAGAAAAAACAACAATGCTCAAATTAAGGATTTGGACATTTTGTTTACAAGGTTTATTGTCATTTACAGATTTACAACAACAACACCTTTTCCTTAAACATTCCTCTACTGTATACACGCAGCACTGCTAGTCATACTTAAAGTAGTAAACTTTCATGTAAAAATTGCTGCAACTGTCACAATTTTCTGTGTAATGCATGTTTGTTGGCATGACCATAAAAATGAACCCAAAAATCTGCCTTATATTGTTCTTCTGAGCCCAGCCTTGCCTACCTGTATCAGCCAAGCTACCCCATGTGGTGATATTACATGATACATGATTATAATGAAAAGTATAAACTTAAAATATGCAATATATCTAACCTTGATTAGGCAAATACAGTGATGGATTTGCATTTCGTTTCAGGTTGGATCTTCGTCTCCTGTGTATTGTTGGTTCATCTGGCTCTTTATCCTCTACTGCAAAGTGCTTGTCACACACTCGATAGGCATTTCTCACTTCTGTTGGGGTTTTCTGTTGCAGCTTTGAATTTCCAACCAGTATTATCCATCGGTGACATCTCTGCAATCATAAATCCACCCTAAGTTATGTGAATTCAAACTTATACTTTGATTGAGCTTCAGCACAAATGTTATCAGAATGAGTGGTGCCAAGAAGGCACCTCAACGTCTTAATGCACAGGGAGTGCCCTGTTTTTGTGGGGGCCCTACTCTGCGTACCAGACTGAGGTATTTACCAATTTGGGTTAATATGACATAAACAAATGCTGTCTGCAGCACTGAATAGAATTATATAATGTACATCCTACCAAACTATACAATATATGCACACAAATGGGAAAACCCAACAGTCAACTCTTATATGGTCTCTCATATATTGGGGATAAAAGTTAGTTAGCAACATGGTTATACTATAGTTTATTATGATTTTCCCAAAACCATAGTGTGTAATTTGACAATTACACAGATTCTACATTGCAAGTCATGCTGTTGAGTAAAATATATCAACTGCTGATGAATATTTTTTAATTTAACGTTCAATACAAAACATGATTTTATTCATTCAGCTATTAACTACAACAAGACGACCACACAATATGTTTTAAAGTTACATATCATTGCTCTCCGACTTTGACCTCAACAACCTCTTGTCCATGGGTTTCAACCAAAATAGAAAGATATTTGAAATCTTACCTCAGCATCCACTGGAAATCGATGCAAAATCTTCCTCCCACGGCATCCTGGCACACAACACTGATACATTTTCACTAATATACTATGCTAGTATAATGAAACCTAAGATGTATAAGCAACCGAAAATTAACACCTATATAAGCTCACCGGGCTAGTACTATCACTATTCTACTATTCACTAATTATGCTAATCTGATCTAATAAAACACTAGCTTATTAGTAATTATGCTAACCTGATCTAATACGACTCGAATTTAATATAAACGTTATAAACACATGAAATTGAACACTGAATCTGATCTAATAAGGCACTCCTGAATAATTATGCTAACCTGATTTCTAACTTAAGTAGTATAAACAAATGAACTTGAATAGTATCTACCTATATAGGCTGATACCTACTACAACTATTCTTAATCTAATCGTCCATCAATAATGCTATAATATTAAAATAAAACCTGTAATATGTAAACAACCTGACTTCACGTTAAAATACACGTAAGCACAGTCCACAACGTATCACGTTGAAACCACAGCTAAAAATCGCAAAATAACAATGCAAAAACACTGAAAAATCGCTTCGAAAAATCCAACAAATGCGTACAAGCCGACAAAATGTTGAATGGGTTTTTCCCGTAGGGTTTTCCATAATTTCCGATCCGATTCAAATTCTAACCTGTCAAGGTCGACAGTGTCAACTTATGGATGTCTACTGTCAAACAGCTCTAGGGTCATTGACATGGGGAATGACCCTTTTGGAGTATGAATTTTGACATAAAACGGCTGAGTTTCCCCCGTATGATCTAGGCGTTAATAATAACTGAAAATCACTCATAGTCAGAACCATTAGCTATGCGGTCAGTCATAAATATACAACGTCGAAGGCCAAAAGATGCGTTTGGCTCATAGACAGGGCATCCAAAGACCTTCCACCGCTGACTAGCGGAATCTGGTACCACTCTGGTACCGTAGACTTACGGTACCAGATCTACGTAAGGCCACTCGGAGTTTGTTGAATATAATATCCACAAATAATATCTAATATAATTGTTGCGAACATTGCTTATGTGTTCTATGATCAGATAGTGTCAAGTCTATCATCTGTCATAGATATAGATTAGTCGGCCCATGGCCGACTCTACACTAGGCCGGAGCCTTAGATGTGGCAACGTGGCTTAGCTGTCAAATTGTGGCCCTATAGTTTCAGAATTATTATTAGATTTTATATGTATTAGAGTTCATCTCGGTTAATAAATTAAGAAAAATACTTTTTAGAACTACTACTACTACTAATATCACTTACATCTGATGTCTGTTTCATCACAGTCAGACACTACAAAATAAAAATAAACGCAACCTGTTTCCTGTCGCCACTTCCATTTCCACTTAAATGAACACTCAATTTACTTTGTAATTACCACTTGAGCTAGAAAAATTCACTATTAGGTCACTGTGAAGCCATTCTTGCTGGTCTTGATTTCCCTTTCACTATCAAATGCTTTCGTAAGTATGCCCCAGGCCATGCCCAGATGAGTTCTATTAACTGTATTTTTCTGTGATATTTGGGAGGTCCAGAAAACATTATAGGTACCACATTGTGCTTTAAAATAGGTCTTATCCTTTGAAATGTTTTTATCCTTATAAATATAACCAGCCCTTCCGAGGAATACCTTTCACGCACTTCTGTTTATGTCCCTTATCGGACACACAATTGCTAGTGCAACATGGTACTTACTACACACTTTGCAGGCATCTTTTTATCTTTATAGTTTCATTTTTGCAGGTAAATAAGTAGAAACCCATTCAAAATCACCTTGCAACGTTCTTTTTAATCTGGAATAAGGCTACGGCCAAGCTTGCGACCGGGTCGCGGCGACAGAAACGTTGCGACCCGGTCGCTGTGTTGTACATTCTTTACATATGGCCACGCTTATAAATCTGCGACAGTGTTTTTCAACTTCAACTCAAAACCAAACTATGGATAATAATAATCTTATGTTAGCAATCATTGTCTTGAGGTATTTAAGAAAAAACGAAGTGAAAAAATATTGTATCCACACGTCAGAGACACTTTGGTTGAGTTCTTGATTACCCCAGCATGTAGCGTAGCTTGGCAGTATGACAAGACATATGGTTTTTAGATATGTACGTAGTTGGATTATACTTAAAGCACTTATTTAAACATTTATATTTTCCGTATCTTCTGTAGGATAACTCAATGTGGCAATGTCGATTTCGATGAATTTTGCCGGGAGGTCAAAAAAATTAGCCCAGCAGCTAACTATTTTCCAATGACTTAATCGCGTTACATCGTCAACTTTGACTTTTTTAGTTTTTGTGTTTCATATCTAAAAACTACAATCATAATATTCAACACGCCCGTACCTGGGCCAGGATGAATCCCGAAAAAAGAAATCGCACTTAGGGTTTCAGAATGTGAAGCGATATCAAAAAGGAACTATTCTGAAATTCCCATTTGTTATAGAGAAATCAATATTTGAAGTTTGGTTGTAAAGATAACTGAAACGTGTGTGGCCCACCTTATTTCACTGACACCTTCAGGAATTCCTTGCAAAAACGGAGAAGGTCGGATTAAGCTAACGGGTATTTTGATTTCTTTGGTCGACTGCTTACAGCAAATATCATATGTTGTATTACTTTTACGGTACGTATATGATAAAGGGGCCCAAACATCAACCATTCCGCGATCTAATGAAGGGAATTTCAACTTTTTTAATACTAAGCATAAACGTATAATTTAACCATATTATCTCATAAGTCGGTGCCAGAAATCATCCCTTGAACTTTCGGGATTCGTCCTGGGAAACGGTGTCTAGAGACAGTATGTATTTAGATTTGAAATAAATATTATAATCGCATCAAGAAATGGTTCGAAAACAAAATGTGTGAACAAATATTTGCTTAAATTTTTTGTTTTTATCTGTATTAATGGGTTTGCCCCAGTCTGGCAGTATAGTACTGGTTACTTCTATCCAAAATTTTCTGTTTATATCCCTAATCGTGTATCCTTTGAACTTTGTATTACACAGCGCCGGCCGTGTTTGAATTTTATTTATAAATAATCCGGAGTAAACATGTTCACTTCCCTTTACATGCCGATCGTAAAGAGACTGAAAATGTGGTTTACGTGCTTTTTCCAACATCGACAGCCACGTTTGGAACGCAAATATGGCCACCTGCATAAAAAACTATGGAGAGCGTATTTGTCGCGGCGTTCCGAAAACGCTCATAGAGGCGTTTTCAAAATCAGTCGCTGTCGCTGGTCGCTAGCATGGCCGCCTACATAACAATCAATGGAACACATCACTGCGACCAGGTCGCAACGTTTCTGTCGCCGCGACCAGGTCGCAAGCTTGGCCTTAGCCTAAGGTGATGTTGGGCCATGGTTTGGTAGTCCTCTACTGGGCTGCAACCTGGTACTACACGCTTTGCAGGCATCTTGTTATCTTTATAGTTTCGTTTGTGCAGGTAAATAATTAGAAACAAATTAATAATCACCTTCCAAACATATTTTCTGCACCTGGAAGAATACACATGACATAACAACAAATGAAAACACGGCCTGGTCTCCAACGTTGCCATATTTCAATGCTCCGGCCTAGTGAGTAGAGACGGCTATGGTCGGCCATGTATAGATACAAATATGTGATGGCAATGTGACTTCTACAATATGTATGTGCAATAATTAGACAATATACAAATGAAGAACGAGTCCTCTTATCATCGGTGGAAAGACCGGTTCATTATAACATCAGGTGAATCTTGGGGTCGGACATAGTTGTGTCATTCAAAAGAGTCGTCTTTCAAGGAGACTCTTGAGCCCCTTGCTGTTTTGCATCTCACTGTTACCTTTGTCGATAGGGCTGAAAAATGCTAAAACATATGCTGTGACACGCCCAGTTGCATGGAGGCACAAGGTGACCCATCTGTTTTTGTTTTATATAGATAACCTGAAACTTCATCCCTCTGGGCAACAGGATCAAGGGTAGTGCATCTTATGATAGGACGATGCTGAGATAGTGGAGGAGGATCAGTTCGTGGATGGGAACCATCTTTTGACAACTGTATGCTAGATACCTTCGAACATTAAAGGTGGACGGATACATATATCTACTTTTTAGAGTGGCACAACGTCATATCCAGGAGGCACCGATAGTCAAAGCCTGTCCCGCTGCAAATATTTGTGACATTTTTTCCTTGCGTTGATATGTTCCAGTGTGGATGCGATAATATGTATATAATGCTGGAGAAATCTGATCAATGTTTTAAAGAAAGTGTGAAGCGTTAGTTTTTTCAAGTTTCCTTCATGCACTGATCCCGGAAATGCGGTATTGTCACATTGTTTACTCATAAGACTGACAGAATCCTAAGGCCCATTTCGCACCAAATCAGTCAGCAACAGTCAAGCCTAGTCAAGTCACATTTAATCAAGTCATCCATGGCCGTCTCTACTCACTAGGCCGGAGCATGAAATATGGCAACACTGAATCTACGGGCCGTCATTTTGTTTGTTGTTAAGTCATTAGTCATGGCATTAGTGTAATCTTCCAGAGTGAAAAATAAGATTAGAAGGTGAATTTTAATGGTTCTAATCATTTACCTGCATAAACGAAACTATAAAGATAACAAGATGTCTGCAAAGTGTGTAGTACCAGGTTGCAATAGCAATTGGGGCTTCCAAAGAAGGACATAAACAGAAGTGGGTGAAAGGTATTCCTCATAAGGGCTGGTTATATTTATAAGAATAAAGACAATAATTACAAACATTTCAAAGGATAAGACCTATTTTAAACCACAATGTGGTACCTACAATGTTTTCTGGACATCCCAAATATCACAGAAAAGGACAGTTAATAGAACTCATCTGGGCATGCATCTGGGTATATCTTGATATTGAAAGGGAATCAAGACCAGCAAGAATGGCTTCACAGTGACCTAATAGTGAATTTTTCTAGCTCAAGTGACAATTTACAAACTAAATTGAGTGTTCATTTAAGTGGAAGGGGCAGCAGGAAACAGGTTCCGTTTATTTTTATTTTGTAGTGTCTGACTACGATGAACCAGACATCAGATGTAAGTGGTATTAGTAGTAGTAGTTCTAAAAGGTATTTTGCACAATGTGTTACCTACAATGTTTTCTGGACCTCCTAAATATCACAGAAAAAGACAGTTAATAGAACTCATCTGGGCATGCATCTGGGTATATCTTGATATTGAAAGGGAATAAAGACCAGCAAGAATGGCTTCACAGTGACCTAATAGTGAATTTTTCTAGCTCAAGTGACAATTTACAAAGTAAATTGAGTGTTCATTTAAGTGGAAGTGGCAGCAGGAAACAGGTTCCGTTTATTTTTATTTTGTAGTGTCTGACTACGATGAACCAGACATCAGATGTAAGTGGTATTAGTAGTAGTAGTTCTAAAAGGTATTTTGCACAATGTGGTACCTACAATGTTTTCTGGACCTCCCAAATATCACAGAAAAATACAATTAATAGAACTCATCTGGGCAAGCCAACGAGGGCATGCATCTGGGCATACCTATGAAAAGATTTGATAGTGAAAGGAATCAAGATCAGCAAGAGAATGGCTTCACAGTGAACTAATAGTGAATTTTTCTAGCTCAAGTGACAATTTACAAAGTAAATTGAGTGTTCATTCAAGTGGAAGTGAAGTGGCAGCAGGAAACAGGTTGCTTTATTTTTATTTTGTAGTGTCTGACTATGATGAACCAGACATCAGATGTAAGTGGTATTAGTAGTAATAGTTCTAAAAAGCATTTTTTTCTTAATTTATTAACCCAGATTAACTCTAATACATATAAAATGTTATAATTATTCTGAAACTATAGGCCCACTATTTGACAGCTAAGCCACGTTGCCACATCTAAGGCTCCGGCCTAGTGTAGAGTCGGCCATGAGTCACCGAAATAAATTGCTTTCACATGAAGTAAGTCATGCAAACGAAATCGACGACCAGTCAGTTCAACGTTCAACGTTTTGTGACCAGACTACCGTATCTAGTTGAAATATACGAGTTTCTTCAAGCAATGATTTTACGCCGATTACAACACCTTTGTTGAAAAAAATGAGGCAAAAAAAGAAACGATTGTGGATTCATCCCATTAACAGAAGAAGGCTATATTTTGGATCATTTAATCACTTGTTTCCTGATTTATTGGCCGACCCAAGAAAATTTTACAATTACTTTAGAATGAGTGCAGATTTATTTTCTCAGTTATTGAGTCTTATAGCACCAAACTTGTTAACTGTTCAATGTCCATTTTTATGATATAATGATGCACTGCCGTCACTTTCTCAAAGACTTGTCAGGACTCAGGACTGGCATAAATATTCCATCGGCTGAGTCAGAGACAGTCCGATCACGTCGGGACGGGACTGGCACGGACGTAACTCGGTCAGTCTGAAAGCAATTTTTCACATAATGCGTAATTTCAATATAAGTTCTAGTCAGTTGAATCTGGGAGCGTCTGACATGACTAGACTTGACTGTAGAGTGTAGCCGACCAGTGTTGCCAACTCTAATTTCAGAAATCCACTAGATCAGTTTCAAATTTCTACTAGATTCTACTAGATATTTATTAAATTCTACCAGAAAATTCTACCACATGTGGGAAATGGTCCAAATTATACAAAAAATCCAAATTTAATATTTTATTCCAGCTAATTGAATAAATTAAACACATCCTCATCACTTTGCACTTTGATAGAACACCCGAAGTGCTCTGTACAGTGGTTAACCAATTTTTTAACAATGGATCTTTCAGCCACGCATCTCTGAACTTCTGCTCGTACAACTTGGACATCTATAAATTTAATTTGGGTGATCGCTGATTATAAATTAGTGTAGATATAAATATTACTCACCCTCGCCTTGTATACACAACTATCGAACAAACTATTAAATCAGTCTCGTATTAGTATTATTCATACATTCACAGCACACAAATACGTGTGTGTTGATTGTTGATAGACCTATCAGATTGTCACATTTTCTACGTGATTCCCCGAAACGGCTTACAACCTAACTTACCTTGGAATGGGAAAATGAGATGGTCCAATATTTTTCAAATATCAGCTGTAGGTACCGCGCCAATGTATATATAGCTATAATTAACACTGTAGATGAAAGATGCCGGTAACAATCCACACACTTTGGAGATCAACCGGCTGCATATATTATACTACATACTTTACATACTACTATCAAAATTACGTATTGTGAGGTTTTTTGTTCAAAAGTCTAATGATGATTGTAATGATCAATTCTATTGGCGATTATAATTAATAAAATTTGCCGATTAGAGACTACTGTGAATTCTACTAAAAATTCTACTAGCCACTAGATCCAAATTTTCGTCACTAGGGCCACCTAAAATTCTACTAGATCTAGTAGAAGTTCTACTGAGTTGGCAACACTGTAGCCGACTGATTTTGTGCGAAAGGCAGGACATGTTCTATTTCCAAATCATTTTTAGGCTGGGGGCATGCGCATTTGAAACATAAATGTCATTGCGCCGGGAAAAAGGTAAACAAAAATAAGGACAGTAACCCTACTTTTTAAATTCGGTCGACTTTTCCAGAATGCTTTCTGGTACTAATATAAATTGAGAAATCTACATTCGGATGAAAGTACACCATCCTACTGCCCCAGCTAGTAAACCTCCACCGGACCGGAATGCCCCACGAACATTAAGATTTGAAGGATTTTGAACTGGTTATAGAGTATGAAAACCCCCAGCCCCAAGATAGGTGCTTTTATTACCTTTGTGGCAAGTTTACCAACATTCTTGCGAGTTGTGTGGAAGCAATTGGCAATTTGAAGACAATATAACAGGTAAGATGTTAGTATCTTTGCAATTATGTTTCATATCAATTTCATATACAGTAATAGCCCTGATTAGGTAAAAAAGTAAGGTGTAGTCCAAATTGCACTATAAAAAATTTGTTTTTGCTCAGCAGATTCGGTAAATTTAGTTTGTAATATTGTATTAAGTCCTACATTACATTTTGGATGTATTAACTATTAGTTATGTACAATGTATTAAGTGTATCTAATATTTTGCCTCAGTGTATGGCAGCATTGTCACTTTTTATTATGGTGTTTTCATATGTTTTGTTGTTTTTTCATATTGCAAAGGTCCTCGGTTAAGTAGCCACACTTGACTGCACTGAGGACAACAGAAAGGCATTTAATATTAAGAGTAACATAGTTCTTTTGATTTAAGGATGACTGGTCTACTGAACATATATCTCTGCTGATAGAGATATACGAACAACATCCCTGCTTATATGTGGTCAAGTATGTGTGCTACCACAGTAAAATCAAATGGAGTGCTGCTATCACTGCCATAGTAGAGGCTCTGAAACCACTAAGATCTACTGTAACTGAACAAGAGGTACAGGTCTATGGGCTTAAGGTCAACATATGCACAAGAACAGAGGAAAGTTTTAGTCACTTCGCACTAGAACGGGAGAATATGAGGTAAGAGTCTCAGCTTATCATAAATGAAGTGGTGCGGTATTGATATAACAGTGCCAAATTTCTACTAATAACTATATAATTGCACTTTGAGCCAAAGGAATAACCTAACATGTGCTTGAATATATTGTTAAATTTTTTTGCCTTAACTCCCTATAACTCGAACCTACCTGTAAAAATTGTATGTGCATATATTAGGAAGGCTAAACTTTCAATGCAGTATTTTGCTTGCTTTCAGGCAGGAATATGAGATTATTCATGGGATTCTATCACCCACAAGCGAACTATCAGGTAGGCCTCAAATTGACTGGCTCCCCTCACAGATACCAAGTACAGGTGGTGCTCAAAAAAGAGGGGGAACAGACTGCATTAGTAACTCACCCAAGTGTATAAAAAACAGCAAGTACCAGCAGATGCGGAAGTAAAGGTGCTGAAGAATGCTGGTGATCAAACATTGAAAACTTCTCCTCGCTCTACAGTCCACAAAGGGACAACCATTTTGCAACTGCGGATGACCATATGGCACAGTTTATTGGATCTCAATCGAAATAAATAAAAAATTAAAATACCAAACAGAAATGTATATTTTGAATTTCATCTAATATTACAAGATACAAGGAAGAAAGAAAAAGTATAATATCTGCATTTTTAATTCAATTCCTTTAGCCTTATTTTGCCAAGATTTACTAAAGCTCCAAATGTATTCTCAACTGCTGTTCTAGTTCTAGACAACAAATATTTGATTACACTTGGTTCACACAGTTCTGGAACTATCAGACTTATTGTACTCTCATGGCTTCCAGCCGCTGGATGGTTTCACTGGCTAAACATCGAAGAATTGTTGCTAGCCTGAAAATGGAAATGTTTATTACTTTTTATTCATAAGGTTTACTGCTAATATTACCTATTTTCTCCTGTTATGCATTCTCATAGATGGTTATCTAGCTTGTCAAATTATGCTAAGTAGCTTACTGAAGATTTTATTATTCATTCGTAAAAAGTCCTTCTAATGATCTAGATCTTCTAGTAATAACTCTTCTCTCAACATATGTAGCATACCTATGCCTTCATCTCTTCTTCTCAGCCGCTTCTTTTGTCAATTTTTTCCTTTAGTAGTTAGCCTCTTAATTCGCCTGTCTACAAGTTTTTTGCAACGTAGATGGATAAATACATGTTCTAGCATTATCTTTTTCCATTGCCGAGGGACTCAAGTCAAGTGTAATGAATGAGAATTCCAATAAATAGTAGTCGATAAACTACAAACAAAGGCTAGGTTATTATGATTTTATTTTGACCATTGACATTTTGACACTGACGTTCACACAATCACAAAACATATAATTGCAAAATACGTCATGTCAGATCTGACAACTTTGACTGTAGAGGACATCTGTGTTCGGACAGTTGACAGATAAGATGTATTCAACGAATGTAATGCGCAGAATCGCAAATCAATTCTTGAACCAAATTTGGTGTAGTGTCAAACAGACAAAATGCTGGGCCACAATTTTTGAGATCATTTTTCATTTCAAATTTGGTTCAAGAAATGAAATCAAATCTGATTTCAAAAATATGGTAGTCTAATACAGCCTTTATTGTACCTACGTCCATCAGTTTCCGAGATATTTCGATTTTTCAGTAAATTTAAAATATAGCTTCTATTTGTGTACTGAAATTTATTTATTTTGAGAAAGTACGATCGAATTTGTTTTTTATTTAACGAACAACTAAATTATAAGGTCATGATAGTATTTGGTGAAGTCAAAACCCTGAATCATCGAGATAATAAAGTCAGGTATGCTGAGGAAACAATTTTGTAGGCGTGATGCATAATTATCAAGCAGGTATATGCTTTGAAAAATTGACAGTTTTCATAACCTGCTCAATAATTCCGTACTGTGTGAAAAACGAGCGTTAAAAATTAATTTTATCATTGAGGGTATTTATTTAGGAGAATCCTTTGAGGAATTACCTACTTGCCTCTAGAATATATCAATTATGAAGAGCAATATCCAGAACGGAGGCAGTCTAAAACTAATGCGTTTGAATGATTGAAGTATCGTTTTATTTGGACTGTGTCGTTTAGTATTTCATAGCCTACCTGATAGATCTGCTTGATAATTAACTATGACGTCTATAAAATTGTTTCCTCAGCACACCTATAATATCTCGTTAATTCAGTGTTTTGACTTGATCAACTACTCTTATGGCCTGCTATTTTAGTTGTTTGTTAAGCAAAAATAAAATTTGATAGTATTTCCACAAAATAAATAAATTTTAGTGAACAAATAGAAGGTACATTTAAAATTTGTAGAAAAATCGAAATATCTCTGAAACCAATGAATGCAGCCATAACAAGTGCTATACAAAAATGAAAGAGCATATTAAAAGCAATTCTTTAGTATAATAAAATACTGGGGGTTACATTTAAAAAAAAAACATACAAAATCCAGATTTTGCATTCTACATCACCCTGTATAGGAGTGTTCATCGCATGATTTTATTATAGCCTATTTTAAAACTAGAGAATATTTTTTATTCATCCGTGTAAAAAATATGATATTTGACTCATTACTTTTTGATAACCATTACGTTCATTTGACAGCGATTTGGGTATAAAAATGGTCATAACTTTTGAAATACCCAGTACAATGTAACAATACCCTATATTGGAAGAACGGAAATCATTAGTAGAATTTGAATATGGAATAATATATAGGGTGTCTCATTAAAAAAATGCATGTTTACATCACCACGTAGTTATGGATCACCCTGTATAAATCTAAATATTTTCTGAGCAAGGAGCATATCCGTGGCTACAACTTTTATACACAACTTTTTTCGCTATCTTCTACAGTAGTGGAGTTATCGACCAAGCCGGTACTAAAAACTCACTCTGTATATAAAAATCAGTAGCAAGTAGTACATAATGATTCCCAAATTTTTATGTTTAACTTATTCTGGTTTTGTAAAAAAATACTGAAAATACAAATTATTTGTTGGCATCAAATACACCGTGAGTTTATGCAAGCCAGCTTATGATAGCGCTTCTACTCTAAGTCGCTAGGAAGTCCTTCGTAAAGGTTCAACAGCAGATCATGTAGCCTATTTTGTAACACGTTGCCCAGGGTGCACCACGAGGAGGGTAGTCTACTTTGCACCCGGTACCGGTACTAGCAAACATCACTCCTCCACACTTGGAAAGAAAGTCAGCATTTGTTAGAGAATGAAGTAAGTGCATCGAAGCTAATCTGCTTCCCATTCACGAGAATTGTCGAAACCATGTTAATTGCCTTAAGTCCCGGAAACCCCCCTGCCTACTGGGTCAACAGCTGCTCAGCAATAATTTCAATGCTGAAGAGTCGTAGAAGAGAGAATTGTCAGCAAGCAACCCTGATCAGCATCATTTGACAGATAATCCAGTGCAACGCGTCCGTGGCTTCAACTTGCCAAAGAAAACGTAATCCAACCGGTTCCGAACAATCCACGGCAGGACCCAATACTGGATACATTAACGGAGTTGGACAGTTAGACCAGATTGCGAGTGCGGACACCCAGCGCATACCCCTTACCATATTGGTACCGAATGTTCACTGTCCAGAACAAAGATTCGACTACACGAGGCCGACAGGCAGGCAGTGGAATAGATCGTTAAATGTCGCGATTTAACCTGCTTATGTTTTCTATGTTTGTCTTTATAATGTTATTTATTTTTCTGTTGCCTGTACTCTGCCATAATAAATAAATAAACTTATGATAATTGAATTGTTAAATTATATAACATTATTAGTTTGCACAACAGGCCATGAAGGCCTAGGGCAGAAATGAGTACAGTCTGATCTTATACCGCTAAAATTTATATAACTTAGAATTGTCTTTGGATACTTTCACCACTTGTTTCTGAGTATATCCTGGACTATTCCACGCCACCTACTTCTGTCTGCCGTTTTCTCTTTCCAGTGTTTAACATTAATTTTCTTTAAATCATCTTCTGCCTTCTTCAGCCATCTCTCCCTTGGTCTACCCGTCCTTTTTTTCCCTATTGGTCTCCGGTTGAGAACTAGTTTTGCCATTCTCGTCCCATTCATCCTCTCCACATGTCCCAGCCACCTTATTCTCTGCGCTTTGATGACTGCTATAATATTGGGGTTCTCATACATGTCTTCCAGTCCCTGGTTTGTTCTTCTCCTCCATCCCTCGTTTGTCCTTACGCCTCCATAAATACCTCTCAACATTTTTCTTTCCCATCTTATAATTTTTTCTTCCTCCTCTTTGTTCATAGTCCACGTCTCACAAGCATACGTCGCTGTTGGTCTTATAACAGTTGTATAAATTCTCTCTTTGGTCTTTCTGGAACATATTTGGATTTCATAATATTTTTCAGGGCTCCATACTTCTGGTTTCCTTTGATGATCCTTGCCTGTATTTCTTGTTTCTCTTGTCCTTTTTGCTCTATGATTACCCCTAGGTACATAAATTCCGTAGTCCTTTCAAAAGTATATTTCATGTTATTGGCCGTAAAAGTTAGGTTCGATTGATCATCGGAAGTTTTTTCTATTTGTCCCATGACCATATATTTTGTCTTACTTTGGTTTATCTCCATTCCAAATCTCCTTGCTTCCGCAGCTATCCTTGCCGTAATTTTCTCTAGTTCTTTCTTTGTTTTTGCTACTAATGTTAGGTCATCTGCATATGCTTATACATTGGTGTGCGTTATTAAATATGGTTCCATTCGTCTTGATTTTGCTTCTTCTAATTATTGCTTCAAGCGTCAAGTGAAAAAGTATCGTTGATAGAGGATCGCCTTGTCTGAGTCCCTTTCTCACTTCAAATTCCTGTGACTCACTTCCCATCCATGTAATTTTGTTCTTGGTTTTTTGTAATGTCATTCTTATTAGCCTTATGAGTTTTCCTGGAATTCCTAGCTGCACCATTGCTTCATATATTCTCTCTCTGTTTATACTATCATAGGCTTGTTTAAAGTCTATGAAAAGCACGTGTAGTTCCATTTTATATTCATAGCTTGTTATTTGTAGTTCCTTGAGAACGAATATTTGATCTGTCTTACTCCTGCCGCTTCTGAATCCAGCCTGATATTCCCCTAAAATTGTTTCTGCATAACCGTCCAGCCTCTTTCTTATTATCTGTCCCAGTACCTTGTAGCATGTGTCTAAAAGGGCGATACCTCTATAATTTTCGCATATTGTTGGGTCACCCTTCTTATATATTGGACATATTAAAGCATTTGACCAGTCTACCGGCATTTGTTCTTTTAGCAATATTTCTCTCATCATTTCGTGGATCTTTCTTCTAAGCTTTTCTCCTCCAACTTTTAACATTTCTGCTGTTATATTGCTTTCTCCAGGGCTTCTATTGTTCTTCATGTCACAACATAGTACAAATACTATGATTTCTATTTCTTCATATGTAGGAACTTCCAAATTATCTGCGTCACCGTCCGTCACTAATTGAGTTTCTTGATTTTCTATCTCTTCCTCATTCAACAGGTTAACAAAGTGATCTTTCCACATTTCTAGTATTTCGTCTTTGTCTGCTATTAACATTCCATCTTTGTTTTTCAAAAATATTTGCCTATTACAATATCCTCTCCCCATTTTCTTTGCTTCTTGGTAGAAAGACCTAATCTCCTGATTTCTAAACTTTTCTTCTATTTCCCTTACGACGTTTTCATTATATTGTCTCTTCTTTTTTCTGCATAATTCTTTCATTCTTCTCCTGATTCTCTTGTAGTTTTCGATATTTAGATCACTGCCATTTGTTAGCATGAGTAACCTTGACTTCTTCTTTTCTGCTTCACATTTCTCGCATTCTTCATCATACCAGTCTTTTCCCTTTGACTGCGTTGTTGTTGATGGTATTACCGTTTCATTTGTATCTTCTATTATCTGTTTTAGCTGCGTTCACTTATCATCGATTGCTTCTACTGGGCACGTTTTCTCTAATCTTTTATTTATAGCTTGTTGGTACTCATCTCGAGTTCTTAGCTCCTGTAACTTTTCTATATCATATTTCCTTTTTCTCTTTACGTTCTTCTTAAAATTCCCAGAACTGTCTAATAGGTTCTTACATGTGGCTTTAACGAGGAAGTGATCAGAGTCAGCCTCAGCTCCTCTCATACTTCTTACATTTGTAATTTTGTGTAGGTGTTTTCTTTCTATTAGCACGTGATCTATTTGATTTACTACTCTTCCGTTGGGGGATTTCCAGGTGTTGTTATTATTCGTTGCAGTGGTGGATTTATCATATAACTCGGGATATCACTCGATATTAAGCAATAAAAGACTGCCATTTAACGCGAACATGTATTGTATTGTAGACATGTAGACTTACATTTTACAACTGACAAGACAATTGACATTGGTTGGCAACAACAATACCACTAGATTTAGTTAGGTATCAAAAATAACTACATAACCATGCGACGTTGCCACATGAATTCAGAGAACTTTTGTTATTTACAACACCAGGTTCCTTTATAAATTTCCTTTCTTTCAATTTGTGTGCTCCTTATTACCATATCCCGTTCTGCTGCAAAGTTAATCAATCGCTGCCCATTGTCATTCGACAAGTCATGTTTACTGTGAATTCCTATTATTGTTCTATATATAATCTCCTTCCCTATAATAGCATTGCAATCCCCAATTACAATCTTTATGTCACGTTTTGGTATTTTTTCATACTCATTCGCAAACATCTCATAATACAGTTCTTTTTCGTCCTCCTGTTTGTCTTCCGAGGGGGCGTGTATATTAATAATAGTAATATTTCTATCTTTTCCTCTCAATCTTATAGAACACATTCGGTCTGTTATTATAGGACTGAATTTCATCACGCTCTTTTTAATAGTTTTTTCTACAAGAAATCCCACTCCCATCCTACGGTCTCTTCCGCCACTTTTAAATAAAAGCATACTATCTATATTTACAATATCTGTTCCTGATTGTTTTGTCTCTTGTAGGGCAACAATGTCCATCTTATACTGCTTAGCTTCTCTTACTACCTGTCTAAGGGCTCCTGCTGTGTAAGTTCCTCTCACATTCCAAGTACCGATTAACAATTTGCTATCTTTCATTTTCCGATTTTTGCACTCTTTTTCTCGGGTTGCTTTATGTCGATAGTCCGCTTTTTGATTATTAAGGTCATTCCTGTTACATTTTCCTAACTGTATTTTACTATATTTTTCCTTATTCCTTCCGAACAGAGCAATTCCTTGTCCATTGCCTTGTCCATCAGCTTTGTAATTCGCCACATCTTTATGTGTTAGTTTTTTTGAGCTGTTCGAGTTATCTTACTGATTTGCTCTGTAGAACTGCCCCCCTCCGGCGATCTTTCAGACACTGTTCTCTTGTTCGCGGCAGTACCGTGGGTTTCTTCACCAGCTGTTTGGCTTCCTTGTTCCACTTCATGTGCTTTATATATGTCTCCGTTGATTACTAGTTTATTGTACCTTAGCGTTGCTCTGTATCCTCTGTTTCTTGCCTCCTTGAGTTCTGGGATTAGTTTTCTTCTATCTTCTCGCACCTCCTTTGGATAGTCCTCGTCAATCCATACATTTGTCCCTTTTAGATTTCTTGTGTTCTTCAAAATTGTAAACTTAGTAGGCTCTTTCATGAACTTGACTAAAATTGGTCTATCTCTATCACTGTTGTATCTTCCAAGTCTTCGTACTTCTTTTATATCCTCTTTAGCATTGATACTTACACCCATTTTTTTGCAGAATTGTAACAATTTTGCCACTTGTTCCCTCGTAGTTTTCAGTTGTCTCATCTGCTACTCCTTTTATGACTATATTTTTTTCCTTATCTCTCTCTCTCTCGAGTCTTTCTATTCTTTCCTCTTGTCCTTTAACCCTATCTTTCAGCTCCTTATTTTCTTCCGCCATCCGTTTTATTTCGAGCACGACCGAGTCCAGCTTCTCATTCATTTGTTTTATACTTTCCTTAATTTGTTTAAGGACGCCTGCTACTCCTTCCATGTTGGCCACTTATATTTTCTATCTTACCGTTTTCTTGCTTAGTCCAGTCCTGTTTTCCGTGGATATGAAAGCTGGAACTATGTATTCAGGTGCAATAACCTACCTATTATCAATATCAAATTCTGCTACCGCGCAAAAAATCCTCAGCCGGTCGACCCGTCGGACCTTGGACTTTTATCGGTGTCTATGCGGAATGTCTGTGAAATCGCTATGATATCTAATATCTAATTTACCTTGTTTACCAGATGCAGGAATTTTGTGATGCTACACTAGGTACCACTTATATGCACCACTGATCACTTTTAATTGTTTCTACAGTTCTTAATTCCCAAATTATTTGGAGATTATTACCGAGCCGATAAAACTACACACTACTGTCTACACTGCAGGACCGCACTCTCAAATTATATGACATATATACAATAAATATATTCAGTCTTAAATTATACGCGTGAAATAAAAAACTCATGTCATAATTCTTATCCGATTATCATTTTTTTCAAGTTATAGCTAATAACACATAAAAAAAAATTAGCAATGTAACATTTTCTTATTCGCAGCGTTCCTTTAATAAATATTAAAAAATACGGCCACTGACTTCTAAAAATTTTCTGCCTCTTCTGCGATCACTTGTTGCGATCTCAATTGATTCGTTTATTTCTTCTTATATGGGCTGCAGTATTCTTAATTCGTCGAATTGATGCATCCTGTGCATCTGGCTTTTTGCAACACATAAAAGTTCAATTACTGTCACTATGCACGACACTTCATCAGAATATCAGTTATCAAACGCTTTTAGCCTCGAACATCTCATTCTTTGATTATGACAAAATTCAGATAAAAGTGGACAGATAGATAAATATTCTCAATTACGCTATATAATTTGAAAACAAATGAGAATCGGATAAGAACACATGAGTTTTTTTAATGTTATTTTCATGCGTATAACACTAATAGAGTTTGGTGCGTTCCTCCCGACTCACCCTGTATAGTAAGAATTGACTAAAATATTAAATTTTGGTACTTTTAAAATACACATTAAAATTTGGACAATGGATGCAATGGTTTATTTACATATTAAAAAACAATTTTCACTAAGTATTGATATCGAAGTTGAGAAATTCTTGATAACTTTTTCAATTAGTATTTTTTTTAAAGCTTCTTTAAAATGTTTTTCTGGTGGCTCTCTTACGTGCATATGCAGTTTGTTGAAGAACTTTGCTGCTAAATAGCTTGAGCCGTTTTGTGTTTTTTTAACCTTGCAGTATTTCGTTATACAACTTTGTACATTTCTTGTATCATGTTGATGTAAATCCTTGTGTGTTTGGTAGTTGGCACAATTACGTTTCAAGTAAACAAGGTTTTCTACGATGTAGCTTGAGGAAAATGTGAGGATGTGTAGATCAGTGAACACGTTCTTACAGTCATCCCTATATTCCAAACCCAGTCCTTATAGCTGTTCGCTGCAAGGCAAAAACCCTCCACTGAGAAGCAGCAGTTTGTTATTATAGAATGTACAAGAGCAATTCTGATTAATGGTGAGTATTTTTCTTCCAATCAAAATCGGCGAGTTATATTTTGGTTGGATTGGCAACAATATCAGTGTATCATCACACGTGTATGTTATCTACTATTGCGTGTACTATGAAAGAGGAAGGTAGACGAGGTGTAACGGGTACTGCTGAACTAACTGGAAGAAGTGCAGTAATCCAAGTGATCTTAAGAATAAAGCATAAGTGCAAACGCTACAAAATTAAAGGTTTCAGTTTTATATTAAATATCTATTTCAATAAACACAATTACAATTTTTGGACCATCGATACAGAATTTATATAATTATTTACATTGTCTTTTGCATAATCGCGACGGACTGTCTTCTCCCTGGTCTATGTGATCCTCCAACATTACACTAGACGTCAACAATTGACTATACGATTCTTCGTCACTAGTTTCTTCTATTTCTGCCTGTTCTATTTCAGCAGATCGAATATCATCTTCTGTGTAAACACTAATATTCATCATATTTAAATTATCTACATTCACATCTAATAATTCAGGAACATGGTAGTTGTTCTTGATATAAGCGCTGTATGCGGACTCCTGTTGCTTGTTGCCTGAAGGAACAGATTTGAAATCCACCCTGCCAAACATAAAAGAAGTTAATGGTATTTTAACTAGTTCAAAAAAAATAATAACGGATTTCGGACAATTTAAAATGAATTAAACCACATTTTTTGAATATACACAAGCATGTGTGCAAGCCTTGGTGAGTAGTTATTCTGTGGATACAGTTACTAGGTGTAAACAGATTCTTTCTAGTTTCACATATTAGTCCAATCATTTGATACTAGGTTTAATGAAGTATTGAAACTTTGAGATTTTGTCGTGCTTTTCAATTTACCACCTCATATATTAGAGAAAGTAGTTTGTTGACAATATGTTATTTACACAGTTCCTACAACTTATGCCTTAACCTTTTCTTTTAATAAATTTACGTTTCTGGTATTAGGGCATCGTACAATCGGTTTGGAATAGATACAAAAAATAATATCCCTGCTCATCCCAACTCCAGTAGTAGTATGAAGCTGAGCAAAATACGTGCGGTGCAGAAAAAGGAAGAAAAACAATAACGCGCATTTAAGCGTCGAGATCGCGGCCGTTAATCCCAGCTGAATATGTGCAAGTTCCGGTGCAAGACAGCAATGAAAAAACTACGGAGACCATATACCAGCAAACCTCCCACACGTGAAGAAGCATTGTCACTGTATCGCAGCTAATAAGCAAATTCTGGCAACTAAGGAGACATTTATATTTGATTCCAACAAGCTTATTGATTTAAAACTCATTTTCTCATCACCATGAGACACAGTCAATGATGCGTTTTTCTTATATGCTTTGAAAGTGAATATGTTATAAAGTATCTTGTATCCGTAATTTTCATTTATGTATGGACTCATCCGTCGAATCAATCCTACTTGAAAAAGTTGCGTCTTCGGCATCCACATGAAGCATACACCGACAAAAATCTACTCCTCTGTCAGGATCGCCTTCCTTCAAAGTGTGGACTGGCATGTAATGGTACGGATACAGACCAGTTGTTGAACCACACCTTCCACTGCGAAATACCGTATTGAGGAGATTTGCAACAGTGTAGATGGTTTCTGTAGGATCTTGCTCATAATCTCGACAAATTTGGTCATCTTCGTGATCATATAGACGAGACCTACCAGTATCACTGGGACGTCGTCGAAAGGTTCCACTCTCGCGTAGACGTCAAAGCGCCGTATTCACCAAATATAGTTAAATCTCTATCTGACTGTTAAACTAGCTATCAGCTTGTTAACCACATTTTTTGATTCACCAATTAAGGATAACGCTAACCAGCTGATAAGTGCTCTGTTAATTTTAACAACCCGATTTTTGCCAGTTAATCAAACTCAGGTCTCATAAAACACAAAACAATATTGTATATCTAGTTATTTGTCACTTGATCGATGAAAATGGTGTGTTTCACTGACATTCTATTCATCAACGATTTTCTCCGCTCAGCTTTCGGTTTATTGAAAACCGCGTTAGTTTTCCAGTTTTCAATTATTCAACTATATGCTTATATTTAGCTACCAGAAAGAGTAATTGGCAAATCTTTTGCGTACTCCCTTTTTCACGTTAATTTTCTTATGCGAAGAGAATGGCCAGCGGTGGTGGAAATGTTTATGAGTAATATGATTATTAAATAAAACGGAAACCAAAAACAAACACAAATGATTAGGTTATGTAGAATGAAGGGGTGGCAGCACAAACGCTTTATATAGCACAGAACATAAAACTATGCAGTGTTTACAATATTAGAAAAGTAAAAAACTACGCTACCGCTTTGTTAAGTAACTGGGAGCTGAGAATTCATGGTGAATACGATACGTGACTATCAGGCTGTTATATTTTAACTGACTGCAAACAGACGGTTATCCAAAGAATGGTGAATACGGGCCAAAAAGTGCCAGAAAAAACTCTATCGTTGGGTTGACTGCGATTAGGATTTCGTCGTCTGTATTCCGCGCGAGCAGCCGCCGTGCTTCCATTACATAAACCGTCAATGTCAGCATATTCTTCATTTGTAAACATAAAGCTGAAGATGATTTCCGTGCGCCCGCGAACACCGACGCCGTTGCCCGTTCTGCCATAGTAGATAGGTTGTGACCTACTGGATCTTAATATGCGCAGCCGTGCGTTCATTATTGGCGATCTACAGCACAAAATCTACAATTTCAGCTTTAGCGTACGTAAGATCATGATCGATCCATAGTGTATTCACACAGATATCATGCTTAATTTTAGACCTACTTTGTTCTGGCTGATTTACTTCTTATTGCTACACGACTGAAAATCTAAGGATACACAATATTTTATAACGTTGCTTGCATGTTCTGTTTGAATACCTAGCAACTGTTAAGAGATTACCTAGCGACTTTTCAACACTATTAATATTTCTTTTAAAATTATACAGTTTCAAGATCCTATACCGAAGTTTCGGTTAATTGATTACTTTTTATGACTAATCATGCTTTAATAGTATATTATTCAAGTACCCATAAAAAATTGGAAATCCGATGACGAAGTTTTTGGTAAACGCTCTGTTGAAACTATGTGCTCTTGGAGATAGGAAAACTTTGTTTTTTTGATGTCCATCTGTAGTGTGTGTCTGTCTGTACGTCCGCGATTTCGTTCTCCAACGATTACTCGAAAACGCCTCAAGCGATTACTCTCAAATTTGGTCAACTTGAATTAATAAAGGTCCTTTCGAGTTGAGAAAAGGTTTTGGTGCCAATCGGAGAACCGGGGGTCGAAAAAGGTGGGGGGTGCACAAAAAAAAAAGTAATACAACATATACGGGGTGGTCCAATAAGCGCGAGGTGCTCTCTAGCGTCCATACCGTTTAAATTAGACGAACATGTTTTAAATAAAAAACGTTTCTTTTCAAGTGCTTTACATTTAGAAAATAATTTCAAAGATGGCGGGTATACCGGAAGTAGGCATCAACTTCCTTATTTTAAATGGAACACCCTGTATATTATTACGTTTTTGAATTTTAGGTCCAGTTTGTTAGCAATTGTTTATGTGTACGAAGCCTATTTTCAATTTTTACAAAATTTGACGTTTGTAGTACTTTACAAGAAAAGTTAATATCTCGGAAACTAAACGCGATAGAAAGATGCAGTTTTCGGTTCTGAAACAAACAAGAAACGAACGTATGTTTCAGTAAGATCATTGTTTCAAAAGAACATTAAATCAATAGACTAGCAATTTTCAAATTGAAAAAGTTAAAAACGTTAAAAACTTGTTTTTCAAATGGGATGGTATGATAAGTTTCACATCGGTGGATGCGAAATTAAATTCTCTTTCGCTTTTATCTAGATACATCTATCTATCTATCTATCTTTGATGGTTTTCAAGATATTTACGGTTTTGTAATTATTGCGTAGGAATTGGAAAAATCGTAGGTGGCGTGGTTCGCAGACGAAGCAATTGGCAGAAAACCTTTCATCCAAAGTGTTTCGACCTCTAATATTAAAATGTGCTTTCGCTCCATTTAACTGTAACCACATTACTCTTAAAAACTCCAGTGGTGAATTTTCCAACAGGTTTCCCAAATTTTAATTTAGAAAAATTTGGAAAAAATTTGTTTATTATGCGGTTTCCAATAATACCACGTCAAATGATTAGACTCCATGCTGGTTGTCAACAAACCTCTCAAAATTTGGATTTACGTCGGCGTAAAATATGAGAGAAGGAAACATGTAGTAGTAGTACATGAAGATAGTGAATTTGACATTCTCGCAATTGTAGTTGAAAATCCGCATAGCAGTGCTACAGCAGAAATTAGTCGCTATTTGGGCATTGATCAAACGTCTGTTAAATTGATCTTAACGGAGTACATATAGCATCCTTATCACGTGCAGCTAAATCAAGCAATTGAAAGACAAGACTTTGAAAACTGAATGAATTTCTGTAACTGGGGTCGTGCCAGAGTATAAAAAGATGCACTCCTTTTCAACAATGTGTTGTTTACGAATGAAGCTACATTTCTTATGAAATTCTTTAATTTTCTTTCTTATGAAATGTAGCTACAGCGTTATCATTATCGGCCATGTAAACTGGCATACTTTACATTTTTATACCAACGTAACTCCAAATTTTGAGAGGTTTGTTGACAACCAGCATGAAGTCTAAGCATTTGGGCTGGTATTATTGGAAACCGCATATTAAACTAACGTTTTCCAAAATTTTCTAAATGAAAATTAGGAAAATTTACCACTGGAGTTTTTAAGTACAACGTGGTTGCAGTTAGATGGAGCGAAAGCACATTTTAGTGTTACAGACCGAAACATTTTGGATGACAGGTTTCCTGCCAATTGTTTCGACGATTTTTTTCAATTCCTACGCCATAATTACAAAACCGTAAATATCTTGAAAACCACCAAAGATAGAACCACATGTGTCTCAACAAGTAAGAGAATTTAATTTCGAATCCACCGATGTGAAAGTTATCATGCCATTAGGAAAAAAAAGTTTTTAACGTTGTTAACTACCTATTCAAATTTGAAAATTGCTAGTCTATTGATTTAATGTTCTTTTGAAACAATGATCTTACTGAAACACAAGTATGTTTCTTGCTTGTTTTAGAACCGAAAACTGCATATTTCCATCCCGTTTAGTTTCCGAGATATTAACTTTTCTTGTAAAGTACTACAAACGTCAATTTTGTAAAAATTGCTGAATAACTCCGAAAATAGGCTTCGTAGACATAAGCAATGGTTAACAAACTGGACCTAAAAACGATACTGAATTCAAAAACGTAATAATATACAGGGTCTCCCATTTAAAATAAGGAAGTTGATGCCTACTTCCTGGATATAAGGAAATCCGCCATCTTTGAAATTATTTTCTAAATGTAGACTATTTGAGAAGAAACGTTTTTTATTTAAAACATTTTCGTTTAATTTAAACGGTATGGCCGCTAGAGAGCACCGCGCTTATTGGACCACCCTGTATATTTGATAGCACCACTTGAAAAAGAATGTGTCTTTATGTCTAAAACGATATATCACATGTTAATTTTTTCCGAAATGGAGGCTAAACAAATTAAATGAATTAAAATACTCAAATACATATGTATATATATACAACAACCACTTCAGTAGGGGAACAACAAATGCTGATTTTGATACTATCTCGCGAAGTGTTTGATACATGATCACTTTCTTTTTGTCGGTAATGACGTGATAGCATATTTTCTAATGACTAATAGCAAAAATTCCAAAATAACACGATAAAATTTTGTTTTATTAGGGTTTTCGTTAGGAGATCTGCATTTTAATGTAAATCTCTAAAGTTCAATTTTTTTGATAGGCAGCGTCGACTACTGTTGTCATTGGCTGCCGTTATCACTATTTACAGTACTGCGAGTTTTGCTTTACAAATTTTTAATGTACAGCAGAATGTTCTTAATCTTATCAGGGCTATTAAAACAACTATGTCATGAGGTATTTCATACAGTTGACGCAGGAGATGAAGAGATGGACACTCGCAGATTATGTGGGGAATGGTGAGACGGGTACCGCAGAAACTACAATCGGGTGGGTTGGTGCCGAGCAAAATATGGGAGTGGGTGAGAGCAGTGTTTCCGATACGCAAGCGATGCAATCGGACTGTATCTGCGCGGAGAAGTATAATAGACGGTGTCCATGGGGTAACTGTTCTTCTTGAGTTTTTAAGAAATATGTTCTCGGTATCCCATCTCTGAGACAGTTGAAAACGGACCCTACTTTATATGACTTTTTTTGTTGGAAATGAGCTGTACAGTCTTCTCCTAAAGTATTTTCCACTCGTCATAGAACATCTTGTATAATTATAATTACGGTATATACTATAGGTACAAGATAGTTTATATTACAGAGTAGGTGGATAGGGCATAAATAACTAATAATTATAATAATTGTTTCCAAGCAAGTAAATAATGAAACGCGAAAAATAAAATTTGGAAAAACATCTGCATAATACATTACTACCGCAGCCGGTGCTACCACAATGGCAAGTAAGTATCAGTTCCAAACACTTGACCTAACTAGATCGATGCACAATGGTACGAATGAATATCATTATTCATTATGTAGCATCATTGCCACCAATTAGAAAACCTATTTCTAAAGATCATCACTACGTAAGGCAACTTTCGTCTTCCTTTATGATCTGTGGCCTCTTCATATTCTGTGTCCGATCGACATCGTAAACCGACGTTATCAGTTCCGCTTCCTGCTCGCAATGTTACAGAGTCTCTTGTTTTAACAAGGATTTGCTAATTTTAGCTTTCTTGCGAACTTTTTACACTGAAATTTCATGTCGCAATTACCTATTACATAATGTTTCTATTATACGATCTTACACTTTGCACCCATATCACCCCTGGAGAAAAATTATTTTAGGATTACCGCAAAAAATGTACCATGTATCCAATTTTGTCTGTTTTTTACTTCCCACAGGGACAGGTGATAGGAGTATTGTGATCGCGAAAATTTTTTATTTTGGAATGATACGCTTTTTGGGCATTTTATGATGTCTACATAACCAAAATGGACGTCACTCATTTCCGTTGGTCTGTCTGTTCGCGTTTTTCTAGCCTCGTAATCTCAGTAACCGCTGCATGGGTTGTGATGAAATTTGGGTAACGATAAGCTGTGCGGTCCTAGTTTTTTTTTCCAGGACCCGTCCGACCTTGCTGTCCCCGTCAATACTTAAGCCTTAAGGCCTATTGTATTATTGCTCCTCTCTTTTACAGTATCCACTCCAGCAATCTGGATCCCTGCATAAGTTTATGCAGTTTACCTACTGGTGCTGGTGCTGAGCCGTACTCCATTGGTTCTAGCTTGGTCTTCCCAAAGAGCTGTTATCTCTTGTGATCTAGCGCTTCGCACTCACAGAACACATGTAGGGCTGACTCAGTTCCTCTTCCACACAATCTGCAGTTGAGGTCTCCATTGTAGAGTCCCATTTTATTCAGGTGTTCCTGCAGGCCGCAATGTCCTGTGAGGAGACCCGTCGTTATTCGGAGCTGATTTCTACTCAAGGAGAGCAGTGTTTCAGCTATCTTCTTGCATGGAGCTTTAATTAATGTTTTTTCATGAACACATCCTGGCAACAAGTTCCACTGCTCCTTGTGCTGATGTTTCACCCATTCTCCCACCTGGTGTCTGATTGTGCTTTTAGGCACCCCAGGGCGGGTTCTGCTCCAGTGTATAGGGCAGACGAGCCTAGTCTTGCTAGCTCGCCCGCCCTTTCATTGCCTCTTATACCTACATAAGTGTCCAGGCACCCACTCCAAAGTTACTTTGTTGTGTTCTGCCAGTCTTCCCAGTTCCTGTAAGCATTCCCAGACTAGAGCAGACGTAACTTTGGGCGGTCCTAGTAGGTAATGCTGCTATAATTTTGAAAATCGGTGCATTGGCGGCGGAGTAATTAGCAAAAAAACAAAAAAACGTCAAACTTGGTTTTTTTGGATGGGGATGGTTGGGGAGTGGGGGGGTTGTAAAACTCAAAAATTTGCTGTATTCATAATAGGCTGTCCATTGACCTGTGAAAGGAAGACATAGCGGCATAATAACCCTTTTTAGGTCCATCCAACGAATTTGAATAGGCTAGAAAAGCAACGCCTATGCTCAAACAGGCATGAGTGTGTTCCAAGACCCCATTGTTATTATTTACTGTGTTCACAAACACGATGTTATTTTTTACAGACATCCGCAAGATTTAAATCTTGTGGAATTGTTTAAAATAGTCATTCAACACTTATGCACTGTTAAAGCCCAAAATTCACTCAAAACTAAAACAATAAACAGGAAACGTTGGACCAAAACAAAGTTGCTATTTATATTAAGCGACTATTAGGGTTCTTTACCTGTTATCTCGTCGCGGTTATACAAAGGGACGTTACGGGTTTATCAGCGATTTAACGGTCAGAGTGCCACAATCACCAAGCTGCCGCTTTAGGATTGTGAGCACAAATAAAATCTTTGTTCTTCTAGCCTATTCGAAGTCGTTGAATCCATCCGAATATTGCCTTGCTTATTACAGAAACCATAGGATTTTTTTAGGAGGATAGGATTTTCTGATGTATGTACAAACAAACGAGTATTACTTTAAATCGTTCTGTATTGTGTAAATTGGAATTGATTTTAATGAAATTTCGACACAGTATGACTACCGAGGCGAGGATGGAAAATGCGTATTGTTTTTAGAAATCGCGTCTCTGTGGTGGCAGAGCAATAATAAAAAACCTAAAAATATAAAAATAGCTCAAACTTCATCTTTAGACGATTTGGAGTTCCTGATTATCACGTTTCATCCAGTTGAAGCTTGCAGGATAAAAACTGTGTCGTCCTAATTCCTACAGCGGTGCAAGAAACTATTTACAAGAGTTTTTATGTTGGATTTTTTTTTTCAGGGCGGGCGGGCGATGATGTGGTTGCAAGGGGATCTCAGCTTCATGCAATGGGAAAATAATAAAATGATATCACCGTTATGAGAGCAGAGCAGTTCACATCCGTTGTCAATAAACCATTTGAAATATAGTGTACTGTTATTTGGAAGGCATAAAGCGGATATTGGCGACATCTTTAAAGTCTCAATTGATAACAAAATTATTCCCTGTACACATTCTGCCAGGAATCTGGGACTGATCATGGATAATGAATTAAGGTTTTTATAACATATTGACAAATGTATCAGACGGTGTTCCAGCGCGATGGAAATATTGTATCCTTATGGCCATATCTTTTCTGTCAAGCTAAAAACGTTACCTTAGTGATGCTTACGTTCTGTCTTTATTTAACTATTGTGATGTAGTATAAAATTATGGCCCTTGCCTAAAGAAGCATGACAGAGATCGGATACAAAAAGTACAAAAGTCTTGTCTTAGAAACGTATTTGGTGTGAGAAAATATGAGCCTATATCACATAAGTTGTCAGAAGCAGGATGGCTTAATATGCAAGCTAGAAGAGATCTACATTCTGCAGTTCTTTTCCATAAGATAATTTTATACAAAACACCACCTTATCTCTACAATAAAATTACTTTCCGTTGTAACATAAATGTTCGGTGTAGGGGTCTGATCTCAGAGCCCTCTCATCGGTCAGCTATGTTCACTAGATATTTCTCGTATAATGTATGTCGATTATATAACAAAGTTCCCACAAACCTCAAATGTTTACCTATATCAGCTTTCAGAATCCGACGACCTGTCTTCCATTTGATAACTCTTCGTTTTTTTCTTGCTTTTTGTGTCATATTTTTGTTTAGATGTTTAGATGGTCTAATTATACTGATATATTTTTTCTATTTACCTTATCAAATGTCAAAATCAAACTCAGAGTTTTAATTTCTTCCAATTGATAACTTTGGGTTTTTTGTTTCATATTTTTTGTTTAGTTGGTTAGATGTTTTGGCCGAGATATCTGTAGATTATCAAAGAAGTATTTTATGTGTTATTGTATATTGTCTTTAGGGCTGGCACTCTGATCAGCCGCAGACTGCCCGCCAGTCCTTTTTGCAGCTGTTTACTGAACAATATGTTTCAATTTAATTTGTTATTGTTGTAATTCATACTGCAAATAAACTAATTATTATTATTATTATCCTGATTTTTCCAAGTTCATCTGGCATGACTGCGGTAGCAACAAATGTTGACGGGCTGTGCCAAGTCAACACCTGAACTATTATTGATCGGAGTTTAGGAAGGATCTTACAATATTACAGGTCTTCAGAATTACAGACATTTGAAATACTTTGTGTAACCCTTCGTCCAGGCCTAACTGTTGTAGGTGTGGTGTAAAACTGTTTGGTGTAAGACCTGAGACGGACTTAATTAGGGGAACAATGGTAACTTTGCTTTGCTTCCAGAGTCGTTTTATTTCTATCGCAAGGTCAGTGTATTTAGATATCTTTCCAGCATAGGTGTTTTGGATATTCGTATCGTTGGGAATAGCAATATCTATTAAATAGGTAACTTTGTCTGCCTTTGACTGAACAACTATATCTGGCCTATTTGCTGGAATAGTCTTGTCTGTATGTATTTCAACGTCCCAGTATAGTTTGTATTCATTGTTTTCGAGTACTGATGTCAGTGTGTAATTGTAGTATGGATCTGTATTTTCTATTAGCTTGTTTGTTATGGTTATTATTATTATTCTGATTTTTCAAGTTTCTATCGCATGACTGAGGTAGCAACAAGTGTTGACGGGCTAAGCCAAGTCAACACCTGAACTATTACGGATCGAAATTCAGAAAGGATCGTACAATATTGCAAGTCTTCAGGATTACAGACTTTTGAAATATTTTGCGTAACCTTTTGTCCAGGCCTAACTGTTGTAAGTGTGGTGTAAAAGTGTGTAAGGCCTGAGACAGACATAATTAGGGGGACAATAGTAACATTGTTTTGCTTCCAGAGTCCTTTTATCTCTATCGCAAGATCAGTATATTTAGATATCTTCCCAGCGTAGGCGTTTTGGATATTCGTATCGTTGGGAATAGCAGTATCTATCAAATAGGTAACTTTGTCTGCCTTCGAATGGAAAATCTGGTCGATTTGCCGGGATAGTCTTATCTGTATGCATTTCCACGTCCCAGTACAGTTTGTATTCATTGTTTTCGAGTACTGATGTCGGTGTATAATTGTAATACGGATCTGTGTCTTCTATTAGCTTGTTTGTTGTTGCTAGTACTTGGTGAATGACCTTGGCTGCAGAGTTATGTCTAGCTGTGTACACGGTTCCAGCGAGAGTTTTGCATGCGCTTGTTATGTGGTCTATTGTTTCCTTTTGTTGGTGGCACTTCCTGCAATTGTCGGTTATCGATGTATCTTTAATTATGTATTTCATGTAGTTCCTTGTCGCAATCACTTGGTCCTGGATAGCAAGCATAAAACCCTCAGTTTCTGGAAAGAGTGGGCCATCCTGCAGCCAGTTGTATGATTGTCTTTCATTAATGTGCTCTTGTGAAACGCGGTATATGTGCTTGCCATGGAGTTCTTTTTGTGACGAGGTGTTTATTTATTCTTGTTGTAATTCTATGTGATTGTGTGCGTCTGCTGAGTGATCTTGCGGGATAGGTTGAGTGGAGTATAGTTTTTGTCTGCTTTTGCTATCGACCTATGCAAGTTCGTCTGTTTGCTTTGGAGAAAGTCTCTGACCATTTTTATTTGTCTTGTGTGTGTTATTATTATCTGACTTTCTAAGTTCCTCTCGCATAATTGCGGTAGCGACAAGTGTTGACGGGCTGTGCCAAGTCAACACCCTGACTATTATTGATCGGAATTTAGGAAGGACCGCACAATATTACAGGTCTTCAGGATTACAGACTTTTGGAATGCTTTGTGTAACTTTTCGTCCAGGCCCAACTGTGGGAGGTGTTGTGTAAACGTGTTTGGTGTAAGGCCTGACACTGACATAATGAGGGGGACAATAGTGACTTTGTTTTGTTTCCAGAGTCGTTTTATTTTCATGGCAAGATCCGTGTACTATTTAGATATCTTCCCAGTGTAGGTGTTTTGGATATTCACATCGCATCGTTGGTAATGGCAATATCTATCAAATAGGTAATTTTGTCGGCCTTTGACTGGAAAACTATATCTGGTCTATTGGCTGGGATAGCCTTGTCTGTATGTATTTCAACGTCCCAGTAGAGTTTATATTCATTGTTTTCGAGTACTAACTTATTATTATTTTTATTAGTATTATAAAAAACAAAAAAGTGCAGCCCGGGCTCCGACACACCGAGCTCCTGTTCCATTACCCAATGACTACTCCTCACACCGTGAGGTAAGCAATCACTGGGTCCGCGTGCGCCCTAAGTAGACGAACAGATCCAAGGATGACTGCCTTCTGCATTCTGGCGGCTAAGATGTGCGCCGCCGCACAGTGCAGAGAGCAGCGTATTCTCATTCCGCCTAGGGATCCAATGACCATAACCATCAGACTTACAGTGTAGTCTGGCCAGAGCCTGCAAAGTTGTCCGAGCAACTCCTGATATTTGGTCCGCTTTTCCTCCTCCTTAGAGACGACGTTCACCTCGGCAGGCGCCGAAAACTCTATAACGAACGTCTTCTGTTGGTGGTCGAGAAGGACTATGTCGGGCTTGTTTGCCTGTACAAGCTCGAGCGTGGGGAACGAGTAGTTCCAGTAAATCCGGCATCTCTCGTTCTCCACAACGGACTCTATATCCCTTGGAGCGTAAGGCAGCACCGGTGTCTCATCGATACCGTATGAGTGCCTTAAATGATAGTGCACTCGTAGAGCCGCGTTGTGCCGATGGACGTAAGCCGTCCCAGCGTACGTCTTACACGGCGACAAGAGATGCATAAGCATCTCTGGCGCCTGTCGGCAAGCTCTACAACGGGTGTCGGGTACATCTACACGCATAACCCTTTTACGGTGCACGAGGGGGTTGAAGACACCGTCCTGGCAAGCCATTATGAAGCCCTCAGTCCCCGACTTCAACCCACTAGACCTTAGGAAAGAGAAGGTCAACTGCTTATTATTATTATTATTATTATAAAAAACGAAAAAGTGCAGCCCGGGCTCCGACACACCGAGCTGCTGTTCCATTACCCAATGACTACTGCTCACACCGTGAGGTGAGCAATCACTGGGTCCGCGAATCGTGCGCCCTAAATAGACGAAGGGGCCCAAGGATGACTGCCGTCTGCATTCTCGCGG
Source organism: Callosobruchus maculatus (assembly GCA_951848785.1). Taxonomy (NCBI): domain Eukaryota; kingdom Metazoa; phylum Arthropoda; class Insecta; order Coleoptera; family Chrysomelidae; genus Callosobruchus; species Callosobruchus maculatus. The sequence goes on along the minus strand of CATOUR010000010.1, from coordinate 445,643 downwards.
CTAAGATGTGCGCCGCCGCAAGGCACACCGGTATTTTGCGCAGTGCAGAGAGCAGCGTATTCCTCATTTCACCTAGGGATCCAACGACCATAACCAGATTTACAGTGTAGTCTGGCCAGAGCTAGTCTCATAGAGTTGCTGTATGAGAAATGAGAAAAAGTGGTAATTGACTCCCATAGAGATAAGGATTTCCTACAGTTTAGGCCACTTTGCGTTATCAAACGCCTTAGCAGAGCAGCACAAAGCAGATAAAAACTGGAAAATAATGCTCTCTGGCTTTTTCAATAATCTGTCTTAAGTTTAAGATCTGTTCACGCGTACCGCGCCCTTTTACGAAACCTGCCTGCGCCTGAGAAATTTTCCAGCCAATAAAACCTTCCAAACGAGATTGTAAAACATATACTAGAACCTTGCTTGCATGAGAGATTAATGAAAGTAGGCGATAATTGTCTGGATTTGTTGGAGATCATTTTGTATGAAGTGGAACAAAAATGGATGTGCACCGTTCATCTGGCCAAACACCGGAGGACCAGACCCTCTTACAAATTAATATTATATAAAAGAGAGATGCCGTCTTCACCCAAGCAGTTTAGTGTGTCGGCAGAAATAGCACCAATTTCGTTTATTTTCCATAGACAGATAACTGTATAAGAATGGTCAAATACATTAAAAGAGCCCTTAAAAACTACTTTACACTAATAAATAGAAAAACAATTACGCCACAGAAGGATGAACGTCACAGAAAATCAGACACATTATAAAAACACTTTTCCAATAGATACTTTTTCAGTTCTCGTTTAAATGTATTTATATTGGTGTTATTCTTTATATAGTCCGGTAGACGATTGAAAATTTTTGGTCCCATCACCTTGGGAGAGTTTGCAGTTGACTTGCATCTAGCAAATGGCACTAACAATAAGTTTTTACTTCTTGTATGTTTATCGTGTACGTGATTCACTATTGGGAAACTGTTTTTATTTTTAAAAACGTATACACATATTTCGAAAATATATAAACATGGGAGGGTTAAAATTTTTAAATTTATAAAAATGCTACGGCATGTCTCTGTATTGGGGATACCAGCAATACTTCGTAAGATCTTTTTTTGAGAAATGAACACCTTCTGAGAATGAGCTGAGCATCCCCATAAACAAACCCCATAACGCAGGCGCGATTCCACTTGGGCATGGTATACAGAAAGTAACTGAGAGGTATATAATACCGTTCTTAGGTTTTTAAATAAGAAGATGAACGACGATAGCTTGGATGTTAAATTATCACAGTGTATTTTCCATGACATTGTATCTTCAATATGCAGTCCCAGGAATTTAACTGCCTTATACGCACTTGTATCGAGATTTGTATTGATTATATTAAGTTCTAAAGGATCGACATAATTTTGAACGTTGTGGAATCTGAGACACTTAGTTTTCTGAAAATTAGTATAAAGTTCCAAATCATATAAGTAAGATACAGCGTTGTTTGTAACAGTATTACAGAGCATACACAAGTTACCGTCATTCTCGTCACTCACCGTTATAGCTAAATCATCTGCATACAAAGTATGATCTTGCCCTGCGATAACGTGTTTGATGTTATTAATATATAATATAAATAAAAGAGGGCCCAAAATAGATCCCTGTGGAACCCCAATGTTTGAAGCTACCATATCTGAGTGTACCTCATTTGCTGCCATATTTTCAGAATATTTTAATGCTACGTATTGTTGCCTATCTGAGAGGAATGATTTGACCCACTCGAGAGAGACTCCTCTTATGCCATATTCCTCCAAAGTTGATAATAGAATTGAATGATTGACGCAATCGAATGCCCTGCTCATGTCAATAAATATTGACACAGGACATTCCCCCGCCTCAATGTAATCCAAAATGTTAATGTAATACTTATAAAGAGCCGTTATCGTAGACTTGCCTGGGCTGAAACCGTGCTGCTGCTCGCTGATAATATTATGCTTCATAATGAAATTATTTAATCTGTCCATAAAAGCGTACTCGAACAATTTTGAGAAGGTTTCCGTAATTGTAACAGGTCTATAATTTTCTATATCATGGGGACTGTTTTTTTTGAACAAAGGAATTACTTTACCTGTTTTCAGTTTTTTTGGATACATACCTTTTGCGAAAGACATGTTTATCAAATAGGTAAGAGGAGCTGATATAACGTGAATCACATTTTTCAAAATAAATGGGGGAATTTCATCTGACCCAGCTGTTTGTTTGTTCTTCAATTTTGATCTCAAAAGTCTAATGAGCTCATCTTCGGCAAATGGATATAGGAACATAGTGTATGCACAGCAGTATCGATTTGCTACCGAAAACGTACCGGCTGCACTTTTGACAGACTTGGCCTTGTCGACAAGATTTTTTGGACACTTAATGAAAAAGTTATTGAACTCTGATGCAACTGTGACGGGGTTACAGATCCTTTGACCACCAATGTCGAGCGATATATTGTCACTACTCTTTACTTTATTCGTTAATTCGGACACCACATTCCATAAACTGCGTGTGCTGTTGACTGACCTGGAAATTTTTTCTTGAAAATAATTTCTTTTTGTATCCGCTATTAAGGCGAAATGTTGTCGTTTCGCAACTTTGTAATATGGATTTAAACAGGGATAATGTTTTTTTAAAAGGAAAAGTTCCTTTAAATCTCTGCTAGATCTTTTAACTTCATTATTTACCCATACTTTATGTTTGCCTAATGCATTGTAAATTTGTTTAGGAAAATTTGTTTCAAAATGGTATAGAAATATATCATAGAAATAATCAAATGCAATATTGAAATCGGATAATGTATAAAGAATAGACCAATCTTGAGCTGATAGCGCCTCTCTGAAAGTCTCTACATTTGTGTCACTAAAACTTCTTCGATTTATAGTTCTTTTTATAGTAGGCTTTTCACGAAAAAAATCTAATTCAAGAAAAATGCTTCTGTGATCTGATATTTGATTATCTAAAACAGTGCACAAGCCCTTGTTCTCAAAGTTGATATAAATATGATCTATTAACGTAGAAGTATTACTGGTGACCCGTGTAGGCCAACATACAATCTGCCTGCAGTTATACGTCGACATTAAATCAGATAAAGCATCGTAGCAACTATTTTTGTAGACGTCTAAGTTAAAGTCACCACAAACAATTAGGTTTATGTTCGGTTTGTATAACATATCAAGGACAATTTGTAATTTCTCTAAAAATAATTTTACGTCTCCCGAAGGAGATCTGTAACAGTTTAAAAGAATGTAAGGTTCAGCCTTAATTTTTAATCTAATAGCACATATTTCAAACTGTTGTTCGGCGCAATAGTTCTCTAATTGTATTGGTTGAGCATTTATATTGTTTTTTGTCCATATCGCAACACCCCCGCACTGTTTTTCTGTACGACAGTAGTAACTACTAAGATTAAAACCTACAAAATTTAGAAAACCAATAGCTTCGCTTTTCATACCAGTCTCTACCACACATAATAGGCAAATATCTGGATAGTCACTGAGATCACAACTAAGTTGATTTAATTTTTCTAAAGTTATTGTGTTTACATTAATTAGTAATAGCTGTGGTGAGAAACCTAAGTTACGTGAGGGTTTTTCTTCACCAGCCTGTATAAAAAACGGTTTATCACCGCACCATCCGGCCATACATCAGGGGATAATGCAGCTCGGAAATTGGTTTCTAAAACAGATACCTTGAAAGATGAGTACTGCTCGGGATGTTTGGAACTCAATGCTTCACACTTAACTTCTGGGAATGTCTTCTTCAGCTGGTCCGCCATCTGCTTCTCGGTAGTATTTGGATCGATTCGATAAACATGAAGGTCTACAAACTTTGGAACGCCCTTTATAGGTCCTGTCTTATTATTTCCTACTACTAAATCACGTTTGCTGCGTTTTTTACGTGTAACATGCTGCCACTGATTGGTATTCTCATTTTCCTGTTGGTCATCATTGATGTTAATATAGGTATTGAGTTTTTGTTCAGTTTCAGATAACAGTATAGCAGCAGCAATGTCTTTCCTATCGATTTTATTAGACGGAGCTCCCTGATTTGACTCATTTTTGTGATTATTTACTTTTGCCAGTGAAAGTGGTTGTTTTTGTTCAATTCGTGTGTCCTCCGAGTTTTTGCGGCGTTCGTTGTCCTTGCTGACTCTGAGTGTCTGCTGTATATTAACTTTATTTGGTGGATATTCCTTATTGTTCAATAAATCTAATTGGTTGGTTAAAATCTTAACTTTATCTTGTAGCTCTGATATAATCATATCCTTTTGCTTAATTATGTATGTGAAGATGCTTACATCAATTTTCTTCTCAGCATCGCAGAGGCTTTCTATTGCATCGAAGAACGCTGCATCATCACCATCGTTAGTATTTTCACAGCAGATCATAATATTATCCTCGGTAATTTTTACATTACTCCTACGAGCACAACTCACGTGGTAGAATTTTTCACATTTGTCACATTTTAAACCATTAACTACTTTAGATTTACACTTTCCACACGGAGCGTGATAAGACGTCGAAGCGATACCGTCCGCCATCGCTCGCACAGTGTTTGTCGAATGGTCATACCGGTTAATGCCTGTAGCTCTATTAGTTTTTAACTTTTTGAGGGCATGTTCCACTTCAGACAAAGAATATCCGGTTCATATTCAAAATCCAATGAGAGGGCCATCCTTATAGTACAGATTTTCGCAATAATTTCGCCATACCTCAATAACCTCACGCTAGTTGGAAATTAGCTATCCCTCGGGATTTTTAACAGCCCAAGATTTGGGTTTAAAATCCCGACTGAGGCATTTGACCTTAAAAACACCCCTTTCGGATGGTTAGTATTGGCATGCATCTCTATTTCCTGGCACAATTGCTGTATATAAGAGTTTTTATCTCTTCGGCATAGTTTCTGAATCTCGCGTGAGAGCTGTCTATATGCGTTTTGCTTTGTATGTGAATCCATACCTGGGATCTTAAGGCCTCAATAACAGACAATATGTGGCTACTAATCCATTGTTGTTTTGGTTGAACCGCGAGGCATCACATCCGAGGCCTCGCTGATTCTCACATTACTCACAGTACGCCTATGGTATCTAGCAGTAAAATACGTCTGAAATCACTCGGCAATTTAATTGGAAAATCTTAAGTTATTTGAGTGAATTTATTTTTGAAAAGTGTGTGGTGTATCAGTGTTGCCTACTGTGTTCCATCTGCATAAACATTTTTTTCCGCTTTGACCAGTATTTACTGTAACAGGATTCTTATATCTTATCGATTCGATTGGCAAAGATCGTCAACGCTGATAAGGGTGATAAACATTTGAGTTATTTTGCCCATCAGTGGCGTATCGCAACCATGCCGGTCAACCAGTTGTGCTCATGTTGTGGTAAATCTTATAAAGCAAATTTGATGATCAAATGTTCCGTATGCACAAAAGTTTTCCGTCATACTTGTGTTAGCGTTACCGCTGAAGAACTGGATAGCTTTGTCAATGGGGATAAAGGTTTCGACTGGACGTGTGTGCATTGCCGTAAAGTCGGTAATGAACTAAAGGACCTTAAATCATTAATACTTACCTTGCAGACAGAGATCCAAACCCTTAAAAATGAAAACCAAAATCTAGGAGCCCATACTGAAGCAATTGACTTCGAAGAAGTTTTACAAGAAATCAATGAACGGAATAAGCGGAAACGTAATTTAATCATTTATGGCATTCCTGAGCAAGACCAGAAACTATCTTTGGATCAGCGTGCTTCCAGAGATAAGGCTGAGGTTGAAAAGATAATTAAATCTATTGAAAAAGACGTAGATGTAAACTACATCAAACCGACAAGATTAGGGCGTTTTGACAAGGATAAGAAGCGGCTGATTAAAGTCGTCTTAAACGATGAAAATGATGTTCTTCGCATACTTCGAAACTCGAAATGTCTTAAGAATGGACAGTACAGTCACATTAGTATCAGAAATGACCGTACCCAGAAACAAATTAGTTATTATAAGAAGATAAGAGCGAAGCTGGACAGCCGAAATTCCGATGGTTCTGGTGCATTCCGGATCAAGTACTTTGGAGGTATTCCTAAAGTAGTACCTTTAAACCAGTAGTGCCCAGCTGTTCATCGGATTCTGGAGGAAACCTAAGATGATACTACCAAAACGTGCGCGGACTAAACTCTAAGGTAGACAGTTTTTTTGCTAATGTATCTCTTGTTGAGTTTGACGTAATTGTCTTAACTGAGACTTGGTTGCGTAGTGAGGTTGGTAGCTCCGAATTGTTTCCGGATACTAATAAGATATTTCGTAAGGACAGGAAGTTTGATATAGTTGATAAGTCTTGTGGTGGTGGAGTTTTGCTAGCTTTAAGATGTGACATTCAGGCAACAGTGATAGATGTTTCATCTTTTGATATTAGATTTCCCCTGATTGATATGTTGCTTGTTAAGTGTTTAATAGGCTATAAAGTAATTCATTTGTTAGCTCTATATATTCCAGATAAGGTTAGTGTAGAAGAATATGACTTCTTTTTCGAAAGTCTTGAACAACTAGATTTCTTACATAGAGAGGACGCCCACATTATATTAGGAGACATTAATGCGCCAGGTCTTATCAAATCACAGCGGTCTGATGGTAAAACTGGCATAATTTTAAATTTCCTTGATTTGTATAGCTTACGTCAACATAATAATGTATTAAATAGTCTGGACAGAGTTCTGCATGTAGTTATAGGATATGCCCCGTCTTTAAAAGTGGTGATAGGCATAATATCGAGAACTACCGACCAATTTCAATGCTATCAAACTTCTCGAAGGTTTTTGAAATATCCCTGTACACCAGCATTTGGCCATTTGTGCGTAACAGTATCTCACCTGTACAACATGGCTTCGTTGATAACCGCTCTACTGTTACAAACTTGATAGTAATAACTCAATATATCGCTGAAATCCTCGATAATCAGGGACAGGTGGATGTTGTGTACACGGATTTTTCCAAGGCCTTCGATAGGGTTGATCATCAGATTTTGCTTTCCAAATTGTCCCGGTTAGGCTTCTCGGATAATCTGCTAAGGCTGTTGGGCTCGTATCTGGATAGTAGGGTTCAATTTGTGGCTTATAATGGACATAGATCAAGTGATATTGCTGCTACATCGGGTGTCCCACAGGGATCCAACCTTGGGCCACTATTGTTCCTCTTATATGTGAATGATTTATGTAGTAAGCTTGAGTGCAAGTCTTTGTGTTTTGCCGATGACCTTAAAATTTTCTCGTGCATTAGTAATATAGATGACTGCTTGAGAATCCAAACTGATTTGTCTATAGTTGAAGATTGGTGCAATGAAAACAAACTTAAACTGAATGTAGATAAGTGCAAGGTCGTCAGCTATTCTAGAAAGAAATTTGATTTCCAGTATGACTATTGCATTTGCGGGCAAGTACTTCAGAGGTCTAGCATAGCAAAGGATCTTGGTGTCATATTTGAGTCCACATTATCATTCTCAAATCATATTGAGCAAAAAGTTTCAGAGGCTTACAAGATCTACGGATTCATAGTTAGAAATTGTAGGAATTTTACCAACATTCAATCAATTGTATTGCTATACAACACGCTTGTTCGACCAAAACTTGAATATGACAGTATCGTTTGGAGTCCCTTCTACAGCTGCTACATTCACGATATTTAAAGAGTGCAAAGGAAAGTGCTGAAATTCTTGGCCTATAAAACCGACGGTGTTTATCCTGAACGGGGTTGTGATTATGGCACCTTATGTAGCAGATTTAACCTAGATAGCTTAGAGTTAAGGAGAAAAATTGCGTGCTTGAAATTTTTGTATAGGTTAGTGCATAATAATATTGACTGTTCTGATATCTTATGCCAAATTAATTTCAATGTTCCGTGCTGTAGAACTAGGCATAATATGTTATTTAGATGTGCCAGAGCAAAAACAAATTTACTGTTAAAGTCTCCTGTCTATGTCATGTGTACATTATTTAATGATATATGCAATTACATTGATTTGTTTTCTTGTTCTATGACTGATGTTGTGAGAGCTGGTATTGTTCATTTAGACTGCTGATATTTTTTGTTAGATACTTTATCTATTGTCTGTCTTTTTGTGCTGTCAGCACGTTATGCAATTTACATTGTCCTGTAAATGGTGTTCACTGTTGGGCAATAAGGCTATTATTATGTTTTAAACAAAAAAGTGCAGCCCGGGCTCCGACACACCGAGCTGCTGTTCCATTACCCAATGACTACTCCTCACACCGTGAGGTGAGCAATCACTGGGTCCGCGAATCGTGCGCCCTAAGTAGACGAAGGGACCCAAGGACTAGGCTAGTTATGTGTAGTTATGTCTTCACTCCATTGCCAAGAAGTTTCCCGGTAAACAGTTCACAGTTGATCTACTAAGAAGAGAGGGATGTCCTTCATTCAAAGTAGGTGCTCCATATGATCTTAAAGACCAGATATTTTTAGAGTGTAATTGGCCGAAAAATATTATTGTGAAACCTTTCAAGTTTTTTCGACAGAAAAACTTTTACAGACGTGATAACAGGCACCAAGCCAATAGAGCCAGGTATTAAGTCAGTCTCTAAGAGCAGTAATATATCGAGTAATATTAAAGTTTTCAACATCAATATACGAAGTCTAAAAAATAAAGTAAACGAGCTGAATGTACTTCTAGATGATGTAAAACCAGATATTGTTAGCATTAACGAACACTGGCTGTGCGAGCATGATATTTCTATTCGTTTGCTAGACAACTATAGTCTTGTAAGCTTTTCCTGTCGAGAATTAACGGTTAGAGGGGGAGGTACAGCAATATATGCTAAAAATGACATAAACATTAAAAATGTAGATATAAATATAGCGTGTATTGACAAACATTTTGAATATTCATGTGCTGAAGTAGTGACCTGTGATTTTAGAATTATTATTATTAGCATTTATAGACCGCCAAGTGGAGACATCGATATATTTCTAGAGTTAATGTCGCAGCTGTTAGAGAAATTATATAAGGTAAAGCGCCATTTTGTAGTATGTGGAGATTTCAACCTAAATTTTGCTAAACCAAATGATTCCATAACCAAATTATTGAACATATTCAAGTCATACGGTCTTGAAAGCCACGTTAGTGAAATGACAAGGGTCACGCCAGTTTCTAGTACATGCATTGATAACGTTTTTTCTGACTTTACTGAAGGAAACTATTCTTGTCAAATTATTAAAGCAGATATTTCAGATCACTATCCGTTAATGTTTGAATTTACATGTAAAAAATCAATTACACCTACTATAACTAGTAAGAGAAGACGGTATGACAGCAATGCTTTAATGAATTTCTTTGATAGCTTGATGGGGGAATCCTGGCACGAAGTCTATGTTGCAAACGGGGTGAATTGTAAATATGACTGCTTCTTCAATATATTTTTTTATTACTTTGACAAATATTTTCCAATACAAAACGTTAGATTGCAACACAAAACATATAATAGTTGGATAACACCTGATATTAAGCAGAAGTCCCAGTATTTAAGAGATTTGTATGATCTATATAAACAAACTGGATGTGAAAACGTACATACCAGATATAAAAATGAGAGGAAATCATTCAGAAAATCAGTTAACGATAAAAAAAAGGCGTACAATGACAACATCATTATAGGCTCCCGCAATAAAACAAAAAGTGCCTGGTCGCTGGTAAACAGGATGAAAGGCAAATTACCAAATACAAATAAAATAGACGAATTAAATGTAAATGGCATTAAAGTAACAACCCCGCACAAAATAGCAAATGAATTTGTAAACCATTTTTCTAATAACAATCATACCAATGGTACTAACAGTCAACACGGCAGTATCAAACTTAAGGGTACACACACAAAAAACCTATTTTTTAAACCAACAACGCCACACGAAGTTTTTGATATTATTCAAAATCTACCACCTAAGTCTTCAACTGGTCTAGACGGGATACCTACTATTGTAGTAAAGAAGGTAGCAAGCATTATTTGTGACCCTATATCGGACATTATCAACGAATGTCTCTCTACTGGATCAATTCCAACGAAGCTTAAAATTTCTAAAATAACTCCGGTGCACAAGAAAGGATCAAAGGACGATGTGTCAAATTACCGACCAGTCGCACTATTATCTGTTTTCTCTAAGGTAATAGAAAGAATAATCTATAACAGACTTCTGTCCTTTTTTATAGACAACAAAATTTTTGTTATGAACCAATACGGCTTCTTGCCAAAAAGGTCAACAAAGGCGGCTATTAGGGACTCGCTAAATACGCTGATAAATGAGTTAGATAGTGGAAATAAAGCAACTGGAGTGTACTTTGACCTTTCTAAAGCTTTTGACCTGATTGATCATAAGATACTCTTATCAAAATTAGAGCACTATGGAGTAAGAGGCATTGCAAATGATTTAATTAAATCCTACCTAGCTAACCGCTCTCAAATTGTTAGCATTGCTACCGGTAATAGTGAGTTCTGCTTTTCCGATGAAATTAAAATATGTAGGGGAGTTCCACAAGGGTCAATCCTTGGGCCTATTCTTTTTCTAATTTTCATAAATGACTTGCCCCAATTTATTGATGTCGGATCTCTCTTTATCTATGCCGATGACATCTCAGGCATAGTTGTAGATAAAAAAGTAGATTCAATTTCGCAGAACTCTACGAAACTCGTAAATGAGGTAGCCGATTGGTGTTCTAATAACTCATTACAACTGAATGTCCACAAAACGAACTTAATTTATTTTAATAATGATACAACCCATTCGATTTATGTCAGCCTAAGAGGGAAGTCGCTTTTACAAACAGACTGTGTGCAGTTTCTAGGTGTTAAAATAGATTATTCGCTGAAGTGGAATGAACAAATAACAACAGTTTTATCAAAATTGAGTTCAGCTTCTTACTTGATAGGATGTATCAGGGACCAAGTCAGTGTGGACGTCCTCAAAATGGTTTATTATGCGCATGTGCAATCTGTAATAGATTATAGTATTGTGTTTTGGTTCCACTCACCGAGATGCTGTGAAGTTTTTACGTCTCAGAAAAAAATTATACGTACTGTTTTGAAACTGACCAGAACAACATCGTGCAGAGAACATTTTAGGAACTTAAAGATCCTGACAGTGCCCTGCCTATATATTTTCAGCGTTGCTGTTGATACTAAGATAAATTTCAGTAAATACAGAACAAACGGCAACTATTATAATAGCATGCTTACTAGAAACCGTAACAATTTAAGCGTACCAATTCATAAGACAAAACTGTACGAAAAAAGCCCATATTACAATGGTATAAAAATTTTCAACGCTTTACCTACTGACATAAAGGACATTTTGAACGTCGATACCTTCAAAAGAAAATTGAAAACCTACTTATTGGATAAGGCGTATTACAGCCTCCAAGAATATTTTAATAATTGAATTTCTGGACTGTTTTTAATGTGTTTTTTAATTGCGTGTTGTTAATGTGTTTTTTACTTTATGTTAATGTGTTTATGCTGTTTTGCCCAGGACATACCTGTATTACTTTGACGTTGTCAATGTTTATGTATATAAACCTTATGACAATACATTATTATTTATTTATTTATTTATTTAAGTATATCGAGATGATGCACCTCTTTTGCCGGAGGATAACCATCATCCAGCCTTGAACATTGACGTCATTGGAATTAATACATGTAAACGTAACTTTCCACCAAACAAGCTTGTTAAGGTTTATAATTTCAGCAAAGCTAATTACCAATCACTCTATCAAGAAATGGCTGCTTTAAATTGGGATTTTCTAGATTCTTGTGAAGATGTTAATTTAGCTTTGGAGTATTTTTATAGCCAACTAAATTTATTACTCGATAAATATGTACCTGTATATACAGCTAATTTAGAGGAGTTCAAGCGGCTACGGGTACTTATAAAACAACAAATAAAGTTCGCTTATGATAACTATTTAGAGAATGTGCAATTCAGTGTAATCAGCGATCCTAAAAACTTTTGGAACTATATTCACACTAGAATAGGTCAACGCGAATACCTGGCGAAATGTACTTAGGTGATAACAAACTGAATGACTGTCAGAGTGTTTTGGATGCATTTAAATCTACCTTTGAACAGGCGTATATTTCTTCAACTGAGGGCAGTGTTGAGAATACGTATCATCCTGATGACCCTATGCATACAATCGGCATTACTCAGTTAGACGAATCTACTGTAGCCAATGCTATTAAAAAACTCAAGAACAAGATGTCCTCTGGCGCTGACAATATTCCTTCATTTTTGATTAAGGATTGTGCTAGAGTCCTAATAGCTCCTCTAACGAAAATATTTAACATTTCCTTGAGAACCGGAATTTTCCCCAAAAGATGGAAGGAGGCAAGGATATGCCCCGTCTTTAAAAGTGGTGATAGGCATAATATCGAGAACTACCGACCAATTTCAATGCTATCAAACTTCTCGAAGGTTTTTGAAATATCCCTGTACACCAGCATTTGGCCATTTGTGCGTAACAGTATCTCACCTGTACAACATGGCTTCGTTGATAACCGCTCTACTGTTACAAACTTGATAGTAATAACTCAATATATCGCTGAAATCCTCGATAATCAGGGACAGGTGGATGTTGTGTACACGGATTTTTCCAAGGCCTTCGATAGGGTTGATCATCAGATTTTGCTTTCCAAATTGTCCCGGTTAGGCTTCTCGGATAATCTGCTAAGGCTGTTGGGCTCGTATCTGGATAGTAGGGTTCAATTTGTGGCTTATAATGGACATAGATCAAGTGATATTGCTGCTACATCGGGTGTCCCACAGGGATCCAACCTTGGGCAACTATTGTTCCTCTTATATGTGAATGATTTATGTAGTAAGCTTGAGTGCAAGTCTTTGTGTTTTGCCGATGACCTTAAAATTTTCTCGTGCATTAGTAATATAGATGACTGCTTGAGAATCCAAACTGATTTGTCTATAGTTGAAGATTGGTGCAATGAAAACAAACTTAAACTGAATGTAGATAAGTGCAAGGTCGTCAGCTATTCTAGAAAGAAATTTGATTTCCAGTATGACTATTGCATTTGCGGGCAAGTACTTCAGAGGTCTAGCATAGCAAAGGATCTTGGTGTCATATTTGAGTCCACATTATCATTCTCAAATCATATTGAGCAAAAAGTTTCAGAGGCTTACAAGATCTACGGATTCATAGTTAGAAATTGTAGGAATTTTACCAACATTCAATCAATTGTATTGCTATACAACACGCTTGTTCGACCAAAACTTGAATATGACAGTATCGTTTGGAGTCCCTTCTACAGCTGCTACATTCACGATATTTAAAGAGTGCAAAGGAAAGTGCTGAAATTCTTGGCCTATAAAACCGACGGTGTTTATCCTGAACGGGGTTGTGATTATGGCACCTTATGTAGCAGATTTAACCTAGATAGCTTAGAGTTAAGGAGAAAAATTGCGTGCTTGAAATTTTTGTATAGGTTAGTGCATAATAATATTGACTGTTCTGATATCTTATGCCAAATTAATTTCAATGTTCCGTGCTGTAGAACTAGGCATAATATGTTATTTAGATGTGCCAGAGCAAAAACAAATTTACTGTTAAAGTCTCCTGTCTATGTCATGTGTACATTATTTATTTAATGATATATGCAATTACATTGATTTGTTTTCTTGTTCTATGACTGATGTTGTGAGAGCTGGTATTGTTCATTTAGACTGCTGATATTTTTTGTTAGATACTTTATCTATTGTCTGTCTTTTTGTGCTGTCAGCACGTTATGCAATTTACATTGTCCTGTAAATGGTGTTCACTGTTGGGCAATAAGGCTATTATTATGTTTTAAACAAAAAAGTGCAGCCCGGGCTCCGACACACCGAGCTGCTGTTCCATTACCCAATGACTACTCCTCACACCGTGAGGTGAGCAATCACTGGGTCCGCGAATCGTGCGCCCTAAGTAGACGAAGGGACCCAAGGATGACTGCCTTCTGCATTCTGGCGGCTAAGATGTGCGCCGCCGCACGGCATACCGGTATTTTGCGCAGTGCATGCAGAGAGCAGCGTATTCCTAATTCCACCTAGGGATCCAATGACCATAACCAGCAGACTTACAGTGTAGTCTGGCCAGAGCCTGCCTATTATTATATGGTTCACAAAACACAAAAAGTGCAGCCCGGGCTCCGACACACCGGGCTGCTGTTCCATTACCCAATGACTACTCCTCACACCGTGAGGTGAGCAATCACTGGGTCCGCGAATCGTGCGCCCTAAGTAGACGAAGGGACCCAAGGATGACTGCCTTCTGCATTCTGGCGGCTAAGATGTGCGCCGCCGTACGGCACACCGGTATTTTGCGCAGTGCAGAGAGCAGCGTATTCCTCATTCCACCTAGGGATCCAATGACCATAACCAGCAGACTTACAGTGTAGTCTGGCCAGAGCCTGCGAAGTTGTCCGAGCAACTCCTGATATTTGGTCCGCTTTTCCTCCTCCTTAGAGACGATGTTCACTTCGGCAGGCGCCGAAAACTCAATAACGAACATCGTCTTCTGTTGGTGGTCGAGAAGGACTATGTCGGGCTTGTTTGCCTGTACAAGCTCGAGCGTGGGGAACGAGTAGTTCCAGTAAATCCGGCATCTCTCGTTCTCCACAACGGACTCTATATCCCCTGGAGCGTATGACAGCACCGGTGTCTCATCGATACCGTATGAGTGCCTTAAATGATAGTAGAGCACTCGTAGAGCCGCGTTGTGCCGATGGACGTAAGCCGTCCCAGCGTACGTCTTACACGCCGACAAGAGATGCATAAGCGTCTCTGGCACCTGTCGGCAAGCTCTACAATGGGTGTCGGGTACATCTACACCCATAACCCTTTTACGGTATACCAAGGTGTTGAAGACACCGTCTTGGCAAGCCATTATAAAGCCCTCAGTCTCCGACTTCAACCCACTAGACCTTAGGAAAGAGAAGGTCAACTGCTCAGACAAGCCATGCTCTTCTAGATGTTTGTAGAAGATTCCATGCATTGGCTTATCTTTATGAAGTCTTAAGAGGAAGTCGACTTCGGCAGTTTTAATGTGGGCTTTTAATTCTGCGGGAGCAAGTTCCGTAATGGACTGCTGACACCTCCGCTTGAAGTCGAGTGTGAGGCTGAGCTCCTCGGCTGCTCGTTTCGCTGCGCTGAAAAGAAAGGCTCCTTTTCCCGCATTCTCGTGCTCTCGCACGAAGCGGATCAGGGGATCGGTGCTGTTCGTTACATAGCAGGCAGTGGCCAGTACTACTCTGTTGTGCAGACGCTCCAAACTCAATAGTCCACGCCCTCCCAGGTGTCGCGGGAGGTATATTCGCGGGACAGAGGACTTAGGATGCAGGCTTCTCTCCATATTCATCCTTTTGCGGGTCTTCGTGTCGATTTCCTTCAGCTCGTTCACTTTCCAGTGTATAGCACCAAAGGTGTATAATAACAATGGGACCGCAAGCATGTTTGTGGCAGCGACTTTGTTCTTGCCGGACAGTTCTGACGACCAGATCTGCCGGAGTCGGTGCAAATACTTGCGGCGGAGACACTCTTTAACCAATGTTGCCTCTTGGACATGACGCTGCGCCACTCCAAGGTAGGTATAAGTATCTCCGGCATGCAGTTGTCGCAAGATGCTCCCATCGACGAGCTGTTCCTCATCTCCACTATCTCCGCTTCGTCCTTTCTTGAGATGAACCAATGCACATTTGTCTGTCCCGAACTCCATTCCGATAGCATGACTGTACTCCTGCACCACCCTCAGCGATTGTTGTAGTTCGCGTTGGCCGGAGGCATAAAGTTTTAGGTCATCCATATAAAACAGATGGGTGACCTTGTGCCTCCGGTTATTGGGCGTGCCACAGCTGTATCCTTTAGTATTTCTCAGCGCTATGGACAGAGGCAAAAGTGAGATGCAAAAGAGCAAGGGACTCAAGGAGTCACCTTGGAAGACACCTCTTTTCAATGACACCAACTCTGTCTGAACCCGAGTTTCACCTGATGTTATGGTGAACCGGGTGTTCCAGAGTGGCATCAGTTGTTTGATGCACCCCACTATCTGATTATCCACCGAAAGACATTCCAACAGCCGCACAATGAGCTCATGAGACGTGCTGTCGAATGCCTTGCGATAGTCAATCCAGGCCATAGAAAGGTTTCGCTTGTACTGCACAGAGTCCTGCGTGACACATCGGTCAATCAACAGGTTCTCCTTGCAGCCAGCTACTCCTTTCTTTGACCCTCTCTGTTCATACACGTCGAGAAATACAGGATTCACAGGTTGAAGGATACGCATGTACAAGATTCTGGTGAAGAGCTTGTAACACGCGTTCAGACATGTTATTGGCCTGTAGTTTTTGGGATCAGACAAATCTCCGGTCTTCGGGAGAAGTACGGTTCGACCCTCGACAAACCAAGCCGGAATTGGCTGCTCCTGATTTAGCCACGAGTTAAAAACTCTAGCTAAATGCCGGTGGCAACTGGGGAATTTTTTCCACCAGTAGGTGTTTATGCCATCCGGGCCAGGAGCTGCGAAATTCTTTGCGCCTCGTAAGGCGTCAAGAATTTCTTCCGTGTTTATCGGGTGACGCAGTACATTCAAGTTAGGAGTCCTCCTACAAACGGACTCAAACTGCGCCAAGGCCGGAGTGTCTGCTGAGAGAGGTTTGGGTTGTTCGTAAATGTCCCTCCAAAAGGCCTCCACGCGATCAGCAGTTGGCGGCTGCTCTATGGCTGGAGGCGGCTGTTGGAAAAGGCGAGAAGGTCTCTCGTAGAACATTCTGTTCTGCTCCAGACCTCTCGCCCGCGCCACCAGCGATCGCTTAGCAGCGATTAGCATCCGTATCCTGTCAAGACAGTGTTGCTTGACAACAACCAGTACCGTTTGACTGAGTGTATGATGGTCGCGCCTCAACCCGTAGGCTATCTGGCGCACTCGGCGCGTAAAAGGCTTCCCAGCCACTCTATATTCCATCACACACTGGATATGGGATGCTTCCTGGCGAGCCAACTGGATTTTCGCTTCCATTTGGCGCACCCGTCCCTGTGCTCTCTCAACAGGAGAGTCTCTCACTCTCCCCTGTCTAGCTAGCCTCAGAGCCGCAGCGTAAATTTCGCAATTGATGCTCCAAATGTCAGAGGCCTCCGATAGACGTTCACCCACAACCTCATCCTCTCTCTTCAAATCTGCCAGCTTCAAGAACCTTCCGTTGTTATGCAAGGCCCTTCGGTCCCTGAAATCCCCAGGTGAGACGACTTGGTCGATTTCCCTCTCAGCGGGCCTTACCGGCGAACTTTCAGCCTGGTTAACAGGCCTTCCGTCCGCCGAAGGGGCAGGCTGAGCTGGAGCACGAACATATCCCTGCCTCCGGAGGTACGATACATAATCTCGCAAATTCTGAGAGGTAAGCGTGCTATGCTCTGGGTGCATTTGACACCACCTCTCATACATGCGGGACATGTATCCCCTACGGCGCGGGCTACTGCTCTCGTAGCAGCTCAGGAGGTCATCTTTGAGCTCCGTCGTCCACCTAAAACGGTCCATGTCATTGCGGGGGTCGTCAACAGGGCAATTCGAAGCACCGCCACCTTGCCCAACGCCGGCTTCCGAAACCGGCTCGGTGTGGGTGCTTTTCTTCCGGGGTGGTCGAACCCGAAGATAGGGCCCGTCAGGTGGTTGGCCTTAGGGCCCCCAGACGACATTTCTGGAGGCAGCCGTCCAAATTGCCTCCTGAGGATGCACCTGCGAAGGTTGCCGGCTGGATTACATCCTTGGGCTTCGGTATACCCTGCGGTGTCGCAACGCACCGGATAGCCTACTGATGTTGGGTGGCTTCCTGCCGGTGTATTATCAGCCGCCCCTAACATGGAGTCAGACGCTGTCGGAGTACCGCTCCTCACATGGAGATCCGTCGTGTCCTAATTGTTGAGGAATAGCCGATCCTCTGGATGCAGACGCTATTCCACCGTGCTAGTTTTGGTCCGCCCCGGGTATTTGATTTCCCCGGTACCACCCATATCTGGGAGGCGTTCCCCTATCCACCACCTTGGGGAGGCGCCACTGAGGGGATCTAGCAACCCCTCGCGGTTATTATGATTATTATTATTACTCATTTTACGAGTTTCTCTTGGGATATCTTAAAGATCTTTAATGCAGTACTTTCCCATTTGCTTTCTGCATCTCATGCCGTTGACCAGATGTATCTACCGGTTCATCCGCCTTTAGGGACAATTTCTCACCCCAAGGACAAGAAGGTGTCTTGACTCTTGTCAACTCGTCCACCCAAAGCTGTTGGTTGAGAAGAGGTTACTGCTTATACCGACAGTAGTTCGGTTCCTTTTAGTCGCCTTTTACGACACGCAGGATATACGATGGGAGATATTCTAACCCGCCCCCCACGGGTATATGGATAGCCTATTATGAATAAAAAAATGAGTTTTGTGACCACCCCCCCCCGCCCCCAACTACCCCAATTTCACCCCCACACAAAATAAGTAGAAAATTATTACGAAACCCCTAAAACGCCTAAAAACGAAGGTTGAGCTGTTTTTTATTTTTAGTTTTTTTATTATTGCTGCGCCGCCACTGGCACGATTTCTAAAATCCATAAACGTTTCCATCATCGCCACGGTAATAATACCACAGTATTATTTCATTAAAATCGGTCCAATAGTTTTCACGTTACACAGTACAGAACGAGCTAAAACAATGTTCGTATGTATACGTTGAGTTGGTTTCTGTAATAGGCAAGACGTACGGATGGACCTAAAAAAATATATTATGACGCAAGATCTTTTTTTCACAGGTCAATGGATAGCCTATTATGAATACAACAAAATTTTGAGTTTTACGACCCCCCACCTCCCAACCACCCCAATTTCGACCCCACCCAAAAAAAAGTAGAAAATGGTCAGGAACCCCTAAAACGCCTAAAAACGAAGTTTGAGCTGTGTTTATATTTATACTTTTTTATTATGGCTGCGCCGCCACTGACACGATTTCTAAAAATCATAAACATTTTCCATCCTCGCAGCGGTAATAATACAGTGTAAGAATGTCATTAAAACCAGTCCAATAGTTTCCTAGTTACACAATACAGAACGTGCAGAAGCAATACTCGCATGTATACATCAGAAAATTCTAAGGCCCTTGGTGTCTGTAATAAGCAAGGTAATGTCCGAATGGACCTAAAAAAGTGTATTATGGCGCTAGGTCTTTCTTTCTCAGGTTAGTGGACAGCCCATTATGAGTGCAACAAATTTTTCAGTTTTACTGAACCCCTAAAACGCCTAAAAACAAAGTTTGAGGAATATTTAAAATTCTTGTTTTTTGCTAATTACTCCGCCGCCCATGCACCGATTTTCAAAATTATAGGAACATTACCTACTACGACCCCACAGCATAACGCTGCCCAAATTTCATCATAATCCGTGCAGCGGTTACTGAGATTACAAGGCTACAAACAAGCGACAGACAGACAGACCGACAGACAGACGGTGTGGCAAGTAAAAAGCATCCAAAGTTCGTTGACTCTTTAACAAAGTGGATCAGATTACTTACCTATCAACAATAAGTTTCTTGGACCGGTACAATCGTCTATCACTACTTTTGCGATGCTTCACCTTGTAGTGTTGACTGCGCGCTGATTCGGATAGAAACGATTTATCACAGTACTTGCACGGAACGGAATAATCAAGGTGCTTGTCGAGGTGCTTCTGTAGCTCCACACTGTTCGGCATTTCAACGCCACACATCAGACAGAAGAACGACGAATTATCGTGTGTTAGACTGTGCAACTGTAGGTGTTCTCTAAAATCGGGAGACAAAATATACAGGAATAGGCATTCATAGTAATGTAAAGTTCTAAAAAAAATCTCACATATTTTTATTCCATACAAAAGCTACGTCATTGCAAAAATTTTCAAATATGTTTCAAGTTATTACGTTATTAATATGTTTAAATGCCCAAATGATGAAAATCCATGTAATTTTTGCAAAAGTAACATACAGGTTCCGGCAAAACCGACAAACCTTGAACACAGGTCCGGATATACTATATCCGAGATTTACTATAAAAAATGGTCTTTTGTAGTTTGGGCTAGTAGGTTTGTTTTGTAAAAAAATGCAATAATGTTCCTACTTTGTTCAGAGTTATATTGGCTACGTGTGGAAAATTAATGAAATTCTTTATAATACCCAACTTAAAATAGTGTGCGAGAAAGATTAAAACAACCTTCATTTGATAAACCCAGATGTGTTTTGCAAGCCTGTTAGAAAAACGAATGTTACTTATATAGCTTTCAGTTATTAACAACATTCGTATCAAGAAATGCAGAATCATGGAAAATATTTCCTCCAGAGAGACAATTTGCTTAAAATGTTTAATCTGAACAGACAAAATCTCTTCCTTCTATTTTACTTCCCATTTCACTGGCTTTTTTCTGGAGAATAGGACCAGTAACAGTAGAGAGTATATTTATTTGTTCTTTTTTCGGTACATGGATGTAAAGGTCAACATCTTCACGAGCTGTTTCTCTCAGCTTTTTGCGTGCAGTTGAATATACGACGCAAAATCTCATCTTATTTTCCAACTAATTTAGGCAAATTCAGTTTACAAAAAAATTCACTTCGTTAATACTTTTTTTTATTTTTTTTTTATAAAGAATTTGTTTGCCAGCGTTAACCTTTTTGTTTCTCTATTTTGAAATATTTATCAATTATCCCAATCCCTACACTTTGTGTCTTTTAAGATTTGAGGATTTACTTAGGAAGTTAGTTCGCAGAAAACAAAAACTATTTCCTGTGACAGCTGTCAAAAAATCCCACTAATTAAACATTGCTTTTTTCCAATTTAGCATTTAGGTAATGGCCACAGATATAGTCGACACGTCAGTAAAGTTTACATTATATGGTTTTTATTGGATCACTGAAACGCGATAAAATACTGTCATCTTTGTCAATAACTGTACTAAAAGTAAGCAAACAACCCCAAATTGTAAATCGTCTGCATATTTCAAGTAACTATTACTTACGCTGATATATAGCTGTTCTTGCATTCCGGGCAGATATGCAAAGCCAAAGCATTGTGGAATATCTTTTTATGAAGATTGAATGTGTCCATTTCTGTGAAATATCGGCCGCAATCTTCCTCATCACAATAGTACTTAGTACCTTCCAGCAGTTCAAGGCGCAGCTTCTCCTCTTCTTGTGCTCGTGACACTGACCTTGTCCGCTTTCTTTGTAGTCTCCCATTTTCGTCATACTCAACCGCTATAGGATGAGGAAAACATACTTATTGCCATAATCCTCAAAATATTACAATTTGGGAGCATTACATGTTTTGAAAGGAACGAATAAGCAACGTTTTTGTCCCATAACAGTAATAATCAATGACGCAGAAATTGCACAAAATATATTATGCGACAGGTGACAATTTGGGTGAATATTAATTTACATAAACACCAGATAACTCAAGATGGATTTCAAAATCGGCACGTATGACAAACAGCTCACAACATCTGACCAGCTAATTTTACGATTCTTAGAGCTTGTCAATCGCGGTCGTTGTCGCATTTATTTGTCCTTATTTTTCCTGATTATATTGACTTGAGATTGAGAATTCGGTTTTAGTCGGATGACATCATCTGTCTACGAATATTTATAGTAGACTAGCTGACCCGACAGACGCTGTCCTGTCTTAGCTATGAATATTGAAATTGAACTTAAATCTGCAATAAATGATAGTTACCTATCTGAAGAGCATAGTGATCATTGAAATACTTTTTGATATCCAACATGTTTTGTTTCGTTTTCGGGCCCATAAATAAATAATGATGAACACGGAATAGGCTACATGACCATGTGATGGAAAACATGCGTTATCAAGATTGATCCCACAAACGTTCGACGACTGTCCTTGCTATTTAGTTATCGTCATGCAAATGCAAGTCGCACTGAAAATTGCAACCGCTTAAAGTCGAATGGCATGCGTGGAATCAAGACGTCTTCGCTTTTGTATTCCCCTGTATTTTTAATCAATTTTAAGTTTTTTCGCTGAACGTATTTCCGACCAAAATTCAAGTAGAAAAGTTCACTTAAAACATGTAGTAAAGTCTGGCCTTCAAGATGCATTGTGTCAAAGTTTGGAAAATATAGAATACATGCCACTGATCTCAAAAAAAATAAATATTGTTTTTCAGACGAAACAGATGAAAATCCAACTTCTCTTTGTCTTTTGATGTCTTTTCGTATCCCACTTTGTTTTGGAAAAACCACAATGAAGTGGTTTTTATTTATTTGTTCCAAAACAAAGTGAGATACGAAGCGACATTGAAAGAAAAGAAAAGGTATTTTTATCTATTTAATCTGAACAGCATTTAATTTTTTCAAAGTTAGAGGCACACATCTTTTTGCTAATATTCTCGTGGGACTGCCCGCCGACACGCCACTGGAAGGAATAATAATTATCTTCTAGTCAGTGGTGACTTAGATTCTTAATGCAGTTAAAGACTACAGATTAAAAAAATGGCTCATTAAAGTTTAAGTCATTGATAAAAATACAATGTTATTTCCAATCTTTCACACCCTGTATCTTGAAATCCAGAATATTCAAGCTACATGTCGATCCATTGTTTATTCAAGGTGACCTCACATTATAATGAACATTCAGATAGGGACATGAAGCCTTAATATGCTTAATTTTCAAGATACAGGGGTCAATATTTCCTTTTATTTTGGTTTTTCTCACTCATCCCGCAATAAAATGGCACAACGTATCTAAAATTATGTACCGGGAATTCACCCACGGTTTTGCTAACATGGATAGAGGGCGTCACCTACGGCACATCAAACTCTTTTAACTTAACAAAACTTTTTTCCGTTTTGGAGCATCAACCTGAATATTAAAAACATCGTTTCGTCAATATGTGTTACGAAAAAAAGGTATACTTTGTTTGAGTCCATAGAGGTAACCTTTTTCGAAATAACCTTTTTAAAACAGGTGGTATTGAAATTTGAGAATACTTCGTAAATGGTATTTAAAACTATGAGCCTAAGCATGATATTTATTCGTGCGGAAATACCGATAATTCTTTCGATCGCAATTTACAATTCAGTCACATTGGAAATTTCAATGAAGATTATCTCGAAAACAGTTACCTCTAGAGACTCAAACAAATCATACCTTCTTCATGTAAAACATATTGAGGACTTTTTTTGATAGGTACATTGATGCAGCAAACCGTAAAAAGGTTTTAATAATTTAAATCCGTTCAATGTTCCTTGGGTGGCGCCCTCTATTCATGATAGCACAACTATGGTTGAATTTGGATTTTTCACCTTAAAAACCCCCGATACGTAATTTTATATCGTTGTGCCATTTTATTGCGAAAGAATTGGGAAAAACGAAAATAAAAGAAAACACTTTGACACCCTGTATCTCGAAAATAAAGCATTGTAAGGCTTCATATTCCTATCTCAGTGTCCATAGAAATGTGGGGTCTATCACCTGTCAAGCGTTGTCGGTTGATTACACGGATGAGTTTTTTTTATTTGAATTTGAGTCATAAATATGCCTTTGAAATTACGGTCTATCAATAATTAACACTCTGTATACGCATTTATCATTATTTATACGACGCACACTTGACGGGCTCGAAATTTCCAGATGATTCCTTGACGTTCAAACATCTAACACTTAACCGGTATTTTTGACAGCAACGTCACACATGGCAACAATAACAAACAAATCACTAACACTACACACCCTTCGTAGTTGTCAAGTTTTCCCACATTTTTTCAAATATTCTAATGTTCTGAATAGTTTTCGTTAGATTTCTTCCCGTAAGAACCTTCTACAAAGTAATAGCAGACTTATAAAAAAAAGATGGATGAAATTGGTGAAGCCGTTCTCACGTGATGCCGTGACCAAGGGAAAAAGGGACTCATTTTTATATATAGAGAAGATCCGAATATAAGGCGACCTTCACCGAACTGGTTAATGGATGAAAAGCATTTTATATTAAATTTAATATGGTAAGAAACATATCGAGAGTTGGTTGGCTGAAAAATTTCAGTCTAGGATATGATTAATTAAATATTCAAAAATTAATTTTTTTTAAACATTTTACTGGTGTAACGGTTCACCCGTTTTCAAAATTATTTTTATATTATTTACTTGGCTACCATATACAAATAGTTTACAACTTCCATTTTCAGCAACTATATTTCCTCATTATACTAGTTACATTTTTATAACTGTTTTACTTCTCACCTCTACCTTTTTCCATCTCTATTTCTTTCGGCTGGAAATATTATTAATTATACAAACTGCGCAAGTGCGCACAAATTTTGGGAAAAATCTAATGAGTGGGGGGTATGCTCTCTCTCTACCGACGGCGACGTTAGCTTCTAGATGAAATGTAATGGTTTATTGCTTTCACTTCTGAACTCAAACAGTCAATACCTAATATAATTATGTCTCTCTAAGACAATCTTTTGTGTCTGTGCAGTTATGTGGTAACCAAGGAAAACCACCCTTTTTTTTGGGGGGGTGCCACCATCAAGACCACCTTTTCTTTGGAGGGGCTCTGCACCTTTTCCGGGGTGCCACCATCATGAACACTTCTTTGGGGTGACACCACCAGAACTCCTTCTGAAGAAGCCAGCCTTCTTTGGGGTGCCAACAGCAGCATGTAACACTTTCTTTGGAGCACCACCTTCTCTTCGGAAGGGCACCACGAGAACTACTCCCTAGACTTCCCTCCGAAGTTAAGTTCTTGTTTTTATAAAAAAATAGATAGAATACAAATGTACTGCATTCATATATATGAAATAAATCTTTATTAAACCATTGTTGTCATGTTTTCATTTCTTGGCGGCTAGCTAGACTCACGCACACACGCACGCACCCACAGCTTTTGTTTCATGTAATCTGATTGAGCTGCTGGTTGCTATGAGCATTTATTGTTATACTGTTTTACTGGTTAATAGACAAATCACATACCAATTGAAAGTATGAAGCCCATAGAATATGCAAACGTTAGGTTGCCTACGTTTTTCCCGTCCCAACTATAGGGTAGGCAGGTATAAACAGGTAAATCAATAATAGTAATTTGCACCCGTGTGGTTAATGCATGAAACTTATATCAAAATAAAGATAATTTTATTGCAAACACGTCGATATAGGGTTGTCTGCAAAAAATCAGTCTGGAATTCCGGTTGTCGGATTTTAAAAATCAAAACAATGCTGCCAGTGAGTACGTGCGCCAGAGAGGTCCGAGCGAACTATCCCGTGTATTAACAAAGTGCGCATGTCATGTGTCCGTGAAATTGAAAAGGATAGCGATACACTCGTAAATGCTGCGCATCATTGTAGTGGAACAGTTTGCCTTATTCTTCTGAATTGAAAAAGCGCGCTACTACTACTATACTGATTGTTGTTATTTATAAACATTAAATTGTGATAAAAAATGGCTAAAAAGTGTTTTCTATGCAATTCGGATGATGATGTTCTTGATTTTAACGATGAAACGTATAAAAACTGTTCGTTGAAATTAAATGTTCGTAAAAAGAAAAATTTAAGTACAGTGGCGTTGAGTTAACCAATGCATCACTCGATTTTGTAGGTTATCATACCTCGTGCTACAATAACTGCTTTGGGTAAAAAATATAATGAAGAGTTCAATAACTTTCTTGGTGAGAATACGGTAAGTGCATAATAATTTAACCTTCAAAACTATCTTAGTAAATACATCTTTTACATTTTTTTAATTGTGAAATAATGACATGGAAGATTCATAAATTTATACATTTTTGATTATGTTTCATTCAAATAAATCATTTCAATTTCACGGACACATGACATGCGCACTCTCTTTCATTCAATGGCCGAGCTACACGCAGCTGCTATGCTGCGTCCTTTGTTAATACACGGGATAGTTCTCAGTGTATATGTATCGTGGGATAGTTCGCTCGGACTTCTCTGGCGCACGTATTCACTGGCAGCAATATTTTGATCTTTAAAATTCGACAACCGGAATTCCAGACTGATTTTTTGCAGACAACCCTATATCGACGTGTTTGCAATAAAATTATCTTTATTTTGATATAAGTTTCATGCATTAACCACACCGGTGCAAATTACTATTATTGATTTACCCTACCCTATAGTTGGGACGGGAAAAACGTAGCCAACCTAACGTTTGCGTATTCTATGGGCTTCATACTTTCGATTGGTATGTGATTTGTCTATTAACCAAACCAGTGAAATGTTTAAAAAAAATAATTTTTCAATATTTAATGATTCATATCCTGGACTGCAATTTTTCAGCCAACCCACTCGCGATATGTTTTTTAACATATTAAATTTATTATAAAATGCTTTTCATCCATTAACCAGTTCGGTGAAGGTCGTCTTATATTCGGATCTTAGACTATTATTTTTTCTCAGCAGAAATATGACAATAATAATTAAAGGTACCATATAAAATTCGTTGTTTAGGGAAACATACGGGAAAATTTGAATATTTCTCAATATTTCTCGCGATTAGGTAACCTCGAACATGAAAATACTCAAAAAATTCGCTTTACAGAAGTCTAATGGCAGTCATTCTGCATACGATTAAAATACATTTCGAAGTGTTTAGGATTTTAAATTGTGGTTAGTTTGAGAATAGATTGAATAGAGTAATTTTACATTGGCTACCTATCCGACACCGTCTTGTGCTCAGTTCAAGGCATGCTTGTAGTAGTAGAATAAAGATATTTTAAGAGTAGACACAAAAATAATAATGTTTAAAAACATTCTTTGAAATATGTAGTTCATATTATTGCATTAAAAAATAGGGTTGATGACCGTTTGAATTAGCTATTAATTTTTTTAATCATGGTAGTTGGAAG
The DNA here is from genome assembly GCA_951848785.1 of Callosobruchus maculatus. NCBI lineage: Eukaryota > Metazoa > Arthropoda > Insecta > Coleoptera > Chrysomelidae > Callosobruchus > Callosobruchus maculatus. The sequence goes on along the minus strand of CATOUR010000010.1, from coordinate 418,704 downwards.
TATTACGGTAAATAGGAGACCATATTGAATTCTGGCAAAAGCGCAGTCTTTTACAAATCCACAGCCTAAAGCTTAATTCAGATGCACACGACATCCGACGGCGACGGTACGAAACTATTCGTATTGGTTAAAATTATTTTGATTTGACATCATTTTGAATATTTCAACCAATAGGAATAGTTTCCTACCGTCGTATCGTCGGATGTCGTGTGCATGTGATTTAAGCTTTACTTCTCTTCACAGCCACAACCATCTTTTGATTAAACTGAGAACAATTATTGACGTCTAAGACGTCGATGCTAAATTGATTAAGTAATTACAATGGAGTCAAAATAACAAATAATTCTGACTAACTCATTTTTTTAAATCGAAACCTTATAAATATCTACTATATGTATATAAAAATAATGTTTAAATAATTGCAAGATTATTAAAGTACTTTGCAACTTGTCTTAAGTCCCGAGGAAATTTCATAAAACAATAGTACTCATTTGACTCTAAAAGGGGTGATACACGTACGAACTTTAAGTACGCGGTTTTTAAGTTCGCGAACTTACTCGGCTCGACGCGGTGACACACGTGAAGCTGAAATCACTCATTTTGATAATTTTCCTAAATAAACAAAACTTTTAACAAACGCCAAACACAACAAGCGTTGCGCATCGATGGCCTGCCAAAACAAGGTGGTGGCTCGCGGCTCGCAGTACGAGCTGAAACCAGCTACGAGCAACATTTCAAACCAGTTGGCTCGCCGGCGGTTTGCGCGACGGTTTTAAAGTACGCGTACTTACGGTGACACACAGGCGAAAAAGGTCGTCGAGCCATAAGTACGCGTACTTGCTCGTACGTGTATCAGCCCTTTTACGTAGCGAACCAACGTCCTTAAAGTGAGATACTTTTGGTCATTGCCTCATCGTCACTCCCCATTTTAATTTCTACTGATTTATGAGGATATGTTTTTTGAATGTCAGTTTACCTGTTTTAATCATTTGATTTAGCTAGTAAACGCTGTATTAAAAAAGAGATGATAGGAGGCAAAGGAAAAAATTAAATCTGATCATATAAAAGTTTAAATATTTTGCGAAAAATAAAGACAGATATTTAAAAAAGAATTTGAAACTAAAATGAAAATTTCTGTAAGATTTATTATCAGAGGTCATACATTTTTTGAAAAAATCAATCCCTCGCCTATAATTGCTTCATTCTATTTTGTAGTTGTCCTCAAATAGATTTTATAAAACACATTTATTTTGACCACTATACAATTAGAATTTAGTAACGGAAATACAACTTACAATTTATGAAAAATAAATACAAAATCCTTAAAATATGTGTTACTAATTTATTTTATTCGAATTTCGGGATTTCGTGAGAACTATCCAACGAATCATCAGAATTTAAATGATTAATAACGTTAATTGAGACATAATTTAATGAAAACAAGTTTGTACTCATATTATATAATAATTTCATGTATATAACGTCCAAATTTATGATTTTCTTATTTTTTCGCAATAAAATTATTTTTATTTTGATACTTCCATTATAGGCCAATCAAATTGAGTCGAAAAATAAAACGGGATTCTGGAATTAATTCCCAGCAGGCTGAAAATTGTCTTAACACCTTTATTGGGTCCTAAATACGTGTAATCTTAGTTTGCACCGTCGCAGGTGATGAGCTTAACTTTCGACAGTCCAAAAACTCAAATTTTTGCACTTTTTTTTGTTTTTTGCTTGTAGCTTGTAGATACCTTAGTTATTAAATTTATAATTCCAAATTTTGAATTAATTTAAAATCGTTTTTTCGTCGTTTCAAATCATTTGAAGTCACGTAAGGTAAAATCATATCAAAATTTTGTACCAAAACAGCACATCTTGACTAAGATTATTAAGTTTATTAATGTATTGTATTACCATTAAATCTTTAATCAATATTATTAATAAGAATTCAGCAATAAGCAAATTAATCATAGTTCTTAATGGTTTGGGTGCAACGAATTAACAATATCGCTTACAAGTTTATTAATGAAAAATAAATGTAAACACAGTATAAATATATAAATAAATAAATGAATAAATAACTAAACAAGACTAGCGGCAAAAGCTGATATTAATACCAGTCAAGGCCAGAAATCCTTGGGCACACAGAAAAAAATGTTGTGGTGCTTTCAATTAATTGTTGGATGCCTTTCTGTCACTTCAATTATATTTACAGTTGTTCCAAAACCGTAACATTTAAACAATTTACCTTTCAGGATTGAGGCAATTGCAGGTAGGCTAATAATTTCAAAATAGGTTATATTCGTTCTAATGATATCTACCATCAATATCCCAATAGTAATATTAGCGTATAATGCATTTAAAGCATTCTCTTGCTTTCAATATACACCTTAGGTTTTGTTTAAGCAAAACATATAATTTATTGCTACATTGTATTTCTTTATAATTATTAGTTCAATAAAAAGATTCATCTGGTCTAAAAGGCAACTTTAATAGACACAACAACTCATGCCTTTACCACATTGTCTATTCGAGACAAAAGTAAGCAGTATTTGAACTAAAAGTATCTTATACTGAATTCAGTGATCCTTGTCGTTGGATCGACAACCGGCTAGTTAGTTAGTTATCAAATACTCTTACCATTGGATAAAACATTGTTGTATTTTAACGGCAGATGTTTCTGTGGCATCAGCATTGATACTCGTATTTTTTTGGACGTTGATGGTCCTTCATCTGAAAAGCTCGGAAAGCGCGATTGTATATTGAGGTCCTCTTCAGCTGGATTATCTTCAAAAGAACTATTTTCAATTTTTTCTGGTTCTACGGCAATGTCATCCTCAAACGGCGCTGAATTAGAGCATGATTGGCCGTTGCAATTGAGGCATATTACTGAGCATTTTATGCCTACTTTTCGGCAGCTGCACTTCCCTGTTCACTCCTTTGTACATTTGCAGGACACAGTATTGAGAATTTCAGCTGGAGCTAGCTCCTTGGTATTTGTGATGGGGATAAGGCCAAGATCCATCCTCCTCCAACCTCAGTTAAGAGGATCCTTCGGTCTATCATACCAGCCCTGAATTTGAAGGTACATCCGCAGAATATGTTGAGCGGCAGCTGCATTTGTTGTGGGTAGGAAAGCCAGTTCGGAAGTTGGATTTGTTAGAGATTGAGAAAATATCTCGTAACGGATTTGGTCCAAGGTCACATCTGCCTTAGGCGGGGCCTTAGGCGAATAGAGGGCTGCCAAGAACAGATGACCTGCTGAAATGAGAATCTCAGGATCTGCATATTCATCATGAAAGACCCTGACAGTGTATTGCAATGTCGTGTTCTTTTCAAGAAGCAGCTTGACAAACTTCAACTTACCTTGGCGATAGAATGCAGAGGTATCACGTCCACTGATCGCATATAATAACAGGATATTCTGTTTGACAACAGACGAGAAGTTGAAGTACTTGTGAGAGTGGACGTATTCGGAGAGGTTCCCCTTCCAGGTTTCATCACGAAAATGTTGGAGGAATTAGGTGCTTTGGCAGTTAATAGGATCAATGAGTCGATGTCCTCCGGGATTATAATGACCGTCGCAAATTTACCAGTCAATTCAATGACAGTGTTGACAATAAGCGTGTCAGCATCTTCAACACTTTGCCTTTTTTTATTTTTAACCACCGAGAGCCGTCAGCACTGCAGCTACTGCTAAACCGACTTAAAAGTTTTAGATGTCATTCGACGTAAAATTTAGTCCTTTTCAATATTGCATAGAACGACATTTCCCGTCCGGCGCATCATTTTCCAACTATAACCAAAAAACTAAAAAAAGTGCAAAAATTTGACAGTTTTTGGGCTGTCAAAAGTTAAGCTCACCACCTGCGACGGTGCAATCTCAGATTACACGTATCTAGGACCCAATAAAGGTATTAAGACGATTTCCAGCCGGCTGGGAATTAATTCCAGAGAAAATCCTAATTTGATTGGCGTATTATTAATATCGATTTACCAGGTAATACCCACCCATCCATTAGTTGGAACGTAAAACAGACAAAGTACCATTTGCATAATATAGGCTTCATAGTTTCGATTGGTATACAGGGTCATTGGTAATTCGATACATTTATTTGAGGAGGTGATAGTAGATGTGGTAAGCTAATAAATTCATTAAAATGCAGCCCTGCAAACGAAAACTAATGAAATAAATTTTATTGTCGAATTTTGGAATTTTTGGAATTAGTATTTTAGAAAATACTCTATTACGTCATTATCGACTAAAAGAAAGTTTTCGTTTATCAAACGCTTCGTCTAAAAATCAGCATGTGAAATGTAAATTCAATAAATCTTACAAAACATGAATGTATCTTAATTAGTCACCAAATAATTAACGAGCTCATTGCGGTAAAAACATGCTCATCTTTCTAGATAGCCATTTATAGGTACCTTAAATTTGTTTTAATTATGATAAACACAAACATAAATCATGAATAGTCATAAAAAATGATCGGTTAACCAAAACTTCGGTATAAGGTCTCAAAATTGTATAATTTTAAAAGAAAACCTCAAGTTGTAATTTAAAATGGGTACATCTTAAAAATTCGCAGGGTAATCAGGCAGAACATGCAAATTGCAAGCCATGTTATAAAGTACTTTGTATCCGTAAATGTTCATGTTACAATTACTTATTAAAACCTGAGAGGTCGAAAATCATCCAGAACGAATTAAGACCAACGTTTGAGTCATTGACAAATTATTTATTGGTCTTGTTCAAATTGCCCACCTTTATTTCTGATGCAAGCTGTCAGCCTGGCTCGTATCTGCGTTCCAATCATTCTCGTGGGAAGTCGTTCTTTGATGAATTCGCCGCGTCAAGAATCTCTCTTCTTGCGATGAGACCCGGCCACCAACCATTTCATATATCCCTAGACGTAAAAGTCCATCGGTGTTAAGTCGTGACACATGGCCATGGGATTGGGCCACCCCTGCCAATCTAACTGTCTATGTGGATATAGCCATTGCCGTACACTTATACAGCTATGCACCAGCGATCCATAGTGCTGGTATATAATCTGTTGTCTAATTTGTAACTAAAGATGAAATTGTAGATGATTTCCCTGCACGCGTGAACGCCGGCGCCGTAGCGCGTTCAAAAAATAGAAACACACCTGTTACGGCCCACTGGATCTTGGCTTGCACAGGCGTGCGTTCATTATTGCACAAAGTCTACAGTTTCAGCTTTAACGCACGTAGGTTCATGATCGATCCGTAGTGTGTTCACTAGTGATATCATGATTAACTTTAGACATACTTCGTTCTGGATGATTTACGACCTCTCATTCGAACATGAGTTAAAATCTGTGGATACAAAATACTTTATAGTGTTACTTGCATGTTCTGCTTCATTACCTAGCGATTTTCTAGGAAGAATCCTTAAATTACAACTTGAATCTTTCTTATCAAATTATACAATTTTGAGACGCTATACCGAAGTTTTGGTTAACCGATCACTTTTTATGACTAATCATGACCTAATAGCACATTGATCAAGTACCCATAACAAAAATTAGAAATCAGATGACAAGTTTTTGCCAAACGCTCTAATGAACCTTTGTACTCTCGGAGATCCATTTGCGTTTAGAGTTTACTTGGAATCATATTGCCCGTGTTCACATTTGTAACAAGTTTCTGGTACCAATAGATAACTAGAAAGATGGGCATGTTTTTACCGGAAAGTACACGGATAATGATTTGGTGACTTGGTTTCTTGAATTCACTTTTCACAACGAGCTTATTTTGGGACTATTTCGCGAAAGGTTTCATACATGATCTCTTTCTTTTAGTCAAGAATCACGTAATAGCATATTTTATAAGGAATCATACCAAACATTCCAAAATCCCACAATAACATTTTGGGTTGTTAGGGTTTTCTTTTACAGGTCTGCATTTTAATGAAAATCACTAAAATTCAATTTATTCCGGAAAATATTAGGAATTGGACATGGGATTATATGGCCAATTTATTAGCTTATCACCTCTACTATCACCTCTTCAAACTAATGTATCGAATTACCAATCACATTTTAGGCAAGCGCATATGAATGAATGAAAGAGGGAGAGAGGGTATCTGGTGGCTGGAACCACCAGTGCATAGGCCTACCAACGGGCCCTTTTGCACCTCTCCTTACCTAATTCCCAAGTCCAGCTCTCATCGCGCAAGGGTGAGGATGGCCTTGGTTCCTGCCCATCTTATATCCTCAGGTTCAAGAACCCTTGAACCGAGTATGGTCTGCCTGTGATACCCAAGGGCCTCACAACGACAAAGAATGTGTGCCGAGGATTCTTCCTCCTCGCCGCAGCGTGTACACGTCAGATCATTTACCACCCCCATCACATACAAATGGCGTTTGAAGGTGTTATGGCCGGATAGCAGGCCAACAAGCAACCTTAGTCGGCTTCTGTCCAGCGAGAGACAGAACCGTCCCACCTTATCCAGAGGTCCTGAAATAAGTTCTCTAGCTTGACGGAGATGTCCGGAGATTCCTCCCCATCTGATAAGATGCTGATTTTGCAACCACACCTCTATTTTCCCTCTGAGGGTACCTACTGCCAGCCCCAAAGCCGGCTCAGGACCCAGGAAGTTATTCCTCGACCCTCGCCTTGCGAGCGCGTCCGCCATTTCATTACCACTAACTCCAGCATGACTCTGCATAAGTGACACCTGATGTCTCACCTTTCTACATTGCAGAACGAGCCTTGATGTAAACCTGCAAGCACTTAATGCTTTTAATGCTGCCTGGCTGTCAGAGCAGATGGTGATCCGCCTGCTTGGCCCCTGAATTTCGTAAATGCGAAAGACACAAGCTGAAATCGCATATATCTCTGCTTGGAATACCATGGTGTTTCCCCCAAGAGAGAGGGAGAGCTTTGTTTTTGGCCCATAGACCCCAGCGCCGGAGCCTTCGTCGGTAAGTCAGCCGTCGGTGTACCAGACTGGCCCTCTCCCCTCAAAAGGCCGCCTGCCGCTTAGCCCCTCTCTTCCCTTGTAGGATACCTCACGGTCGATGTGCAGTCGAAGCGATATGTAGGAGTGTATATATGCAGCTCCGAGAGGATGGCAGAGTGTCCCCTGCCAGGATTCACAAAGGACCAACTGCCTTGACTCCACAATCGGAACGCAGACACCCTTGCCTCCCCTTGAGCTACCAAGTCGAGTGGAGGGAGATCAGCAGTGCTTCTAACGCGCTCAACGGAGTCGTGCGTACTGCACTTGTTATACTAACACAGCCAAGCGTTGAATTTTATTATATGGGATCCATTACAACACAGTCCATGTATTTTATTCCTATTGATGCAATTACTGTCTCCAATGTGATTATGGGACTACCAAATAAAAAATCTACTAGCCCTGATCAGGTTCCGATCTCAGTCATAAAGGAAAACGGAGACATTCTTGTACCACTCATAGCAGGGGTAATTAATATATCTGTTACGGAAAGCATATTTCCTGATTGCCTGAAACTAGCTTGAATTATAGTTATACACAACAAAGGAGGTTGTCTGGACATTGAAAATTATAGGCCCATAGCCCTACTCAGTATATTTTCAAAGGTCATTGAAAAAGTTGTTTCGTTACAGATTGAAAACTACTTAATGAAATTCGGTATTATAAGCGATTGCCAACATGGCTTTAGGGCAAGTAGATCGACTGAAACGAGTATCATTCATATTGATATAAAGTTGACAGCGGCAAATATGTAGTGACCATAATGTTCGATCTCACTAAAGCATTTGACACCGTAAGTGCTGAGTTTGTATCTGAAAAAAATTAGAAGGTGCGGTTTGCGAGGACCACTTAATGACTAGATAATATCTTTTCTAACTAATAGAAAATTCTTCATCAAATTGGATAGTATAGTGTCAGATATTTTTGACTGTAAGTGGGGAACACCTCAGGGAAGCGTTCTAGGCTCTCTCATTTTTTTACTTTTTGTCAACGACCTGCCTCTACATCTCTCACCTTTCGCCAAAACCTTCTTGTATGCAGATGACACCACTATAGTTTTAAGCGCCATATCAATGGAACAACTACTTATAAAAACACAATCATTATTCATGAGTTAACTGTATGGTGCGAGAAAAATCGATTGATAATCAATCTCGACAAAACGGTTTTAATCGAATTCCATAGTAAACAAAGATTCCCATTCCACCCAAAAGCCAGTGTCCAAGAGCGCAATATAGTTGCATCAGAAAGAACTAAACTTTTAGTAGTTGAAATTGATGGTAATTTATCATGGAGTTATCACATTAACGATGTGTAAAACCTTAAAAAAAGCTATTACTTATTAAATAACCCAGTAGCATGCTAAACACAAAGTCGTTGCTGGACGTATACTACGCTTACTGCCATCCAACCCTTTCTTACTGTATAAATGAGTGCAAAGGGTTTTTGTACTGCAGAGAAGGATACAGAGATTGATTTTTAAATTACCCCTTGGTGCCTCATGTAGAGATGCATTTAGAAATTATAAAATTTTGACTGTTCTATGTATTTACTTACTTATAATATTATTATTTACATTTAGGAATAAGGATAAGTATGTTAAGTATAATGACTTGCATACATATAACACTCGTTATGAAAATAATATTGTAATTAGTAAACACACAGTTTTTACAAAAAGTCTCCAATTCTGGCTGAATGTCACTATTTTAACTTACTTCCGCAGGATTTGAAAAACTCTGTAAGTGACCCTTATTCAAGAGAAAATTAAAAGCTTTATTGACTAGTAACTATTTTTACGATTTAAAGGAATTTGTAAACCATCACACAGTATAGAATCCTCTGTTCTGTACTCTTGTGTTAGCATATCGTTTATTTGTTGTATGTTGTATAACTGTCTTTCACAAAATTTCATGTATGTTCATACTTGTATGTATTATGTGTGTTCTTTATACATTATGTGTATATCTATACTATATTATAATATATCAATGCTATATTCTGACATATCCAATCCATTTGACATATGATTAACGGACGAATAAAGTTATTCTATTCTATTTAGCTTTGCTTTGATTGTCTCTATCCTCACACATGGCCACCACACCAGTGATCCATAAAATAAGGACGGCCTAATGATTGTAGTATAGAGCCAGAACATCACCTTAGGAGTCAAGCCCCAATTCACTCCTACAACCCTTCTGCATGCCTATAACGAGGCAAACGCATAAATACAGAATAAATGTATTCGTATGTATAAATCGCAAACAGTAAGAGATGGGGGTTGAAATAATAAATGATGAGCGGCTTGTTGCATGAACGTCTCTAACTATACAAATAAGAACATTTTCACGAAGCGTCGCAAAAAAACCTCCAAAAAACCATTCAGGATCACTTAGTTTGTATAAAGTGGTAAATGGAAATAAAAAAGCGGGGGAACTATCTACTCACAGATGCACCTTGGAGATCTTCGTAGTCCGCTGGCCAAGCTGGTCTCACTGACGCAACTGGCCGGAGTGAAGCAGTTGGAAGTCCGTGACACTCTGCTAGCGCTTCGCGCAGTGCTATTCCCCGTTTCGCTACATATGCTTGCGTTTAATATCAATGATGCTGTAGATTTGCGACGACCACGTCTACTCGCTACGTCTCTTTTCACCTTGTGCCCTGTAAATAGTAACCACGTTACGATTGTTTTAATACTATCTCTTTAAAAAACAACGGTGTGTACAGCTGGAAACTGCGTATAAAAAATACACCTTATTTCTGCTATCGATATTTTTTGGTATATTTTGTTAATGTTTCTACTATGCATTAAATATCTTTGAAGAGATTCAACTACATATATACGATCTAATCTAATAAAAATAGTAGAATATAATGCTACATAATTTTGGAAAAAACTGTCTAAAACATCATACGATAATAAAACATAGTGTATCTCTTTACGAAATTAAACATAATAAAAAATCGCTAAAATCCATGCCGAATTGCAAAACAAATAAATAAACCCTTAAAAAATCGCTGTAACGAGACACAGTTAAATTTTTGAATAGTAAAGTTAAACTTTATACAGGTATAATCTTTGTATTTCTAACAAGGTGAGTCAAGATCAACGCCTCGGACTCTTGTGACCAAACGATAACTCTTTTCTAAAAAATAACTATGCTAGTGTATGTATGTTGAGTTGGACTACATTTTAAAAATAATGACTTTTATACAATCCATCTATCTAATAAAAGCGAGACATATCAAAGTTATTTTTTAAATGGTGCATTACTGCATTCGTTGGTCAATTCTAGTGTGACTTTATGTATCACATATGGGATTTAAAATGAACCGTTTAGGTGCAAAACTGCATTCGTTGGTCAATTCTAGTGTGACTTTATGTATCACATATGGGACTTAAAATGAAGCGTTTAGGTGCAAAACACCATTTTTGATTAAAGTACAATTCAGAAAAAAATGAATATCGCATGAAATACGTGAGCTTAGTCTTAGATCAAATGTGAATTGTTTTTCTACTTGGAGAAGTCGATAGAATAATTAAGTAAACTTCAATCAGGAAATAGGAATTGCGCATTTTTTTCATACAGTGAAATGTAAAGATTACGAATATCAGTCTCTGGTAGTTTTCATTTAATTTCAAATTTTCAATCAAGTCAGTGTTATTCAATTTTTCTATCTATATCAACCATAGCAGGCCATGTAATACAAACAATAACCTGTTCAGTTGGAAGAAAACAACTAACTTAGCAGAAATATACATGAAGTAGAGTAAAGAGACAAGATTATAACTTACAACAAATCGACTCTAGCCAGAAACAACGGCGGCAACATATCTAAGGTCAAAAAGAAACTGAGGTACGATGGAAATGGATATTTCTCACAGCCTACTAGCTACTGCAATGTACTAGAGTATTTAAACATGAAAATTAATTTTTATGTTATGGTGGGTTTGATTAAGTGTACCAATTGGATAGCAGATACTTTTTCATAATAGCATCAGCCAACTTGCAGATTCCATAAAACGGCTGAACTTACCATGTTTGGACTTCTGATAGAGATCTGCTGCTATTTTATCTTCCAACGCCTTATTATATGTTTCGAAATGGGTGAATTGCAGCAAAGTCCCATTGTTTTGAGGTGTGCTACCTCTTGAAGCCTGAAAACATCAGTGTTTTCTTAGTCATGTACAGTAAAGGAATTTTTGATAGACTGGCAGTATGATGTTTCTTTTTGTCACTGCTAATAGAATGGCATAAACTAACCACTACATTATATGCAGGAGAAAACTTGGTCAAATTTGACTACCATTATACAGAAAAAATTATACGTTATACTCATCATGGCATGAAATGTAAACTGTTTACTTTCATCCTAAACGCTTATTTATAAGAATCATATGGTCAACGTTGGCTAATCACACAAACTTTAACGGTCCCAAGCAATGGTGCTTCCTCCTAATGTCTACCACTAATTACTAGGTTCATCTTTATTCTTGGATGAGTAGCAGGCACGTATTTAGGGGGGGGTCCGGACCCCCCCCCCCCCGAAACGTTAGAAAATGCTGTCTAAAAAATGGAATCCACAAATTTGGCAAGGTGGCAACCCTAATCTGGACCCCCCGAAAGGTCAACCAAGTAACATCCATAATCTGGACCCTCCCCAAAACCAAATCCTGGATATGTGCCTGGTGAGTAGTAGTTGGATGCACTGTTGCCACACACTTTTACAGCCTTACGGACCTCTATATAACACTAGGACAGTGAACACGTAGCGATGAGCGTACCGACATATTGGAAGGCAATAAAACCTGTGTTCATCCTCAAACTAGGGAAAGTCTATTTTGCACCTGGGAGACATCAGGATTATGGCCTTATTGTCCTATAACTCCCACTACTTACAACAGCCTAGACTGCCGATGCAAGCAAAATAGAGCAGACGCTTATTTCCAGAGAAGAGCCATACTTATTACTTAATTTCATCCATATCATTTTATATTCAGTCAGAATTTTTCTAAAAAGCGATCCGAATTCGTCAAACTTATTACTGGCGCAGCCTACCTGAGTTGCGCGAACCTGGGAAAAACTCCCGATTATCGAAATTCAAGAATTTTTGGAAACTTTCGGTCAAACTGAACTTGGTGGAAATTTGGGATCACATAAAAAAATTTGCCAGGATTCCAGACTGGGGACGACATTCATCGCGGAACCAGCTAGGATCCTTATACGAGTAAGAGATATGCTAATGATCGTTTTGGTAGTATTGTGGAGTGCAACTTTTTATCAGCTACTGTTTCAATGAGTATTAATATATCGGAGGCCAGTGAGAATTTAGATTTAAATAGCTCTGACTCTGACTCTCCAAATTTTCTTAGCTACAATAATTTACCTCAGTTATTTTAAGATCACCGTAATCGTAGTGAAATAAATATGGCCTATTTTAAGCCAAAATGTCTTAACTCTGGGCACGGTTTTGATGGTAACCCAAATGATTTGAATAGATTTTTGTCGATGGGCATTGATACATCATCCTCACGATCTAGTAAATCTGAATAAAATTCAGAATATTAATATTTTAAATTCAATGGGATGTGTCGTTCATGACCGATTCGTTCATAAAGATTGAATCTTTCCAAAGAACCGTGATCCGATCGATCATGCCTCGTGATCCTAGCAGCCCGTTCACACGATGCGGTCAAATCACCGTTTCGGTAATTTTTCACATGGTGAGCCTACGAAACGCCTGCGGCAATTTCGTTGTTTCGGTCGCGTGTTGTCACCGAAAACCGAATAGCTGATTCGAGAATAAAACCTAATCGGTGGTAAGCACCCAAATGACTTAAAATAGGGTGAATCCAAAGTTTTCTGTTAAGTAATTTACGCCTCCTTCGACGATACGAATACAAATCGTATTTAGGTCCATTCGCAAGAAAACTATTCAAAAATGTACCGAAACCCCAGGATCGGCTGATAATCTGTTTACAACCGTTTTCTGTGTGAACATATCATTCGGTTTGCGCCGATTCGTTAAAATTACCGAAACGGTGATTTGACCGCGGATCTTATGACCCGCGATTCGCGAACGAAATTGAGACGAACCAACCAAAGCGAGGGTTGTATTGTATGTATGCACCATCTATAGGACCGTCGTAGAACTTTAACGTAAAAATAAATAGGTAAAATAGTATCATGTGACACATCAAATAAATTACTTTTGTACAAATCTATCATCAGGCCTACAATGACGTACGCTTGTGCGTCTTGGTGTTTTGTCGCCAAGACGCATATGCATGCTCTTGAAGTGGTACAGCACAGAGCTCTTAGGTCAATTGTGGGCGCTCCATGGTACGTTTCGAATCATACACTTCATACAGATTTGAATGTTCCTCCTCTTAGGGAATTTATCAAAGAGCTTGCAACGAAGGCATATGCAAGAGCCGAAAACCATTCGCTAGTTAGGGAGGCCGTAAACTACACCGTGGCTGATGTTCACAAACATAAAAGACCGAGGCTTGCACTTCAATAACAAAACCAATTCATTTTTACTATCTCATCACATTCCATAAAAAGTTGTGTTTGGTATTTACTAATCTGTTTCCCACAGGTTAGGTCTATGCTGGTCCCGTAAGGGCCCTTTCATCTAGACTTACGAGCTAAAGACCTATGGTCTGCTCGCCCATTAGAACTAGATGGCGGCACCGAAACACATTTGAAGGGTCCACGTTCATTTGAGTTTCACGATCTGGTTGTTTTTTTATAATAAAAAGTGTTTTTTTCTTTGTATTCTCTGATCATTTTTAGTTTATTTTGATGTATTTCATTTTTTATATTACTACACCAAAGTTTACAGCATAAACTTATTTTTAATTAGTGGTTTTTTACTGTTGTTTTTTATAATTAATAAATTTATTTCGATGTATTTGTTATCTCATCTCTTATCTATCTCCCAAGTCTTTTGCCAATTTAACGTTCCAATAAACTGATTCGAACAACCCGCCATCCGCCATAATACTAATTACTTACTGCCTATACAGGGTGGGCCAATAGTGCGTGGGCGGAGGATTGTGGGCTTACTAAAAAATATTTCAAAAATCTGTCACTTGATCATGGTAGGGACCCTTGAGGGCTATAACGTAAAAATGTTTTCACTGAAATTTTGACGTTTATACAGGGTGATTCATATCAAACCTACATTTTTTTAAATGGAACCCCCTATATATTATTGCATATTTGGATTCCCTGGTCAATTTTAGTGTGACTTTATGTATCACACATGGAACTTTAAACGAACCGTTTAGGCGCAAATCACCATTTTTGGTATAAGTAGGTATCAGAAAAAAATTGAATATCGCAGCGATTATAAAACTTAGAAGGCCGTGACTTCGCTGTACAACTAAGCATGAAATGCGTCACCTTAGGTCAGACGGCTAAAATTGAATTCTTTTTGTACTTGGAGAAATCAGTAGATTAATTAAGGAAACTTCAATCACAGATAACTTGATTTTTTCAAATGGCAATGCCTATTTTGGTTTAAAAAATCGACTGTAATATTTCATTACCTTTCTAACGATATAGCATACTCGATACCAATCTTTTTTAGTTTTCATTTTATTTCAAATTTTTAGTCAAATCGGTGTTTTTCAATTTTCCTGCATGCAAGCAACCTAGCAGGCCATGAAAAATAAACAAAAGCTCGTTAATATGGAAGAAACCAACTAACTTAGTAGAAAGATGCAAACTAACTAGAGCAACGAGGCAAGATTATGAAAATTTCTTACAACATATTAGCTCTAACCAGAAACAATAGCGGTAACAAGAACGCTCATTTTTCACAGCCTACTAGCTATTATTCAATTGCCAACGTCAGTAAAAAAATATGTAATCAAAGGAAAACTACTAGTGCTTGTTGCTGGCAGTATAATATCTATGTCTTCTGAATAAATTTCCACATTTAATGCTATAAAAAAGTATCCATTTCTGTAAGTCAAAAGTAATGATACCTCTGACTGGAACCCTTCAAATTCTTCAGTAGGTACTTCTGCTTATTAGCAAAATCGCGGAAAATGAAACTTGAATTGCAGTCTGTTTGAATTGTAAAACATAATTTAGTTTGCAGAAAACTACATGAAATAAACACAATTACAACATAGCTTAATTAAAAAATTCTAGCAATTATTTCAATAGATGCTCAGAATGCTCCAGTTGGAGATTTCACTTTTGACTTAACTAAACGGAAGTGACTAATCTTTTTATCCCATTAGATATGAAATTCTAAACATGTTAGACTGTAAGCAAAAATCGCTGGTAGTTTTCCTTTTGTTTCAAAATTTTTAATCGTTTTGGAAAGTTGTCAAGCTCTAGTAGACCTCGATAGCTAGTAGGCTGTAGCAAACAAATACTTCTGTCTTAGCCCAGCTACTCATTTACAGTAGATATCTTGGGGCCGTTGTATCCGGTTAGAGCTAATATGTTGCAAGGAATTTTCATAATCTTGCCTCGTTGCTCCAGTTAGTTTGCATTTTACTACTAAGTTAGTTGGTTTCGTCCATATTAACGAGCTTCTGTTTATTTTTCATGGCCTGCTAGGTTGCTTGCACGCAGGAAAATTGAAAAACACCGATTTGACTGAAAATTTGAAATAAAATGAAAACCAAAAAAGATTGATATCGAGAGTGCTATATCGTTAGAAAGTTAATCAAATTTTACATTCGATTTTTTAAACCAAAATAGGCATTGCCATTTGAAAAAATCAAGTTATCTGTGATTGAAGTTTCCTTAATTAATCTACTGATTTCTCCAAGTACAAAAAGAATTCAATTTTAGCCGTCTGACCTAAGGTGACGCATTTCATGCTTAGTCGTACCGCAAAGTCACGGCCTTCTAAGTTTCATAATCGCTGCGATATTCAATTTTTTTCTGATACCTACTTATACCAAAAATGGTGATTTGCGCCTAAACGGTTCGTTTAAAGTTCCATGTGTGATACATAAAGTCACACTAAAATTGACCAAGGAATCCAAATATGCAATAATATATAGAGGGTTCCATTAAAAAAAATGTAAGTTTGATATGAATCACCCTGTATAAACGTCAAAATTTGAGTGAAAATATTTTTACGTCATAGCCCTCAAGGGTCCCTACCATGATCAAGTGACAGATTTTTGAAATATTTTTTATTAAGCCCACAATCCTCCGTCCACGCACTATTGGCCCACCCTGTATAAGTAGATGAACTGAGACTCGACTAGAAATCGATGCGATTGTTATCTAAACCAATCGCGCCGGTACTGGATAACTGGATTCGCTTGACAGCGTAGCAGCTCTCGTTCCAGTCTCGTTCATTTGAGCGGGTCTTAACGAACGGTTCATAGCCGTGAATGACCCGCTCTGAACCGGGTCACTCAAATGAGCCGGGTCTTACCTTCTCTATGCCTTCAAAACTGAACAGAAATGATCATACGCTTGTAAATATTTAATCAGTCCAAAGCTGGGATCAATTAAAAATTTTGTTGCCTACAAGTTTCGTTTTGCTGATCAACATCTGCCTAAATAGGGACATAGTTATGTTGATACAAGCTCATCAAAACATCAGACAATTGAAAATTTTTGAAAAAAGACCCATATCAAAAACTAGGATTAAATACATACCTTTTAGGCTTGAAAGAGCGTTCATGCACCACTATAAGGCCAAGTTATTTGAGTGAAACCCTTCAGTTAGTAATAGAAGAAGAAAATCCCAACTATTTTCATGCTTCATATAGATTCTTAAGGAGGAAGAGTTACAGTTCAAGAGAATACGGTTATTAGACCAACCAGAAGTATGGTCTCCCCCAGGGCTCTTCAATTCAATTTGTACACAAATGATCAACCTGTCGGCCCTTCTACAAATAGTTTGATCTACGCCGACGACGCAGCCATTACGTGCCAATCTCAGGACATCGAGGAAATCGAAAAAAGATTAAAAGAGTCCCTAGCAAGAATGGCCGAATATTAAAAGTTAAACCAGTTACGCCCAAAACCAGATAAAACTCAAACCTGCCTATTCCATCTTGATAATCGGCAAGCGAACAGGGAACAGCAAATTGAATGGAATTCGACCAGGCTGCAGCACTGCCCAAATCCATTTTATCTGTTACCTCAGACAGGACTGTATTCGCAAGCTGGTCAACTCCCAATGGGGGGGGGGGGGGGCACCCTGGCATATTACAGACGACATCCCTGGCTATGAGCTTTGCTGCAGCGGAAAATGCATGCCTGTATGGTCCAGTTCGACTCATGCTAACAAACTGGACCCTATCCTGAACAACATCTGTAGGATATTCACGAGCTATCTAAAACCTACCAACCTGGACCACCTATACATGTTTCAATAATCAGGCGAAAAGTCTCATGTATGGCAGAACATAGTAGACAGTAGATAAAAGACACCCCAAAAGACAGCCCCCAGCATCCAGACTTAAATACGGGAAGAATTTCATTATGTCAACAAACCCACTGACAGATTCCAAATCAACAACCAAAGAGATACTATGGCAGCGACGGCTAACAGAGAACCAGATACCAACTTGGAACCCAACTGAAAGCCTCCCTCCCGGATCACAACTGGACTGGAGGACCTGGAAAAGTTTCAACAGGATTAGATGCCAAATGACCAGGTCTGGGAATGACCTAATGAGATGGGGATACGCTGAGAACGATTTATGCACCTGCAGGGAGAACCAGACGATGAAGCATCTTCTATCTTGCCCATCCCTGGAAACCCTTTGCATAATCCAGAATCTATGGGAAGCGAACGACACGGCAGTGCAGTGTGCCAGACACTGGAAAGAGATATGAGCAAATACAGACAATCATATCTGACTTGCGACATGTGTCATCGTCCCATAAATATATGTTTTTACCTTTCTCTAATTACTAACTAACTAATAGTAATTTATCGCAAATTTTAAAATATAAAAAAAGCTAATAATATAAATAAATACAATTAAAAAAAATATACTTCAATCTAACCAACTAATTCAGGTGTAGCTCAGACATGATTAAATAGATAAATAAGTGAAAGATTATAATAGTATTTAAGCCGCCCGAAAATACCTTCTAGAAACGGTTTTCGTTGTCTTGTTGTCCAAAAATCGTACTGTGCAGGGGGTGGTTTTCAAAAAAAAAAAAATTTTTGCTTTCCATATCTAAATCACTTGAAGATCAATTAGACCAAATATTATTTCAATTTTCCAATAGCAACTATTTTTTTCTTAATTTTAAATAATCTCTGCACAATGCTTTTATATGGAGCGCCGTGACGAATAACCTCTTCTTAAAACGCAAAAATGCGACATCGTTACACTCCTCGTAACTCTGTAACAGTTGAACTAATAAAAAAAAACGTTTCTATAAACGTTAGAGAGCAAATATTCGAGGATTACGATCGTGTTTTCATATTGTTAGTCCGATGAAAAGTTTTAGAGCAAAAGTGAAAAATGTACAACTATGTCAGCGCACGCGATCGTTGCGCGAGGCTGCAGGAAGGGTCATTATGTATTATAATTTCATACGGGGTGCCAGACGATCAACGACCTTGTGTCCCATGCGACGATTTTCGTTTGCGGTTTAGCACCTATTCAGTAGTAGAAGACGTAGAAGTGCATCAGCTCAGTAAATATCGGATTATGCATGATCTATGTATTGAGTCGAAGCTCAGAATTAGTGTTTTATTTTAAACTTTTAAGTGCCAAAAATATAGAACGTTTTACAAAGCCGGGAAGTGACTGTAGTTGTCCAGGTTTTTATTATTAACTTATAAATAGTGAAAAGCCAAGAAGCAACTATTCTGACTTGAGACCAATTTTTCCCCAAGGTAGCTGCTTCATTTTCTGGTAAAGATTTTTTTAGTAATAGTGAATCTGAATTTTGATGTACGTCATATTCTGCAATTCGAATCAAACAATGGATGTCGATAGTAGGACCAGTCCCGACGGTGAATTAGATTGCAAAAATCAAATTTAGGCTCCATACCATTAAGCCTGTTAAAAAGCAAGCCGACATATTTTCAAACCAACTATGTATCATTTGTCAAGAATCCGGATAGTCGTATCCCAAAAAACGTCTAGACAAAGATTTACCGACTACAAATATCCGTAAGAATATCTACAGAGGAAATGATGTTTTGTTGATGCAGCTGATCTCAAATTTTAATAGCTTGAAGAAGCAAGCATATCTAAGTTTCCACAAAAATTGCTACAAAACGTATACCAGCACAAAAAATATTGCTTCGTTCAAATCAAGGTATGGAAAAATAGTTACTGACTTGTCTCGATCAGCTGCACATCAAAAACGTTTTGCACGATCTCAGTCTGAAAAATTGCTTATTTTGTCAAAAATGGTAAGAGATCAACAACTATGTCAGGTGATGAATAAAAACATGCAAAGTAATTTCAAAGGTATTGCACAGAACAATCCAAAATTCTATTCCAAAACTGGCGCATGCATCTGAAATAAAATATCATGTGATATTAAGTGACGTGCATAACCGCAGAATTACGTTGTACCACAAAGAATAAACAAGAGGCTAGCGCAAGTGAAAAAAATGGAGTCAAGTTGATTGACTCAGTACTTCCCACACATAACGATGATACCATTTTATTATTTCCCATTGCATGAAGGCTATGAAGCTATAGTCTGAAATCTCCTTGCAACTAAATCATCGCCCACCCGCCCGCAAAAAAAACATCCAACACAACAACCCTCGTAAATAGTTTCTCACGTCTCCCTCTTCAGGAAATATGCATTAAAAATCAATTGAACAATTTTCACGTTACGCAATCTAGAACGATCTAAAACAATAGGTACTTGTATGTATACATCACAAATACTCGTGGTCCCGGGTTCTATAATAAGCATGCAACGTTCGGATGGACCTAAAAAGTGTATCACGCCACTAGGTTTTTTATTCGCATATCAATGAACAGCCCATTACGAATACAACAAAATTTCCAGTTTTACAACCCCCCAACCACCCTAAATTCACCCCCACCCAAAAAAGTATAAAGTGATCAGGACCCCTAAAACGTCTAAAATTGAAGTTTGAGCTGTTTTCATATTTTTAGTTTTTTTAATATTGTTGCCCCGCCACTGAGACGATTTCTAAAAATCATACGCGTTTTCCATCCTTGCCAAAGTAGTAATACTGTGACGAAATTTCATTAAGATCAATTCAGTGGTTTCCACATTATAAAATACAGAACGATCTAAAGCAATACTCGTATGTATACATCACAAATACTAAGTCCCGTGGTTTCTATAATAAGCATGCAGCGTTCGGATGGACCTGAAAAGTGTATCATGCCGCTAGGTTTTCTATTCGCATATCAATGGACACCCCATGACGAATACAACAAATTCTCCAGTTTTACAACCCCCCAGCCCCCAACCACCCTAAATTCACCCCCACCCAAAAAACAGTATAAAATGATCAGGAACCCCTAAAACGTCTAAAAACGAAGTTTGAGCTGTTTTCATATTTTTAGTTTTTTTAATATTGCTGCGCCGCCACTGAGACGATTTCTAAAAATCACACGCGTTTTCCATCCTTGCCAAAGTAGTAATACTGTACCGAAATTTCATTAACACCAATTCAGTAGTTTCTACATTATAAAATACAGAACGATCTAAAGCAATACTCGTATGTCATACATCGGAAAAAATTCTTTGTTTTCTGTAATAGGCATAAGGCAATGTTCAGATAGACCTAAAAAAGTTATTTATGTCGCTAGGTCTTCCTTCATAGCTCAGTGGGCAGTCTATTATGAATACAACAAATTTTTCAATTTTACAACCCCCCAACCCCCAACCACCCCAATTTTCACCCCCACCCAAAAAAAGGTATAAAATGATCAGGAACCCCTAAAACGTCTAAAAACGAAGTTTGAGCTGTTTTCATATTTTTAGTTTTTTTAATATTGCTGCGCCGCCACTGAGACGATTTCCAAAAATCAGACGCGTTTTCCATCCTCGCCAAACTAGTAATACTGTGCCGAAATTTCATTAAAATCAATTCAGTTATTTCAACATTATAAAATACAGAACGATCTAAAGCAATACTCGTATGTATACATCGGAAAATTCTCTAAGTCCCTTGGTTCCTGTAATACAAAAGGCAATGTTCGGATGGACCTAAAAAAGTGTATTATACCGCTAGGTCTTTCTCTCTCAGGTCAGTAGACAGCCCATTATAAGTACAACAATTTTTTTAGATTTACAACCCCCCACCCCCCCAACCACCCCAATTTCACCCCACCCAAAAAAAAGTAAAAAATGATCAGGAACCCCTAAAACACCTAAAAACGAAGTCTGAGGCATATTTGAAATTTTTCGTTTTTTGCTAATTACTCCGCCGCCTATGCACCGATTTTCAAAATTGTAGCAACATTACCAACTACGACCCTACACCATATCACTACCTAAATTTCATCAAAATCTATGCAGCGGTTACTGAGATTAGGAGGCTAGAAAAACGCCAACAGACAGACAGACAGACAGACAGACCGACAGACCGACAGACCGACAGACCGACAGACCGACAGACAGACCGACAGACAGACCGACGGAAATGAGTGACGTGGATTTTCGTAATGTAGGCATCATAAAACGCCCAAAAAGCGTGTTATCTCAAAATCGAAAATTTTCGCGATCACAATACTCCCCTCACCTATCGGTGTGGGAAGTAAAAGGAAAATGAAGGTGGAAAATGATGCATTAAACAGTTACTTAGTGAAATTGAGCAACGTTTAGAAAAAGGGAAAGGATAACTACTACAGCTGTTAGTAAAAGTTATCGGGAAATGTATGACAACATGGAGTTAAGTGATCGATTGTTGATTAAAAAATTACAGAATACTTCAAAGATGACATTGAATTAGTGAAAACTGTTAGGCAGAACGAACCATGAATGTCTGTCAAAAAATTCTCCAAGGAACAGGCTATCAATACAATAATCTACTATGCTGAAGCGGAAACTTCTAGTTTAATCTGTGGTACATCGGAATTACAAATATTAACAAAAATTTTCCAAAATATATGAAGTAAGATGCTGTGTTCGCAAACCTGAAAGTTTCTGATTATAGTAAACACATTCTAGATATTTTGTATTTTATCATCAATCTTCTCGTTTGCAACAAAGCAAGTAAGTCGACAAAAGAAACTTGCCAAGATATCAATTTTGCAAGTTCAAACAGACAAAAATTTGACTCCAAAACACCTAGGATTGGGATTATTAGTTCACAAGGAAACAAGATCTGAAAGCTTGTTAGAACATTACAGAATGTTGGCTTGTTCTGTGCAATACTTTTAATTTCACTTTACGTATTTTTGCTCATCACCTGATATAGTTTCTGATCTCTTAACCGTTTTTGACAAAATAAGCGTGTCATCAAATTGAGCTCATGCAAAACTTTTTTGATGTGCATCTATTCGAGACAAGTCAGTAACTATTTTGGCATACTTTGATTTGTACGAAGCAATATTCTTTGTCTAGTATACATTTTGTAGCTATTTCTACGGCAACTTAGATATGCTTGCCCATGGCCGACTCTACACTAGGCCGGGGCCTTAGATGTGGCAATGTGGCTTAGCTGTCAAATAGTGGCCCTATAGTTTCAGAATAATTATTACATTTTATATGTATTAGAGTTCATCTCGGTTAATAAATTAAGAAAAATACTTTTTAGAACTACTACTACTAATACCACTTACATCTGATGTCTGTTTCATCACAGTCAGACACTACAAAATAAAAATAAACGCAACCTGTTTCCTGCCGCCACTTCCATTTCCACTTAAATGAACGCTCAATTTACTTTGTACATTATCACTTGAGCTAGAAAAATTCACTATTAGGTCACTGTGAAGCCATTCTTGCTGGTCTTGATTTCCCTTTCACTATCAAATGCTTTCGTAGGTATGCCCCAGGCCATGTCCAGATGAGTTCTATTAACTGTATTTTTCTGTGATATTTGGGAGGTCCAGAAAACATTATAGGTACCACATTGTGCTTTAAAATAGGTCTTATCCTTTGAAATGTTTGTCAATTATTGTCTTTATCCTTATAAATATAACCAGCCCTTCCGAGGAATACCTTTCACCCACTTCTGTTTATGTCCCTTATCGGGCGCACAATTGCTAGTGCAACCTGGTACTACACACTTTGCAGGCATCTTTTTATCTTTATAGTTTCATTTGTGCAGGTAAATAAGTAGAAACCCATTCAAAATCACCTTGCAACGTTCTTTTTAATCTGGAATAAGGTTATGTTGGGCCATGGTTTGGTAGTCCTCTACTGGGCTGCAACCTGGTACTACACGCTTTGCAGGCATCTTCTTATCTTTATAGTTTCGTTTGTGCAGGTAAATAATTAGAAACAAATTAATAATCACCTTCCAACCATATTTTCTGCACCTGGAAGAATACACATGACATAACAACAAATGAAAACACGGCCTGATCTCCAACGTTGCCATATTTCAATGCTCCGGCCTAGTGAGTAGAGACGACCATGGCTTGCCCCTTCAAACTATTAAAGTTTATGATCAACAAAACATCTTTTCCCCTGCATACAGGGTGGCCAATCGGGTGACGATAATAATTTTTTTTTAGATAGCCCGTACCGAAACCTATCCAAAACACCCCCATGTATGTGTACCGATTATTGATAGCTTTCGAGTTATGTTTTTTTTTTGAAAACTTAGAGATTTTCCAGTTTTTCCAAGAAATCCTTAAAATCAAAAACAGGAATGCTTTTTGGCTTTTATTTTTTTCGGCAATTATACTCAGTATTAAGCCTATTTTAATAACCAATAAAGAGAACCTGTACATCCGAACAATAATTAAGTTTTGAGATAATAGGTTTTTTGGGCGTTTTATAATGTCTACATAACGAAAATCCACGTCACTCATTTCCGTCGTTCTGTCTGTCGGTCTGCCTGTCGGTCTGTCTGTACACGTTTTTCTAGCTACATGCGAGTATTTATTGCTTTAGATCGTTTTGTATTTTGTAATGTGGATACTATTAAATCGATTCTAATGGAATTTTGAGACCGTATTGTTACCATGGTGAGCATGGAAAACGCGTATGGTTGTTAGAAATCATGTCAGTGGCGTAGCAATAATTAAAAAACTAAAAATATGAAAACAGGTCAAACTTCTTTTTTAGATATTTTAGGGGTTTCTGATCATTTTATACCTTTTTTTTGGGCGGGGGTGAAATTGGGGTGGTTGGGGGTGGATGGTTATAACACTGAAAAGTTTGTAGTATCAATAATAGGCTGTCCTGACCTGTGAAGGAAAGACCTAGCGGCATAAGACAATTTGGGGGGGGGAGGGTGCTGGCGATGGCACGGGGATCTCAGACTAAAGCTTCATGCTATGGGATAATATTAAACTGGTATCACCGTAATGTGTGGGAAGTACTGAGTCAATCAACATGACTTCATTTTCTCACTTGTAACCAGTTGGCTATGTCTGGATATCAGCCCCAGTCTGACAGACCGACGACTGACAGTTGTTCGTTGAATTCACTTGTGTCTGTCATGTTACTGCTGATATCCTCTTCGTGATTCATAACTACTTTGCTACGCTTACTGGATTTTTGATTTTCGCCTTACTAACTGACCCTGCTATTGAATTTGGACTTGTGATTGCCTTGTGATATTGGACTGATTTGGGTTTCATAATGCCCTGCTATTCCTTGCGCGAATATGCAGAGATGCATTACTTTTATGGTGTTGCTCAAGGTAATGCGAGACTGTATCGAGAACAGTTGGAGCGACGCGGAGACGTGAGGGAAGTGTATCCCGATTACAGGGTTTTTGTCAATACCCACAATACTTTCATGGCTGGTCAAATTCCTAGTCATCAAAGTAACGAAGGTATACCGTTGCTAGACCCAGACGATGTCGAACAAGGCATTGAGGAGGTGGAAAATAATCCCACCATAAGTACCCGAGTATTGGCTAGGCGTACCGGAATATCACGTTCATCGATTCAAAACATTCTTCACGAAGGTAAGATCATTTCTTCTTTTTATTCTTCATTCATCATAGCTAATTTTAAACTATCATGAGCAAACAGATCCAAAATAAATCGATTTATTCATGTTTGGACATTCTAACCCTAGTTCCCTAATCACGTTTTGCTAATCTTTGGCAGCCAGCCATGCACTGTCAAGATATTAACTAATCCAGATTGGAGATACGGCAAGTTTGTGTTCGCAAGATTGTTTTGACAGTGACAGTGTCAAAATTGTCAGTTTACGGTACATAGTAAACAAATAATCTAATCCAGGTTTACGTAACTAATCGCGCAACTGAGTTACGGTGCATACGGGCATCAATGATTTATGATTGGAGTCTGCAAGGAAATTGTGGCTATTGATTGTTAGTTCACTGTGTATCTCAGTAAATTAATAAATGGATTTTTATTATTTCCAGAAGGTTACCATGCTTATCACTACCAGCGGGTGCATCAATTGAGTGAGAATGATTATCCAGCAGGAGTAGCTTTTTGCGAGCTCATGTTATGGAGGAATTGAGAAGATCCCGATTTCTTTAACAAAATCTTGTGGACGGATGAATCTCGGTTTGCGAGGACGGGACTGTTTAATATCTGCAATTACAATTATTGGGCAACGCAAAATCCTCACATTGCACGAGAATCAAACTTTCAAAACAGATTTAATATAAACTTGTGGACGGGAGTAGTAAATGGACAACTGATAGGCCCCGTCGAACTGCCATCTAGGTTGGATGAAGCGACCTATTTAGATTTTCTCCAAAATAACTTGTCAGACACATTGGAAGACGTAAACCTGGAGATACGAAGGAGTCTAATATTCCAACAAGATGGCGCTCCATGCCACTACGCTAGGGAAGAGCGCAACTACTTGGACAGAACCTTCCCAAACCGGTGGATTGGTCGTGCTGGGCCGATCAGTTGCCCCCTCGTAGTCCAGATTTAAACCCCATTGATTTCTTCATCTGGGGCTATTACAAGAAAATCGTCTACGCTCGTGACAATAACACCGTGGAAGAGCTGACAAAAATTAGACGAATGTAAAACGAAAATTAATGAAAACACAACTGCGTTTCGCCGGCTCAAGGATAATTTCATGAGACGATGTCGTTTATGCATTGAAGTGAACGGAGGTTATTTTGAAAACCTCTTGTCATAAACTATCAACGAACTCATAGCCAGAAAGTCAGATTATTGTTTTATTATTGTTTTCCTTTGTTTACTTCACCTTTTTACCTTTAACAGTCACGTACGGCACAAAATGCCCCCATAAGTGCTATTTTTTCATTATTATTTAGAAAGTTAATGTCTTGTAAAGTTTTTAAGATTAGTTTGAAGCTCCAAACGAGGCATAAGTATTTTTAATTTTATTTTGAGGGTTTTGGTCTCCTGACTAAAAACAGTGATTTCAAACGATGGGCCCAAAATGTACTTAATTACTGTTCGGATGTACAGGTTCTCTTTATTGGATATTAAAATAGGCTTAATACTGAGTATAATTGCAGAAACAAATAAAAGCCAAAAAGCATCCTTGTTTTTGTTTTTGACGATTTCTTAGAAAAGCTGAAAAATCTCTAAGTTTCAAAAAAAAATCATAACGCGAAAACTATCAATAATTGGTACACATACATGGGGGTGTTTTGGATAGGTCTCGGTACGGGCTATCTGAAAAAAAATTAATATCGTCACCCGATTGGCCCCCCTGTATATTCATATGGATCTTTGTACAGTCGATACAACTAACTGTCCGGGTTCTTGACAAGTGCTACATATATGGTTTGAAAATATTATGTCGGCTTGCTTTTTAACAGGCTTTGTGGTATGGCGCCTCAATTGATTTGCAGAAAGTGATGTACATCAAAATTAATTCAGATTAGTATTATTGAAAAAAATCTTTATCAGAAAATGAAGCTACCTTGGGGAAAAATTGGTCTTAAGTCAAAATAGTTGCTTCTTGGCTTTTCACTGTTTATAAGTTAATCATAAATCTGGAACAACTACAGTCACTTCCCAGTTTTTTACAACGTTTTACAGTTTTTGCACTTAAAAGTTTAAAATAAAGCACTAATTCTGAGCCTCAATTCAATACATAGAACATGCATAACCCAATATTCACTGAGCTGATGCACCGGTCGCCCACAGTGACATAGTTGTATATTTTTCACTTTTGCTCCAAAACTTTTCATCGGACTAACAGTATGAGAGCACCATCATAATCCTCAATATTTAATCTATACAGGGTTATTCACGTTATTCGACACGGAGCATTACGGCTAAAGCATTCGATAAAAAAGAAAATAATAATTTGGGATGGATAGAGACCCATAAAGGCTACATTTTAAAAATATTTTCATGTTATACAGGGTGTCCCAAAAGCACGAAATGTATCAAAGTTACGTTTTTTTAAATGGAACACCCCGTATATTATTGCATATTCAGATTCCTTGATGAATTCTATTGTGACTTTATGTATCGTACATGGGACTTAAAGCGAACCGTTTAGGTGTAAATCACCATTTTCGGTATAAGTAGATATCAGGAAAAAATTGAATATCGCAGACATTATAAAATCTGGAAGGTTGTGACCTTGCCGTATTACTAAGCATAAAATGCGTCAGCTTTGATGAGGCTGTCAAATTTAAATTACGTTTATGCTTGGAGAAATCGGTCGATGAATTAAGGAAACTTCGATCAGCGATAACTTGATTTTTTCAAATGGGAATGCCTAATTTTTTTTATACGGTTAAAAGTAGAATTTGATAACCTTTCTGATGATATAAGGTTGTGTATATCAATCTCTGGTAGTTTTCATTTAATTTTAAATTTTCAAACAAATCGGCGTTTTTCAATTTGCCTACCTATAACCAACGTAGCAGGCCATGAAATATAAACAAAAACCTGTTCAGGTAGAAGAAAACAACTAACTTAGCCGAAAAATACACACGAACTAGACTAAAGGGACAAGATTATAAAAATTACTTACAACAAACAAAGTCTAACCAGAAACAACGGCGGTAACATATCTTTGGTCAAAGAGAAGCTGGAGTATGGCAAAAATGGATTTTTTCACGGCCTACTAGCTACTGCAATGTACTAGAGATTGGCACTTTCCAAAACCATTAAAAATTTTGAAATAAAGTAAAAACTACTAGAGAATGTTGTAAGCAGTTTATTATTTTCATAATAAAATTTCACATTTAATGATATAAAAAAGTATGCAATTCTGTCAAAACTCAAGTCAAAAGTACCTCTGACTGGAGTTTTGAAAATTCTTAAGTACCTATTAGCAAGGTCGCAGAAGATGAAGAATGAATTAAAATTTGTTCAAATTATAAAACATAACTTAAATGGCAGAAAATTTAAATCTGATTTGTCAGTATTCCTTTTTTGCAATATTGCTAATAGATATTGAAAAATAGAAGGGCTCCAGTCAGAGGTATCGACTTCGACGCAAATTAGTACTTTTTTACACCATTACGTATGATTGATAGTTGCGTGCTGGAGCAACAGTCGCTGGTTGTTTCTGTTTCATATGAGGGTTTTTGATTGCCTTGGAAATTTTTAACCTCTAGTAAATTGCGGTAGCCAGTAGACAGTAAAAATATCTATTACTGCCATACTCCAGCTTCTCTTTGACCTTAGAGATGTTATCGCAGTTGTTTCTGGGAGAGTTCATTTGTTGTAAGAAATTTTTATAATCTTGTCCCTTTAGTCTAGTTAGTGTGTATTTTTCAGCTAAGTTAGTTGTTTTCTTCTAGCTGAACAGATTTTTGTTTGTATTTCATGGCCTGCTACGTTGCTTATAGGTAGGAAAATTGAAAATCGCCGATTTGTTTGAAAATTTAAAATTAAATGAAAACTACGAGAGATTGATATTCAAAACCTTATATCATTAGAAAGCTTATCAAATGCTACGTTTAACCGTATAAAAAAAATTAGGCATTCCCATTTGAAAAAATCAAGTTATCGCTGATCGAAGTTTCCTTAATTCATCGACCGATTTCTCCAAACATAAACGTAATTTAAATTTGACAGTCTCATCAAAGCTGATGCATTTTATGCTTAGTAATACGGCAAAGTCACAGCCTTCCATATTTTGTAATCTCTGCGATATTCAATTTTTTCCTGATATCTACTTATACCGAAAATGGTGATTTACACCTTAACGGTTCGCTTTAGGTACCATGTATGATACGTAAAGTCACACTAGAATTCACCAGGGACTCTGAATATGCAATAATATATGGGGTGTTCCATTTAAAAAAACATAACTTTGATACATTTCGTGCTTTTGGGACACCCTGTATAACATGAAAATATTTTTAAAATGTAGCCTTTATGGGTCTCTATCCATCCCAAATTATAATTTTCTTTTTTATCAAATACTTTAGCCATAATGCTCCGTGTCGAATAACGTGAATAACCCTGTATGTTTATAGAAACCACTTTTTTATTAGTTCAACTGTTGCAGAGTTACAATAAGTGGAATGATGTCTCATTTTTGCCCTTTCAGGAGAAGAGGTTAGTCTTCCTGGCACTTCATATAAAAGCATTGTGCAGCAATTATTTAAAGTTAGGAAAAAGTAATTGGAAAATTGAAATAATATTTGGTCTAATCGATCTTCAAGTGGTTTAGATATGGAAACAGCAAAAAAAGTTTTTGGAAATTTTTGAAAACCACAGTACAATTTTTGGATGACAAATTGATTTTGATGTTCAGACTTTTATGATACTTTAGTAATCAAGTCCTTATACAACTGTCTCCTTTTTATAAACGGCAATTTAGATGCATATAAAGGATTCAGAGTAAATTTGCTAAATTTCTATTATTTGAAGCACTCATTCCCATGTTCTGAACAGTCCTACAAGACCAGATTCTAACTAGCAAGGTTAAAGTGTCTGGAAAATCACAGAAATGTTGCTACAGCCAAATTTCTTTTTAAATTAGTTAATAAATATATTGACTGTGATTTTGTTGTACAAAATATAATGCTATTGTGTTCCACAGAGAAACACTAGAAGTAGAGAATTGTAACACACAAATTTGGTACTCTTTATTTTAGTGAAAGACCAATGTAAAACTTTAGTTAGAGCGGGCGCTAGAGGCAAGTGAGTATGCAAAATGTGAGTACCGAATTTTGCCAACGGATTTAATTACAGAAATAATCAAAGATTAAGAATGTGAATCTTGCCGGTCAAGTTTTTGGTCCATTTTTTTGTTAACCCCCTCTACTCATCTACTCTGATTTGGACATGGATTCTATTGAGTACATCAGGCAAAATAATTTTAATAAATATTTTTGTAATAATTTACAGTTTGTTCTAATAGTAAAAGTCAGAATGGATTCTTATTTGATAAAAAAACCAAAATTAAAGTAGTAATTATTAATTTTTGATTAATAAAAAATATGTTATACAATGTGTCCGGTCATCGGTGTCGGTTAGGTTAGGGAAATTAAATACAGTATTTTTTCATCGACAAATCACCCCCCATAAGTAGTCTTTCTCCCACCATAATAAAATGGCAGCCACTTTGTTTTTTTAATCGAAGCTTGGGTGTTGTTTTAAGTGAGCCATAGTTAGTCATGTAGGGGTCCTAAAAGCACAAAAAAATCTCAGTCGATAGCGAAGTATGTAGACCATAAACTAGTGGTAAATATTTTCCAAATTTTATTTCATAAAAGGGCAAAAACATTGTTAAAAGAAAATAATTAAGTAACTTTTCCGTGTTTTTTCAATTCCAGCTTTTTCAAAAAATCTGAGCTGTTAATCTACAATGCTTTTATTTCTAAGCGATAGTATATGATGTTTCCTAAAAGAAAATAGTTGTACACCTTAGCCCTAAGTAAAGTAGTTTAGAAGGTATGATGGTTTGAATATGACCCTTTATTGTTGAGTTGAGAAGGCAATAAAATAAAATACTTAGTGGGCATGACATCCGAGTGACGGCAACTGTGACCGCATTCTTACTCCTGAAACCTTAAATAATAACAAAACACATCTTGCCGCCAGATGTTATGGTCCCTTCCCCCTCCTTCCCACGCCCCTCTATACTCCATACAGTGAGCAAAGCGCGCGTACGCATTTAGTGTGTTTCTACTCCGTTGACGTAAGCCGTTTTTTTTCAAGTCGGTTTTTTTTTGGAATAATTATAAAATAATAGTATTTTTGAGAATTTTTTGTGTCTGTTTAAAGTTTAAAAAAGCATAAATGTGGTACAAGCTCTCAGCAAGACTTAAATCTAAGTGCTTCTAAAGTTTATATTATTAATGGTATGGTACTTGTTCACAAAATTTAGTTAAATAAGTTCAGTACTTTTGGAGATTTTGCAGAGACATTCTTAAAAAATGTTTTGGATTTTTTACTTTGCCTAGCGTTAATAGAATAGATCTAATATTTGAGGGGTATGATGACATCTCTTTAAAATTTTTGGAGACAAAGTTACGGTATAAAGGCCAGATAATTAAAAATATCATAACTTGCTGCTAATTGTAAAGCTTTTTTTGCTAACGCTCCTATAATAAATTGCAACTCATTCGATTCCTTTTCGCTATGCTCAAAAATATGCACTAGTAAAAGAAGACTGCGAGATCAGTACTTGTGGACGATTCGACGATCCAACTAAGTTTCAAGGATCTTTAATTTGTGAGGTACCTGAATTACAATCAAATCACTTAGAAGCTGATTCAGGAATGTTTTCTCACTATTTCACGCAGTAAGGAGTCAATCTGCTCATATTATAATAATCAGCGCTGATACACATGTATTCGTCTGGGTAGTTTATTTCTAGAAATATTTAACAAATATTGGGTTGTCTCGGTCTATGGTTTGACAGTTCTCACATATTTTCTAGGGTGTCATGTGGTTTCTGAATCCCTGGGTGAAAGCATATTATGTTTGTGATATTTTGCTAGCATTACATGCTGTAAGTGTTTGCGACACTACTAACAGATATAGGAGCAAAATGCAATGTTTGAAAGCTGCGTCTAAAGATTTTGTACAAACAGCTCTCATGTCCTTGGGAAATTAAATTAAATCAGTGCCACATAGTTTACCTCAATGCTCAAAGCTTTATGTACCACAAAGATGAGATAATAGGTCAATTATTTAGTAGCCATCAAAGTATTGTAGTTCTCTCCGAAACAAGAATTACAACCGATATTGATATGTTTTTGAAATTGTGGTTCCTGGATATTCTGTCATACGATGTGACGCTGTTAACCGTTATACCGGAGGAATCCTTATTTTTGTGAGAAATGATATTTGTTATGAACAAGTGTGTATTATCCGTTTACTGTACCGAGATTCAGCGAAAAAAACGCCTGACAGGTACGATGGCCGTCTACCTACCAATAAGCAAATAGCTGGGCAATAAAAAGAGAAGTATGGCTGCCGTAGTATACGCCCTGGTCAAAATCAGTGGCGTGTCTACCAGTTTTATGCGGTGCTATAAACTAATAGGTATTTGTACAAGTCAGAAACATACGAGTATGTTTACATTTTTTGCGAGCAAGGTAAAAAAGCCACAAAAACTGAACACCTGCAACCGGCAAAGCAGGGGCGGCTCAGAATATTTATTTGTAAATGTTTCCTCAATCTGGGTAAGGTGAGAAAGTCAGAATGGTATGTGACAAACTTAATAATTCCATCAATTTAAGTTCGTTGAATAACCGCTAAACCGTGTTACGTCACCAATAAAAGGGCATCAAATGATAAACGATGAACGGCGACTTTTTTACCTGAAATTATCAGTACCACTACATGTAGGGTTGAAGCCAGCCGTGACTCGCACCACGCAGTCGATAGATTAATTGACGTATCGATCTGTCAGGTGGTTGTCCGGATAGTCTCCGTTTTCTACAGTTATCAGTGGCGTACACTACACAACACAAACACTACTATATGAAAAAGTGACACCATATAAACCAATTAGCACTGTTAGTAGAGTTGTGGACAGAGATATAAGTTTTGTTTACGTTTTCACGGGGGACAAAAAAGCTAGAAATTTGTAAGCTTGACTTTTAAATCCAATATTATGAAAGAGAAAATATTTAATCATAATTGTGAGATGCATTCATAATAATTCATATGTTGAGACAGTAAAAGTAGACTCACCTCTAATTTTCTGTGCAAAAGTACTTGCACATAAACCAATAAAATTATTGGTGTTCATCGTCCTCACTACTTTCACTGAAATCTAAGTCAGAGTCACTATCCGTGTCCGTTAAGGTGATGGTAAATTCTTCTGAATGATTATCAGTCACACGTTCCTTCTCTAAATATTTAGACTCTATGTCCATTACATGATTACATCTCTTTTGCCAGTCCTCAGGTGTTATCTTGGCAAACTCTTCTTCTGCTATCTTTTTGACATCCTCCAAATCGAAAGTGACGTTTCTTTGTGCAACGTTATGTTTAACAGTAGCCCAGATCAATTCAATTGGATTTAGATCCGGGTGGTATGGAGGCAACCGCAGAACTATATGCCCATAGCTACCCAGGAGCATGTCAAGTTTGTATTGCACAAACTGCTGCTTATGTTCTTTAATCAGCTCGTATAATTCTGGTTTCAACATATATGGTGAAAATTGTATGTTTTTCCTGGTTAACCATTGCACCATGTCTGTTTTTTTTTTGAATTGCTGTTTGGCGCTGGATCTACTTTTATGTTGTGATACGGAGCATTATCACTAACTATGACAGAATTTGGCGGCAAATTAGGGATCAGATAGCCTTTCAGCCATTGCTCATAATTGGTGCTGTTCATGTCGTCATGGTAGTCACCAGTTTTGCATCCAGATTTGAATATTAGTAGAGCGTTGTTTACAAAACCTGCTGAACTTCAACACCTTAGAAAATAAACCAGAACTGCTACTATCATGCCAAGCTTTTGATGAGGTGTGGCTACTGTGAATGTAGGAATCTTCTAAATACACGATATGTCGATCTTGGTCATGAAAATATCTCACCTTCTTAAGGTAAGATATCCGTAGTTGCCGTATACTGGATTTTTCTATCGGCAAATGCCTTTCGTTCACTGATTTGCCCCACTTGAATCCCAGTTTTTTAACAATTTTCCATAGTGAGGCTCTGCATCCTTTCCAGTTGAAATCTTCTTCTAATTTTTTCCTGAGAGATTCAAGCGTTACACGGCAGCACTTTGTCAAATGGAAGTTATCAATGATGTTTCTCATATCGCTGACAGCAAAATTTTCATTTTGAACTGCGGTTACTGGGCATTTTCGTTTGCGACTATTGCGTACCTCTCCCATGAACGCATTGATTCCACGTTCTTCAGCTGCATTAGCTTCTCGCACAATTCTAGTCATACTCGCAACTGAGATTCCTGTAGCTCGGGAAACCTCCGCTTTTACTTCTCCCATGTTTGTACGGGTGTCACGGTCACTCCTTAAATTTACAATAATAGATATACATTATACACCACTTCTTTCGTCTGGTTCCACAATACTTTGTTCTTGCCAAGATTCCCCATGACGAACAGTGAATATTCAACAGTCAAAATGAGGAGATCAAGAGTTTTTTATTTTACGCCTATAAAATACCGATGAATCTATCGCCGCTACTGCTTTTGCGAACCACGCCCGGTGACTGACGTTCCACGACTGGGGCAGGTAGCAGGCAGGCGGTCCCAGACGACCCACCGGGAAATTATTTATAGGTTTTAAATCTCGGTACAGTAACACAATAATATGTGTTCTGATGATGGTAATTACTGGTGTTCAATTATTAATATAAAGATTAACAATACTAATTGGCAAATTGGAGGTTTGTATAGATCACCTAGTGGCAGTGTAGCATCATTTTTAAGTAATTTAGAACGCATCCTTGAAGACAATTCAACCATGGATAAAAAATGTATATTAATAGGGGATTTTATTAATATCAACCACCTAAATAACAGGTGGTTGTTGAACCTACAAGGGTCTGTAAAGATTCTAGCACTTTAATTGACTACGTACTCACCAATAATAACAATTTCGAACATAAAATCTTCAAAACACCAAAAATTACTGATCATTTTATTATAGGAATTAGACTAACGTACTATACTAATATAGGAGTTACCAATAAACCAATAAACAAAACAATAATGACAAGATCGATGAGGCATATTTCCAAATAAATATTGACCTGTTAACATGTGATCAGAATTTTGACTCTACTGATACAGATGTGATATTTAATGATCTCAATGAAAAATGTACTGCTGTAATGAATAGCAAATATCCGTAAAGGAAATAAAAATGTAAGACTGATAATGTTCCTTGGTATGATATTGAAATAAGGGAATTAGCTTTAGAGTGTGATAGGGCATATAGATATTTTATTAACTATAGTAATGGTAGTAATAGTATGTTGTTATGGAAAGATTATAAAATTAAGCGAAACTTAGTTGTAAATCTGTTGAAACAAAAAAAGAAAGAATATTATGAAAGTATGATTGATAATAATAAATATGACCCTAAAGAAATGTGGCAATGTCTGAAATTTTTTTTAAAATTAAAATTTTTGTGGAGACTGAAAATTAAACCGCTTGTATGTTTAATTCATACTTCACAAACAGTGTGGAGGATATAATATCTAGTGTTAACCAAACTTCTGATTGGTGTGATAGTAAATTGCCAGTAATTGAGTGTAGAATTGAAAAATTCCAGCCTATAACAGTAATAGAGTTAAAACATTATTTTTTCATTAAAGACATGCAAAAACGTTGAGAATGTTTTAAACTCTCAATTTCTTAAAAAAACTTTCAATACAACTGGATATGCAGTTCTTAATTTTATAAATTCTTCGTTGAGAACGGGCAGCTTTCCTAAAGAATTAAAGACCACGACCATTATTCCTGTTGCAAAAAATCAAAATAAATCTGATGTGTCTACATATCGAACAATTAACACACTGCCTTGTATTGAAAAACTACTGGAAAAAATAGTCTATAATCAAATAGACTCATATTTTTATGAACATAATTTTTTTCTTGGAAACCAGTCTGGTTTTCGGAAAGGCCACTCCTGCGAAACAGCAATTCAGCTTACAATCTCAAAATGGAAACAAACGGTGGACAATAATGACTTTGTAGTTGCTGTTTTTTTAGACTTAAGAAGAGCCTTTGAGGTAATAAATAGAGAGTTACTGTTAAAGAAGCTAAAATATTATGGTTTTGGAAAAAATGTTATGAAATGGTTTCAGGAATATTTAACAAACACATTTCAGCATGTCCGAGTGGGTAAGAGTAAATCTTTAAACAATGAAAGCAAATATGGGGTACCCCAAGATAGTATACTTGGAGCATTATTATTTAATAATAATAATAATAATATGCCTTTATTTAACGAGCATTCAGCAACAGCTGTTCTTACATGCTAACCATTTATAATTGTTTTGAATCATAGAGCTAGTGTTTTATACTTAGTTTATTTAGGCGCAATTCAGTCTCTGCAAATTTTATTTAATAAAGGAATGAGAACAATCCTTTGATGCAATCATTAGGTCTGTTCGCAGAGAGAATCACAAACCAGTCAGAGCCAATCAGTATTCGCCATTGCATTTGCCAAACTATTTTTGACTAGTACTGGCCAATCAAAGTGACACTGACTAGTTTGTGATTGCTCTGCGAACAGCCCTATTATACACCTATAGCATTAATGCAGTCCACCCTAGGGTGGTTTTCAGTAAAAGAGCGACTATACTACCTTTCTATGGTTTTTGTATTTAAATTGAAGAATGGTATGTTACCTACATATTTTAATAAGTTTGTAGTGCTCAGCGGCCAAATTCACTCATATGGTATAAAAAATATAAATGATTTTAACATATTCAAAACAAACAAAGTACTGCAACATCTTTGTTCCACAAATCAATGAGTGAATTTAACCACCTACCAGCAAGTGTGAAAAATGCTGTAACCCTGAGGAGCTTTAAAATTAAATTGAAAGAATATGTTTCAGAACGTTTTTAGTTTAATTTAAGTCTATTTAGATCAAATAATTTAGAGATATTTGTAGCTTAGGTCTGCAGTAAGGTCAGTTTTTGGCTTAGTGTTACCCTTGTTGTGTTATATAATCACATCTTATTATTTTTATTGTTTGTTTGTTTTTCAATTGTTCATTGGTTATCCTTTTAATACTGCATTGAGTTTATAAGAGTATGAATAGTTTCATCTAAACATTTTTATACTATTATGTCATTATTTTTATGAATTTTATAAAACTGTTGTAGTAGGTTTTCCTATTAAAAATAAACTATCTATCTATATCTATTTTACGAAATAAAATTTTAAAAATATTTACCACTAGTTTATGGTCTACATGCTTCGCTATGGAATGAGACTTTTTTGTGTTTTTGGGACCTCTACATGACTAACTATGGTTAAATTAGTACAACACTCAAGCTTCGATTAAAAAAACAAAATGGCTGCCATTTCATTATGGTGGGAGAAAAACTACTTATGGGGGTGATTTGTTGATAAAAAGATACTGTATTTCATTTCCCTTAAGGCTCCGACACCGATGACTGGACATATTGTATAACATATATCTTTTATTAATAAAAAAATAGAAATTTACACTTTAATTTTGTTTTTCTTATTAAATGACAATCTATCCTGACTTTTACATTAGAACAAACTGTAAATTATCACAAAAATATTTATTAAAATTATTTGCCTGATGTATTCAATAGAATCTCTGTCCACATAAGAGTAGAGGGGGTTATCAAAGAAATAGACCAAAAACTTGACCGCCAATCTCAACCCCCATTTCATGCTATGCTAAAACAAACGCTTACCCTGCAATATTACTGTACTGTTTGGGGTTTATCTCTGTATATGTACTTTAGAAATAAATAAATAGAATATTTTCCAAATAGGCTAGGCCCACAAAGTTTGGCAAACCCTCTAACACCCTGTATAGCCAAAGACTAAGTGGACACCAAAGCACACTTTGATGTAGCCTTGACCTGAATATTTTTCATGTCATGTAATCACTAACTTTTTGAATCCACACTACAAGTTGTTACCTTATCTAATTCCTCTAGATCAAATGGATCATCTGTCTCTACGTCCATCTTAACAGAAGCAAATATATGCAGTATTTTATCAAATTTCTGTGCAATTCGCCGCTTCATGGCACTACAGATAATGTTCCAAATGCACCTTTTAAGCTTAGCTACGTTATCTAGCATAGCCGCACAACGTTCACAGATACAATCAACTGCTTCAATGATTCCCATAACCTGAAAACATTAAAAGGTTGCATATAATGGTCCATTTCACAGTAGAACAGCATTATTTGACAAAAGCTTGATATCATATAAAATGTATTATGTAAATATGACAAAATTTAATAGAAAAAACTCTTTACCACTGACGATTTGCCTACCTGACTACCGTATATCTCTTGAAAGTTGTCATATACTGTACGATTCATTTTGCCATATACTGTGTAGACATTAAATAATTCCGTATTTGATATCCCACATATCATGCACATTTGTGGATCCATTTTTTTAACAGGGTTTTTGATAAATTTTTGGAGCCTTCGATTTTTGTTTACCTTCGCTTCGGAGTACAACACACCACAAAACAAGTAAAACAACACATAACACAACACACATCGCACATCGGAACCACCAACGACCACAAAACATATATACTCCAACGACCAACCACAACACTCAACGACTCAGCATGCCAAGGATAAAACAAATGACAACCATGACACCTGCTGCAGCTGCACCACAGACCATAAAACAGAGGTGCTGCACATGTGCTGCACCATGGCCGACTCTACTCACTAGGCCGGAGCATTGAAATGGCATTGTTTTCCTTGTCTTTTCATCTTAATTATTCTTGTTTATTTGTGTAATTATGTATTATGTCCTTCGTGTCACCTATGAAGGGAATTTACTCTCGTTGGAAACAAGCTGCACAGGTATTTCTAACTTTTGGTATTTTATAATAAGGGTGGTGGTGAATGTCAATGAAATGATAAATATAGTTTTTTTTTTTGGCTCAAGATTAAATACAGAGGTAGTGCCCTCACCGGTACTGCCACCTGATCTTCGGCTTTTTTCCAGCATCTTTTTTACTAGTCTCTGCATTATGTTTTTTTCCTTTTGATTGTTGGAAAATAAAGACCTATTATTATTATGTTTTTTTCAAGCTTCTCTCGCATGACTGCGGTAGCAACAGATGCTGACGGGTCGTGCCAAGTCAACAGCTGAACTATTACTGATCGGAATTTAAGAAGGATCGTACTATATTACAGGTCTTAAGAATTACAGACTTTTGGAATATTTTGTGTAACTTTTCGTCCAGGCCTAGTTGGTGCAGGTGTGGTGTGAATGTGTTAGGTGTAAGGCCTGAGACCGACATAATTAGGGGGACAATAACAACTTTGTTTTGTTTCCAGAGTCGCTTTACTTCTATGGCAAGGTCTGTGTATTTAGATATCTTCCCAGCGTAGGCGGCTTGAACATTCGTATCATTAGGGATAGCAATATCTATTAAATAGGTAACTTTGTCTGCCTTCGACTGAAAAACTATATCTGGTCTATTGGCTGGGATAGTTTTGTCTGTGTGTATTTCGACGTCCCAGTATAGTTTGTATTGATTGTTGTCAAGTACTGAGGTCGGTGTATAATTATAATATGGATCTGTGTTTTCGATTAGTTTGTTAGTTGTGGCTAGGGCTTGGTGTATGATTTTGGCTGCAGAGTTATGTCTGGCCGTGTACTCGGTTCCAGCGAGGGTTTTGCATGCACTTGTGATATGATCTATTGTTTCCTTCTGTTGGTGGCATTTTCTGCAGTTATCGTTGGTTACGGATGGATCTTTAATTATGTATTTTTTGTAGTTCCTCGTCGCAATTACTTGGTCCTGAATAGCAAGCATAAAACCCTCCGTTTCTGGAAAGAGCTGGCCATCCTGCAGCCAAGTGTATGACTGTTTTTCATTTATGTGATCTTGTGTAATTCGGTATCTATGTTTACCGTGAAGTGCTTTCTGCGACCATGTGTTTATTTTTTCCTGTTGTAATTCTATGGGATTGTGTGTGTCTGCTGCGTGGTTTGGACTGGAGAGGGTGAGTGGTGTATAGTTCTTGTCTGCTTTGACTATTGCTCTATGCAAATTCGTTTGTTTGCTCTGAAAGAAATGTCTGAGTGTTTTTATTTGTTTTGTGCGGAGTGACTGTATATCTATAATTCCTCTGCCCCCTTGTTTTCTATCTATGGTAAGCCTTTCTTTGCATGCGTTCGGATGTGACATTCTGTGCCTCGTGAGTTCTGTCCGTATGAGGATTTGGATGTTTTCTATGTAGTATGTCAGTGTGCGACCACTTGATGATGCCGAAGGAGTATGTGATGACCGGTATCGCGAATGTGTTAATGGCTTTTGTAAGATTTCTGGAATTTAGTTTTGTTTTTAGTAGCTTAATAAGGCGGTCTTTAAACTCTTGTATTAGTTGTTCTTTGACTTGTGAGTGGTCTATCTTAACACTTTGATTGAAACCCAGGTACTTGTATGTTTCGCCCTTGTCCATGTTGTCCAGTGTTTGGCCAGTTAATGTTTCCCGTTCTTGATGGCTCTTCCACTGACCTTTGTTGATGTGGAGCACCTTGCACTTACTCATTCCGAATTCCATCCTTACGTCTGACGTGCAAACTTCCGTTATTCTGAGCAATTCTCTCAGTTGTACTTCAGTTGCTGCATATAGTTTTATATCATCCATGTAGAGGAGATGATTGATTAACTTTCTCGTGTCTAATGTTGAAACCACAGTTTGTGTTGTTGAGTGCATTGGAGAGCGGATTTAAACAGAGGCAGAACCACAGTGCACTGAGAGAGTCTCCCTGGAAGATACCGCGTCTTATGTGTAGTTCATCCGTCTGGATATGGCCGTGCTGAGTTTTGAGGTGTATGTTGGTGCGCCATGTTTCCATGATTCTTGTAAGAAACTGACGAAGTCCTGAGTTGATTTTATATATTTGTAAAGTTTTCTTTAGCCAGCTGTGGGGTACAGAGTCAAAGGCTTTTTTATAGTCTATAAAACAAGTGTGAAGGTTCCTGTGTTCTTTTCTAGTCTGCTCCATGATCACACTGTCAATTATAAGCTGTTCCTTGCAGCCTTGACTTTGTTTTCTACATCCTTTTTGTTCTTCAGTGAGGATGTTGTTTTGTGTTAGGTGTTGTTCAATCCTTCTACATATTGTTGCTGTGATGATCTTGTACAAGGTAGGGAGACAAGTGATTGGACGGTAATTGGCAGGGTTCTCGGTATCTGTGTTTTTAGGTTTAATATACGTTATTCCTTGTGTGAGGAATTTAGGAAGTCTATTAGGTTGACGTATGGCTTTATTGATTTGGTCTGTGAGCACTTCGTATGTTGAACTGAATTGCTTGTACCAAAAATTTTGTATATTATCCACGCCTGGGCACTTCCAATTGTGAGTATGTTTTATTGTTTCCGCTATTTCCTTTGGTGTAAGAATAACGTCACCCTGTTCCATTATATGTTGGTGTTTCTCCTCTTCTTGTCTGATCCATGGAGCGTCTTGATTATGTGTTTTGGGCTCTGACCATAAGCTACTCCAAAACTTAGTTAAGTCTTGTCTACTTGGTGGTTCTGTGGTTGCTTCCTGGTTGTTTGCAGTTATTTTCTGGTAGAACTGCTTTTCACTTTTTTGAAAAAGATTATTAGAGTTCTTTCTCTCGTTGGATTCATTGTATCTGCGTAGTCGTGCTGCGTAAACTGCAAGTTTCTGTTTCAGTGTATCAGCTATTTCTGGTATCGATTTTTGGGGTGACTTGGATTTGAGTATATCCATTGTTGTCTGGATGCGTTTTGAACGGTTGTTGTTGTTAGTGTATTGTGCGAGGTGTGCCAAATCCTTTCTGATTGCGGAAATTTTATTTTCGATTCGTATTTGCCATTTAGGTTTAGGCCTGTTGCTTGTGTGGTCTTTAGACCGTTTCGGAAGTTTTTGACCGTTTACTGTGAGTGTTGTTGCTGCTGCAGCGTATATAACGGTATGGATGTCCTCTAGGTTACTGACGTTTGTTAAGAATTGTGGTATTTTATTATTATTATTATTATATTATTATTATTAAATATGGCAACACCGAATAGCGGACCGAGCTGGACCGAGCTCTTATTTGTCATTAGTGTAATCATCCAGAGTAAAAAAGAAGATTAGAAGGTGATGTTTAATGTGTTTTTAATTATTTACTTGCACAAACGAAACTATAAAGATAAAAAGATGTCTGCAAAGTGTGTAGTACCAGGTTGCACTAGCAATTGTGCTTCCAATAAAGGACATATTAGGGTGTTCCACGGGTGTTCAATTTTCCTCAAGACGAGCATTTCAAACAGAAGTGGGTGAAAGGTATTCCTCGTAAGGGCTGGTTATATTCATAAGAATAAAGACAATAATTTACAAACATTTCCAAGGATAAGACCTATTTTAAAGCACAATGTGGTACCTACAATGTTTTCTGGACCTCCGAAATATCACAGAAAAATACAGTTCTAATAGAGCACATCTGGGCACACCTACGAAAAGATTTGATAGTGAAGGGGAATCAAGACCAGCAAAAATGGCTTCAAAGTGACCTAATAGTGAATTTTTCTAGCCTAAGTGAAAATTTACAAAGTAAATTGAGTGTTCATTTAAGTGGCAGTGGAAGTGGCAGCAGGAAACAAGTTGCGTTTGCTTTTATTTTGTAGTGTTGTTGGTAGTGCTTGACTACGATGAACCAGACATCAGATGTAGGTGGTATCACTATCAATGAATATAGACATTTCTTTAAATCAATAAATCATAATTTGTTGGTGATTTGAGTTAGATTTTACCACTGTCATTAAGAATATCCTGTGTTGGTCTCAAATAGAAAATATTTTGGCACACTATTTTCAAATAGGTTTTCTGTTGATTTAATGTTAAAGCCTTTGCTATATCCAGCCAAAGAAAGTTTACAATTTTGTGAGAGAGAATAAGTTAAAAATAAGTAAAACTTTGCGGTTCTTTAAAAATTGCACCTGACAGAAAATATGCCTTACATTAAAACTGTTGCAGAGGGTTTATTATTCTCGGAGAAGTACATTGTTTTACAAATTGGTGAAATATCAGCCTGTATAATGTTCTTGTCATTACAAAAATTATAGGTAGAACATAAAGGACAAAATTATTTGATAGGTATATTAAATACATACACTTACATAGTTGGTAGGTGTAACCCTTCCATCAGAGTATATAGCTCAAATTACAGTCCTTATTCACAATAGGTATTGTTAAAATTTTGATTTCAGGCCAATAGGTATAAAAGTAAGTTTTTGGGCAATTGCACAAAGCAGTTTTAATGGAAGTTGCAAAATAATACATCAATATACATATAGATGAGTTTGTTTTAGACACATTTGTTCAAGTAATCAACCACAAACTGATGGAATTCTGCTTGAATTAATGTTGTTAATGTAGCAAATATTTTTATTAATAATAACACTGAAACAGTTCAAGGCAAAATACAGACTGACAAAACTAAAAAGGGGAAATCTAAATACATGTACATTTTTGTACTGTTACTACTGGCATTTTTCACCATTCTTATTTTTTCAAAAAGTATTTTTCTTAATTTATCAACCGAGATGAACTCTAATTCATATAAAATGTAATACTTATTCTGAAACTATAAAACAATTTAAATTTTCCGCGGAATGCCCGCCGTTCGGCCTACGGTAACCGGCCCGCTATTTGA
The DNA here is from genome assembly GCA_951848785.1 of Callosobruchus maculatus. Lineage (NCBI taxonomy): Eukaryota > Metazoa > Arthropoda > Insecta > Coleoptera > Chrysomelidae > Callosobruchus > Callosobruchus maculatus. The sequence goes on along the minus strand of CATOUR010000010.1, from coordinate 374,877 downwards.
CAGTTAAGCTACGTTGCCACATCTAAGGCTCCGGCCTGCTGTAGAGTCGGCCATGGCTGCACCCACAGCTGCACCTATACACCAACACCAAAGGGTAGTTACCTACTCTTTGCCAACACATGGCCGACTCTACTCACTAGGCCGGAGTATTGAAATATGGCAACACTGAATAGCGGGCCGAGCTTGTGTTTGTTTTTAAACCATTAGTGTAATCTTCCAGAGTAAAAAAGAAGATTGGAAGGTGATTTTTAATTTGTTTTTAATTATTTACCAGCACAAACGAAACCATAAAGATAAAAGATGCCTGCAAGGTTGCACTAGCACGGCCATGCACTAGCAATTGTGCTTCCAATAAAGGACATAATATTAGGGTGTTCAATTTTCCTCAAGACGAGCATTTCAAACAAGTGGGTGAAAGGCATTCCTCATATGGGCTGGTTATGTTTATAAGAATAAAGACAATAACAAGTATAAGACCTGTTTTAAAGCACAATGTGGTACCTACAAAATGTTTTCTGGACCGTCGAAATATCACAGAAAAATACAGTTCTAATCGAACACATCTGGGCACACCTACGAAAAGATTTGATAGTGAAGGGGAATCAAGACCAGCAAGAATGCCTTCAAAGTGACCTAATAGTGAATTTTTCTAGCCTAAGTGAAAATTTACAAGGTAAATTGAGTGTTCATTTAAGTGGAAGTGGAAGTGGCAGCAGGAAACCAGTTGCGTTTGCTTTTATTTTGTAGTGTTGTTGGTAGTGTTTGACTACGATGAACCAGACATCAGATGTAGGTGGTATTAGTATCAATGAATAGAGACATTCCTTTAATCAATAAATCATAATTTGTCGGTAATTTGAGTTAGATTTTACCACTGTCATTAAGAATATCCTATTGGTCTCAAATAGAAAATATTTTGGCACACTATTTTCGAATAGGTTTTCTCGTTGATTTAATGTTAAAACCTTTTCTATGTTCAGCCAAAGAAAACTTACAATTTTGTGAGAAAGAATAAGTTGCAAATTTTACCACTTTGCAGTTCTTTAAAAATTGCACCTGACTGAAAATATGCCTTACATTAAAACTGTTGCAGAGGGTTCATTATTCTCGGAGAAGTACAATGTTTTACAAATTGATGAAATATCAACCTGTATAAATGTTCTTGTCATTACAAAAATTATAGGTAGAGCAGGAAGGACAAAATTATTTGATGGGTATATATTAAATACATACAGCTTATAGTTGGTAGGCGTAACCCTTCCATCAGAGGATACAACTCAAATTACGGTCTTTATTCACAATAGGTATTGTTAAAGCTTTGATTTCAGGCCAACAGGTGTAAACGTAAGTTTTTGAGCAATTACACAAAGCAGTTTTAACGAAAATTGCAAAAGAATACATCAATATACATACAGATGAGTTTGTTTTAGACACATCTGTTCATGTAATCAACCCCAAACTGATGAAATTCTGCTTGAATTAATGTTGTTAATGTAGCAAATATTTTCATCAATAATTACACTGAAACAGTTCAAGACAAAATACAGACTGACAAAACTAAAAACAGGAAATCTAATGGAAATAAGAAATGTCCAACAGAAGGGAAAATCTCTAAATCTAAATACACTTGTAGTGATACTACAGGCATTTTTCACCATTCTTATTTTATCAAAAAGTATTTTTCTTAATTTATCAACCAAGATGAACTCTAACACGTATAAAGTGCAATAATTACTCTGAAGCTATAAAACAATTTAAATTTTCCGCGGAATGCCCGCCGCGCGCCATTCGGCCTACGGTAACCGGCCCACTATTTGACAGCTAAGCGACGTTGCCACATCTAAGGCTCCGGCCTAGTGTAGAGTCGGCCATGACCAACAGCATTAGCCATGGCCGACTCTACACTAGGCCGGAGCCTTAGATGTGGCAACGTGGCTTAGCTGTCAAATAGTGGCCCTATAGTTTCAGAATAATTATTACATTTTATATGTATTAGAGTTCATCTCGGTTAATAAATTAAGAAAAATACTTTTTAGAACTACTACTACTAATACCACTTACATATGATGTCTGTTTCATCACAGTCAGACACTACAAAATAACAATAAACGCAACCTGTTTCCTGCCGCCACTTCCATTTCCACTTAAATGAACACTCAATTTACTTTGTAAATTATCACTTGAGCTAGAAAAATTCACTATTAGGTCACTGTGAAGCCATTCTTGCTGATCTTGATTTTCCTTTCACTGTCAAATGCTTTCGTAGGTATGCCCCAGGCCATGCCCAGATGAGTTCTATTAACTGTATTTTTCTGTGATATTTGGGAAGTCCAGAAAACATTATAGGTACCACATTGTGCTTAGAAATAGGTCTTATCCTTTGAAATGTTTGTCAATTATTGTCTTTATCCTTATAAATATAACCAGCCCTTCCGAGGAATACCTTTCACCCACTTCTGTTTATCCCTTATCGGACACACAATTGCTAGTGCAACCTGGTACTACACACTTTGCAGGCATCTTTCTATCTTTATAGTTTCATTTGTGCAGGTAAATAAGTAGAAACCCATTCAAAATCACCTTGCAACGTTCTTTTTAATCTGGAATAAGGTTATGTTGGGCCATGGTTTGGTAGTCCTCTACTGGGCTGCAACCTGGTACTACACGCTTTGCAGGCATCTTGTTATCTTTATAGTTTCGTTTGTGCAGGTAAATAATTAGAAACAAATTAATAATCACCTTCCAACCATATTTTCTGCACCTGGAAGAATACACATGACATAACAACAAATGAAAACACGGCCTGATCTCCAACGTTGCCATATTTCAATGCTCCGGCCTAGTGAGTAGAGACTGCCATGCATTAGCCCAAAGCATAGTAACCGTTAACCCTACCTGTTTTGTGGTGGTAACTGTTTTGTGTTCTGTAGTCGTGGTTGTGGATAACCTTTTCTGGTAATACTAATACTTCGATTTTAATTATATATAAGCTACTCGTGTACTACTGTGCTCTCCCTGCAGAAAAAATGTTGGAACCATTGCTCAGTCAACTGAATGAAATGAGGATAATTTTGGCCAGTAGCTCCAAACAACGATCGGCACTGCTTAGTAGTACGGTAAGAAATGGTCAGATGGCGACTTCAGCTTCAGCATCTGTTGTCTGTACAGTTTTGTGCTGTACAGCATTCGCTCGAGAACCTACTGGTTTGCCTGTGCCTGTTTATGTTTTCATTTTCAATGTGTTATGTGTTGCCCAATGACGATCAATATCAAAATACTTGATAACTTGATCGTCCTTGGTGTTGCCACGTCTCTTTGGTCACGTGTTGCAAACTTGATGTCATCTGGCCGCAATGACATCACAACTCACAACCTCCTTTGTTTACTTTAGTGATGTAAGATGTAATAATAATCATTGTATTTGTATTAGGTGCGTTCAATGACGACTGAACTCTGATAGACCTCTTATGTTTACAAAAAAATTCGTCAAGACATTGATACGTAGTTGCCACAATTCACCAAAGGTCTACAATAACATTTGTTTTTGTACACAGCTATTTCACAAGATCTAATGAATTCGTTGTACAACGAATTTCTCAGCCATTATGCAGTAAGAAAAGTTAAAAATAGCTTCATAATTTACAATGCTAATCACCCCTCACATACCAGCTGGCAACATGGCTTTATAGTAAATTATTACCGGTACTAGGCTCTACCATGGCCGACTAGTGAGTAAAGTCGGCCATGGCTCTACGTATCATTTTTCATTCATGATTTGCAAGTTTGAACGTTTGTCGTTGATGATGTGGGCCATGGCCGACTCTACTCAATAGGCCGGAGCATTGAAATATGGCAACACTGAATAGTCGGCCGAGCTTTTGTCATTAGTGTAATTCTTCCAGAGTACACAATAAGATTGTAAGGTGATTTTTAATGTGTTTCTAATTATTTACCTGCACAAACGAAACTATGAAGATACAAAGATGTCTGCAAAGTGTGTAGTACCAGGTTGCAATAGCAATTGTGCTTCCAGTAGAGGACATATCAAACCATGGCCGAACATAACCTTCCAGAGTAAAAAGAACATTGCAAGGTGATTTTTAATGTGTTTCTGATTATTTACCTGCACAAACGAAACTATAAAGATAAAACATGCCTGCAAAGTGTGTAGTACCAGGTTGCACTAGCAATTGTGCTTCCAATAAAGGACATAAACAGAAGTGGGTGAACGGTATTCCTCGTAAGGGCTGGTTATATTTATAAGAATAAAGGCAATAATTTACAAACATTTCAAAGGATAAGACCTATTTTAAAGCACAATGTGGTACCTACAATGTTTTCTGGACCTCCCAAATATCACAGAAAAATACAGTTAATAGAACTCATCTGGGCATGCATCTGGGCATACCTACGAAAAGATTTGATAGTGAAAGGCAATCAAGACCAGCAAGAATGGCTTCACAGTGACCTAATACTGAATTTTTCTAGCTCAAGTGACAATTTACAAAGTAAATTGAGTGTTCATTAGCAATTGTGCTTCCAGTAAAGGACATAAACGGAAGTGGGTGAACGGTATTCCTCGTATGGGCTGTTTATATTTATAAGAATAAAGACAATACTTTACAAACATTTCAAAGGATAAGACCTATTTTAAAGCACAAGGTGGTACCTACAATGTTTTCTGGACCTCCCAAATATCACAGAAAAATACAGTTAATAGAACTCATCTGGGCATGCATCTGGGCATACCTACGAAAAGATTTGATAGTGAAAGGGAATCAAGACGAGCAAGAATGGCTTCACAGTGACCTAATAGTGAATTTTTCTAGCTCAAGTGACGATTTACAAAGTAAATTGAGTGTTAATTAGCAATTGTGCTTCCAATAAAGGACATAAACAGAAGTGGGTGAACGGTATTCCTCGTATGGGCTGGTTATATTTATAAGAACAGGCCACGGCAGATGTGCCGACTCCCTTTACAAGTGGGGCTATGTGCAATCTCCCTTATGTGACTGTGGCGCACCCCGCCAAACTATAAACCATATTACGAGCGAATGTGAACTGCGTGCGTTTCAGGGATCGCGAGAAGAGTTCTTCACAGCCACACCGTTGGCGCTGAAGTGGCTGAAAGAACTTGACATCAACCTGTAAATACCAAAGACTATGTATCTTGGTTTGTAGCTGTATATATTTTATTTTAGTATAGGTTATAATAGTTTTTCTTTTAATCTATATCTACTGTTGTCATGTTTTTGAGCCATACGATAAATAAATTTATAAGAATAAAGACAGTACTTTACAAACATTTCAAAGGATAAGACCTACTTCAAAGCACAATGTGGTACCTACAATGCTTTCTGGACCTCCCAAATATCACAGAAAAATACAGTTAATAGAACTCATCTGGCCATGCATCTGGGCATACCTACAAAAAGATTTGATAGTGAAAGGGAATCAAGACCAGCAAGAATGGCTTTACAGTGACCTAATAGTGAATTTTTTTAGCTCAAGTGACAATTTACAAAGTAAATTGAATGTTCATTTGAGTGGAAGTGGAAGTGGCAGCAGGAAACAGGTTGCTTTTATTTTTATTTTGTAGTGTTTGACTACGATGAACCAGACATCAGATGTAAGTGGTATTAGTAGTAGTAGTAGTAGTTCTAAAAAGTATTTTTCTTAATTTATCAACCGAGATGAACTCTTAATACATATAGAATGTAATAATTATTATTCGGAAACTATATAACAATTTACGGTATCCGGACCACTATTTGACAGCTAAGCCACGTTGCCACATCTAAGGCTCCGGCCTAGTGTAGAGTCGGCCATGTGTGGGCCGAAAAACTGTCAACCGTTATGAATATTGACGTGATTTTGACATGGGCAGGGGCGGTGACGGTGTTTACAACAGAAATTACGGTCCCCATCAAGCGGCCATCTCGTCACTTTTCCCTCATCCCGCTATCCCCCTCGCCCAAAGTAATGTTTGAATGTGAGCATAAATGAAATTATGAATGAGATGAGAGGTCTTCAGTTGTTCTATCGTCATTGGGTGCGTTGTTCCGTCTGCCTGCCCATTACCATGTTTACGTGTCGGCCGCTAGAGCGGGCTAGCGTTAGCGCGGTCCAAGTCAGTGGCCGGGATTTGCGAAAGGAGGGGAAACGACGGTGACAGTGGGGACTATCCATTTCTAGTGTTGGGAAATACGGTGATTTTTGTGGAACCGGTGAAACAGTGGCAGTTATTTGAAAATCACGGTGATTTTAAATGGTGATTTTAGTCACCGGTTAGGAAAAGGTGGAAGGAAATACGTATATGTGGAATATTCGTTATTTAATGAAAATAATCCGAAGCTTTATTTGTATTTTCATCAAAAAATTAGTAGAAACAAATACATCATAATACAATTGAAGGCCAAAACAAAAAACCAATAGAAATATGTCAAATATGAATGAAAAAGATATTCAATAAATGTAACTCTTATAACAAAACAGAATTAATAAGCTTAGATTTATAGGATACAATATTACAAAGTAACACAAATAGCGTTTCGTGAAACAAAACAAACAAAAAACATTCAAAACATATCAAAATCCAAAAGTGTTTGAAAAAATATCCAATAAACGTAACTCTTATAATAATACAAATAATTTCTTCCTTTTATCCTTATGTCTTCTGCGCGTGAGCACAATTAACCAGCACATTACGGGGACTGCAACATAGTCTGGCTCTTGGCCATGTTACAGTCCATAAAATATATCGACACTAACTGGTTGACCGGTCTAGTCTAGGCGTAAGAACGGGTCCAGGAAGCGCGCTAACCGCTAACGTTGGACCCCTCGTTCCCGTTTACAAGGCGCCGCGGACCGGTCCTGCATCCCCACCACTACGCTAGCGACGCTACCCCCGCTCTAGCGGTCGACACGTAAACATGGTACATCGTATCGTTGCTCTAGTGGCTGTACAGCGTTGCCAGGTCGAATTTTAAAAAAGCAGCAAGTTATAGATAAAAAAAAACAGTAGATTTTGCAAAAAACAGTAGATTTTTTTTCTAAATAAACAATGTAACATCGAACCTCAAAAAAACTTAGCACATTTTTTATTACAAAACCCCAAAAAAAAGTAATAGCTCGAGTAAAACATAATCCTAATAAAACTACAAAAAAAAAGATAACTTTTTACAGCACGGAAACTCTTAATATGGCTTACCTAATAAAACTAAAAAATAATAAACAACAATACACGCCTCAATTGATCTAGGTCTGAATCTGACAAGTCTGCATTTCTTTGGTACTTGGTACTTATTATATTGTTATGTAGTTTAATACAATTAATTAAATCCACGTCAAAGCAACTTTGGGCTTCTCGTTTTCATTTTGTAAGCAAAATGCCACATCACATACACTTGATGTGGGTAGAAGATAACGTATATGCATTTGTTTTTTGAAGATTAGCATCTGAGAAGATTCTTTCCACGTTTTCGGATGAATGTGGCAAAACTTGCGTACACAGCACAGTAAACAACCAGAACAATATCTCTGAGGATTCCTATATAAAAATGGTTCCCACAAAATTTGACCTTGGGATGATTTATGGATGATTTTACGGGTGTGAAGTTTGGGTAGAGATGCGAAAATGAAAATATCGATACCGGTACCAACTCGATATTTTTTAGGTCAAAGGTCAAATTCTGTGGGAACCATTTTTATATAGGAAATCCTCAGAGATATTCTGCTGGTTGTTTACTATGCCGTGTCGAGACTAGTATCGGGTAATCCACTATTTTTGAATGAAAGGTTATATGATATTATACATATACCTAACATCAATTGCACACCCCCCCCCCCCCCCCCCCCCCCAACGAATAAAGTTATACACAGGCTGAAATATACGTTATTTTTGTGTAGATCACCTTAAAGATCCGGATCAATGAACCGCATCAGAACCGTTCGACACATCTCTATTTATGTGTGTCGTAGCGGCATTCAAGGCGGCTCAGTTTCGAATTTCAATCTGATCTGCCTGGCAACACTGCCTGCAGATAATTTGCATATTTGCAACTGATTTCCACTTCTTCCGTTGATTCCGATCAGATATGTGCGATACCCTAATGATAATGAAAAATCCGTACCGTTGTAGTGAGCAACTGGTCACTGGCAAAACCGATACCAAATTTAGAAGTAGCCAAAGTGATCAAGACGTCTAGTGGTGGAATTTAGAACTCAGTGTTGTATGTGTGTCCGTGGTAACCAGATTCTTATAGCATGCACGCGTACCAACTCAGAGAGAACGTAATCAAAACAAGAAATGTTATGATATGGTTTTTTTATTATTTGTTTCTCAATATTTGTTTTGTATTTATTAATCATGAGTGCTGAGTGTTTATGTTATGATTTTATTACTTGATTCTTGTATTTATCAAATCATGAGTGCTTTGTATTTCATATATTTTACTGGTGAAGTATTTATATTGATATGTTGAAATATACGATTCAAAAATGTCTTAATAATAGTGGTAAACTGGCTCTTGTTATTGATATTGTTTAATAAAGAAATGGTTATAAACATTCACAGTCTAAATGTTAAATAATAATAATAATAATACATGGTGGGTTAGGTCTCTGTTCAACGTCAAATAGGGAAATATGGGTAGAATCATTGGTAGAATGTGGAAAAATGTAAAATATCAACATATATGAATAAATAAATATAATCAAACATATAAAGGAGTAAATAAAGTGGGTAAATGGGATTGGGTATATAAAATATAAACATAGCATCGCAAGCATAGCAAGCATAACAGCATAGCAAGCATGGTATCTAAGCGCATAAATAGATCAATAAATAAATATAAACAATAAACAACATATAAAAGGGCTGGTTAGAGGAAACGTATGGTACGTGTGAACGCGTGATCGTAACCCACTTCCACCTACGGTAAGTGATAAGCCGCCCCGGGGACAGTCACCTTGGTTTCCACAACCATAAAATAGATATTGTATATACACAAAGAGGATCAGTAAGGGTTGAAATAGATACACCTAAATAAGACAGAGTTATCTCTGTTCACCATCAGCCTGCAATATCTGAGGACCTAACCTAGAGTAGACGCAACTCAGAGACCCAATGCGATATACTATCGTCTTAAAAGCACGGATATATAGTATACATTGTGTAACACTTTACAACTTGTAGCCAGACCACATTAGTTAATAATACAAACTCAAAAGACAATATACCTGCAAATATTCGTGAAAAAGACTCAAAAACCCTTTGGTTGAAATTTTGGTCTCCAGCTTCTTGCGTTTTTTAAAAACAATCCCTTCTCGTAATTAATAAACAAACTATCAACAAAACTAAGGCAACGATTATCACAACCCACCCACAGAAGCTGACATAGTGTGCCTAGGGCTATGGTACAAATCACAGTTTCAACTATTTTGGTGGTTTGGTCCTGTTCAGCCACTGGTGCCCCATGGCCACTGTAGTACCCGAAATTATATGGGAAATAAGTACATTTTGTAGTTGATCCCGATGAGTTATCAGACCTCAGTCAAAGAGTAGGTAACTAACAAGAGGAGACAGTCAGACAGAGCGAATAAAATTAGACAGAGATACAGCTACACCCAAATTTAAAGGGCCTCGAATTCGCCCGAGCTGACCCGAGCTAGTTCGGTGTCAAGCGTTGCCACATTGAGATTTGTATTCGCATTTCCTGCGACGTCATTATTTGGGAGATTGATAGAAGGTAGAAACACTTCGTCGCAATATTGATAATGTAGATATATTTTAACTCTTTCTTTTATTGACCAAAATAAGTAGGTACCTATCTAAATTTACTTTCATTCATAATATTCAAAGATGCGTTTGCTGATGGTTAATATTTTATTATGTTATAAAACCACGTCAATATTATAACTTTATGACAGAAAAAAGATTTGAAGCTAATGACCAAAGCAGTCGATGCCGATGACACAGAATTAAAAAAAAAAGAAAAAAAGATTTCGTTTCACCAATGGAACATACCACATTACAATATTGTTTTTTTTTAAATTTTCGGTAAGATCCGTTTTCGTTCGGTGATATATTAATACAAAAAATTACTGGTATCTGTAATTAATATCATATCTGCTAATTCTCCTGAAGTAAATATAATCAAAAATACACAATGTAATGGACCTAGAGATTTTTACGATAGACCTACAAGAATTGGCAACGGCGCATCGATTCCACGTGCCACGCCAAACCAAGACCAACCGCCGTCCGCACTCCGCCATTACGTTTGATTTCGTATTGCGTTTTGTTTGTGATTTCGATTTGTATCATTGTGTTTTTAAAAACTTTTGTTTTATTAATTTGTTCTGCTTGTTTGTTAAGATATGCTATCACCTCCTTAATATGTGTTTTAGTTCCTTGTTACCTTTTATTGCAACAAACTGGTCCATACATTGAATAACATGTGTAAAACATAAGCGAACTGTGCTCTGACAGCTAATAGACAAACATTTAAAAGAGATTGTCAGAGATAGGTATTATAATTTATACTTTGAGAAACGTCACAGACGTCGCGAAAACGTCAGTAAACAGTAATAAACAGTTTTTTTTGTTGTTTGATGTATTTGGTTCAACTTATAGGCCAGTTTCTGGCAATAATTTGGAAGAGACAAATCACAGAATAAGTTTCAGGATCCATATTCCTTGTCACTAAAATATTCATGACCCAAAAAAATTGGTATTTTAACTCCAAATTTTCCTAGTTTGGCACTTTTTGACGGTCAGATCTTTAAATCGTTGTGCAATCGTTCATATAGAGTAATGAAACAGAATTTACTTAAATTATTTATTTATTTTCAATCCCTGCAGGATATATTCCGTTTAGGCCATATTAAAAGTAAGGGTATTACTGAAAAACGGAAATGGCAACATTGCTTTCTCCCACTAATTCAGGTATTGCGAGACATCTGGCAACTACTGCACACCCAAAATTAAAGGTCCGAGGTCAATGGGAGCGGATTGCAAACATAAAAGGAATTCCGCCGGGTGTCTCCTCTTGTTAGTTACCTACTCTTTGCCTCAGTCTTGTTCGAAAGTAATACATTCGCAGCGTTTTGTTTACATATCAAAAGTGTGGTTAGAGGTTGACATTCGCTTGACGGTCAGCACAGAATAGGTGTGAACAGAAGTGTGGTTGACACTTTGACCTTTGTGATGGGACGACTGACGATGGAAGTCGGTAGAAATTTCTGATTCTGGAAGAACAGAATAGGTCATGGCCGCGCTAACGCTAGCCCGCTCTAGCGGCCGACACGTAAACATGGTAATGAGCAGGCAGACGGAACAACGCACCCAATGACGATAGAACAACTGAAGACCTCTCATCTCATTCATAATTTCATTTATGCTCACAGTCAAACATTACTTTGGGCGAGGGGGATAGCGGGATGAGGGAAAAGTGACGAGATGGCCGCTTGATGGGGACCGTAATTTCTGTTGTAAACACCGTCACCGCCCCTGCCCATGTCAAAATCACGTCAATATTCATAACGGTTGACAGTTTTTCGGCCCACACATGGCCGACTCTACACTAGGCCGGAGCCTTAGATGTGGCAACGTGGCTTAGCTGTCAAATAGTGGCCCTATAGTTTAAGAATAATTATTCAAGTTTCAAGTGACAAAACCCAAAAGCATCACAAAACAGTAGCTTTAGTCACAGAATGAAAGGAAAGGAAGGAAGCATTACAGAACAGTAGTTGAATCACAGATTGAAAATGAATACGGAACTATTTACTGTATGAAAAATCACTCATGATCTGACAAATATCAAAATATCTGAACAATATAGGATGTAGTTATAATCAAATACATTACTTATCTTAACTTCATCGACTAATTACACTCATACTCAGATATAACATTTTTTTATAAATCATCCGTCGATGACATCAATGTCAAACTTCGGTCGCGTGACCGCTAAAGGTGCGTTCTGACGTCTGGCAGCCAGGAGCGCGTTCCGCATCACCACACCGTACCGGCCATTCCATCCGTACCGTCCGTCCGATGCCGATTTATGTGCGCGTACCAATATAATCTTCATGACGAAATGCTAATGAAAGAATGAATAATAGTGCGCTATCTCGTTGTACCCCTCCAGTACCAACGATTTCAAATAAGATTAGAAGAATGGTGTATTTAGATTCTTTGATTCTTACCAATAATAACATCGGCACTCATCACGCTTAAATAGTCTCTTGCAAATGGCAGTCATGTTACAATCTTCTGGAATTGTCTAAAATAATTTATTTTTCATTTATGCGCTGATAAAACCCAAAATTCACCCAAAAATCGCCCAAATAGCAAACGTCAAACCAAAACAGAGTGCTGCCACTATCCATTGTTTAGACTGGTTCGCTGCAGATCGCCGTCGATGCAATGTTGTCACGTTTTGTAAAAAAAATTGTTTAGACGACATATTACTTGACCACCGCCCAATAATTATTCTTAAATCATTCATAGTATGGCACAATCTGTGGTGACATAGTGTTGATTGGACTAATTACAGATTTTTTTCAATTTCCTATAAATAACAAATTAATACATTGGATCAGCATCTTCCTTGGAGACAATATTATTTTTTTGGATGTTTCTCACCAACTTTTTTAGCAATTTTATTATTACTTCAATGAATGCAATATATCGTCAACCCAGCTCTGATGTTTATGTATATTATGGACTAGCATATGAGGAAAATACTATGGCTTTATCGGGAGAAGATCTGGCAATATGATCTGTCCCAGCATCCACCATGGTTCAAACAAACAAAATCTTTGTTTACTTCTTAGAATCTATTCGAATTGGTTGCAGGAAACACTCTGCCTTGGAGACTTTGTTGAACCTGTGATCAACGGTAGCTTGACACGGCGTCGCAGCGATGTTGCTGCCAGTCGATGGAGCAGGAATAATTTAGGAATTTATCAAATGCGCATGCTTGCTCCGCGAACGCTTGTCCAACTTCTATGAAAAAAGGGGTTGTAAACAGAAAGGCATAGACCTAAAACATAAACCACAAACCCTGCGAAATACCGACCAGGTCAGTGGAGGTTGATGTCTATGACTTCAGAACTAAATATCCCAGCCTTGATTACAGAATATCTGAACGCGTTACGAACGTGTTCAAACGTCAGAAGGCGTACTCTACAAACACGGAATTAATTATTCATCCAGAATCAGGATTTGCTTCACCGCGAACAACAACTTTATAACTGCGCATACGCTAACGTTCTGAATGTGTTCCTGTTCTGACCACCCTGTGTATCACCATCAGTCTGAGTATGTAAGCCGAGAACAACAAAACTGGCGAGAAGCGACAGCGTAATTTCAATTCTGTATACGCAGGCGTCAAATATGCTGTTATAGTCATTTTCTTATGATTAGATGTCAGCCGAGAGTAGGCCTTTACGGAAACAGTGATCTTGATCCAGTCCTATCAGTATCAGCAGTTTAACAACATATGTAACAACTCGTAAAACTCACTTCTTATTATACGAGTATTTCACACTAACCGAAAATCAGTTTCAAATAGTGGGATTTATGATTCCATATTCCGTGGGTTAAACGAATAACGAACAACTAAAGATTTGCGTTAAGAACACAAACCAGATGATTAAGGAAAACAACTACTGATCTGAATAACCGATCGCGATCACTTTCCGTACAAGAGTGAAGCGATCCTAGATCTCTTTCCGAACGTCAAGATCAGTTATCAACGTCAAACGAGAGCATTCAAGGTAATCGAAAATGGTATCTTCGAGATCAAAGAAAGATCAAATACACCGCCGCTGGCTGTCTCTTCGTGTTAGTTTTCTATTCTCAGGAATGAAGTTACTAGTGGGAACGTCATGGCTACGCTTTGACATTGGAAGAACTGGAACAGGATTTTCGTCCGGGGGGGGGGGGGGGTCAAAAAAACGAGAATTTTGTTATAACTGCAAAATAAAAAGCAACATAGCACATATATGAATGGATCCATATCTAGCCAACAAAACAAAAACTGCCAACAAAACAGCAACACAACAAAACTGAAAGTTTTCGAAAGCAAAAACAAATTGTCAACTTACTCTAGTTTTAACGCAGGCTGTAAAAAAAGTTGCCGGCGCATATTCATATACAGGGTGAGGTAGAATGTAAAACACTAGATTTTCTCTCTTTTTTTTAAATGTAACCCCCCATATTTTATTATACCAAAAAATTGCTTTTAACATCCTCTTTCATATTTGTATACCATTTTATATACTGACATTCATCAGTTTCTGAGATATTTAGATTTCTCTGCAAATTTGAAATATAACCTTCAATTTGTGTACTGAAATTTATTTACTTCGAGAATGTGCTATCGAACTTTATTTGTATTTAACGAACAACTAAAATATAAGGCCATAATAATATTTCATGAAGTCAGAACCCTGAATTATCGAGATTATATAAGTCAAGTATGCTGAGGAAATAATTTTATAGACGTGATGACATGATAGTTAATAATTATTAAGCAGATGTATCAGGTAGGCTATGAAATAATAACTGACCCAGTCCGAACAAAACGATTCTTCAATGTTCCAAATGCATCAGTTTTAGAGTGCCTCCGTCCTGGATCTCGCTGTTGACAGTTGATACATTCTAGAGGAAAGTAGGCAATTTTTCAAAGATTCTCCTAAATACCCTCTATTTGTTCTTCCATGGAAACATTCATTTTAAAACTCGGTTTTCACACAGTACACAATTATAATAATAATAATAATAATAATGTCTTTAATGTTTCATTTGGACATTACAATATTATGTTGTTGTTATGTGGGGAGCGAAATTCAGATGCAGCCCGAAGGACTACGTCTGCTCTACCATTTAACTCCCAGCATTGGTATCTCAACATTTCAATTTGGTCGAAAGACAGAAATTACGAATAGACATAATATAGATACGTACGAGTATCATAATGAAATATTAATTACAAAATAGTACTTAAATTATAACAATTTTGAAATACGATAGGACCAAACGTAAAAAAATGGAAAAAGAAAAAATACAAAAAAGCCAAATTCAGCAGATATTCAATATTAATAGAGGTTGTGTTTTTCACATTAGGATTAAAGCATAATAGATTCTATTAACTAGTCTACTTCTAAATTTACAATATTCCGTTTTGTTTATCGTATAGCCAACCATAAGTATGTTTTCTGAATGTACTGTAGGGTAACACCTTCAGCCTGCAAGGGATGCTGTTATATAATGCACATATCGAATACGTAAATGATCTTTCATATAATGTCGTGTTATGATATGGTATCGATATTAGTGAGCTGGATCTGATGTCGACTTTGTGGGCGTCTCTCCTGAACTGTATTTTATTATAAAGGTATTCAGGCTCTTTATTTAAAATAAGTGAATGATACAGACATAATGAATTTAATAAAAATCTGTTCTTCATATTTAACCATTTTGTGGATTGCAACTTGTGAGTTATATGTTCGTATTTCCTTATTCCAAAAATAAACCTCAGACAAGCATTTTGAAGCCTTTGTATTCGATTGATGTCTGAAAGTTCTATAGATCGCGCATACACAGGTGACGCATAAGAAAAATGGGACAAAACCAATGAATTGCAAAGCTGAATTTTTAAATCCTTCGTAAGACATCTCCTGTGAGGATACAGCTGCCTAAGATTTGCATACCCTTTTTGAATACATTTTGAAATGTGCGTCTTGTATCTTAAGTTGATATCTAATATCACACCCAAATTTTTTGCTTCATCAACGACAGAAAGTTCCGTGCCATTTATTTTGATGCTAATAGAAGTGTGTATGTTTGTACGCAACGATCGGGGAGCAAACACCATTGCTTGAGTCTTTAGAGGATTCAAACTTAGCTCGTATTTCACTGACTGACTATATAGGGCACTTAAATCATCATTTATTGCTTGAACTGATCTATCAATATTATCTCTATCAAATGATGCATACAGTTGCGTATCATCAGCATAAGCATGGATATTTGAAAACGTTACTGGATCCGCTAGACGAGAAGTGTAGATCGAGAACAGAATTGGACCCAATATGGATCCTTGTGGGACGCCGCGGGATGTTTTAATAGGCTCTGAAAATACATCGTCTATTTTAACTATTTGTTGTCTATCTGAAAGGTAACTTTGCAAAATTTTGATCGCATCTTTTGAAAAACCATAATAATGAAGCATAGCTAGTAGAATATTTGGATTGAGACTATCAAATGCCTTGCTGTAATCTAACAATACTAGAACAGATATCTTTCCCCTATCTAGTGCACTTAGAATATCATCTGTGATACTTAACAATGCTGTGGTACAACTATGTTTACTTCTAAAGCCTGACTGATAGGACGGAAGTATGTTATTGTCATGAACAAAACTTTTCATTTGTATATTTAGACTATACTCCAGTATTTTTGACAAAACTGGCAAAATGCTAATTGGCCTTAAGTCTTTAAAGTCTTCAACGTCGTTTTTTTTGGGAATTGGTCTAACAATTGCTTTTTTCCAAACCACAGGAAAATAGCCTTCTAAAATGCAACTATTAACAATGTTGATTAACGCACTTTTTAAAATCTTATAACCCATTCGAATGACCAGTATATTAATGCCATCCACTCCAATGGCATTCGTCTTGATACGACTGACAGCGTCAAGTATATCCTCGTCAGATGCCAGTTTGAAATTGAAAATACTTTCTGTTAGTCCATTTTTAACATTACTATTGAAAAATTGAATTAGTTCTTTGTTATCATGACTTATGTTCGGGACAGATTTAATAAAATAATCATTTAACTGGTCAGGGTTCTTTAAACTATCAGGAATATCTATAGTGTCAGAATGTGACTTACCTATGTTGAGGTTCCGTAACTCTTTCCATAAATGCTTACTATCTTTTTTTCCAGATAAGTTTCTAAAATATTCTTTTTTTGCCTTTCTTACCGCATCTGTCGACAAATTCCTTAGAGTTTTGTAACGTTCCCAAGAGTCCGCAGATTTCGCCACATTAAATTCAGATCTAGCTGCGTCCCTCGCATCAGCTAAAACTTTAATGTCATCAGTTAACCATGGTGCTGGGGGCTTAGTAAACCTATACCACCTGTAAGGGGCATGTATGTCTAAAACACGTAGTAATGCATCATTCAGGTACTGTACTTTTTCATCTATATCTTTTATATGAAATATATTTTCTAAATTCTGGTCTCGAAGGTCAGCACAAAAATGTTGAGTATTAATTTTTTTAAAGTTTCTAAAATACCTAAAAACTGGTTCAGGCTTTGGAAGTGCTACCAACGCAAATATTATGTCATGATCCGATAAAACGCATTCCTTAACCCCTGAGCAAGAGACCATAGCTTCTGCTGAAGTAATAATCAGGTCGATTAAACTTAACCTACTTTCACATATTCTAGTGGGCTGAGATATAAGTTGTGATAACTGATGATCATTCATGAACTGTTGTAACAAAGCACAGCTTGCAGATGAAGGTTGAGAGTAATCTATATTAAAGTCTCCTAAACAAAAGATGTACTGACTAAGACAAAACGCATTAGCAACACTAATATCCAGTTCTTCTAAAAATTGTGATGGTTCCTCTTGTGGTGGTCGATACACTACACCAACAACAGCAGCATCCCTTGCACACTGAACATTGACCCATAATTGCTCTATAGTTGTGGATGATTTTATAACACTAAATTTAATGCTATTAGCTATATAAAGACCCACACCACCTCCCCGCGAGCCTCTATCCTGTCTGACAAACTTATACCCGCCTATGGCGACATCGCTTGAAGGAATTTTCGAGTTTAGCCATGTTTCGCTTACTGCTAGAATATCGCAATGATAATTTTCAATAACCTGTTTTAGATAATCCATTTTTCCTTGCATGGAACGAATATTAATATGATAAATATTTAACTTTTGTTTGGTCCTACTCATATTTAATTATAGTTTCTATAAGTACCTATACCTAAAAAAATCAAACAAAACAATATACAAAAAAAAAGGTTTCCGTCTACACATCAATGTTTTCAGCACCGTTACTTTTTGAGTGGAATCTGAACAACTGATAAAATTATAGAATGTTATAACTAAAAAGTTCTTGTTAACTACATAGGTACCTTGTTGCAAAACGTAATTAACTGTATGTTAGCACATAAAAAAAAATAATAAAAAGAAAAATTAAACGCCCGATAGCCAGTTGCCTAGGTACATATTGTACTGGTAATTTAGTAAACTAAATTAGGTATATAAAATTACAAAAATTATGCACAGACCTGTAAATATGAGTAATATACAAGTAAATCAGTTTATACATCACGGTGAGTGCCTTCATGGAAACTTTGTGCACCGGAGATGTCTGCGACCATATCAGGAACTGTAGTCATGACTTTACCATTCTCCAGCCATTTTATCTTGCCATCCTGCGTCCAAACATTCTGCTTCCCATAGACTGCTATTTTCTCTTTAACCATTTTCATTCTTGCAAGAGTTAGGTCTTCCCTCACTGTTATTCTTTTACCCTTCAACTTCTTTTTATTGGAATATACTTGGGCTTTGACTTGCATGGAACAGAATTTAACCAGTAGGGCACGAGGTTCTTTTCTATTTGACGAACCTACCCGGTATGCGGATTCGATATCTCTCTCAGAGACTGATGTTAAATTCATACCCTGACGAACTACATTCAAAATTATATTGATGCAGTTCTCATTCTGGCATTCTGGTATTCCAAAAAATCTGAGAGTGCATCGCTTACAAAACTGCTCCAAGCTGTCGATTTTCATGCTTAGTTTACAAATATCGGACGAATTTTGTTTAGTAACTTGTTTGACTGCATGCATCTCTTCATACAATTTATCAAACTTATTATTAAGATGTGCAATACCTTGATTTGTTGATTCAATTTTGTCCAAGATTATAGCGAGTTTATCTTCATTCATCGTATTTGGCATTATAATTCTGTCCACCTGCTTGTTGTCTTGGTTTTTTCCCATGGTTTTAGCACTCCTTGTTAGCACACCAGACATCAACACGTCGATAATTAATAAAAATGAAAATATGATCAATATACGCGTTATATGTTATCACACTTTGCAGCACGCGATCTCAGGTCACTTTATTATAATACTGCAATTGATATAATTTATTTTATGTTCACTTTTACTGGAGATATTTGATGATTTTCACGGAGCCGAAAAACTCGTGTTTACTCCGACCAGAGGCGTAGCATATCTCAATTATTGAGCAGATTATGAAAACTACCAATATTTCAAAGCCTACATGGATCACGCCTATAAAATTATTTCCTCAGCTTACTTGACTTAATATTATCTCGATAATTGAGGGTTTTGACTTCATCAAATACTGTTATGGCCTTATAACATAGTTGTTCAATGAACAAAAATAAAATTCGAGAGTACTTTCTCAAAATAAATAAATTCCAGTACACAAATAGGAAGTATATTCAGAATTTGCAGAAAAATAGAAATCTCTCGGAAACTGATGAATGTAGGAATAAAGTATGGGAGGCTGCATTGAAAAAAAAGAGAAAATCTAGTTTTTGAATTCTACCTCACTCTGTATATGAATATGCGTCGGCAACTTTTTTTACAGCCTGCGTTAAAACTAGAGGATATTTTTTATCTTAACATGTGAAAAGAATATTTTTGATTCGTTTATTCGAAATATACAGTACGTTCATTTGGCAGCGATTTGGATATAAGAATGGTCATAACTTTTGAAATACCCTATATAATGTGATGTTATATTTTAAGAACGAGAATCATTAGTAGAATCTAGATATGGAATAGTAAGTCCAAAGTAGAGGGTGTGTACAGCCGATACCGCAAATGCATCATTGATTCTCTGATACGACGACATCCTGGTGTATTTCATCTTCTAAGGCTTCCCAACTTTGTCTTAGATTGCGCTGCCCTGATGAGGTCCAATAAGTCCGAAACACGTGTCGGCAGCTATCGTTGTTTCCCTTTTGCGTGCTTAGCCAGCTATTTGTTTTTTCCCTTTGATTATCTTCACGCAACTAATTCTCCTTTTTAGAATTTGTATTCGTTCCTGGCTTTAGGATTCATCGTACGGAGGATTATAGTGGTCTCCGCGGTGACACTGGTACTCTAGCCCTCCAAAGTAGAGGGTGTGTTCAGCCGATACCGCAAATGCATCATTGATTCTCTGATACGACATCCTGGTGTATTTCATCTTTTAAGGCCTCCCAACTTTGTCTTAGATTACGCTGCCCTGATGAGGTCCAATAGGTCCGAAACACGTGTCGGCAGCTGTTGTTGTTTCCCTTTTGCGTGCTTAGCCAGCTATTTGTTTTTTTTCTGTTTGATTATCTTCACGCAACTAATTCTCCTTTTTAGAATTTGTATTCGTTCCTGGCTTTAGGATTCATCGTACGGGGGATTATAGTGGTCTCCGCGGTGACACTGGTACTCTAGCCCTCCAAAGTAGAGGGTGTGTTCAGCCGATACCGCAAATGCATCATTGATTCTCTGATACGACATCCTGGTGTATTTCATCTTTTAAGGCCTCCCAACTTTGTCTTAGATTACGCTGCCCTGATGAGGTCCAATAAGTCCGAAACACGTGTCGGCAGCTATTGTTGTTTCCCTTTTGCGTGCTTAGCCAGCTATTTGTTTTTTTTCTGTTTAATTATCTTCACGCAACTAATTCTCCTTTTTAGAATTTGTATTCGTTCCTGGCTTTAGGATTCATCGTACGGGGGATTGTTGTCGTGATCTCCGCGGTGACACTGGTACTCTAGCCCTCCAAAGTAGAGGGTGGGCTCTGATATGGAATAATATATAGGGTGTCTCATTTAAAAAAATGTATGCTTGAATCACCACGTAGTTATGGATGACCCTGTATGAATCAAAATATTTTATGAGCAAGGAGCATATCCTTGGCTACAACTTTTATATACAATTTGTTTCGCTATCTTCTGCAGTAGTGGAGTTATCGAACGAGCCGGTACAAAAAACTCACCCTGTAGACAAGAATTAGTCAACTCCGTGGCCCCCATAGAAAACGTAGCTTACTCAAAATTGCTAATCGGGTTTTCTATTATTAAACCAAAAAACGATTTTTTTTAATTTTAAATGGAACACTCTGTATATTATTACGTTTTTGAATTCAGCATCGATTTTTAGGGTCCAGTTTGTTAACCATTATTTATGTCTACGAAGCCCATTTTCGGAGTTATTGAGCGATTTTTACAAAATTTGACGTTTGTAGTACTTTACAAGAAACGTTAATATCTCGGAAACTAAACGCGATAGAAAGATGCGGTTTTCGGTTTTAAAATACGCAAGGAACGCACTTGTGTTTCAGTAAGATCGTTGTTTCAAAAGAACATTAAATCAGTAGGCTAGCAATTTTCAATTTTGAAAAGTTAAAAACGTTAAAAACTTTTTTTTTCAAATGGGATGATATCATAAGTTTCAAATCGGTGGATGCGAAATTAAATTCTCTTTCACTTTTATCTAGACACGTGTGAAGAAATTTGCGGTTTTGTAATTATGGCGTAGGAATTGGAAAAATCGTAGGTGGCGTGGCTCGCAGACGAAACAATTGGCAGCAAACCTTTAATCCAAAGTGTTTCGGTCTCTAATACTAAAATGTGCTTTCGATCCATCTACCTGTAACCACATTATTCTTGAAAACTCCAGTGGTAAATTTTCCAACAGGTTTTCCAAATTTTCATTAGAAAATTTTGGAAAACGTTGCATGCTGGTTGTCAACAAACCTCTCAAAATTTGGATTTACGTCGGTATAAAAATGTAAATTATGGCAGTTTACATGGCCGTTAATGATAACGCTGTAGCTACATTTCATAAAAAAGGAAATGAAAGAATTTCATAAGAAATCTAGCTTCATCCGTAAACACAGTGTTGAAAAGGAGTGCATCTTCTTGGACTCGAGCACGACCCCAGTTACAGAAATTCAATCAGTTTTCAAAGTCTTGTCTTTCAACTGCTTGATTTAGTTGCACGTGATAAGGATGCTATATGTACTCCGTTAAGATCATGTTCACAGATGTAATGTATTATGTAATAATTACAAAACCGTAAATATCTTAAAAACCATCAAAGATAGAACTACATGTGCCTAGATAAAAGTGAAAGAAAATTTAATTCCGCATCCACCGTTGTGAAACTCATCATACCATCCCATTTTTGAAAAAAAAAATTTAACGTTTTTAACTTTTCAAATTTGAATATTGCTAGTCTATTGATTTAATATTCTTTTGAAGCAACGATCTTACGGAAACACAAGTACGTTCCTTGCTTGTTTCAAAACTGAAAACCGCATCTTTCTGTCGCTTCTAGTTTCCGAAATATTAACATTTCTTGGTAAGTACTACAAACGTTAAATTTTGTAAAAATTGCTGAATAACTCTGAAAATAGGCTTCGTAGACATAAACAATGGTTAACAAACTGGACCTAAAAATCGATGCTGAATTAAAAAACGTAATAATATACAGAGTGTTCCATTTAAAATAAGGAAGTTGATACCTACTTCCGGTGTATCCGGAAGTCCGCCATCTTTGAGATTATTTTCTAAATGTAGAGCATTTGAAAAGAAACGTTTTTTATTTAAAACATTTTCGTCTAATTTAAACGGTACGGCCGCTAGAGAGCACCGCGCGCTTATTGGACCACCATGTACATCCATAATTATATTGCCATAAATTATTTTTAATCCATCACATAAACTTATTTTCCAGAACCTAAAATTTGAAATAGTTCCTTCTAACTACGAGGAGAATCTTGATCCTCAGAAACACACATTCTCAGACTTTGTAGAGAAAACTGCAATTGGAAAACTAAACGATGTTTATAACCGTTTGAAGAATGATGTCCTGAAACCTGATATTATTATCGGCGTTGATACAATGGTGGCTTACAATGGACGGATGTATGGAAAGCCGAAGGACAAGGATGATGCTTTTCAAACTATAAGAGAGTGAGTATAATAATTATTGTCTTATTAATGTTTTGCGTTGGGTTAATTGTACTACGAGCCTTCACCTAAAACCGAAGTTGGTAGAGCTGCATGAAAGTTTCGGCTAATCATATTGTCTTTATTTTCAATACTGACAATAATGAATTTTTAGTAACTATCAAGGTAAACGTCGTTTTAAGGGAGGAGGGTTTCCTAGTTATGTTTGCCGAATGTCTACGTGGTAGAAGGATTTACGGTGCTCAGTAATTTGGCCGAGAGGAAGTAAAAAATAATAATCTGTGACTCCCTACATCTACGTAGGATGCAGGATTCGAGGACGCAGTGATTGCCTAGCTTACGGCATGAGGTGGGTAACGGGACAGGAGCAACGCATTTTTTATTACATTGTAATATCTTTGACACTGTATAGTACTGTATACTGTATAGTTTCGTTAATAGCCCAAGTATGTTTTAAATGCGTTCTCAGAAAGTAGGTCCTCTAAAGTCGTAAGTCTCCCCTCAAAAGTCTCGAAAAACATTTTTGTTGCAAAGTATATGTTCCGGAGAGATCCCACGAAGACCTTCTGAAAACCAGCCACATTTTTGATACCATTGTGAAATATCTCTCAAATATATACATATAGTATCTCACACTGGAACAAAAAGGCTGCTTACTTATTAAGTAACTTGGCAGATATGAATAACAGCAATTTGAACGATACAAAGTCAAATTCACATAAATAGGAGTAAAAAATATATTGATATCTACTAAGGGTCTTGGAAGTTTTGATTGATGATTATTTTGTTGAGGTTTTATCTCATTATTGGTTGTCCTATGATTATCTGGTTCAGAAACATCTTTTTCAGTTCAAAATAATTTATAGTTTGATCATTATTCTTGGAAGAAAAGGGCAACAAAAGGTTTTTTCCTTCCTTTGGGTGTTGGTTTTCCTAGGTGTGGATATGTAGCTTGACTTCTTGCACCCAAACAATAACAGCCTGGTGGAATGGCGTTCTACTCACGTAGAAGGTTGTTCAATTGGCGCCAGTGTTGGACTACCGTTTTTTTCCTCAGTCTCCGTACAAGCGATTAGGTATTTCTATTTCCCTATTCCATTTTTCTCTCTCAGCCTTTTCTTTCCTTTCTTTATCAATCTTCTCTTGTCTTTGAGGCACTGGTAGTGTAGTTAGTTAGTTGTGACGTATTCTTAACCATGATTTGCAAAGCAGACCTCGCTCCAGGGAATGCTGTAAAAAAGTATCTCAGATCATTCCAGTCGGCATGGCCGTAGTGCCAGATTTATGGCTTGTTTGAATTTTTACTAGCACATCTGTCCTGATCCGAGTTGCCTAAAGGAGACTGTATGCCGATTTTATAAAGAATAGGATGTCGCCAAAAAAAGATCCAACAGGCTGATGGAGTGTGAGGAGACGCGAGGAAAGAAGATCGGTTCTTTCACTGTGTCTAGACTTTGGTTTATGGCGAATGCTTCGACTGCTCGCGCTGTCAGTTTTGTTGGAGACATTGTCGACTTTGAAGTTACCCAAGAAAGCTATCTCTGAAGATGGGTAGCTAGTGTGGCTACTGTTGAGGAAGTCGATCTTATTGGACAGTTAATCTAGGAAACAGGTCCAGTTGTTGTCCGAGGGTGAGCGATAGAGGCAGCAGATGAACTTGGGAAATGGTTTGAGGTTCAGCTTAAGCCATAAGCCATTTTTCCCCAGGCAGGAGTAGCACTTTTCGGAAATTTCAGATGACTTGTTGGCGTCGATTCGGAGATTATTGTTTCCTCCAAAAATAGCATAGCGAGGGTGTAAATGTAGCAACTCCTTATTTATTTTTTATGGTAGGTAGCTTTTACACCTCATTATCGAATGTTTTTCTCTGGGATATGGTAGTTTGCTATTACAGACAACGATAGCTTCCACAATGTAAAACTGCTCGGTTTATCTTCACTATTTGTTTTTTAATATTTCATGTAGTGAGAGTTGTGGAGATTTACGCCAAACTATAGATTCTGATAGGTTAGCAACAGAAGCTTTTATTATTTCAAGCATTCGATGTCGCTTTGTTTTGGGTTATGGGAAATATTACTTCAAAATTAGAAATTCAAATCAATAATCAAGATTTCAAATTTGTTGACACATAAAGATTCTTGGAGTAGATTTTGTCACCAAGTTGAGGTTTATCGATTTCTTTAATAGCCGTTATCAAAAAAGTTATCTAAAAATTTGTACATTGATAGCAAACGGATATTTGCCAATTTTAAATTTCGCAAGAAACTCTGTGTGAGGTGGGGCTATCTACTACTTTAACATTTTATAGTTTTCGTGCTTGCTTACAAAAAACCTAATTCAAATAATTTAAAACAATTTTGTGTTTAACAGTAACATACATAACACAACTTTCAGAAACAATTAAAATTGTTAGTACAACACAAAATATTACATTGTTTACAGACACTTTATTTATCACGATTCTTTATTGTTCAGTAACTTATCTTGGTGCAATTTATATGTTAGAAGAGTTTGGTGCGAATTCTATTAGACCTCACAATCGGTCTAGTTTGCAGGCTGGCCAACTTTTTATGGACTGTGAAATGGGCGCATAGGAGTAACAAATACTAGAGGAACAGTTGAAGTAAGACTATGTAGTGGTTATTAATTAAGAATAATGTTTTTTACTGGATTGGTATTGATTTATTAGTGTAATGCAATTTTATAATATAATATCCTTCATTCAATTTCGTTTCAGCCTGACACAATCCAACTTGCCAAATTCAGTGTATACAGGTGTAGCTATACGGTACAAAGACATCATCCATAAGTTTACAGAAGTAACAAACGTATACATGCACAAGTTAGACGAAAGTGAAATTATGGCGTACGTCGAAACAGGTGAACCGATGTATGTATATCACTGAGTTATTTTCTGACAAAATGATAATAAAGCATTTTATTCAGTATATATTTGTTTAGAAACTTCATACCCCGAATTTCTTGAAAACGGCTGATTACAAAACGCCGAGACATGTCAAAATATTTGTCAAGGGGGACGACTTTTTAACCAAAAACTACTTCACCCCTTTGTACCTTCTGTCCCACAGGATCATCCCCTTAAAAATTTTTAAATATCGTATCGTATCGAGTAATATCTTGTTTCAAAGGTATGTCGAAGTCCTTTATTTTGACGTTTGATTTTTTAAAATCAGTCGATTCGTTTTCGAGAAAATTAGAATCTTTATGTATCTTAACTTGATCAGATATACGAAAATATCACTTTTTATTGGAATAATTGTTCATATTTTGCCCGTTATTGGCCAAACAATGACATAGGCAATTTTAAAATTCCTGACGGGCAGTTTGGATGACCTTCGTCAATGCGCATTATCGAATTATCGAAAGCTGCCATGATATCCCTCCCACATGTTTTTGCAACTGCCTGTCAGGAATTTGAAAATCGCCTATATCTATGATTGGCCAATAACGGGCAACATTTAAGCACTTATTTCAAACATTGCAAAAACATGTGGGATATCATGGCAGCTTTCGATAATCTGATAATGCGCATTGACGAAGGTCATCCAATCTGCCCGTCAGGAACTTGAAAATTGCCTATATCATTGTTTGGCCAATAACGGGCACATCTGAACACTTATTGCAATGCAGTTTACCTGAAGATGATTGAAGGTACCATATAAATCGAAACTTTGTAATCTAAAATTAATTATACAGACAATGGAAGTCCGAAACAGACCTTTTGAAACATTTACCTTGTCTACAAATTTCAAACAACAAAAAGTGATATTATCATGTGTTTTTGTATTATATTTGAACAAGTCAAGATACACAAGGATTCTAATTTTCTCGAAAACAAATTGACCGATTTTTAAAAATCAAACGTCAAAATAAAGTACTTCGACATACCTTTAAAAAAAGGTATTACTCGATACCCCTTGTCATTTAAAATTCTTAAGAGGATGATCTTGGTGGGAAGAGGGTACAAGGAAATGAAGTAGTTTTTGGTTAAAAAGTTGTCCTCCTTGACAAACCTTTTGATGTTTGATGTGTCTCGGCGTTTTTTCCTTTAGTCGGAGGTTTTCGAGAAATTCGGGGTGGGAAGTTCTCAAATGAATACCCTGTATATATATCGGGTTGTCCAATAAGCACGCGGTGCTCTCTAGCGGCTTTATCATTTAAATTAGAAGAAAATGTTCCGGATAAAAAACGTTTCTTTTCAAATGGTCTACTTCCAGAAAATCATTTCAAAGATGACGGGCATCCGGATATACCGGAAGTAGGCATCAAATTCCTTATTCTAAATAGAACACCCTGTATTTTTAATTCCAGTTTATCAACAATGTGTGTTTCAGTAAGATCAGTGTTTCAAAACCACACTGCATCATTTCAAATTTGAAAAGTTCTATCTTTGATGGTTATCAAGATATTTATATTTTGTAATTATTCCATAATTACGCGTAGGAACTGGAAAAATTGTAAGTGACAAGCGTGTGAAATTTGTCGAAATTATTCATAGCATGAATCAAACTAAATCTGACAAATGTTTTATTGTTACATCAGTGGCGTGCCGAAAGGGCCCACAGGGTCCGCGGTGCGGGGGGGGGGCGAGCATCGGGGGGGCCCCCATTGACACCATTCAGTCACTTTTAAGTTTTTTTAGCGAAAATCTGCCTCGTTGGCAATCCTTAAACACTGAATTAAAAAACAGTAGAAATGTAGGATCCACCTTAAAAAAACTATGTCCCACCAGATGGTCATTCAGGGTCGAATCGATAATTTTATTAAAAAGTAACCATTAAGTCGTCGTTAAACGTTTGTCGAATCTAGGTATAATAGCAAGAAAAAATCTGATAGGGATGTGGCAAAGGTCTTACAAAATAAAATAGAAAATTTTGAATTTGTATTTTTATTAATATTTCAACAATTTCAAGGAAAAATATTTGAAAACGTTTCAAAATGTATGCAAAAAAGTGATATAGATATTGGACAAGCCACAAATTTAATTGCATATGTTTCAGATTAATTAAGGAATTTAAGAAATAATTTTGAAAATATCTTTGAAACTTCAGTAACAATAGCAAAAGAATGGGGTATTGAATCACAATTTAGAGACAGACAAAAGAATTCGTACCACTAAAAAGTTTTTTGATGAAATGGCGGTTGATGAACCAATTGAAGACCCTACAAACCGTTTAAGAATTTTAGTATTCAACACATGCCTAGAACTATTTTAGTACAACTAAAAAATAGATGTGAAGCATTCACAAATGTCTATTCAAGATTCGATATTTTAAACACCAAAACATTTATTGAAGTGCAAGAAGTGGAAATTCTCAATCAAGTAAAACAACTAGTTGAAAAATATCCAGACGATCTCACACAAAATCTTGCGTCGGAACTAATTAAAATAAAAAATCTTCTATATGTAATCCTGAACAGTGTTAGGGAATTTTCTGATTTTATTATCGAAAAAAATCAATTGTTGATTAGTAGTGTACCTGAGATTTGCACTGCATTTCAGTTGTTTCTAGTACTGCCTGTTACATCGGCTCAAGAGAGCTGATTTTCAGAACTGAAACTAATAAAAAATGTTGCAAGATCGACAATGGGTGAATCGTGCCAAAGTTCTTTGGCATTAATTCCTATAGAAAATGAACGGGCAAAAGGCATAGACTCAGACCAAATAGTTGATACATTTGTTGCTTTCATAGTGGCCATATAATTTGAACCGATCTAAAATATTATTTTTTTATATAGAAGGGGGGGCCCTGTGAAAAAAATTGCGGGTGGCCCCCGAAGACCTTGGCACGTTACATATTAATCCGTAAGCGATCTATTTACATTGCGTAACATTGAGGGTGTCATTGAATCAAATGCTGCTCGTATTCTGTCCCGCATGTTTGTTGCAGTAGTTGGGAGTACTTTGTAAACCAGATCTTTAACGTGCCTCCAGATTTCTTGAGACTAAGTGCTTGGGGTTATAAGGGTTCTTAGTAATAATACAACTTCACACCCAAGAAACGGTTGATATGATTTATATCCTTCGAGAATGTTTGAAACATAGTTTGCTCGCATCGAGAGTATGCAAAGATTTCCTGATAGAAGGCATCCAGATCAAATATCTTTTGAAAGTACGAACAACATGGGAGAAGGAATGTTATTAATGAAGATGATGAGTTTCGCGTTCCCGCAACTGTATAGTGTTTAGGAAGTCACTTGGAACAGCAAAAAATGCTTGGGCGGCTTCTCCTTTGTGAAACGCCCCCGGGACCCTGTATACCTGCCGCGCAGCGACGATAAACAGAGTATCGGTGCTGCCGCGTTTCACAAAGGCGATGCCGCCCAAGCATTTTTTGCTGTTCCAAGTGACTTCGTAAACACTTTACGTGAAGATCCTCATAGCGGTACAGCAGAAATTAGTCGCGATTTCGGCATTGGTCAAACATCTGTGAAAAGGATATTTTAACGAAGAACAAATATCCTTATCACGTGAAGACGTGAAGATCAATCAACATTGTCTTCTAATTTAAATGCCAAGACCGTTAGAGAGTACTGCGCGCTTATTGGACAACCCATGTCCAATTAGTACGTAATCTTTCGATGTCTCACAGGGTACGTCTATTAAGAAATAGATCAAATACAGTTGTTCCATAGCTTAAGTGACACGTCACAAAATGCAGGGTAATAACCATTTTGCTTTTTATATGAAACTCTATTTTTTACCTCATTTAGTTTCTGTTCGCCCTTAATCGGGCGCATAACTGCAGGGGGGGCTAGGAGGCTGCCCAGATATTGCAGTCTCACTGGAAATTACAACGACAAAAAATTATATTATTTATGTTGGTCAATCAGCATTTCCTTTTTGGAGATTTTAAGTCACAATAACGGGCACTCCAGGACTCCCTAGCCCCGCCACGTAAGATGACGAGCTACGCCAGTATCCTTAATGTGTATTCTAACTAAATATCTAATGCTGAGGTATTTCTAGAATCGGTTGCGGTGTTTTCAAGTCGCAATTTATTTTCAGTAAATTACTGATTTTGCAAGGTGGTAAATAATACGCCTAAGTTAATTTATTCCTTATAATTTCCATAAAATCATTGTACTGATAGTGAGTCAGAGAGAGGTTCATTGGATATAATTTTGGTCGTTATGAATTATGTGCAGATGTCAGATGAGTTGTCAAGTACGATAACTTTAAATTCATATTGCTCTGTTTCTTAAATGTAACATGTTCAAGTTTAAATAGCAGTGTGTATATTAATATCCTATCTCGTCCTATAATGTTTTTCCACGTTTACGTCGTTGCCAAGTTATACCTAATTTATTTTTCTAAATCACAAAATGATTACATAGGAAATATATTTTATGTTTCAGTCACATTCAAAACTTTCTTTCTACCCCATATTTCTTTACAGACAGTTTGCTATATGATGAATTGAAGGGCTTAGTGTGAAACAATGACAAGCAACAAAAAGATAAAATCCAGATATTGGACATCGAATGTTAAAAATAATACATAAAATCCAGTAACAATTTTTATTGTTATATTTGGTGCATCATAACACTACGGAAGTGTAGTTAGCAAAAATATTGACAAGACTAACTCAAATTTGATCAAAAACAGAATAAACTAAGCAAACATGTGGCTTGTTACATTATTGCACTTAAACTAAATATCCATCCATTTTCCTTTTCGTTCTTGAATAACAGGAGTCATTTCTTTGTCTCCATCGACTTGGCGTAATTCTTTTTGGTGAGTCTTGTTTTTTTCCTTTTAACCGATGGAACTTGTTCATTAACCTACAACAAAATGCAACACATTGAACGGTAATAATGTGACAAGCCACATTTAGGAAAAACATACATACCGATGTATTTTTATCTTCTGACTCACTGTTAGACTGTGTGTAGTCAGGGTCGTAGTCACTGTCATCGAACGTTAGACAGAATTTCACTATTTTGATCACTAGAATCGTTGGAACTCATTGTATTATCGAAACCCGTTGAGCTCGTGTGGCTTGTTATTATGTAAGGTAAATACTATAAAGAAACTAGACCTATGCAGTAGTGTGACAGCTGGTTTATCGCGACATCTATTAGAGAACTTCTGAGATAATGCAGTGGTGGCTTGTTATGCTATTGCCCTAACCGGCAATGGTGATAACTCTTTTTGAACTCAGGTGTGGCTTGTCATTGTTTCACATTTAGGGCTTGGCTTAGCTACCCGTTGTACAATGGTCGGCTTAGTTAAACCTGGTTGATAATGAAATTTACTACAGTTGGCATCAATGAAGCGATACGTACTGACATAATCATCCGAAAAATTACGTTTTTGGTTAGGCAATTATGACAGTTTGTGTCAAATTTCGGCAACGACCGTTTCTGTCTCTATTCTTTCATTTGCTCTCTTTGTTAAATTAGACACAAATCTTTCAAAAAATATGACCAAATAAAGTGACAAGCAATTTGAAGGTTTCTTTTTGACAGATCATGTCACTTGTATCAGGTTAGGTTTAAACCTCAACTAAGCTCGTGCTAAGCTTCGGCTTACGTAAGCTCGTGATAAGCTTGGAGTGGGGGGCTAAGCTAGCATTGTACAACGGATGTTTTGCAACTGACGTGGTTTAATGTTGGCTTACCTTAAGCCGCAGCTTAAGCTTGCATTGTACAACCGGCCCTTCAATTATGTTAGGAATTGCAATTTTTGTATAACTATTTCTCATCTTAAACCTATTTAATCAACAATTTATTAAGTTACAGATATAGTAGAATAAGTAAGAAAATTCTTATGTTTCCAAAATTTTATATTATTAACGATAAATGCAACAGAACAACCAAACCAAACTTATCTCAAAAGGAGAATATTTTGGCAGGTTCCGATAGCTCCAGTTCAGTTTTTGATCTGAGCCTTAACAACCAATCTGAAATGCGACATTAATGTTATTAATTCTGTTTCATCCTTAGACAAGGAAAGAGAGAGGACGGAACGCGCGACTGACATTTTTGTTACCAAATGGCACCAAAAATGTACCAAAACGTCATTAAATTTACCTGTGGTATGTGATTCCTGGCTCCTTCCTGCTGCTGTGGCTTCTACAACCGTAAGCTGCACACCCTACCATTATGCACACCACAATATTTTGCAATGATTGGTCTTAAAAACGCTAAATATCATAAAAAATGTTTTGACAGCTGTCAAATAGCTATTCATTTTCGGTCACAGCTAATTCATATAGCATCAAACGGGCGTGCGGTATCCCCTCTCTTTCCTTATCTAAGGTTTCATCCATCGATCTGGTGACATTATTGTATATACAACCAAATTGATACACCAAACAAGAGATGGACTGACAGATTGGTTAATTGTGACTTCATGGTTTGGGGTACTATGAAAGGAAATTATATGGTTTCTCTTAATACGATACGAAGTTATAGCAGTGAAAGTTAGTTTTATTACATATTTTGATAAGTTAAAACTGGTGACTGTATTCGGTTATGAAAACCTTTCGGTCAATAATGTTTAAGTTTTACTTCTTCTTTTAGGGGAAAAGCTGGTGGATATGGCATTCAAGGAATAGCTAGTACTTTTGTCACTAGAATTGATGGAGATTGTAACAATGTCATCGGATTACCTCTATGTAGATTATCGTTGGAGTTAAAACGAATTGTTTGTGGTAATATAGCGACTTCACGATAATTGCGCATCAGGAAGATGAATTAACCGAAGAGGCGGAGAAAGTGTAGCTAGTTGAATTTTCTAAGACTGGATGTAATGGAGGATCCAAGCATTTCCCACACAAATCATAGTTTGACCGACTTTGTTAATTAGTTGTAAAATTTGGAAACTAAGAAATATGATTGATCGAAGCCCTTATTTAATGGCGTCGCAGCGATTACAACTAGAGAGTTGTGAACCAACGCTGCTTATTATCAAAGTACAACCGCATGTCATTTTTATTTTGTCAGCATGTAACAGTAACAGTCAATAAAATGCTTACTGTCTGAAACTGTCTTTATGTTCGGTAGGGTTACGGTAATTGGATACTTAAAGACGCGAATCATCTAACGAGCAATTCTTAGTTTTCATTACATTGCCACTGTAGGACACTTTGAGTAAACTTAATATTTCAATGCTCCATCATCATGTTTAAATAATTTCCAAAACAATCGGTTATACGAAAGAATGAGGTATCATTGGAGTAAGTCAGTGAAACTTCACGATAACAGATATTCCAGCTGTATAATTATCAAGACGGTAGTAGATGGTTAGACGGTATCGCTCACAGAGTTAACATCTATAGAGGGAGTGTAAACAACAAAATGCACATGTCGCTGACCAGCCAACATGTAACGGACATTTCGACAGCTTGAGGGCATTACCAGTGGCGTAGGACTTTATATCAAAATTGGATGTTCGTTAATAGATTCAATTATTACTGTGCTGTTACAAACTGATACAAATAAGTTGTATTAGTATTTAGCTATACTTAGAGAGTTACTCTTATTATAGTTTCATTGTAACAGTTGATAATTTATTATTACCATGAAGTGTTTTTCAAAGCATATCTAACAGTGTTCTGAAAGGTAGCCTGTTGGAATTGCTGCATCGTGTTTTTACTTCAGCAATAAAATATAATAATTGCATTAGGTAATATCCAGTTCTATAAAATTCTCATAGATAGATTTTCTGTAAGTAAATGTGGCATACATTTTTGCATTTCACGTCCTCAAATAGTTTAAAAAATGAAATTTGGAAAATTCATGTTGATTGACATGAATGTAATGCGTGTACAAAACATACATTAAACAACCATTATTATTCCTCAAACTGGAGTGAAGTTACTGTTGTTCCCAGTTATCCCCATATATTACGCTACTGAAAACTAAAACAAAACCTATACTCACCTACGATAAGAAGTGTTCACCGATTCGTCGCTATTACAGCAAACTATGCACTTTTTATGTTGTCTCATCATGCAATTATGACAATATTGTTCATAAATAATTTAATTCACACCACAAATAGTCACAAAGTCAGTCAAATATACACTAAAATCACAAAAATCTCGACACACGCAATAACCACAACTACAATGACAGCCACATGATAGCTTAAGGGCACGCCGATTGTAGGTTGCTAGATTTACGACCTATTAGAAGTTATTGCGACATTCCGATATGAAATTTACCATTTTTGAGATTTCATTAAATCAATACAAATCATCTTCACGTAAATCAGTTACATTGTAAGTATATTGGAATATATAGTTAAATACCCAGTTAAATACTTTGTGTTCAAACTGCGGAAACTGCCAGATTTTGAAGAAACTGGAAGCGGACGAAGAAGAGTGGCAATAGCGCTATAGATGTTGGCTGGCCAATATTCAAATTAGGCTCCCTCCAGAGATGTTAACTCTGTGGTATCGCCATTGATCCCCTTTCTGAAGTGAATATTGATGATAAACCCTTTGAGTGCAAACATTTTATCCGGACGTAAAGCTCCTTCTCATTAGGAAAGCTCGGAAGGAGGGTGTCCTCGAGTGGAACATTATCGACATTCATCTATCTTTCATGAACATCTGCGGGATGAACAGCAATATCAATGCTGTCCTCCATTAGTTACAGTCTAACAGACTCGCTATGCTATTTCTGGAAGAAACAAAATTCTCAGAGTTGCTGCCAACAAATCATCTGAAAAATTGAGAATACTCCTGCTCAAGAGCTCCCGCTTTGGAATCCGGTAAGAAGGACATCTTGTAGCTTAAGCTAAACCTCAAACCATTTCCCAAATTCTCCTCTACTGTTGACGGACAACAACTGGACTAAATTACGTGTCTGGCAAGATTGACTTCCTGAACAGTAACCATCTGTCTTCATAGGTAGCTTTCTTAGGTGACTTCAACGTCCGCAATAGGCTCCAACAAAATTGACGCAGCGGGGCGAGTTGTTCAGGCATTCGCCATAAACCAAGGTTACAGTCTGCTGGATATTTTTCTGACCTGTCTTCCACATCCTGTCCCTTATACAGGGTTATTCACGTTATTCGACAGGGAGCATTATGGCTAAAGTATTTGATAAAAAAGAAAATAATAATTTGGGATGGATAGAGACTCATAAAGGCTACATTTTAAAAATATTTTCATGTTATACAGGGTGTCCCAAAAGCACGAAATGTATCAAAGTTATGTTTTTTTATATTATTGCATATTCAGATTCCTTGATGAATTCTATTGTGACTTTATGTATCATACATGGGACTTAAAGCGAACCGTTTAGGTGTAAATCAACATTTTCGGTATAAGTAGATAGCAGGAAAAAATTGAATATCGCAGAGATTATAAAATTTGGAAGGCTGTGACTTTGCCGTATTACTAAGCATAAAATGCGTCAGCTTTGATGAGACTGTCAAATTTAAATTACGTTTATGCTTGGAGAAATCGGTCGATGAATTAAGGAAACTTCGATCAGCGATAGCTTGATTTTTTCAAATGAGAATGCCTAATTTTTTTTATAAGGTTAAAAGTAGAATTTGATAACCTTTCTAATGATACAAGGTTGTGCATATCAATCTCTGGTAGTTTTCATTTAATTTTAAATTTTCAAACAAATCGGCGTTTTTCAATTTGCCTACCTATAACCAACGTAGCAGGCCATGAAATATAAACAAAAACCTGTTCAGGTAGAAGAAAACAACTAACTTAGCTGAAAAATACACACGTACTAGACTAAAGGGACAAGATTATAAAAATTACTGACAACAAACAAGGTCTAACCAGAAACAACGGCGGGAACATATCTTTGGTGAAAGAGAAGCTGGAGTATGGCAGAAATGGATTTTTTCACGGCCTACTAGCTACCGCAATGTACTAGAGATTGGCAATTTCCAAAACCATTAAAAATTTTGAAATAAAGTAAAAACTACTAGAGAATGTTGTAAGCAGTTTATTATTTTCATAATAAAATTTCACATTTAATGACATAAAAAAGTATGCAATTCTGTCAAAACTCAAGTCAAAAGTACCTCTGACTGGAGTTCTGAAAATTCTTCAGTACCTATTAGCAAGGTCGCAGAAAATGAAGAATGAATTAAAATTTGTTCAAATTATAAAACATAACTTAAATGGCAGAAAATTTAAATCTGATTTGTCAGTATTCCTTTTTTGCAATATTGCTAATAGGTATTGAAAAATAGAAGGGCTCCAGTCAGAGGTATCGACTTCGACGCAAATTAGTACTTTTTTACACCATTACATATGATTGATAGTTGCGTGCGGAAGCAACAGTCGCTGGTTGTTTCTGTTTCATATGAGGGTTTTTGATTGCCTTGGAAATTTTTAACCTCTAGTAAATTGCGGTAGCCAGTAGACAGTAAAAATATCTATTACTGCCATACTCCAGCTTCTCTTTGACCTTAGAGATGCTATCGCAGTTGTTTCTGGGAGAGTTGATTTGTTGTAAGGAATTTTTATAATCTTGTCTCTTTAGTCTAGTTCGTGTGTATTTTTCAGCTTAGTTAGTTGTTTTCTTCTAGCTGAACAGATTTTTGTTTATATTTCATGGCCTGCTACGTTGCTTATAGGTAGGAAAATTGAAAATCGCCGATTTGTTTGAAAATTTAAAATTAAATGAAAACTACGAGAGATTGATATTCACAACCTTATATCATTAGAAAGCTTATCAAATTCTACGTTTAACCGTATAAAAAAAATAGGCATTCCCATTTGAAAAAATCAAGTTATCGCTGATCGAAGTTTCCTTAATTCATCGACCGATTTCTCCAAGCATAAACGTAATTTAAATTTGACAGTCTCATCAAAGCTGATGCATTTTATTCTTAGTAATACGGCAAAGTCACAGCCTTCCATGTTTTGTAATCTCTGCGATATTTCATTTTTTCCTGATATCTACTTATACCGAAAATGGTGATTTACACTTTAACGGTTCGCTTTAGGTACCATGTATGATACATAAAGTCACACTAGAATTCACCAAGGAATATGAATATGCAATAATATATGGGGTGTTCTATTTAAAAAAACATAACTTTGATACATTTCGTGTTTTTGGGACACCCTGTATAACATGAAAATATTTTTAAAATGTAGCCTTTATGGGTCTCTATCCATCCGAAATTATTATTTTCTTTTTTATCACATACTTTAGCCATAATGCTCCGTCGAATAACGTGAATAACCCTGTAGAATCAACATACAGTCTCCTTTAGTCAACTTCGTTCATTGTTTAGTGTAAGTTATGTTTTTTCCACGACAGATGTCGGCGGAAATTCGCCCAAGCCGTAAAATCTGGCGCTGCGGTCATGCTGACTGCGATGGTCTAAGATACTTCTTTCCAGCTGGTTTTATTCCGGAAATCATAGAGGTTATTCATGTAGGCATGGAAGCATACATCCCACATAATAGCAAAAGATCCAAACAGGGATTCAACGTCACCGACCTTACCTTCAGAACTGCACTGTCGAAAACAGACAGGCTGATATTGAGTTCAGAAACAAATACAACGAAACTGTTCGACAAATAAATAGAGGGGACCTTCTCGAGAAGTAACTTTTCTTCTATCACATCTGCGGATGGAACAGTCGCAAACGCTTCCAAAGCATAAAGTCGAAGTATTTGCCAAGAAATTTTTAGAAAATTCTACTACCAATGTCCCTCCCAGTGTACCATCAGTATCGAGACTACCCCAAGCTATGGGCCAGATACCGTTCAAAACAAAAAATAGTCCGGAGAAGCGGCAGTCACTTCGGATAACTTACGACTCCGTCATCTTCCCAAAAGACTGGAAGTGAGCTTGCATCAGTGGCGCTTCTAGGAAGTTTGTCTGGGGGGGGGGGGGGGTAGTTACTCTATGGATAATGTAGTGCGCGCCGCCAAGGTGACGGGGGGGGGGGGGGGAAGGGTACAATAAACATCTTGTCAAATGAAGATATAATACGGTAAGAGATGAATATTTATGAAATTAAAATTTTTCAGCCGCAAAGATCAAATTAAATATTACACAGGTATTTACCATTTTGTTATTATAAGGAAAATTAACAAAACAAAACACATATAATAAAACCAGACTTATTATAAATAATGTAAACAGAAAAATATATTTAAAGTAATAAACATAAACAGTTAAATTTCAATGCATCTTATTGCATCTTATTTTTAATTAGTCAGTTTTGTTCCGTGTTCTGGGGGGGGGGGGGGGTAATTACCCCCTCTACCCCCCCCCCTTGGAAGCGCCCTTGGCTTGCATCCAGCAGATGCCAAAAATGGATCCAAAGCTGTTCCAACAAGCTACAGACCTATAGCTCTGCTTTCTGTGATTATACAGCAACGTGATAGAGAAATGCGTCTACCAAGAGCTCATAAAATACCTTGAACTTTAACACTTGATCGACGATCATCATCATAGTCACAATGTCTTAACAGACATGTTATGAACTCGTAAAACGCATTAAGTCGGAGCTAGAGTATTGCCGACACAAATATTATCAATAGTTTTGAGAACTGTAGCTCGCCATCGTTCGCGATTTACTGTCAGTTCAGTGGCGTTCTTGATATTCTTATCCAGCAACTGTTTCGTCGTATTCACTCAGCAAGTAGGGGAACAGCCACGGCGCCGCCCACTCGGGGCATGATCCTGAACTACAAGTTTCTCCATATTATCGCTTCTGTGTATATGTCCGGAGAAAGTAAGCATTCTCATCGACACAAGGAACTCTCGGCATTCTCCTCCACGTCCACATTCCAAAAGCATCTATGCGAGCTCGATCTGCCTTTTTAACAGTCCAAGCTTCCGAGGCATACAAAAATATGGAGAACACAAGAGACTGAACCACCGACATTTTGGTAGCTTTAGTGATGTTATGGTCACGCCATATTTTAGTAAACTTTGTCATAAGCACACGTGGCTTTTGAATGCGCCGTCGAATCTTATTTTCACAGCTACCCGAATTGTCGATCAAAGAACCGAGGTACACAAAACTTTGAACTACTTCACAACGGCCTTCTGACTTTATTGCTCGATGATTATCGTGCTCTCTATCTACGATCATGACCTTGGTCTTGGTTGTTGTAGTTAATCCCAAAACCATACGGTGCACTGTGTTGTTCTAAGACGTTTAATAGAGCTACTTGTTTTTCCTGAGAAGCAGCAATAAGGGTTGTATCGTCAGCAAATCACTATTTTGCTTCCGCCAATAGTTATACCGCCATTCCAGTTGTCCAATACCTGTCTCATCACAAATTCTGAGTAAATGTTAAATAACATCGGAGATAATACACATCCCTGACGAACTCCTTTTCTGGTTGCAGTTTGACCAGACAGGTTACCATCAATTCTAAGGAACTCCCATAGAGATGAGGATTTCCCACAGTTTAGACCACTTTACGTTATCAGACGCCTCAAAATAGTCACAAAGCAGATAACGATAGCTAATATGAATTCCGACATCAAAGATTAACTAGAGATTTCTTGGCTTACGTCATATAATATGTGTGGAGCAAACTGATCCATTCGTTTAGCGAGGCTCACGTCGGCGTCCTTGCTCCCGATATTTCAAAGGCATTCGAACAATTGAGGCATGTGGCGCTCTTAGACACGCTTCCGTCATACGGCCTCCCTGTTAAACTCTCCGGTTAGATAGCAGACCTCGTTTTACAACAACGCTGGGGTTGCACAGGGATCGGTATTGGCTCCGACAAACTTCACATCAACGACGTGCTCTTTAGCCCTACAAACCCAATCCACATTTTTGCGGGTGACAGTACTTTGTGTGCAGGGATCATGAGCAATAGACTAATCTCTGTGGTTGAGGTGGGATGCAAAAGGCTGACAACAACTGTTTCACTTGGAAGCTCAAGAATCTGATAAAATTCAATCCTTTGGAGACCCAATATTGTACGCTATCAATAATTAATAAGTGCCCAAGCGAGAACCCGGTTCTAATGAACAATGAAGCTCTGTCAAGAAGTTAGCCATTCAAAGTTTTTGGAGTCAAAATTACAGAAAACATGATGTGGCACGAACACGTTTCGTCAATTGCAACAGCTGCTGGAAAAAAGCTTGGATATCTATTCAGAACCAGAAAATACTTCTCACCATCTAACTTTCTCAGCTATATAAAGCCCAGATAAGACCTGGTCTGGAGTATTGCTCAAATATCTGGCTTGTTCTTCGCGGTCTGCTCGGATATGAAAAACATTGTACGTTGATGAACAAATAATGCTACTAATCCTCGTAGTCTGGAGGGAGGCTATATGCTACTAATATGTAATGTACTTGACAGGTGGAAGAGGAAAAGTATAATATTCAGCGAGCGAGCGAGAAAATTAGCATTGAGGGTGGACAACCTTCATGTTGTCTATTTTCGGTGAATTCGTGAAATCATTGTTATCTATTGGTGAATTATTCTCATATGTCGTGTAATCCAGGACCAGCACTCGACTTGAACTTAAAAATGGTCACTATAAAATAAATTAAAAATAAATACCATAATCAGTGGCACTTCGCTCGTCCAGCAACGCTTATCCAAGCAATAGATTTTTTTTATTGCTACCCTATTTGGTGGTATTATAGGATGCCGTAGCGAGCGCAAATAGTTATTTATGTATCAAGGGCGTAAAACAAGCGTTTATGGACTGCAACATGTAAACGAAGGTCCATGTAAGGTCCAAAACGCTGTTTACGCCCGAAATACATACAAAATTTTATGCATGATCGGTTTTGTAATCCTTGATTAATAAATACCCGTAAATATGTTTTTCTCTTTCACCTTCTGTGACTAGCTTATATTTGCAACTCGCTTGAATTTTATACTTCGGTGGTATATAATAATAATAATAAGTATATAATATATATAAAATATAATAATAGTCTTTATTGAAGCATAAATACAGATATACCTCAAATGGCGGAGTCTACTACAAGAGTGCTCTTCCACTCAACCATTCTTACATAACCTAACCCTAATAACTACCAACTAAGCAGACAGGGTTTCATAACGTATTTTCCATGATATTTCTAAAAATTGAATCATTCATCTGTAGCGCCTCAGTTACATTGCATCTATTAAACACAATATTATGACCTCAGCTACCTCTGATCGCATTTAAAGAACAATAATTGAAAAAGTGTTTAAATTTTTGACTGGAAAATCGGCCGAAATTAATGACAATATGTATATTACTGTTATATATTTATAACACACCTTGTGTATAGTGATCTGCCAAATCATTTATATCCGTTTTACAGAAAATAATGAAATAAAAATAAGTTCTACTGCAATTTATAACATGCTTTACCATAGCAACCAAGTAAATAAGGCGGGAATATATGGTCGCCATTTTTAACTACAGTCGGATTGCAAATTGCAAGTTCTATACGTTTGTACGTCAGCGGGCGCTAAGGTGGCACTTTACGCCCGCTATATGTATCAATAATGTGTACTCTACCGCCAGATCGTGCATAAAAACATTTTTTCCCTCAGCGTGCTTATAAAGTTCCCACGGTAACCAATCAACAACAAAATAAATGAGAGGCAAATATAACCTGTCTTTGTGTGAAATTGCTAACTGGAATATTACTGACAAATATTTCATAAACTTAAATTTCCTATTTCCATTACAACAAAAGGTAGTGTAGTGAGCAACTGTCACTATCAAAACCGATACCAATTTAGAAATAGCCAAAGTGATCAAGACGTCTAGTGGTGGAATTTAGAACCCAATGTTGTATGTGTGCCAGTGGTAACCAGATTCTTTTAGCATGCATGTGTACCAACTCAGAGAGAATGAAATCAAAACACAGAAATGTTATGGTATGGTTTTTTTATTATTTGTTTCTTAACATTTGTTTTGTATTTATTAATCATGAGTGCTGAGTGTGGTTTATTACTTGATTCTTGTATTTTTCAAATCATGAGTGCTTTGTATTTCATATATTTTACTGGTGAAGTATTTATATTGATATGTTGAAATATACGATACAAACATGTCTTAATAATAGTGGTAAACTGGCTCTTGTTATTGATATTGTATAATAAAGAAATGGTTATAAACATACACAGTCTAAATGATAAAGAATAATAATAAGATTAATAATAATACTACTACATGGTCGGCTAGGTCTCTGTTCAACGTCAAGGAGGGAAATATGAGTAGGATATGGAAAAATGTAAAATATCAGCATACAATATGAATAAATAAATATAATCAAAGATATAAAGGAGTAAATAAAGGGGGTAAATGGGATAGGGTATATAAAATATAAACATAGCATCGCAAGTATAGCAGCGTAGCAAGCATAACAGCATAGCAAGCATGGTATCTAAGCGCATAAATAGACCAATAAATAAATATAAACAATAAACAACATATAAAAGTGCTGATTAGAGGAAACATATGGTTCGTGAACGCGTGATCATAACCCACTTCTACCTAAGTAAGTAAGTGATAAGCCGCCCCGGGGACAGTCACCTTGGTTTCCACCAACCATAAAATAGATATTGTATATGCTACGGCTAAAGTATCTACCTCGACAGTCCATACACTAGCCGGACAGCACACAAACCATCCAAATGCCTCGACACCTCGATGGAAACTCACGTCCCAACCAAAACAGCCGTGAACACTGGCTGGTCCGTATACCAGCCAGCCAGTCTACAAACCATACAAGACACGCCGTCAAAGTATACACCACAAAGACATCACACACATCAACCAGCGTCTCCAGTCAGTCCACAAACCATCCACATCAGTCGGGCAGGGTATGCACTCGATATCTCCAGTAATACACCACTCCAGCAGAAACACGACTCCCCACCAAAACAACGGGACACCCGGACAATCCGCATACCATCCAGCCAGCACACAAACTACCAAAGCAAAGATTTCAACCGTAACACATATACATTAAGAGGATCAGTAAGGGTTGAAATAGATACACCTAAATAATGTTAGGTTTACACGGGCTTCGTAGCTAAGCGCTTAGTACTTGTCGCTATACTAAGCCTCAATAAGACAAGTGAAAAGTAACCGTTTACGTGTTGGAGCTAGTAGAAGTTATTAGTAACCAGAAATTCGAAATGGAACGACGTTGCCTGATTTTGCGCAGTGTGTTTAAGCAATATTCAAACATTATTATTTCAAGCATGGTTGAAGAGCTTGAACGACAAATATTAAAAAGTAGTTGCGCGTCTTTCGTCTATATCTTTCAACAATTTTGAATTTTTTTT
Organism: Callosobruchus maculatus; assembly: GCA_951848785.1. Classification (NCBI taxonomy): domain Eukaryota; kingdom Metazoa; phylum Arthropoda; class Insecta; order Coleoptera; family Chrysomelidae; genus Callosobruchus; species Callosobruchus maculatus. Next base: position 331,586 of record CATOUR010000010.1, on the reverse strand, counting down.
CTTTTCCTGGTAATAGGTTGACCGAAGTGTTCTCATTTTCTTTTTCGCCTCAGGCACTCCAAAATCAGGAATATTCATCTCTTCAACGATTTTCTGATAAGCGGTATCTTTGGCGAGTTTAAATTCCTGAATGAACTTTATTGTTGTTTCCGAATTCCACCTTTCCGCAGCCATGATAAACAATAGTACATAAGTAAACAAACACGTGTTTTCACAGTACAACTTGTCACTAACTAACTTGTCGAGCTGTTTACACACGGTCAGCAAGCGACAAGTGCTTAGTTAGTAAATCATGGTGGGGGTATCGACTTGTCACTTAGTAAATAGAATCATTTTCTATTCACTTGCACTAGCTACAAACACTTATACTAAGCACTAATCAGGGTGTTTACACATGAGTATTAGTGACAAGTACTAAGCGCTTAGCTACTAACTACATGTAAACCGGCCATAAGACAGAGTTATCTCTGTTCACCATCAGCCTGTAATACCTCAGGAGCTAATACCTAGAGTAGACGTAAATCAGAGACCCAACACCATATAAAGTCGTCTTAAAAGCCCGGATATATAGTATACATTGTGAAACACTTTACCAATTGTAGCCACATTAGTTAATAATACAAACTCAAAAGACAACATACCTGCAAATATTCGTGAAAAAAACTCAAAAACACTGTTGAAATTTTGGTCTCCCGCTTGTTACGTTTTTCAAAAAAAAACCCTCTTGTAGTTAATAAACAAACTATCAACAAAACTATGGCAACGAATCCCACAACCCACTACTTTATTCCAGTGACCAAACACAACAACCAAAAGCATCACAGAACAATATCTTTCCGTGAACACGGATTGACAATTAATATAGAAAGTCACTTATGATCTGACAAGTATCAAAATATCTGAACAATATAGGATGTAGTAATAATCAAATGAATTACTTAACTGAAGTTCATCAAATGACTACACTCATACACTTTAACAAATTTTAATCTTTTCCTTCTACCATCTGTCACTGCCGTCAATGTCAAACTTTGGCAGCCTGACAGCTAAAGGTGCGTTCTAACGTATGACAGCCAGGATAGCGCGTTCCGCATGACCACAGTAGTAAAAGTCACATCGCGAATGTAGCTATTTTACATTATCGGAACCTACTTATTTCCTTTTGTTATGTTATTTATGATTTCGAGGTGTACCAATAAAAAAATAGCGCAAAGTACCCGTGGTTACGCCGCGCGCCGTCGTGCTCGGAATCTCACGGGTGCTTTGAAGAGTCTATTATACAATTCAACATGGCCGACCCTACACTAGGCCGGAGCCTTAGATGTGGCAACGTCGCTTAGCTGTCAAATAGAGGGCCGGTTACCGTGGGCCGAACGGCGGACACTGCGCGGAAAATTTAAATTGTTTTATAGTTTCAGAATAATTATTATATTTTATATGTATTAGAGTTCATCTCGGTTGATAAATTAAGAAAAATACTTTTTTAAAAAATAAGAATGGCAAAAAATGCCAGTAGTATCAGTACAAAAATGTACATGTATTTAGATTTAGAGATTTTCCCTTCTGTTGGGCATTTCTTATTTCCATTAGATTTCCTCTTTTTAGTTTTGTCAGTCTGTATTTTGTCTTGAACTGTTTCACTGTAATTATTAATAAAAATGTTTGCTACATTAACAACATTAATTCAAGCAGAATTTGATCAGTTTGGGGTTGATTACATGAACAAATGTGTCTAAAACAAACTCATCTATATGTATATTGATGTATTCTTTTGCAATTGTCATTAAAACTGCTTTGTGCAATTGCCCAAAAACTTACTTTTATACCTTTTGGCCTGAAATCAAAATTTTAACAATACCTATTGTGAATAAGGACTGTAATTTGAGCTGTATACTCTGATGGAAGGGTTACGCCTACCAACTATAAGCTGTATGTATTTAATATACCTATCAAATAATTTTGTCATTCATGTTCTACCTATAATTTTTGTAATGACAAGAACATTTATACAGGCTGATATTTCATCAATTTGTAAAACAATGCAATCCGACTGTAGTTAAAAATGGCGACCATATATTCCCTCTGCAACAGTTTTAATGTGAGGCATATTTTCTGTCAGGTGCAATTTTTAAAGAACTGCAAAGTTTTGAGGAATATTTAGGATGGTGGTAAAATTGCCAACTTATTCTCTCTCACAAAATTGTAAACTTTCTTTGGCTGGTCATAGAAAAGGTTTTAACATTAAATCAACAGAAAACCTATTTGAAAATACCTAGTGTTCCAAAATATTTTCTATTTGAGACCAACAGGATATTCTTAATGACAGTGGTAAAATCTAACTCAAATCACCAACAAATTGTGTTTTATTGATTTAAAGGAATGTCTATATTCATTAGTACTAATACCACCTACATCTGATGTCTGGTTCATCGTAGTCAAACACTACAAAATAAAAATAAACGCAACCTGCTTCCTGCTGCCACTTCCACTTAAATGAACACTCAATTTACTTTGTAATATTTCACTTAAGCTAGAAAAGTTCACTATTAGGTCACTTTGAAGCCATTCTTGCTGGTCTTGATTCCCCTTCACCATCAAATCTTTTCGTAGGTGTGCCCAGATGTGTTCTATTAGAACTGTTTTTTTCTGTGATATTTCGGAGGTCTAGAAAACATTGTAGGTACCACATTGTGCTTTAAAATAGGTCTTATCCTTGGAAATGTTTGTAAACTATTATTCTTATAAATATAACCAGCCCTTACGAGGAATGCCTTTCTTCACCCTCTTCTGTTTGAAATGCTCGTCTTGAGGAAAGTTGAACACCCTAATATGTCCTTTATTGGAAGCACAACTGCTAGTGCAACCTGGTACTACACACTTTGCAGGCATCTTTTTATCTTTATAGTTTCGTTTGTGCAGGTAAATAATTAAAAACACATTAAAAATCACCTTCCAATCTTCTTTTTTACTTGGAAGATTACACTAATGACTTACAAACAAATAAAAGCTCGGCCTAGTTCGGCCCGCTATTCAGTGTTGCCATATTTCAATGCTCCGGCCTAGTGAGTAGAGTCGGCCATGAATTGAGGCGTTTATCGGAAAAACGGCATTAGTCCAAAACTAACATATTCGCGAAAATGAAAAAAACTTCCTACTATGTAAAACTTTGATTAGATTGATTTATTGCCATATCTGGTAGAAGTAAAAGTATATAAGACACATCGTCCACAAGCAGTAATTATTTTATTGTGAAACACATATGAAAAAAACACAAAAAATACATGGACATATGAGGTTTTGAGAGAAAAGGTTAACAAATTAGTGTCCTTAATACAAACAGCATGAAAAGAAAATAAATTCCGATACAAAAAGAAGGAGTGATAGTGAACAACTATACCTAATACAAAAACCGACTAACTGAAACAGTCAACTCTGGCTAACCAAAAAGCCCGATATCTACCACTCAGTTTTCGCAACCACTATACTAGGTACCTAGCTGTGACTGTATTCGACTATTTCTGATTACTGATAGTGTAAAAAATATGCAAATTTTCTGTAATAATGCCCACAAAATAATCTCGGTGTTACGGAACGAAGCTAGATTTACTGCTACCATCATGTAGATAGGACAATTTCTGATTTTTTTTAGTTAGTTTTTTGCTTGTAATATGTAGTGATGGGGGAATGTCAAAAAATTTTTTATTCTAATGGCCATAACTAAATTTTCCAAGTTTATCTTGACTTAGTAGCTACAGGGCGGTATTTAACATCATAACAATTATTACGCATTATTAGGAAAATTTTAAATGGTATGCTATATATCTTTCAACATAGATATATAGAGGACGAAATTCTTAAAAAGTCAGTGCAAGATTTAACTTCCTAGCTATTTTGAAACCGAAGATATCAATCTACAGGTGCTAGAGAAAAACTAAATACAGATTCGGAATCATCATGAAAAAACTAGTCCGGGAAAAATCGGGTTTTGTCAATATCGCTTCCGGTTCCACAATGAGAGCGCCGTTTAAATTTACTCAAGTAAATTCTTTCCTACTTTTTTATTGTTGCGTTGTTAGACCAGGCTTCTCAAATACATTAGGGTAACCCTCATAGTTATTGGACAGGCACAGTTACTGAACAGTCAGGTTTGTTTATTTAAAAATAAGAATCATGATACTAGTATTTTCCTATCAACCGTCAGATAACTATATAGGTTCACTAACAATGCTGGGCCATAGAAACAGAAACGTGAACGTGAAATGAGGTAAGAATCCCTTGAGGTTTTGTATAAGATATGCATTTTAGTCTTTTAGTTATTATCTGGGCTTAATTTTCTTATGACTATGGACTGATTGTTTTTGTGCAACATTAATGCAATTTTTTACATCACTATACTCAAAAAATACATGTCCAATAACGGGACTAAGAGATTTGAATATTTTCTAATATTGGACGGGTGTCCAATAATTGTAGATTAATAAATTGCAATAAACTTTATGCCATATAGTTAGTAAGATCCCAATGAAATCTTTCTTTTCCATATGTATTACAAGTAGATGGATACAGACAGCAATATTTCTACAGATGTGAAAATCAGCCTGCATTCAAGTCCACCAGATTTAGATGTAGACATAGACAAACTTTATGATTTGTGCTAGGTGTTAGTCTCTGGTAGATTCCTGGGCGTCGTCTGCGATAGGATGCAGATGGCGTGCAACATTTTGGACAGGTGGTATGGCGAATCAGGACTCTCAATCATCCCCGTGAAGACTGAGCTGGTCCTATTCACTCACAGGAAGAAAATAGATGATTTCAAAGCCCCCACTCTCTACGGTGTACCACTGACCCTAACACGGAAGGTCAAGTACCTGTGCGTGATAATTGATAATAAACTCACATGGGCACAGCATATCGACTATGTGTATAAAAAGTCTATAGCTACCATGTGGCAGTTGCGTCGGGTAGTCGGCGGAACCTGGGGCCTCAAACCCAAGGTCCTAAACTGGCTATATACGGCAGTAGTAAGATCTAGGATCCAGTATGGCTGCCCGGTCTGGTGGCCGAGCGTAGAGAAAGTCTCTGTTAGGCTCAAGCTCGCAAAGATTCAGAGGCTGGCAGCAATGAGCATAACAGGTGCCACGAGGACAACACCCACTGCTGCCCTGGAGGTACTCTTGGGCTTGCCGCCTCTGCACCTCTGGATAAAGAGAGAGGCGATGTCGGCCTGCCTGAGAATGCGTGACGGGGGAACGTGGGTAGTACGAGAACCATTAGTTGGCCACACCAGAATAGAGCGATTCGCGGAGAGTAATATCCCGATATCATCATTCAGGGTAGAAAAAGCCAAAGACATCTTAAATTTAGATAAGGGATTCTCACTAGTCATCCCGGAAAGAGACGACTGGATGAGAGGGAAAGTCAAGTTTCCGCCCAATAGTCTGGTATGCTTCACGGACGGATCGCTCTTAAAGGAGTCAGGATCCGGGGGAGCAGGCTTCTGTCTGGAGGGTAAAGAAGTACGGCGGAGCTTCGCGCTGGGAACCTGCACGACTGTCTTCCAGGCGGAAGTCTATGCGATATTGATGGCGGCATACTCGGCGGAAGTCGAACAGTGCTCTGACCAGAGCATATATATATATATGCTCTGACAGCCAATCAGCCCTGAAAGCGGTGGCAGCTCCGAGGGCCAGATCAGCTCTGGCTTAAGAATACTCGGCCGCCCTTCAGAAATTAGCAAGCCATAAGAAGGTGACCCTGCTGTGGGTCCCCGGATACATTGGTATACCGGGTAACGAGAGAGCGGACCGATTAGCTAGGATAGGGGCCAGCAGCCCTTGCATCGGCCCAGAACCTATGCTGGGAATTAGCAGACGCCAGATCAATATGGCCCTAGACAACTGGGCCTACAAGGAACTGGCGAAAGCCTGGTTAGAGAGAGACGACTGCATGCAAGCCAAAAGATTTATAGCGGGCCCTGATAAGGGCCGAACGCTATGGCTTTTGAATAAAGGCAGAAAGACGCTCAACCTTCTGGTGGGGGTTCTTACTGGTCATTGCCGGCTGAATAGACATTTGTCACTTATGAGAGTGGTAGGGGACCCCATTTGCTCCAGATGCTGGGAGGAGGACGAGACAGCGTACCACTTCCTGGGCAGATGTGCAGTTTATCGCAACCTTAGGGTTCAGATATTCGGCACGACGGAGTTTGGGGAGGAGCCACTATATTCAGCGAAATGGTCGGACATACTGACTTTCGTCAAGAGATCTGGTAGGCTCGACGATGTGCTTACTAGGGTGTAGGTGGCCCACTTGCCTGGCTTCGCCTCCCCATCACTACTACTACTACTAGTTCTATTTTTAAGCGTAACATATTGCTGCTTTCTAAAGATGATAGGTGATATATGAATTAGCTAATATTTTTGTATATGTTTTTCTCAATACACCTATGACCAATAACTGCTTGGTGTACGTCAAATAAGTGCCGGAATTGTCCAATAACTATACTTTTTTGATATCGCCTTTCTTTCGTCAATTTTCGAAAATTACAAAACCCTTAAACCAAAATTACATTAAATCAGTCAGTCTAAAGCTTTTTGAAGTCGAGTGAGGAATGACGATTTTACAAAAAATCAAAGACGAGCAATCCTTAACTGTCATGTTACTTATTTAGCTTAAAATCGGTGCAATATTAGGTGGCTGCAATAGTGCAATTTATCTAAATCTTTACAGTTCATGTGGTATTGCGGTAGGCCTACAGATATTCTTGGATATGTTCGTTTATTGATCATTGTTTATGCTTATAGATCCACTTACATGTTTAATATGGAATACCACTAACGAACTTGAAGAACGTATAACAATTTAGATAATTGCATATTTCATGAAAGTGACGATTTCTAAATCGAGCTGCTAATCTTTACCCTGAGAATATGAAATTAAATCGTACACCTATTCCCAAGCGATTAGACGGAATAGACAGGACAAAGAAATGTGGAAAGTTGTGAGAATTGATTCAATCTTCCATCTAATTAGTTCTCAGTATTAAAGTCAAAAATGTGAACATATTCACACTATAGCAATGAAATCCGTCACTATAAAATATATTCTTATTTTTTACCGGAAAGCTGGTGACCCGGAAATTAACGCATTGGAAGGAAATAAAGATGAAACAAACAATAGTTATTTCTATTCTATATAATTGTTTGATATAAAACAATGAACAATCAAATCACAGATAAAACTGTCGTAATTAGAGGAAGCGATGTATATTTGCAATTGTTCAAACAACTCGCATTCAAGAATTTGTTTCAGTATAAGCTTGAACTCAATATTGCCGACAAATTTTCGAATGAACTGTGTTACGGTGTTGTTCAAGGGTGGAAAATCAGATTGCATATAGTGCGCTGGACTTGATCTATAAAAAATATTCTCTATAGCTTCTGCGTCCAATGATTCTACCCAAAGGAGTAATTAAAATCAAATCCCTCTTACTTAATTTTTAAGGCCCGTTCAAACAGAGGGCGTTCTAGAACGCGGCGTTCCGGCGTTCTCTAACAATACAACGGAACGCTGTAACGCGGCATTCTAGAACGCCGTAACGCCGCATTCTAGAATGCCCACTGTTTGACCGGGCCTTGAGTTCATCTATGTTCGAATCACAATCTTGACAAAAATTGGCGTAACGCTTTTGCTCAACCCGTCAAACAGGCCTGTTTGGTACAAACAACGGAATACTGTAACGTGGCGTTAGAGAACGCCGGAACGTCGCGTTCTAGAACGCCCTCTGTTTGACCAGGCCTTTAGATATCTTAGACGTTCTTGATCGACATCCGCTTTTTGTGGGAAGGTTCAAATTGCGGTGGGGATAGGATAGAGGGGTTAGGATGATTCAAACTGTTTTAATATACATAGTATAGAGAAGGCTTCATTATCCTGAAAGAAATGCAGTTTCTGTTCCTAAACGAACATGCGCTGATTGCATTCATAGTTATTTAATGTTCGCAATTAGCTGGAAACTCAGGCAAGGTACCGTCAAATAATGTTATACCGATACAAATATTTATTATTTTGGTTTTCTAAAATTAACTCATTAAAAACCAAAATAGTGTCAATAACGAAGATAAGAAATGTTGCAAATGTCCCCCTTCAGACAGTATGCACGAATTAAATCTTTTCCTCTTTGAATTGAATTCTGCAAAAAATATTGGGTGTATTTCTGATATTATCCCATAACATGATAGTGTGATCCATTAAATCATTTATTCAATAATACGTTTTTAGGCGCTTTATGACATCAAAAAAAAACTGATCCCACCAATTATAGACCTGTGGCTCTTCTCAGCATCTTGTCTAAGGTTATGGAGACTGTCATTAACACACAGCTCCTGAAATAAGCACAGGTCTACAGGTGACCTTCTTGCCTACGTCACTCACTTGTGGCACAGAGCAATAGACAATCATGGCGAATCCCGTGTTGTTGCACTTGATATATCTAAAGCTTTCGACAAGAGTATGGCATGACGGAGTTCTGGTCAAGCTTGCTGCTTAAGGACTACCACCTGGCTGCGCCAGTGGCTGAATAGCTTTTTGAACGATCGATCTCTGTTTGTTGTAGTCGAGGGCTGTTCATCAGACGTATTTTCAATAAACGCCGGTGTTCCTCAGAGATCTGTCCTATCCCCTACACTGTTTCTGCTGCACATCAACGAGCTGCTGGAAGTAACATCCAATCCAATCTACAGCTTCGCAGATGACAGTACATTAGTGTCGTGCATGGAACCAGGCAAGCCACTATCATCCCAGGAGACGGTACGTCGGCGACAGCAGCATGCCTCACAGATCAACACAGATATCAGATCAATTGTCGAGTGGGGATTAGCAAATAGAGTACAGTTCAACGTACAAAAAACTCAGGCAACAACACTTACAAAGAAGTCTCACGATGGCTTACCAACCGTGGAAATGGAGGGTCAGCCCATAGTCGAATCACCTTCCGTCAAGCTTTTGGGAATCAATATCAACAATAACGTGTCCTGACACGACCACGTCGTCAGCATTGCTAAAACGGCTTTCCAGAAGCTTGGAGTTTTGTTCCGCTGTAGGAAGTTGTATACAACAGAGCAACTTCTGCTGCTCTACAAGGCACAGATCCGACCATCGCTGGAGTATTGCTCCCATGTGTGGGGATGCGCTCCGAAGCACTCTCTAAAGCTTCTGGACACTATCCAGAAAAGAGCGATTAGACTAAACGATACGCATAACCTCACAAAGGACCTCCACAACCTGGAACATCGAAGGAGGGTGGCTGACCTGTCCCTGTTTTACAGATTCTATCACGGAAGATGTTCGAGTGAGCTCTCTCAGATAATAACACCACAGGCCGTCCGAACCAGGAACACTAGAGAAGCTCTGCGAGCTCATCCTTACCAGGTTGAGGTCCTTACTTCCCGAACCAGTCTCCTCCAGCATTCCTTCTTTTACTACGCTCACCTGCACTAAATTCTCGCAGCTCCTCTCTGAACATTTCCTTGACCTGATCTTCCACCTGCTCTAGTTGTTCACGCTCACCTCCACTAAGTTCTCGCACTTCGTCTCTTACGATTTCCTTGACTTGATCTTTCACTTGCTGCAGCTGTTCCTCAACGATCTTTTGCGATGTCTCTATAGCACTAATACGCTGATCTTGATTTCCTAATGCCTGACTTACGGCTTGCCTCTGCTCCTCCAATCTAGTCACTACCAGCTCCTGTCCACTTTTCAAGTCACTCTTCAAACCTGCGACTGCCTCATCTTGGTGGTACTTTAGCTTCTCTTCTAGGTTCACGACTGCCTCGTCCTGGTGTTGCTCTAGCTTCTCTTCTAGGTTCACGACTGCCTCGTCCTTGTGGTTCTTTAGCTTTTCTTCCAGGTTCACGGCTGTTTGTTCTACGCTGTTTCTCATGTCTGCCTTCATTTCTTGTATCAGAGCCATCAATGCACTCATTTCGGATGCCATAGCTCTGGTTATTGGCATGGACAAATGCTGTACTCACTTCTTGTTTCCCTTTCCTGGTTTAATTCGATGGATGATCCCACACTTCCGACACCTATTGTCACGACGGCCTCTTTTTTCACCAAAGAATCAAACTGGACGTAACTTTCACCGTTTTACTTCACAACTCAATACAATATCTCTTAACCTTATCTCAACTAGAACTGAACTCAACTGAACTACTCCACGCTACCCGTGGCGCCTTATATACACTTCATCGAACCATCTAGAGAATTCGATGACATTCTAGAATGTCCATCCGTCATTCCCGAAAACTCTAGACGATTCGATGACGTTTACACTTCAAAGATCTAACCTAACACTTTGACTTTACATCATGCGTGACAACTAATACATAATACACGAATACCATAATATACAGTATGTTACAAAGAGCTACAAGCTATAAAGATTCTTGTATCCAATGAAATAAATACTGCCCATCAGAATGACCCGCAGACCTCAAACACAACCACAAGCGACAACACTACCATACCCACAGAGATAGATCCAGAACATGAGCATACACAAGATAGACCAGACACCGTTGTCCAACCTAATGATGCGTTAGCTAGTGAATCAATCACAGAAGGACATACCATTCATACTCAAAATAACCAACCTCCAAACAAAGACACAACCAATAACTCCAGCATACACTTAGAAATAGATCCAGAACATAATCAGGCACCACATACACCGGAAACAACATGCACTAACTTACCTTCCACAGCCACACAAAGTCAAAACATCACTCTACCACCTGCTATCACGCAATCTGCCAAGCAAGTGATGAACGCACAATACAACAAATGGTGTGGCACCAATCCTGTACTACGAGATCCCCTTCCGAGACTAATTTTTAAAAACCACACCCGACAAATATTACACACAATAAATGCCAACATAATACCACAATTCTTAATCAACGGCAGTGACCTAGAGGACATCCATACTGTTATATATGCTGCTGCAGCAACCACACTCATAGTTAACGGCCAAAAACTTCCAAAGCGATCTAAAAACCACACAAGCAAATGATCTAAACCTAAATGGCAAATTAGAATTGAAAATAAAATGAGCACACTCAGAAAGGATCTCGCGCGCAACAACAATAACAACCTCTCAAAACGCATACAGACAACAATAAACAGACTCAAATCTAAATCACCACAACAAACAATACCCGAAATAGCCGACACACTGAAACAGAAACTTGCAGTCTATGCAGCTAGACTCCGCAGATACAACGAATCCAACGACAGAAAGGATGCCAACAATCTTTTTCAGAAAAGTGAAAAACAGTTTTACCAAAAGATGACATCAAATAATCAGATAACCACAACAGAACCTCCAAGTAAACAAGAGTTGACCGAGTTCTGGGGAAGCCTATGGTCAGAACCAAAAACACATAACGAAAACGCTGCATGGATCAGAGAAGAAGAGGAAAAACATCAACATATAGCGGAGCAGCGCGACGTTGTTCTTACATCAGAGGAAATAGACGAGACAATAAAACACACTCACAGCTGGAAGTGCCCAGGGTAGATAACGTGCAAAATTTCTGGTACAAGCAGTTCAGTGCAACGTATGAAATGCTAACAGAGCAAATCAATAAAGCCATACTACAACCTAATAGGCTTCCCAAATTCCTCACACAAGGAATAACTTAGATAAAACCAAAAAACGCAGATACCAGAAATCCTGCCAATTACCGCCCGATCACTTGTATCCCAGCCTTGTACAAGATCATCACCGCAACAATAGGCAAAAGGATTGAACAACACCTCACCCAAAACAACATCCTGACTGAAGAGCAAAAAGGATGTAGAAAACAAAGCCAAGGTTGCAAAGAACAACTCATAATTGATAGTGTGATCATGGAGCAAACCAGAAAAGAACACAGAAATCTTCATACCTGCTTCATGGATTATAAAAAAGCTTTTGACTCTGTACCCCATAGCTGGCTAACGAAAACTCTTCAAATATACAAAATTAACCCAGTCCTTCGCCAGTTCCTTACAAGAACCATGGAGACATGGCGAACCAACATACATCTTAAAACTCAGGACGGATATATCCAAACAGAGGAGCTACTCATACGACGCGGTATCTTCCAGAGTGATTCGATTAGTTCACTGTGGTTCTGCCTTTGCTTAAATCCACTCTCTAATGCACTTAACAACACAAATTATGGTTTCAACATCAGACACCAGAAAGTCAATCAGCACAGAATAAATCATCTTCTCTACATGGATTATATAAAACTATATGCAGCCACTGAAGTGCAACTAAGAGAATTACTCAGAATAACAGAAGTTTGTACGTCAGACGTCCGGATGGAATTCGGTATGAGCAAATGCAAGGTGCTCCACATCAGTAGAGGCCAATGGCAGAACCAATCCGAACAGGAAACATTAACTGGCGAAACACTGGATAACATGGACAAGGACGAACCGTACCAGTATCTGGGCTTCAATCAGAACATTGAGATCGACCACACACAAGTCAAGGCTCAACTAACACAAGAGTTCAGAGACCGCCTCGTTAAACTTCTAAAATCAAAATTGAATTCCAAAAATCTTACAAAAGCAATTAACACATTTGCGATACCGGTCCTCACATACTCCTTCGGCATCATCAAGTGGTCGCACACTGATATAGAAAACATCCACATCCTCATACGCACAGAACTTACAAAACACCGAATGTCACATCCAATCGCGTGCAAGGAAAGGCTCACCATAGACAGAAAGCAAGGAGGCAGAGGGGTTATAGATATACAGTCACTTCACACAAGACAAATAAAAACGCTCGGAGACTTTTTCCAAAGCAAACAGACAAACTTGCATAGGTCGATAGTAAAAGCAGACAAAAACTATACTCCACTAAACTTATCCCGCACAGATCACTCAGCAGACGGACACAATCACATACAATTACAACAAGAAAAAATAAACACCTGATCACAAAAAGCACTCCATGGCAAGCACAGGTACCGCGTTACACAAGAGCACATTAATGAAAGACAATCACACACCTGGCTCCAGGATGGCCAACTCTTTCTAGAAACTGAGGGTTTTATGCTTGCTATCCAGGACCAAGTGATTGCGACAAGGAACTACATGAAATACATAATTAAAGATACATCCATAACCGACGACAATTGCAGAAAGTGCCACCAACAAAAGGAAACAATAGACCACATAACAAGCGCATGCAAAACTCTCGCTGGACCCGAGTACTCAGCTAGACATAACTCTGCAGCCAAGGTCATTCACCAAGCACTAGCCACAACAAACAAGCTAATAGAAAACAAAGATCCATATTACAATTACACACCGACATCAGTACTCGAAAACACTGATAACAAACTGTATTGGGACGTTGAGATACATACAGATAAGACTATCCCGGCAAATCGACCAGATATAGTTTTCCAGTCAAACGCAGACAAAGTTACCTATTTCATAGATATCGCTATTCTCAACGATACGAATATTCAAAACGCCTACGCTGGGAAGATATCTAAATACACTGACCTTGCAATAGAGATAAAACGACTCTGGAAGCAAAACAAAGTTACTATTGTCCCCCTCATTATGTCTGTCTCAGGCCTTACACCAAACACTTTTACACCACACCTACAACAGTTAGGCTCGGACGAAAGGTTACACAAAATATTTCAAAAGTCTGTAATCCTGAAGACCTGCAGTATTGTACGATCCTTACTGAATTCCTATCCGTAATAGTTCAGGTGTTGACTTGGCATAGCCCGTCAACATTTGTTGCTACCGCAGTCATGCGAGAGAAACTTGGAAAATCAGGATAACAATAGTCAATTTTATACTTTAATTTATTTCTGTTTTTTTTTAAGTTTCCATTATGGAAATTGAATAAAGCACATATTGGCACCTACTATGCCACTTGGTGGTTATTTCAGGAAGGCAAAATATTATTTCAAGTGGTTTTACTCGAGTAGTATCTGTAGAGTGGTTACTATAACGTTGTGACGGAGGCTATATCCCTATAGGGCACTAATTATTTCTGAAACTCAGAGTACACTTGTCATAATACTTGCTTTATTGATATGTCCAGCTTGAAAACAGCTAAGAAGTTGAACCTTGCGCTGAATTTTTAAGAATTTCGCCCTCTATCTATCTCTGTTAAAAGAGATGTAGCATACCATTTAAAAATTTCATAATGATGCGTAATCATTGTTATGATGTCAAATACCGCCCTGTAGCTACTAAATCAAGATAAACTTGGACAACTTTTGTGTAATAGAATATTAGGTAGAAACAGCTCTTTCAAACAAAACCTAGCTTGTTTAATTTCATTAACCTATACCGAAGTTATTGCGATTTCAATAAAAACTTTTTTGGCGTTTATTATATCTTGCTGCGTAAAAGATGAAGCAAAAAATACTAAATAAAATCCGAAAATCCGAAAAAAATCCGAAAATTGTCTGGTCTACATGATAGTCGAATTTATAATATACCTTCATTTGCATATTTTTTGAGATAGGTGAGGAGAGTATTCTGATCGCGAAAATTTTCGATTTTGAGATAATACGCTTTTTGGGCGTTTCATGATGTCTACATAACGAAAATTCATGTCACTCATTTCCGCCGGTCTGTCTGTCTGTTGGCGTTTTTCTACCCTTGTAATTTCAGTAACCGCTCCATGTATTGTGATGAAATTTGGGTAGCGAAATGCTTCAGGCTTGAAGTAGGTAATGCTGCTGTAATATTTGAAATCGGTGCATGGGCACAGAGTAATTAGCAAAAAACAAAAAATTTCAAATATTCCTCAAACTTCGTTTTTAGGCATTTTAGGAGATCCTGATCATGTTCTACTCTTGTTTGAGTGGGAGTGAATTTGGAGTGGTTGGGAGGTGGACGGCTGTAGAACGTTAAATGTTATTCTAATCATTGACCTATGAAAGAAAGACCTAGCGGCATAGTACAATTTCTTAAGCCCATCCGAATATTGCCATGCCTATTACAAAAACCAAGGAATTTAAAATTTTCTATTGTACCTATACAGGGTTATTCACGTTATTCGACACGGAGCATTATGGCTAAAGTATTTGATAAAAGAGAAAATAATAATTTGGGATGGATAAAGACCCATAAAGGCTACATTTTAAAAATATTTTCATGTTATACAGGGTGTCCCAAAAGCACGAAATGTATCAAAGTTATGTTTTTCTAAATGGAATACCCCATATATTATTGCATATTCAGATTCCTTGGTGAATTTTAGTGTGACTTTATGTATCATACATGGTACCTAAAGCGAACCGTTAAGGTGTAAATCACCATTTTCGGGATAAGTAGATATCAGGAAAAAATTGAATATCGCAGAGATTACAAAATATGGAAGGCTGTGGCTTTGCCGTATTACTAAGCATAAAATGCATCAGCTTTGATGAGACTGTTAAATTTAAATTACGTTTGTGCTTGGAGAAATCGGTCGATGAATTAAGGAAACTTCGATCAGCGATAACTTGATTTTTTCAAATGGGAATGCCTAATTTTTTTTATACGGTTAAACGTGGAATTTGATAAGCTTTCTAATGATATAAGGTTGTGAATATCAATCTCTCGTAGTTTTCATTTAATTTTAAATTTTCAAACAAATCGGCGATTTTCAATTTTCCTACCTATAAGCAACGTAGCAGGCCATGAAATATAAACAAAAATCTGTTCAGCTAGAAGAAAACAACTAACTAAGCTGAAAAATACACACTAACTAGACTAAAGGGACAAGATTATAAAAATCCCTTACAACAAATCACCTCTCCCAGAAACAACTGCGATAACATCTCTAAGGTCAAAGAGAAGCTGAAGTATGGCAGTAATAGATATTTTTACTGTCTACTGGCTACCGCAATTTACTAGAGGTTAAAAATTTCCAAGGCAATCAAAAACCCTCATATGAAACAGAAACAACCAGCGACTGTTGCTCCAGCACGCAACTATCAATCATATGTAATGGTGTAAAAAAGTACTAATTGGCGTCGAAGTCGATACCTCTGACTGGAGCCCTTCTATTATTCAATATCTATTAGCAATATTGCAAAAAAGGAATACTGACAAATCAGATTTAAATTTTCTGCCATTTAAGTTATGTTTTATAATTTGCACAAATTTTAATTCATTCTTCATTTTCTGCGGCCTTGCTAATAGGTACTGAAGAATTTTCAGAACTCCAGTCAGAAGTACTTTTGACTTGAGTTTTGACAGAATTGCATAATTTTTTATATCACTAAATGTAAAATTTTATTATGAAAATAATAAACTGCTTACAACATTCTCTAGTAGTTTTTACTTTATTTCTTAATTTTTAATGGTTTTGGAAATTGCCAATCTCTAGTACATTGCAGTAGCTAGTAGGCCGTGAAAAAATCCATTTCTGCCATACTCCAGCTTCTCTTTGACCAAAGATATGTTACCGCCGTTGTTTCTGGTTAGACTTTGTTTCTTGTGAGTAATTTTTATAATCTTGTCTCTTTAGTCTAGTTCGTGTGTATTTTTCAGCTAAGTTAGTTGTTTTCTTCTACCTGAACAGGTTTTTGTTTATATTTCATGGCCTGCTACGTTGGTTATAGGTAGGCAAATTGAAAAACGCCGATTTGTTTGAAAATTTAAAGTTAAATGAAAACTACCAGAGATTGATATGCACAACCTTATATCATTAGAAAGGTTATCAAATTCTACGTTTAACCGTATAAAAAAAATTAGGCATTCCCATTTGAAAAAATCAAGTTATCGCTGATCGAAGTTTCCTTAATTCATCGACCGATTTCTGCAAGCATAAACGTAATTTAAATTTGACAGTCTCATCAAAGCTGACGCATTTTATGCTTAGTAATACGGCAAAGTCACAGCCTTCCAGATTTTATAATCTCTGCGATATTCAATTTTTTCCTGATATCTACTTATACCGAAAATGGTGATTTACACCTAAACGGTTCGCTTTAAGTCCCATGTATGATACATAAAGTCACAAGAGAATTCATCAGGGAATCTGAATATGCAATAAAATACGGGGTGTTACATTTAAAAAAACATAACTTTGGTACATTTCGTGCTTTTGGGACACCCTGTATAACATGAAAATATTTTTTAAATGTAGCCTTTATGGGTCTCTATCCATCCCAAATTATTATTTTCTTTTTTATCAAATACTTTAGCCATAATGCTCCGTGTCGAATAACGTGAATAACCCTGTATATGTATATGATTATTCCTTTAGATCGTTGTGAATTTTGTGTAATCTAGAAAGTATTGAGTCAGTTTTAATGAAATTTTGACACAGTATAACTTGTAACTTGGAAACTACGAACTTCAGGACTTTTTATGCAATTCGGAAGTATATGTGATGCAGTAAGTCAAACTACTTGACTCAACTTTGTCTTCCTTGCAAGCAATACTCGCGATGTATCCAGAATTTTATTGAGTTCGTTTTCTTCTGAACTGGATCCTAGCATACACGTTTCGCAAAGAGGCTGTGTATAGTAAGCTGGTCTTTCTCTTTTTGCGCACGTAATTTGCGTTTTTACTTTGGCGGCAAGCCGAAACCGACAGACCGACAAACCGACGTATAATAATAAACCCGATACCATCTGGTGTGCACCCCGTCAACTGGAAGGCAAAATAACTGTGCCGTCTGCACCGAATAAAAGAAGTATATTTCATGCGAGCATGATGCGAACGGGTTGCATGGGTTAATTTAGTTCAGTCGACTCGATTATGAAACAGAACTGCTATCTAATGGGCGAGGTTCGGTAGATCATTGGAAAAAATGGAGTCAAGTTGATTGTCTCAGTACTTCCCACACATAACAGTTGCAATGAAATCATCGCCCGCCGGTCGTCAAAGAACATCCAACACAACAACTAGTAAATAGTTTCTTAAATCTCCTCATTCATAGAAACTAAAATGAAACAATTCAGCTCCAACTGGACGAAACGAAACAATCAGGAACCGTCAAATTGCTTAAAAACGAAGATTGAGCTATTTTTATATTTTTAGTTTTTTTATTATTGCTGCGCCGCCACTGACACGATTTTTGAAAACCATATGCATTTTTCATCCTTGCCACGGTAATAATACTGTGCCTAAATTTCATTTAAATCAATTCCATAATTTCCATGTTACTAAATTCGGAACGATCTAAAGCAATACTAGTATGTATACATCAGGCAATTCTAAATCCCTTGATTTCTGTAATAGCCAAGGCAATGTGAGGATGAACCTAACAAACGTCTATTATGTCGCTAGGTCTTTTTTTACAGGTCAATGGACAGCCTATTATGAATAGAATAAATTTTTCAGTTTTACAACCCACCCACCCCCTAACCACCCCAATTTCACCCCCACCCAAAAAAAAAAGTAAAAAATGATCAGGAACCCCTAAAACGCCTAAAAACAAAGTTTGAGCCATTTATATATTTTTAGTTTTTTTACCATTGCTGCGCCGCCACTGACACGATTTTACCAAAACATACGCGTTTTCCATCCTCGCCGCGGCAGTAAAACGTTATAAAACTTTCATTACAGTCAACTTACTACTCTCAGGTCGAAAATCTCTGTCGTGGTAGACGGCTTGTTCTCTTTCTTCCAAAACATCAATGCTGGGGTTCCGCAGGGATCAGTATTGGCTCCGATATTGTTTCTGTTCCACATCAATTATCTACTCTCTAGAAATACAAACCCAATCTATAGTTTGCGGATGATAGTACTTTGCATGCAAGCATCATGAGCAATAGACCGATCTCTGTGGTCGAGCTGGAACGCAGAAGACTGGCAGCGGCTGCTTCGCTTTCAAAGGATCTGGAGACCGTTACCGCTTGGGGGCTCAGGATTATGGTAAAATTTAATGCTTCCAAGACACAGTGAATGAATAAGGACCAGAGGCTATTCAGCACGGAATGTGGCTGGTGCATAGGCCACACGATGGGACCTTTTGCGCCTCTATCCGCGCTAGTTCCTAAGACCTGCCCTTTTGGCAAAGGCAAGTCCATTCTTAGGTCATATCCGTTTTATATCTATTGGTTCCAAGGTTCCTGAGCCCAGCATAGTCTGCCTGTGATAACCCAGGGTTTCACAGCGACACAAGACGTGTGCCGAGGATTCTTCCTCTTCACCACACCACGTGCACGTGCACGGCTGGTCGTTGACCACCCTCATCACGAACAAGTGACGCCTGAAGGTGCTGTGACCCGTTAGTAGGCCTACTAGCAATCTCAAGTTACTCCTATCCAGAGAGAGACAAAATCGTCCTATTCTCTCTGCAGGCCCTGCCAATAGTTCCCGAGCTTGACGGAGATGACCAGAGATGTTGTTCCATCTCAGAGAGTGTTGATTCTGGATCCACTCTCCAGTTGTTTTCCTAATCAAGTTTGCAGATAGTCCTAAGGCTGGTTTCGGGCCCACAAAACTGTTGCCGGATCCCATCCTGGCCAGATGATCCGCCATTTCGTTACCCTTTACCCCAGCATGCCCAGGTACCCACATCAGTGATACCTTGTGTTTAGCTGAGATGTCGTCAAGAGCCCTCCTGCACTCCAGGACCAGTCCCGACATTATTTTCCAAGCACTCAGTGCTTTGATGGCTGCCTGACTGTCAGAGCAGATAGTAATCCGCCTCCTACATCCGTCAATTTCCTGAATACGATTTATACAAGCAAGTATCGCATAGATCTTAGCCTGAAATACTGTGGTGTGCCCCCCAAGAGGGAGTGAAAGTCTTGTATGGGGTCCGTAGACTCCCGAGCCCGAGCCCTCTACAGCGAGTGAACCGTCTGTGTACCAGACCTGTCCTCCTCTTTCGATGAGCCGTCTTTCCCTAGACTCCCACTATTCCCTTGACGGAAACACCACCGTAAATTTGCGATTGAAGCGATGCGTAGGAGAAACTGTATCGCTCCTCGCCAACAAAATAGGACAATCCTCATGCAACTCTGCTAGAATCGTCGAATGTCCTTTGCCTGGAATCATAAAAGTCCAGCTACCCTGACTCCAGAGACGGAACCCAGTTTTTCTAGCCTCTCCTTGAATTACCAGATCCAAAGGAGGAAATTTCAATAGTGTTTCAATGGCACTCAAAGGTGTTGTGCGCACTGCACTGGTTATACTAAGACATGCCAAACGTTGAACCTTATTAAGTTTGGCTCTTATTGCCTCCGTCTTTATACAGGTCCACCACACTATGCAGCCATATATTAATGACGGTCTGACTATTGTAGTATAGAGCCAGTGCACCACTTTTGGGCTCAGGCCCCAGCTACTACCGACAACTCTTCTGCAGGCCCATAATGAGTTTCGAGCCTTGCTTACCTCATAATCCACGTAATGCCTCCAAGTCAGCATATGATCCAGTATGACTCCTAGATACTTTACTGACTGAGACAATTCAAGTGTCGCTCTGAAAAAGGTAGGCCTCACGAGGCCTTCCATCTTCCTTCTCCTAGTGAACATAACGAGCTCCGTCCTTTCAGTGTTCACTGACAGATCTACCTCATTACACCACGTTTTCCACAACGCGCAGCGCACCTTGCATTACCTCGGAGACTGTATTAATGAATCTACCCCTGACCAATATGCTCAAATCGTCGGCATAGGCCTGCACGTAGACCCCTGTGTTACTCAGTCTCACGAGTAGGTCATTCACCACTAAGCACCATAGTAGAGGTGAAAGAACACCGCCTTGTGGGCAGCCTCGCGCCACTGCAACGCTATAGTTTATGTCATTAAGCATTGCAGAAGCTACTCGGCACTCTAGAGTGGTGAGAATCCACTCCACTAGGATTGGAGCAATTCCATGTCTCTCTAGGGCGCGTCTTATCGAATTGGTAGTGGTACAGTTGAACGCACCCTCGATGTCAAGAAATGCTACCATAGCCACTTCCCGTTGATCTAACGTTTTCTCAAGCCTGCTGACCAAATGGTGAAGTGCCAGCTCAGCTGACTTTCCTGTAAGGGCCCGTCCCTGATATATCTATCAAACAACCTCTCCAGTGTTTTTAGCAAAAACGACGAAAGGGTAATCGGTCTAAAGTCCTTCGGACGAGTATAGCTACCTCTGCCCGGCTTAGGAATAAAAACGACCCTTGAATGCAACCAGCTCTTCGGTGTGACGCCAGTAGCCACACAGGCGCGAAATATCCTAACTAGGTATGGTAGTACCAGATCCTGTCCATGTTGTAGCATGGCTGGAATGACGCCATCCTTGCCTGGACTTTTGTATGGAGCAAAAGTATTTATTGCCCATCTTGTGCGGTCATAAGTGACGACTTCTCCTGCCATCTGCCATTCCTCTCTATGAGGACGGCGGAGTGGCCTATGTGCACCTGTCTGTTGAGCAGCAGCCGATCCCGGAAAGTGCACACTTATCAGCAATTTAAGCGTTTCCTCCTCATTATTGGTTCTATGACCATTGGAGTCCGTCAAGGTCTCCAACTTAGACTTGCTATCCTTGCTAAGGATCCTATGCATTCTTGCCGTCGCAGGAATATCATTGATGGACCTGCAGAAGTTCCTCCAAGATTCCCTGGAGGCCCTCCTGACTTCCCTCTTATATTCCTGTAGCTTTATCCTCTACTCCTCCCATTCAGGAGTACCTTTCCTGTACCTAACTCTTGTGAGTAGTTTGTGCAGGGACTTTTTCCTGGTTTCTAATTTCTTAGTCCAGAAGGTGGAATTGCCCGCCACGCCCACTTTGCGTAGGGGACAGTTATCCTCAAAGGAGGCTCGGAGGTCCCTACACAGGGGATCAACTGCCGCCTCCAAGGCCTACCCTTTACTGAGATCCTGATCTATAGGACGGAGCCTGCTACCTAGGTCCTCTTTATAAGAAGCCCAATTTGCTTGCCTAGGATTTCTAACGAAGATTTCCTCTTTTTTCCGTCAATCCTAAACGTTATATGTCTATGGTCGGACAGTGACGGTTCCAAGGATACGGTCCAGTCCTTGACCTCTCATTACAAATACTGACAGTGCTCAGTGTTATGTCTAGGACCTCGTCCCTCACATTGTTTGAGAAGGTAGGAGTGTCGCCAACATTCAGAACCTCTAGGTTCGAAGTCCCTAGAAATTCCATCAGCTCTTCACCACGTCTATTAGTGTTAGAGCTACCCCATAGGGTGTGATGGGCATTGCTATCACACCCCACGATAAGCTCGAGATTATTATCTCGACAGTGAGACACAAGGTCCTTCATCTCTTTTGAAGGAGGAGGATCTCCTGAATCATACGGTAAGTACGCTGAGCATACCACTAAACTCCTTTCAATGCCTTGTTCTCTAAGGCGAATCACCACCGCAACCATGTCCCTAGTTGTAAAGTTCATTAGTTGCCATGCATTCATATTATTACATAATACACACACTCTAGGCTTTGTCTCCGGAGCGCTACTAAAAATGGTATACCCTGGAATGTTAAGCCCGCTAATAATGCCATTCCTTATCCAGGGTTCCTGAATAAGAGCTATGTCATAGCGACCCCTAGTGATCGTCTGAGTGAGAACCCTAGAAGCCGCTATGCAATGCTGTAAATTAATTTGAATAAATGAAATGTAACTCACCATTCTTTTTTTTTCCGGAAGTCCATTCTTGTCCGTCTGTAGCGAATCAACGTCTAGTGCTCCACGGTGGAGCCCCGTTCGTTGCCGCTACCCTCGCTCTGACTGTGGCGTTCATCTGACTGCCACAGCATCCTAGCTCCCTCCAGTGCTGAGTCGGAGTCACTATCCAATAGTTGCCCCCCGCTCACTGGTGTGCTACTCTGTGGCCCACTAGTTCCTGGTGTGGGCGCATCCCTATCCAACTCCAGAGACTCCTGAGGAGTCTGTTCCTGCCGCTCGGTCCCCCTTGAAGGAGCACGAGCGGCAACAACAGCCTCCTCAGGCGCCAGCTGCCCTTGGTTCCTAGGCTCCTGGCTCTCGCCTGGGCCCTGATCACCGCCGGCAGCAGCAGTCCCGCGTTGATCTTTATTCTTGCTCAGCAGAGTAAGCACTGCTGAGCTGGCTCCGCAGTAGAGCCGCAGCCCACTGCCCTCGATTACACCCCAGCTAATGGTGTCAACGCTGAGGACCAGACGCACGCCTTTCAGCTCCATCTTGACCTCCATCACCCTCCACGAGTTGGGGTGTATCCCAGGATTTTGCCTGCCTAACCTCCTCAGGAGGATGTCCTCTTTCACGCGAGCGCCCGTGATCCAAGCCATCACCCTCCTGAAGACGGGCAGGTCCTCATATCGCATCGCCCTAAGTCGTGCTCCTTCCCAGGGCCTCAGGTTGCCAATCTGAGCCTCCAGCCACGTCTGCGAGAACTCGTTCTCGCAAACGAAGATGGACGCCTCCCTCGAAAAGTAGCAGTCAGCAAACCTTGGAAAGGCCCCTTCAAGTGGGAGCCCGTCCATCAGTCCGCTCACTGACTCCTGGATGCTGAAGACTTGCGTCTCCACCAACTGAGCGCTAGGGTAGTCCTCGGGAACGAATACCACCCTGTGTCAGGTTTGCGCCACTCTTGTGTTGCTCACGTGACCGGAAGGCCACTCTTGCGTAGCTGACGTGAGCAGAAGTGCGAGCTTGTCACATCCGCCGACCTCGGGTGCTTCCCAGCAATGCTAGGCCCCGCCGATGCCGCAGCTGCAACACCCGAAGGCACCCTAGCCCGCACAGAAGCTGCAGCGCCCCCAGAAGCAGATGCCCCCGAAGAGGCATCTCGACTTCCGGAGCCCTGCCCCTCCTGCGCCAGCCTTAGCCTCCCGGCCCGCTTCTTCTGCGCTCCCGTCCTACCCTTTCTCTTCAAATTCAAGGTCCACACCCTCCTGGCGAGTTCCCTTGAAATATCACTTACTTGCTCTTCGCCAGTGAGGGTTCTATCGGGGTCTCCTGGCGAGAGGCCACCCGGCTGCTGTTCGGGGTCCCCTGATGGGGGACCGCATGACACATTGGGTTGGGTTCTTCAGTTATCCTAGAGGACGTTCGGTGCGATCTCCTAGGCATGGGTGCATTCACTTTTATCGTGAGTACACCCTCCCCCAGGAGCTGGCACCGATACTGGCAATGCTGTTGCCCATTGCCAGGGAGCCTTTCGGGGCTCCAGCCTAGATCCGCCAGGACTAGCTTCGTCATATCTGACGAAGGCAGAGGCCACTACGAGAAAGGTGCATTTCTGCACGGGGCAGGTGACATATACAGGGTGGGCCAATAGTGCGTGGACGGAGGATTGTGGGCTTACTAAAAAATATTCCAAAAATCTGTCACTTGACTATGGTAGGGACCTTTGAGGGCTATAACATAAAAATATTTTCACTTAAATTTGACGTTTATACAGGGTGATTCATGTCAAACGTACATTTTGTTAAATGGAACCCGCTATATATTATTGCATATTTGGATTCCTTGGTCAATTCTAGTGTGACTTTATGTATCACACATGGAACCTTACACCATTGATTAAATACCTTAATCAATGCTTACACGAACCGTTTAGGCGCAAATCACCATTTTTGGTATAAGTAGGTATCAGAAAAAAATTGAATACCGCAGCGATTATAAAACTTAGGAGGCCGTGACTTTGCGGTACGACTAAGCATGAAATGCGTCACCTTAGGTCAGACGGCTAAATTTTAATTCTTTTTGTACTTGGAGAAGTCAGTAGATTAATTAAGGAAACTTCAATCATAGATAACTTGATTTTTTCAAATAGGAATGCCTATTTTGGTTTAAAGAATCAAATGTAGAATTTGATTACCTTTCATTTTATTTCAAATTTTCAGTCAAATCGGTGTTTTTCAATTTTCCTGCGTGCAAGCAACCTAGCGGGCCATGAAAAGTAAACAAAAGCTCGTTAATATGGAAGAAACCAACTAACTCAGTAGAAAGATGCAAACTAGCTAGAACAACGAGGCAAGATTATGAAAATTCCTTACAACATATTAACTCTAACCGGATACAACAGCGGCAAGGTATCTAATGTCAATGAGTAGCTGGGGTATGACAGAAGTGTTTGTTTTTTACAGCCTACTAGCTATTGAGGTCTACTAGAGCTTGACAACGTTCCAAAACGATTAAAATTTTTGAAACAGAAGGAAAACTACCAGCGATTTTTGCTTACAGTCTAGCATGTTTAGAATGACATTTCACATTTAATGGGATAAAAAAATTAGCCATTTCCGTTTAGTTAAGTCAAAAGTGACAATATCTCCAACTGGAGGATTCTGAACATCTATTAAAATAACTGCTAGAATTTTTTAATGACACTATGTTGTAATTGTGATTATTTTATGTAATTTTCTGCAAACTAAATTATGTTTTACATGCAAACAGACTGCAATTCAAGTTTCATTTTCCGCGTTTTCGCTAATAAGTAGAAGTACCTACTGAAGAGTTTGAAGGGTTTCAGTGAGAGGTATCATTACTTTTGACTTACGGAAATGGCTACTTTTTTATAGCATTAAATGTGAAAATTTATTCAGAAGACATAGATATTCTACTGCCCGCAACAATCACTAGTAGTTTTCCTTTGATTAAGTATTTTTTTACTGACTTTGGCAAATGGATAATAGCTAGTAGGCTGTGAAAAATGAGCATTGTTACCGCTATTGTTTCTGGTTAGAGCTAACATGTTGTAAGGAATTTTCATAATCTTGCCTCGTTGCTCTAGTTAGTTTGCATCTTTCTACTGAGTTAGTTGCTTTCTTCCATATTAACGAGCTTTTGTTTATTTTTCATGGCCTGCTAGGATGCTTGCATGCAGGAAAATTGAAAAACACCGATTTGACTGAAAATTTGAAATAAAATGAAAACTAAAAAAGATTGATATCAAGAATGTATATCGTTAGAAAGGTAATCAAATTTTACATTTGATTCTTTAAACCAAAATAGGCATTCCCATTTGAAAAAATCAAGTTATCTGTGATTGAAGTTTCCTTAATTGATCTACTGATTTCTCCAAGTACAAAGAGAATTAAAACTTAGCCGTCTGACCTTAGATGACGCATTTCATGCTTAGTCGTACCGCAAAGTCAAGGCCTTCTAAGTTTTATAATCGCTGCGATATTCAATTTTTTTCTGATACCTACTCATACCAAAAATGGTGATTTGCGCCTAAATGGTTTGTTTAAAGTTCCATGTGTGATACATAAAGTCACACTAGAATTGACCAAGGAATCCAAATATGCAATAATATATAGGGAGTTCCATTTAAAAAAATGTCAGTTTGATATGAATCACCCTGTATAAAGGTCAAAATTTAAGTGAAAATATTTTTACGTTATAGCCCTCAAGGGTCCCTACCATGGTCAAGTGACAGATTTTTGAAATATTTTTTAGTAAACCCACAATCCTCCGTCCACGCACTATTGGCCCACCCTGTAGGTCTCCTACCCACTCCTGGATGGTCTTGAGGGCCTTACGACCCCCCTGAGAGTGAAGAGGCTCGAGGACCTATAAACATCTGGTGATCGCGAGTTTCCGCACCCCCTTAACCCCCTCCAAGACACAGTACTACACTGTATCAAATGATAAGTGCCGAAGCCAGCACCCGGTTCTTATGAACAATCAGGCTCTGCCAAGGAGATACTCATTCAAGCTCTTAGGAATCAAAATTATAGAAAATCTGACCTGGCACGAACACATTGCGTCAATTGCAACAGCTAGTTTTCACTTTTTATTTTTGAAGGCACCAGCTCAAATCATGCATTTCATTGTGATAAACACTTTGAATGAGTAAGATAAGAATCACTTCGAAATTTATTTGTACTATTTAAAAAGCCAAAATGGTTTTCGTAAACTTCGTGAAATTTTGGAATGTTTGGGAGACCCTCGTTAAAACAAATACCGGGACAAATATAACGTTGTTGTGTCACTTTTAACGTACATTATTTTGAATAAATCAAAATTATAGGAATATTTCTGTTCTAGTTCCTCTTCAGTAAGGCATGTTAAGGAAATATTTCTCAAATGATAAATTAAGGCATGTCGCCTGTGCTATCCAAACTGCTCGGGAGTCAGAGAGAATGAAGACATGCGTATTTGTAGTGACGCTGCGGTAACTAAATTAAAAAAAGACTACAGAATATGAGTTCAGCATGTTGACATTACATGTGTGCATCTTTAAGAGAGCAATAAATTATGCACAGAAGAACCTACACTTTTTATGGTGGGTTTATCGTTGGTCTACTGTCGTTCAGCTGTATTCGTGTTGCTAAAGTTTTGTGGCTGAGAACATTTCTTTATTTTCAAAATATAAGAGGTTCGTTCTACGCTCACACCAAGAGGAAGCTGGTTTCAGATGAACGAAATTTTGTTCAGACTAGCAAGTAATAATTTTAGATATTGCAAAAAGGGCATTCTAGATCTTTTGATTTGACGTCATTAGACTTCTTTCTATGGGGCCATTTAAAATCTGTTGGTCCCATACCTGAAAGTTTGGATGACATTCCTTCGTCAACGTGTTATCGGAAGCTGCAATCATATCTTACAACATGTTTTTGGAAGTGTCCGTCAGGAATTTAAACATCGCCTATATCATTGTTTGGCCAATAACGGGCAATAAAAAGTGATATTTTTTTGTTTTTGTTTTTATCTGAACAAATTAAGATACATAAATATGTTTCAAATTTGAAAAAGTCAAACGCCAAAATAAATGACTTCGACATACCTTTGAAACAAACTGTTAGTCGATACCCCTAGTCATTTCCATTTTTTGAGGGGATGACCCTGGAGGGCAGAGTGTACAAAGGGTTGGAGCAGTTTTTGATTAAAAAGTTGTCCCTTTTGACAAATCTTTTGAGGTGTCTCGGCGTTTTTTTCTTTTAATCAGAGGTTTTCGATAAATCCGCCGTGGGAAGTTTTCAAGTTCATCGAATGTTGCAGCATACAGCATTGTCTGTCCATTGGCCGAAAAAACTTACCGGCGAAGTAAAGTATCCGGTATTCTGTATTGGAGGAGGGTGATGAGCTATCAGGATCACAGAACTTTGTGCCCGATTGGGCCAAGGAATCCCTCAGAACTGAGTGTTCAGCGATTCCAACCTAGTGAGAAAGGAGATTGGTGCAGCTCTTGTAGATCTGCAAAGCTAAGCAGCGTCGGGCTACTTGTCTAGGTGACCGCTTGTCAACACTTCGAGTCGTCGGCGTCGTATTTAAAATTAATAAGATGTTGTTGATCGGTGTGTTTTACGTAAGATCTTGTAGGTAGCGCTACAATCAGGACAACGTCTGTCGGGACCGCTAGTTTAAAACTACAAAATTAATAATAAATAAAAGGTTGAAAAAAATTAAAAAAACGATTTAATTATAAAGTTAACTAAAAAATTAAAAACAAGTATAGTTTAAGAAACTAAAAAAAACAAGCTTTTAAAGAACATCGAACAAAAGTTTTTAAAGTAAGCTTAGGATAACAATGAATGAAAAATACTGGTATGCTTATGAAAAAAGTGTCGGGCGCTTGATTTACTTATGGCATAAAGCGGCCACGCTTTTTTCACAAGTATATTAGTATTTTTCGTTCATTCTTGTTGTTAGCTTAATTTAAAAATGTTTTTTAACTTTTTTGTTCAATATTCTTTAAAGGCGTGTCTTTTTAGTTTTTTAAAGTAGGCATAACCTTTCACAGGAGGTTACTACTACAGGAAGACTGAAAATGCTTTAGGGTTTTTGAAAATCCATTCAATGACGGTGGCGTATTAATCAAAAGTAAACGTGAAATTACAAAAATGATAGCCAAACCTTTTGTGGCCTATGAAGGAGCATGGAAATTTGGAGGGAGAAGAAACATTTGGCATAATGGTAGTGCTAGTAAAACAGTTGTTTTACGTAGCCAAAAATATATTTTGACTTTATTTTTAAACGCTTCCCGTATTTTAGATGTTCTTACGCACAGCCAAGCAACTTTTGAAATTTCATTTTAGTCTATATAGCGCTTTGCCGACATGGATTGAGGCTTTTTATAACGTCTTTGGTATGAGTTTTAGTGTAAATCGAAAATTACGTGAAACTACCTAGTTAAACTACTTGGCGTACTTTTTTGTGAAAATTCTCGATCAAATTCACCATTTTATGAGTATATACAGAAGTAGACGAGTTAAAAGTATTCATATTATTGGAACTCACGTGATCTTCGAACAAACTTATAATCATAATGTGTTGTTTCATCAGATTCAGCATTTTAATTTGAAAAATCATATTCCTGCTCTAAACTACATTGAGCTTTATCTGAAAAAATAAAAGTACACCATATATATGTACATTTGAATTCTATACATGGGATACATTATTAACGACGTGCCTATCTTATCTTTTTTTGAATCGTAACGAAATAGTGGCAAGCATTTGAATGTTACAATAAAATAGAAGTATTCCAACCGATTTATCCATCAGATACGAACGAGATAAGCGGCCTATGATGAAGATGTTAGGTCATTTGATATTATATAAATATGTATGGCTGCATACCACTCATTGGTATTATGCAGTGTGAGAGTACAGTTAGTTGGGCGCTTGAGGGAACGGAAACTGGCGTAATCAGTGAAATTCCTAAATAAATTGATATTTTTTGTAAGGACGTATTTTATCACTGTCGCTTGTTGACTGAATATATTGTTCAGTTCAGTGCTTATGGACAAGAATATGTATATTGCATATATGAAAGCAAGCCGAACATTTTACTTCCCACCAGTGGTGGCTCGTGACTTAAGAGACCGGTGGAGCCAAAATATAAAAAAATAACCTAAACTTATCGGCACCTTCAACAGTAAAACACTTACCCAAAATTTCGTCTGAATATAATCTGTGTACAAAAACAAAAAATACAGTTTTAAATTACCCGATATGTAAAATCGTCTTTCCTTATTTTTCGCAAAAGTGTCAATACCTTGTTTGTTAAAATTGTCAATGGTATTTGAAAACTTTTTTTCGGCCGATAACATTCCAAGAGCACTGAGTCTTCTTTCATACAGTTTCTTAGTAACGTCTTAATCCTTTTTAGCATGAAAAAGGACCGTTCTGCTTCCGATGTGGACATTGGTGATATAACTTTTTAAAACTCCCAATAGTTTAAGCGTTTCTTCAAAAACACAACGCACTTCTTCTTTTGAAATTAACTCCAAAAGGGGAACGGCTGCTGAAACACTTTGCAATTCTTCCCTTTCATAGATTACTTGAGGCTCAGCTTTTATTCGATTTTTTTCCACAAATGGATATACATCGACTATTTCATAAAGCAGTTTGTCAGGAAAGTTTTTTTGGTACTCAGTAAAATTTTCTGTCGCAAATAAATTGGTAGCGATTAGATGTCCTGTAAAGTATAGCGTGTCCTTATTTGTTGAATAATGGAATCACATATTTCCAAGGCTTCTCTTTTCTCATTTGTTTGGACAGGTAGATCGCTATTAGATTGGCGTCGCTTTTTCTAGGACCTGTTTTATCTTCCAAATGTTCCAAATAAAGCTGTTCAATAGTTGTGTCCATTGGGTCGCAAATTTCCTGTATGTTTTTTTTCAAAATTTTTCAGACCTTGATTTGCTTTTATGGGATCCATATTAACCTTTTGCAATCGCATAAATATTGCTTCAACAGGCGGCATAATTTTGTGAAGAATTGTGAGCCAAAATATAAAACCTTTATTTAGCAATCTAAGTTTATAAGCACCTGCTTGTTCAGTCGTAGAATTCGATTTAATAGGCTCGTCGGTTTCTAATACTTCTATTACACTTATGAGCTAATTTCTATATTCATAAACTGTGTTTACCCCCCGTGAATGTCCAGATAAATGGGCAAAAAGAATCCGACAGATGGATTTGTTGAAGCTGCACTGCTCATTATAAGATTAACTTAATGAGCATAGCAATCATCCAAACAGACCTAAGTCTAATTACATGGATATAAACTTACAAAAAAACTAAGTAATATGACAGAACTGACAAAATTTAAATACAATACAAAGTGAAAAAGATACTGCAAGAGGAATCTGAGGAGACATAAAGAACTCAAACTATTAAATTTGTAATATGTGGTACAGCTTTCTTAATTGATTCTCACAAACAGAAAAATCCAAATCACATGAAACATTAATTTGCTTTGCTAATCTAAACATCGATATCAATGGAAGTCGCGATGAATTAGTGGAACAGACGGGTACTTTAAGAGTTTGTGAAGAAACTTAAGCGCTACACATAGGTAATAAACTGTTCTGAGCTAACTGGTCCTCATAAAATGGAAATCTGTCCATCTACCACATTCTTTGAAATACAAATACCTCAGAAATCTGTTTTGAACTTTTTCAACGTCGTGCATATATCTTTGGGGTTTATTTGCCCGAATAATAGCAGCATAATCTAATTTTGTCCTAACCAAAGAGTTGTATAACAGTTTGATAGCATTCATATTTTTAAAGTAATATGTAGTCCTTATAAGGAAACCTGACATTCTGATTGCAGAACTCACAGTTTATTCAATATTTTATGTGAAAAAAAATTTACTGTTGTATGTCACTCCTAAATCTTTAACTGAATGTTTTCGAACTAAATCTACATTTGCCGTAAGGTAATTGAACGTGGTCACAGTTTTATTCAATGTAAAACTAACGATCAGACATTTTTTCAAATTAAACGGCAAATGGTTCTTAATACTCCATTCGTATATATTATCAATGTCTTTTTGTAACTTAATGCAGTCTCCTACTGTGGAAACTTTCCGCAATATTTTGAAATCGTCTGCATATAATAAGCAATCATCTAAAACATTAGGCAAATTGTTGATAAAAAGTAAAAAAAGCAAACGACCCAATTTAGTTCCCCGAGGACCCCTGAAGTAATACTGTGTCTTTGTGAGACTTTTCCATCATAACGAACAATAAGTTGTCTATTACTCAAAATGCTTTGAAATATATATTGTGATCTATCCCAAAATCTGCCAATTTAGCTAAAAGAATGTCGTGATTTACCTTGTCGAAAGGTTTACTAAAGTCACTGTAGATAGTATCAAGTTGAGTTTTCATTTCAAATGTCTCAAATATCTCGTTGGAAAATAGAACTAAATTGGTACTGATCACTGATGGATTTTTTGCTGATAAAACCATGTTGACAATTATTTATCATGGGTTCCACATGCCTGTAAGCCCTGTTATACATTATTTGCACATAGAGTTTAGCAGAAGTACATATAGTTGATATGCAGTGATAGTTCTCAATACTAGATTTGTCTCCATCCTTATGAATAGGAGTACATAGTGAAATCTTCCACTGAGAAGGAAAAAACCCGGTTTTCAGACATAAATTAAAAATATGCAAAAGAGGAACTGCTAGCCATTCACTACAGCCCTTAATGATATATGGAGGTATTCCATCAGTACCAGCAAATCTTTTGGTTCTAGTTTCCTCACAGCTTGGGTATATTCAGACTGATCAATCGATTGGAATATCAGTGGGAGTATGTTTGGTGTAAGAGGTTGTGTGACATATTTAGCTTTATAAGGACTAAGGACTAAAAACTGACGAAAAGTATTGCCCGAAACATTCAGGTACTCCACTGTTTTCTATTGGCTCACCATTAGCATCCAAAAATTCAGTTGCATTATTAGTATTTCTTTTTTTCTTAACGTATATAGTCCCAAAAGAAGTGTGGTAACTGGACTTATTGATAGAGCCATTCATTTTACTGACCATAATAATCGCCATAATAGTATAAATAAAGTAAAAGAGACACTTATTAATAACAGCTATCCACAAAAGTTTTTTGATCCAATAATAAGAAATAGAATTAATTTGTATAATAGTAATTGTCAAAATAACCAATCAAATAAAGAAGAAAGTAAATATATCAGCTTACCATATAATCCAACGATAAATAAACAAATTCAAAATTGTCTTAAACCATACAAAATCAAAATAGCTGACAGACCTTCAAACTCAACATACAGATACTTTAATAATTTCAAACCAAAAACAGTAACATACAATATGACAAATACCGTTTATCAAATAGACTGCACACACTGTGACGGAGTATATATTGGGCAAACAAGACAATATTTAAAAAAACAGGATATATAATCATATGTACGATACGTTGAATGGGAAGGAGTCTACGGCTCTAGCAAAACATAGCTTATATACAGGACATAAATTTAATTTCGACAATCCAAAAATATTATCTCGTGAATGTAACCAACACAAAAGAAATATAAAGGGAATAATAATTATTTCCTGAATTATTCATATTAAGAATCACCCAAATTCAATAAATTTCAGAACAGATATAAATCAGTTAGGCGATATATATGTATAATAATTTAATAAAGTAGGGTTTCTGCATCTTGGAATAATCTAACAAACCATATTTATGTATACATAGATAGATACAAAAGGTTTCACCCCTATTGTTCCTCAATCACCACTTTAAAAACATCTGTGTATTTTACAATATCCTAAAAACGCCATACTGGTCATTTAGCTCTCTCAACCCTTAGAGGCTGTTTCACAAACAAAACAATTTTACAGAAATGTAACCGACATCTGAAATTAACGTAAGTAGGTTTGTTAGTATTATTTTTCTTGTCTCAGTAAATTTAATTCTTTTATATTCATTTTCAATAAACGAAAATAAAATCAATAAGTTTATGTTTAAAAGTTTCATACACATATACATTTATAGTTGGTTATATTTCTACTTTACACATACAATTTATAATTATTTTATTTAATTGTTTTTTGTATTTTCATTCTCATTTTTGTTATATACAGATCATTTCCTATTCATTTATAGACACCTGAAGATGGTTTAGATTAAAATAAACCGAAACGTAGTGAAGGAAAGTTATAGTTTCAGTCATTGACCGAAACCCATGAAAAAAACCATAAAATATATTTATATTAATATCAATTTCATTCTCAATATTAGCTAAAAATTTTGTGTGCTTCTTTTATTTTCATTTTTGACTTTTCACGTATATGATAATAATAATACAAGTGTTCTTGAAAAAATTCTTTTTGTCTGTGTAAAGTATTTTTCAGTTTTGTTAAGTCTGTTATTTTCCTATTATACCAACTTGGATATTGCTTATGTTTTGACTTTGCTTTGAATTTAGGTATTCGCAGATTCGTCCAGTATGCTATAAATTATATCATAAAAAGATTTCAGTGCTTCATCGATATTTTCATCATGCAACACTGTGTGCCAATCAACATGTGACATTTTTGCTACCAATCTATCAAAGTCCGTCTCTAAAGTCATATCGATTTTCAAAATTCGCTAAAATACAGACTAAATAAGGAATCAAGAAGTAGGTACTTACATTATCCGTTTCGACTCCCTAGGTTTACTTCACTCCGTCTGTGATATATTTAGCTTTGACCCTATTGTACAGAAAGTCGTTAATTTGCAACACCTCTTATGCACAGAAAGCAAAATCGTGACATACTTCTGGTCCCCAGGTCATATGGGAATTTCTGGAAACAAAAACGCTGATCGTTTCGCACGAATAGCAGCAGCAGAAACCAACACATAGGCATCTGTGTACATTCAAAGGATCTAAAAAATTATAATTATTATAAATAAAATATACGAATTATGGCAGCAGCAATGGGATGAATGTGAAGACAAATTGAAAGCAGTTAAACAAACTGTTAAGAAGTGGTACTTAATACTTCTGGTCTACACAGAAGAAAAGAGCACGTCTCCGCATTGGCCATACTAATCTGTCACTGTCCATGTCCGTTATCGGTGAAACATATCCTGATCGAATGCCCAGTCGAACTACAGTCACGCAAGAGAAATATTCCAAATACCAAATACACTCATGGATTGCATGAAACATCAAAAAAATATAGTATCGTTAATGTCTTACCTGAAATATATTGGCATCTAGGTACTGGAAAATATAAAATCTAAAATAATTTTATTACAATACCTACATATTATATTAATATTTACCTACACTTATAAAAAAACATTACTTGATACCTGAAATAACCCACGTGAAAATAAGAAAGCGGCGAATGATCTTCAATAGTTGATGCCGCAAAACAAAAAAAAATAAGGCATTTTAACATAAAAATACATAGGTGGTTAAAAATAACGGTTTATGTCGAAGGATTCTTTTACTAGATGATCAACAATATTCAAAGAGTCAGAAGGTTAATAAAAAAAATCTTAAAAACCACATAAAAATCACTTTCCTATAGAATTGCTGTAAATCAAAAGCAAAAACAAGCGAAAACCATAGAAATACAGGGTGAGTCAAGCCTCGGAATCTTGCGACCAAACGATACCACTTTTCGAAAAATTGTCTTTGCAGGTGTCTGTAGGTTGAGTTGGGCTACATTTTAAAAATAATGACTTTTATACAGGATGTCTAATAAAAGCGTGACATATCAAAGTTATGTTTTTTTAAATGAAATACCCTGTATATTATTGCACATTTAGATTCCTGGGTGCATTTTAGTGTGACTCTATGTATCACACATGGTATTTTAAGCGAACCGTTTAGGTGCAAATCACAATTTTGGGTATAGGTAGATGTCACAAAAAAATTGAATATCGCAGCTACTATAAATCTTAGAGGGCTGTGACTTTGCCGTGTTACTAAGCATGAAATGTGTCAGCTTACGTTAGACGATCGAGTTCGAATTACATTTGTACTTGGAGAAATCGGTAGATCAATTAAGGAAACTTCAATCAAAGGTAACTTGATTTTTTCAAATGGGAATGCATAATTTTTTTTATACCATCAAATGTGCAATTTGATAAGCTTTCTGATTATATCGGGTTGTGAATATCAATCTATGGTAGTTTCTATTAATTTTCGAGATTTCAATAAAATCAGTGTTTTTCAATTTCCCTACCTATAAACAAACTAGCAGGCCATGAAATATAAACAAAATCGTATTCAGATGGAAGGAAACAATTAACTCAGCAAAAAGATCCAGCAGAACTAGAGTAAAAGAACAAGATTATAAAAATTCCCTATAACAAATCAACTCTAACCAGAAACAACGGCAGTAACATGTCTAAGGTTAAAGAGAAGCTGGAGTACGACATAAATGGATAGTTTTTACAGCCTACTAGCGACTGCAATGTACTAGAGATTAAACATTTCCAAAATCACTAAACACTCTGAAATGAAAGCAAAACTTTCAGCGATCGTTGCCGTCGGTCTAATATTTTCAGAACGCAATTTCACATTCAATGGTATAAAACAGTAGTCATTTCCGTCAAAGTCAAAAGTAATGATACCTCTCACTGTCGTCCTTTAAATTTTTCAGTATCTATTAGCAAGGTTGCAGAAAAGGAATACTGACAAATCATATTTTAATTTTCTGCCAGATAAATTATGTTTAATAATTTGAGCAGATTTTTAATTTATTCTTCATTTTCGGCGATCTTCCTTATGGGTATTGAAGAATTTGCAGAACTCCAGTCAGAGGTATCGGTTACTATTTTTTTAAATCATGAAATGTGAAATTTTATTCTGAAGCTATTAAACTGCCAGCAACATTACGTGGTAGATTTCCTTTCATTTCAAGATTCACAATGGTTTTGTGAATCGTCAATCTTTAGAATATTGTAGTAGCCGGTATGCTGTGAAAAATACCCATTTCTGTCGCATTCCAGCTGCTTTTTGACCTTAGATGTGTTATGTCTGCTATTTCTGGTTAGAATTGATTTGTTGTAAGTCATTTTTATAACTTTGTCCATTTACTCTAGTTCGTCCGTAAAAATCTGCTATTTTGTTGTTTTGTTCCATCTGAACAGTTTGTTGTTTATATTTCATGGCCTGCTAAGTTGCTTATAGGTAGGAAAATTGAAAAATTCCAGTTTTACTCAAAATTTGAAATTAAATCAAAACTACCAGAGACTGATATTCATAAACGTATATCATTAGAAAGCTTATCAATTTGCTCATTTGATCGTATAAAAAAAATTATACATTCCCATTTGAAAAAATCAAGTTACCTTTGATTGAAGTCTCTTTAATTGATCTACCGATTTCTCCAAGTACAAATGTAATTCGAACTCGACCGTCTAAAGTAAGCTGACACATTTCATGCTTAGTAACACGGCAAAGTCACAACCCTCTAAGATTTATAGTAGCTGCGATATTCAATTTTTTTCTAACATCTACCTATACCCAAAATTGTGATTTGCACCTAAACGGTTCGCTTAAAGTCCCATGTGTGATAAATAAAGTCACACTAAAATGCACCCGGGAATCTAAATATGCAATAATATACAGGGTATTCCATTTAAAAAAACATAACTTTGATATGTCACGCTTTTATTAGACACCCTGTATAAAAGTCATTATTTTTAAAATGTACTCCAACCCGACCTACATACACTCGCAAAGTAGATTTTTCGAAAAGTGGTATCGTTTGGTCACAAGAGTCCGAGGCGTTGAGCTTGACTCACCCTGTATAGAACAGAATTTCTAACCTTAATTAGGACATAATTGCACACAAATTATTTTATCTTAGAGTAATTTTAAGTATATGAACAGCTCAAATTGTAGATGTGAACAGGGGAGAATTTTACGCTGTAACCTTACATAATAAGGTAGGCAGGTCTGCCCCATGTTACCCTATGGATTTGTTTCTGACCTATATGAATGCAATTTTTCAAAATGTAAGCACATATCAAGATCCGTACTTTATAAACAGAAGTCCTGTGAAGTTCTCTTATACAGGGGCAATGTTAACCAGAACCTATTCACAGGAAACTATCCTTCTGGGTCAAGGTATAAGAACAACTTTCTTTTTCTCCCTGCTCAGTTAACAACTCTGTTAGTAACTTTTCTTTAATTCCCACAATGTTCCTTGATTGTAAGGATGTTTTAACACAATTTCGCTTTTTTTTCTAACGATCTCTTCATATTCTATTTTCTTCTTCCACCATTGACATTAAAATTCCTGCCATTACAGCACGCTTCCTTTTACTGGGCGCCATATATTAACTACACTTCACTCGCATACGATTCTAAACATTAATGTAAATGGTACTCGTACTCCTGAACGATTCACTCGTAAATGTAACTTTAGCTTTAAGCTTTAAGCAACAAATACTTCCATTTTAAACTACTCAAGCCCAATCTCATCCCCGTTTCACCAAATGAAACAGCCTACAAGAAACCTTTACCAATTGGTGCAAAGAAGATCACCGATTTCAAGGTAGACTTAAGGTACAAGGATAGCGAAATGATAATGTTAATTATTGCAGTTCTAAGCAGTTCTAATTTGTTTTTTCATAAAAATGCTTTAGTAATCCCCATCCTCATTGGAATTTGTTTAATTTCTTTGTTTATTAAATATTGAATAGAAAATAGTATTACTCTAAGTTCTTATTTTTGCTTTGCAATTCTCAGGACAATTTTGAAGCAACATGCAACATGCAACAGGTTCTTGTCGAGGAATTCAAGCCTAACAAATTATCTGTGTGCAGATTCATTGCTATAAAATCCAGATTTTAAACTCAAAACATATTTTCATGTTTTTCTTAAAACGAGAATTTTGGAGTTGTACTGTTTTTCCACTAATTAATTCATACATTTACCAATACTTTTTCAAGTTGTGTTACTGCTAGTTGGTGTCAGAGCCAATTTTTCACTAACCATGCAAAATATCGGTTTCTCTGGAATTCCTTTGCCAACTGAAGAGGACCGTGAACTGTTAGTGAATATATTGTTTCACAGCGTAATCAAAGCAAGCGTGTACTTCTCACGTTTCAGGGAAAGAATACCGTACGTATACAGGATAGTTCGCAATTAAACACGCCACTCGAAGCGACTTTTCTCAAACTAATATGAGGCGGCGATCTACGGGTGGAAAAGGAGGACCCCCCCACAGGATAGTCAACTCTTTGTTAATATTACTACTACCATATTTTATACGCATGAAAATGAATACAAAGGAATACTTTGAAGTTAAGTTCGGATTTTAAGAACTATATAATATTTAAATTCTCCAAACATAGTTTTATTTGAATAAATACTGAAAAATCGCCTATCCTGATTTATTGAATATTCCAGATGTCGGGAAAATAGTTGTATGTAGCTAGGTATGATTGCAGGTTTGCGATATTTATTACCCACAGGTGTCCTTGGTCAATGAGGGCTTGTTGTGTATTTCCAGGTAATGGAAAGCTATCCGTAAATAAAATTTAGTGTTCCACAAACCCCTTGCCTTGCCAACTATCCAAACCTAACATCCTCCAAATTACAAATTACAGAACTATCGTGCTAAACAGTTTTTACTTCCCACACCGATAGGTTGTAAAAGTAAGAAATTTGCTGTATTCATAATAGGCCAGTGACCCATGAAGGAAGACCTAACGCCATATATTACTTTTTTAGGTCCATCCAAAGGACATAATTTTCTGATGTAAACAAACGAGTATTGCTTTAGATCGTCCTGTATTGTGTAACGCGGAAACTATTAAATTGATTTTAATGAAATTTTGCGACAGTACTATTGCCGTGGCGAGGATGAAAAATGCGTACAGTTTTTCTACATCGTGTCAGTGACAAAAATAATGAAAAAACTAAAAATCTAAAAACAGCTCAAACTTCCTTTTTAGACGTTTTAGGGGTTCCTGATCATTTTTTACTTTCTTTTGGGTGGAGGTGAAATTGGGGTAGTTGGGGGGTGGGGGGTGGAAAAACTGAAAAATTGTTTGTATTCAGAATAGGCTGTCGATTGACGTGTGATAAGTTGGCATTATGGGTAATACGGGCCTGGATAAGGTGGTTGGGCAGCCTCGGAACACATCATTGCCCCCCACAATTGATACTGGTAATATGAACTATTTTTAAATATCGAAAATTGCGATTAAGATATTAGTTTAACTGAGAGAGATAATAGAAATTATTTACAAAAGTGTGTTAGTAGGCATTCACAGTAGCGGCTTATAGGAGCGCTGGAGAGCGTTGGAGTGCGTTGGCCAACGCCGAGTCCCCTCGGCAGGTAGAAGCAGGCCGGCGCCGGTTCCGCACGTAGTCAAACACACCAGTGCATGGTACAGTGAAAACAGACAAGAAAAAGAGTACAAAGATTGGCCAGTCGCATCTAGACACGGTATAGGAAACCTGCAATAAGGTTTCAAAATGTTGCCCATTATTGGTAAAACAATGAGGGATAGTTGCAAAAACACTGGAAATGATTCCCCTGAGGGGCTAGAGGGTATAATAGGGGGTGAAATAGTTTTTGGTTAAAAAGTTGTCTCTCTGGACAAATATTTTGACGTGTCTTGGCGTTTTTTCGTTTAATCAGCGGTTTGTGATCAATCCGTGGTGGGAAGTTGTCAAATGAACTATTAGTACATACACATGTAGATTCACATCATATACATTAGAACGATTTAGTTGAAATTTGTCAATCAGATGAATATGTGACTGATACTGTACATGTTCAACGAATTCTTGTGCGCGTCTTATTAAGGAAGCTATCCACTCTGGTAGAGACTGTTTGAATCGCTTTGTGAACAAGTTTTTGGTATCAAAAGGGAGAAGTGTTGTATCATTTTGGCGCTAAATTGAGATATGACCGCCGCATGACTGATTTGTTTGGTTTGGTTTGGGACTTATTGTGGTATCTAGCCTACATCTAGAGTTGTGGTTGTGTATAAATGTGTTATGCTCACTTGAATATATCTCTGATACTAAGTGATAGTACGTAGTAAATACAATTGCCAACATTATATATTTGGGTCTCGTAATATCATTGGTCGGGTACATTGTTATTTTGTTAAACATTAATATTAGAACAGCTTTTACTTCCGATACACACCGATAGGCTAGGGGAGTATTGGGATCGCGAAAATTATCGATTTTGAGATAATATGCTTTGTGGGCATTGGGAACAACATTGACATTGGACGCGCTACATAAGGAGGCTCCTGCATTTGGCAACGCATAAGGAACGACCTGGGTTCGGTGGAAATTCCCGTGTCAGACAGATCCTTTGGGCTGGCCCGCCAGGTAAAAGATAATTATAACATCATTAAATGCTCATTTTTCTATCGCAGTGCGGTTATAGTGCAGCTTGTGTCTTTTATCCCAAATAGCTATAGCTATAAGTAATTCTTTATCGCTACTCATCTTCGACCGGCACAGACGAAACCAGGTAGCAAACTAAATTTCTGTTACTATAAAGGCGTTCAAGCGGGCTTCCGACGCTGGTAAGCGGTCGAAAACTCAGTTGAGCAGGTGAGCCTGCATGCGGCACCTGCACGCCTTCGCACGCCCTTGCACGCTCACTAAAAAGCCCCACTGTGTTTGCGCGCTTAGTTGTTTTTTTGCGGGCGGGTGGGCGATGCTTAAGTTGCAAGGAGATCTCAGACTATAGCTTCATGCTTGAGAAAATAATAAACTGGTATCACCGTAATGTGTGGGAAGTATTGAGTCAATTAACTTGACTGCATTTTTATTTTTTTTTATAAAGTTACAATTCCAAATTTAGCTACAAAGTTATTTTGATCTATTTGCTTATGTATAATATTATCGACATCGTAAAACGATAGAAAAGGTTATCTTTTAAAATGACCCGAATGCGATTGTATGAATACGTAACGTAGATTTGGTTACTCACGTTCTATCGTACGCAAAGTGATGAATGAAATAAAAATAAATAACATTTGATAATAGGTTTGACACTGTGCAGGTATACTCATGACCTTATTCTCGGTTCGCAAATTTTACTGAAATCAACGTGCGAGGTGTCATACCAAGGTAAAATTACCTCCTGACTCATTTCCTGAAAAGAAGGTGCTATGTGATATTATTATTTTTCCGAGTTATCCCCACCACCCCCACCATTAAACCATAGATTTGCACGAAAAGTTGGCTAAAAGACAGAGAACAAAAACCTCTTTATGACAGTAAAGTTTGAAATTATTTGAATCATTTTTGTGACAGTTACTGCAATTTTAAAGTTCGGAATTTGCCACTTTTCATGAATAAAAGAAAACATGCTCTTTATGTTAATGACATTAGAATTTCACGCTTGACATTATGTTTTGAGTTACCCCACCTCCACCCAGAGCTGAAACAATACCTTTTCAAAAAGATTTCATAAATCACAAATCATTATATTTTAAAAAAAAAAATTTAAATCTTAAATCCTTTTGAGGGAAAAAATTGATTTAAATCAAAAATCATGATATGATTTTAACCATTCTTGTCTTGATTTAAATCCTTTTTTATGATTTGATTCGTTTTTTGGGATTTAAGTAATTTTTTATGATTTAAATCGTTTTTCAATTGTAAATCATTTTGATGATAAAAATTCCTTTCTCAAACACCATTCCCTACTAGTCCTACTACACAAGCTTGAGAGTAAATTAAAACTGAAAACATTTATATCATTATTCTACAAACAAGTTTGGAAAAATAAAATACAAAATATAAATAGACACACCATTTGTAAAAAATATGTTAGGTAACATTGGGGTAACAGGTAACCGATAAGTAATAAACTTAGTACTAAGTACCTAGTATCTATCCAGTAAAATGATTTTGAATCGTGGAGAGATTTAAATCAAGAAGTATTTTAAATAATTAGCAAATGAACTAAGACGGCAAAAGGCTTAAATCAAAAAAAAAATGGAGTCAAGTTGATTGACTCAGTACTTCCCACACATTACGGTGATACCAGTTTATTATTTTCCCATAGCATAAAGAGTCTGAGATCCCCTTGCAACAAAATCATCGCCAGTACCCCCCCCCCCCCCAAATTGTCATATGCCGCTAGGCCTTTCCTGCACAGGTCAATGAACAGCCTATTATCAATAATACAAACTTTTCAATTTTACAACCCCCCGCCCCCCCCAACCACCCCAATTTCACCCCCACCCAAAAAAGGTACAAAACGGTCAGGAACCCCTAAAGCATCTAAAAATGAAGTTTGAGCTGCTTTCATATTTTCAGTTTTTTTATTATTGCTACGCTGCCACTGACACGATTTCTAACAAGCATACGCGTTTTCCATCCTCACCACAGTAATAATAATGTGTCAAAATTTCATTAGAATCAATTTAATAGTTTCCACGTTACAAAATACAAAATGATCTAAAGCAATACATACTCGTATGTATACAGAAAATTCTAAGTCCCTTAGCTTCGGTAATAGGCAAGGCAATGTTCAGATGGACCTAAAAAGGTGATTTATGTCGCTAGGTCTTCCTTCACAGGTCAACGGACAGCCTATTATTAATACAGCAAATTTTTCAGTTTTTCAACCCCCCCACCCCCCAACCACCCGAATTTCACCCCCACCCAAAAAAACTCGGTAAATGATCAGGAACCTCTAAAACACTTAAAAACGAAGTTTGAGCTGTTTTTATATTTTTAGTTTTTTTATTGTTTCTGCGCCGCCACTGGCACGATTTATAAAATCCATACGCATTTTCCATCCTCGCCACGGTAGTAATACTGCGTCAAAATTTCATTAAAATCAATTCAACAGTTTCTTCGTTACATAATATAGAACGATCTAAAGCAATACTCGTATGTTTACACCAGAAAAAAAATTCTAAGCCTTTTGGTTTCTGTAATAGGCAAGGCAATGTTCAGATGTATCTAAAAAGGTGATTTATGTCGCTAGATCTTCCTTCACAGGTCAGTGAACAGCCTATTATCAATACAGCAAATTTTTCAGTTTTTCAACCCCCCACCCCCCAACCACCCCAATTTCACCCCCACCCAAAAAAACTCAGAAAATGATCAGGAACTTCTAAAACACTTAAAAACGAAGTTTGAGCTGTTTTTATATTTTTAGTTTTTTTATTATTTCTGCGCCGCTACTGGCACGATTTATAAAAATCATACGCACTTTCCATCCCCGACACGGTAGTAATACTGTGTCAAAATTTCATTAAAATCAATTGAGCAGTTTCTTCGTTACATAATATAGAACGATCTAAAGCAATACTCATACGTATACATCGGAAAAATTCTAAGTCCTTTAGTTTCTGTAATAGGCATAAGGCAATGTTCGGATAGACCTAAAAAAGTTATTTATGTCGCTAGGTCTTCCTTCACAGGTCAGTGGGTAGTCTATTATGAATACAACAATTTTTTCAATTTTACAACCCCCCAACCCCCAACCACCCCAATTTCCACCCCCACCCAAAAAAAGTAGAAAATGATCAGGAACACCTAAAACGCCTAAAAACGAAGTTTGGGGAATATTTGAAATTTTTCGTTTTTTGCTAATTACTCCGCCGCCAATGCATCGATTTTCAAAATTATAGCAGCGTTACCTACTACGACCTCACAGCATATCGCTGCCCAAATTTCATCACAATCCATGCAGCGGTTACTGAGATCACGAGGACAGAAAAACGCGTACAGACAGACCGACAGACAGACAGACCGACAGACAGACAGACCGACAGACAGACAGACCGACGGAAATGAGTGACGTGGATTTTCATTATGTAGACATCATGAAACGCCCACAATCGAAAATTTTCGCGATTACAATACTCCCCTCACCTATCGGTGTGGGAAGTAAAAGATTTAAATTATCGGTAAAGTTTCAGCTCTGCCCCCTCCCCTTTTTTATAATCACTGCGGGACCAAAAACTAGATTTCTATTTCTAATGATAACCTTTTTATAGTGACCAAGTTTGAAGAAAATCGGAAAGCTTTGATTTTTTGATGTCCGCCTGTGTGTGTCTGTCAGTATAATACGTCTGCGATTTCGTTCTCCAACGATTACTCATAAACGCCTCAAGCGATTGCTCCTAAACTTGGCCAACC
This sequence comes from Callosobruchus maculatus, assembly GCA_951848785.1. NCBI lineage: Eukaryota > Metazoa > Arthropoda > Insecta > Coleoptera > Chrysomelidae > Callosobruchus > Callosobruchus maculatus. The sequence continues at coordinate 286,785 of CATOUR010000010.1, read as the reverse complement.
TGAATTAATAAAGGTCCTTTGGAGTTGAAAAGATTTTGGTGCCGATCGGACAATGGGGGGGGGTGGAAAAGGGTGGGGAGTGCACAAAAAAATGTAATACAACATATAAATTTGATAGCATCAGTTGAAAAAGACGTCTAAAGCGATATATAACATGTTAATTTTTTCTGAAATAGAGGCTTAAAAAATTAAATAATTTGAAATACTCAAATGTATGAACAACAACCACTTGAGTCTGAGAAGTTCCTAGAACGAGGTCTACCTCTTTCCTCTTTCAACGTCCTTATTTTTTATGATAAAAAAGCCTCTTCTTTTAAAAGGAGACATTTCGACTTCTCAGTATATCAACTAACTCATAACACTATGTCCTTAAAACTGCTGCAAGGTAATGTTATCGTTAGGCTAAGGAAGTTTTAGATTTTATGAAAATGTAAATGCAATGTGCGTGGTAAGAAAACTCCTTGAAATATCCCCTCTAACATGGTCTAACATACTTTATATTGAATTTCTGAGCACAACAAACATGTAGCAACTGTTTACTGATTAAGCACTATATGCTCCTACGATAAACAATTGGAAAATACATCTTATGCTTGTATAGAGTAGTGGTTTGGCTTACTGTACCAGAATGTTTTTAGGCTTCATCAAAAATATAAAAAAGTTGTCCTTCGAAATAGGCTAATTTGCGCTAAAATACTGAATAATTGACACTCATAATATTTCTTCTCGCCTCAAATTTAGCCTCCACTCTTGATGGTATGGTCACAACTTATTAAAATACAAGTATAAAAAGCAAAGTACCTAAAAAACATGAAAAAGAACTGGATAAAACAAAAAATTAGACAATTTGGCAATAAAGCAAGTGCTAATAAATCAACATTTATCCGCTAACCTAAGCGATAATATACAGGGTGGCCAATCGGGTGACGATAATAATTTTTTTTTAGATAGCCCGTACCGAGACGTATCCAAAACACCCCCATGTATGTGTACCGATTATTGATAGTTTTCGAGTTGTGATTTTTTTTGAAAACTTTTTCCAGTTTTTCCAAGAAATGGTCAAAAACAAAAACAAGAATGCTTTTTGGCTTTTATTCTTTTCTGCAATTATACTCAGTATTAAGCCTATTTTAATATCCAATAAAGAGAACCTCTGTTTTTAGTCAGGAGACCAAAACGTTCAAAATAAAATTAAAAATACCTATGCCTGGTTCTGGAGCTCCAATCTAATCTTAAAAACTCTGCAAGACATTGCAAATTCGAAATAATAATGAAAAAATAGCACTTATGGGGGCATTTTGCGCCATACGTGACTGTTAAAGTTAAAAAGGTGATAATTCACGAATTTCCAAAATGATTTAAAAAACTATTTTTTTACTTTATTACGACAAATTAAAGATAAAAACTCATAACAACTAATAAACACGATAATCATTGACGTTTTAATCACTTTTAATAAGAAAAATACCTGTGCTTTTTGCTGTGTACTATTGAACTTCTGCTAAATTAAGTTGTATGGAAAGTTAACAAAAGAAAGTAATAATAAAACAACAATCTGACTTTTAATTCCATGGCGGAATTACCTGGGAAGCGTTATCGTAGAATACGCCATCCCTGTTACTTCCCACACCGATAGGTGAGGGAAGGATTGTGATCGTGAAAATTTTCGATTTTGAGATAATAGGTTTTTTGGGCGTTTTATAATGTCTACATAACGAAAATCCGCGTCACTCATTTCCGTCGTTCTGTCTGTCGGTCTGCCTGTTGGTCTGTCTGTCGGTCTGTCTGTCTGTACGCGTTTTTCTAGCCTCGTAATGTCAGTAACCACTGCATGCACTGTGGTGAAATTTGGCAGCAATATGCTGTGGGGTCTTAGTAGGTAATGCTGCTATAATTTTGGAAATCGGTACATGGGCGGCGGAGTAATTGAAATAAAAATTTCAAATATTCCTCAAGCTTCGTTTTTAGGCGTTTTAGAGGTTCTTAATCATTTTCTGCGTTTTTTAGGTGGGGGTGGAATTTGGGTGTTTGGGGGGTGGGGGGTTGGAAAACTGAAAAACTTGTATTCATGATAGGCTGTCTACTGACCTGTCAAGGAAGACCTAGCCTTTTTAGGTCCATCCGAACAGTGCCTTGCCTATTACCGAAAATTAATTAATACAACTGAGCTCGCAAAAAGCTACTCTGAAAGAAAGGGATGGCGTATGCTACGACATCGCTTCCCAGGTAATTCTGCCATGAAATTGGAAGTCAGATTATTGTTTTATTATTACTTTCCTTTGTTGTTTCCATACAACTTAATTTAGCAGAAGTTCAATAGTACACAGCAAAAACACTTTAAAAATCACAATTTGGGTATTAGTTTTTTTATTAAAAGTTTTTTTATTAAAAGTGAAAATTAATTAACACAACTGCGCTTCGCCGACATGAGCTCGCAAAAAACGACTCTGAAAGAAAGGGATGGCGTATGCTACGACATCGCTTTCTAGGTATTTCTGCCATGAAATTGGAAGTCAGATTATTGTTTATTATTTATTTCCTTTGTTAACTTTCCATACAACGTAATTTAGCATACGTTCAATAGTATACACAGCAAAAAGCACAGGTATTAATTTTTTTATTAAAAGTGATTAAAACATCAATGATTATCGTGTTTATTAGTTGTTACGAGTTTTTTTTCTTTAATTTGTCATAATAAAGTAAAATAATAGTTTTTTAAATCATTTTGGAAATTCGTGAATTATCACCTTTTTGCCTTTAACACTAACGTACGGCGCAAAATGTCCCCGTAAGTGCTACTTTTTCATTATTATTTCGAAAGCGCAATGTCTTGCAAAGTTTTTAAGATTAGTTTGAAGCTTCAGAACCAGGCATAAGTATTTTTAATTTTATTTTGAAGATTTTGGTCCCAAAATGTATTTAATTAGTGTTCGGATGTACAGGTTCTCTTTATTGGATATTAAAATAGGCTTAATACTGAGTATAATTGCAGAAAAAAATAAAAACCAAAAAGCATTCTTGTTTTTGTTTTTGACGATTTCTTGGGCAAACTGGAAAATCTGTAAGTTTTCAAGAAAAAAATCATAACTTGAAAACTATCAATAATCGGTACACATGCATGGGGGTGTTTTGGATAGGTCTCGGTACGAGCAATTTAAAAAAAAAAGTATTATCGTCACCCGATTGGCCACCCTGTACAGAGTAGGTCTAAAGTATAGAACGCCTCAATTATTCCGGAAACGGTTTGCACGGTTTTCATGAATTTTGGGATTGGGGGTTGTTGCAATACGGCCGATCTTGCGATGGTATTTACAATGTTGTCAGATCTAATGTTTTCCGGAAATATAATGAACTTTGTTGTTTCAAATGGATCACCCTTTATACTTCTACATTGTTAAAAAACATGAAGGCGGTTACAGCAGATGCTCAAGGTATTGTCCTTTTACTTCAATACAACAAGCCACGTGATTCTTGAAACATCGCAGTACTTTTTGCAACATGTCTGAATTTTCAACAGTAAACATCTTATTTTAGATATTTTCACCTGGGCAGATGCAATGTAAATTTAGTTGTAACTTCGAAATTATAAGGTTTAGGTAAAGGAAATATTATACAAGAAATAATCAGTATTTTTCAAGGAAAAATGTAGCAATATACAGGGTAATCCATTTGAAATAACAAAGTTCATTATATTTCCGGAAAAGCAGTAGATCTGACAACATTGTAAATACCTTCCCAAGATTAGCCGTATTGCAGAACCCGCCTATTCCAAAATTCATGAAAACTGTGCAGACCGTTTCAGAGATAATTGAGGCGTTCCATACTTTAGACTCGCTCTGTATAATAGAAAACCGAGACGAGACCATAAAAACAACCGCTCTTAATAATCGTTGAAAGAATTAGGTTTATTTATCTGATTCTCAATCAATTGCATTAAAATAGGTAAGAACGCATTCGCAACAAATGAATACCATCCTGTTTACGTAGATATAGATCCGTGAGAAGCTAGTAGATTCGCTGTTAAATTTCCAAGGTCACGCCAATAAATGCTATGATTCAGCGCAACGACGTTGATCATCGTTGTTTCAGTGTCATGCCACGATGATATTACTAAACTATTTTTATAGCGAACGTATTCCGCTACTTTGATATTTCATGGGTTAGATGGTTAGGTTAGGTTAGGTTAGGTTAGGTTAGGGGGGTGAAATGTACAGGGCGGGTTAGGTAGTCCCAACACTGCAGCCATTGGCTTATTGTATTGTCCTGTGCGTTTGTTAATCCGTGAAGAGTTTTGTGACCTTGATGAGATCCAAGAGTCTCTTCACGATATCTCGATTTTGGAGTGATTTGGGGTTATTTGGCCCTATCAGTCTGAATCTCCACCAGCGTAGGGCCTCACATTCAAAGATTATGTGAGAGGCTGTTTCGTCGTCCTCGTCACATAGTCTGCATATTGGGTTTCCTTTGAAAATCCACAATGTGTGTAGATGTTTTCTTAGGCCGCAGTGTCCGGTTAGGAGGCCGGTTATTAGCCTAGTTTCTTTCCTATTTAATTTTAGGATCTCTTCAGCTAGTTTTGGTGTGGGTTGTTTCACCATCAGCTTGCTGTGTCTGAGCTTTGGATGTGATTGCCAGTATTTTAGGTGCTGTGAACGCACCCACTGGTTTATCGTAGTTCTTACCAAAGACCTTGTAATGCCTATCGCCGGTTCGGGGCCGGTAAAACTGGATGCCGATCCGTTTCGTGCTAAGGTATCTGCTTTTTCGTTCCCTTCAATTCCCTTGTGACCTGGCACCCATTTCAGGGTTACCTTGTTCGTGGCACTAAGTTCTTTGAGGTTTTATAAGCATTCCCAGACGAGTCTGGATTTGATTTGGCAGCCGTTAAGAGCTTTAATCGACGCTTGGCTATCCGAGCAGATAAGAATGTTTTTACTTTTGTATCCCCTTCTTCTCAGACAAGGGTCGATTGCATATATCTCTGCTTGGAATACAGTGGCGTTAACTCCCAGAGGTTGACTGATGTCACATCTGGGAGATTGACCGTGAATTCCTGCTCCTCTTCCATTGTCTGTTTTGGAACCGTCAGTAAACCAAACTATTTCTTGTTTGGGTGTTTCCTCGAGTTCTCCTTTCCATTCGATTTCGACGCTAAAGGGTTTCTGAAGTGATGTTGTTGGCAACCTGTGATCACTTCCCATGGTTAGTATAGGGTGTGTGTTTATATCAGTGATTGCCGCGTTTCGGTACGGGTACCAGTTATTATTTAACTGGAGGCGGTATGCCCCAAACCTAGCCTCTGCTTTGACAATTAAATCAATTGGTGGGTGGTTCAAAATTGTTTCCATTGCTGCCGTCGATGTGCTTTTTAGTGCTCCGGTCGCACATATGCATGCTAATCTCTGGATTTTGGTTAGCTCCAGGGTTGCCTGCTTCTGGTTCACCTTCGGCCACCAGACAAGTGCGCCATATGTTATCATGGGTCTTACAACGGTAGTGTACAGCCAGTGTACAACTGTCGGTTTTAGTCCCCATGATTTTCCAATAGCTCTTTTTAGTGACATTAGTGTCATTTTGCTCTTGGTGATTATCTTTTGAATGTGTTGGTTCCAGGTTAGCTTCGTATCGAGGATGATTCCTAGGTACTTAGCTTCCTTACCAAAACTCAAGGTTTGTTGGAAAGACCCTTTAGATACTATCCACTGGCAAATATGGGTCTGTTTCTAGCTTCAAAATGTTTTCAAAATGTGTAATGTGCACAACTACCAAAGAGAACATATTGTTTTCCTATGCACCAGATGTCGAGAATATCACATGTCAAAAAAAAAATGGGTTCAAGCAAGATATCTAAAAACAAGGTTTGAACAATCTTGAAATTTTTCGCTTTCTGTTGATTTCTCCTCCGCCACTGGCAAGAGTTCCAAAAGCTTACTATTTGAAGGGTCTAATGCAAGAAGTGCCTAAGTCACATTTTCATCAATTATAGACTATCAGTGCTATCTATGCGAACTTTTTGTTAACTTTCCGGTAGTATATCTAAAATTGTTGTAAGATGTGCCTAAGTAAAATTATATGAGCATATGAGTATTTTAAAATACCTCAATTCATTGCAACATGTGCCTAAGTCCAGCCAAATATTATATATTATTATATTCAATTGAAGGTGAGCCTAAGTACACGTTTGTTAGTCACTTCAACACAAAAATTGCCTTAGTCCACTAGCATATTATTTATGCTTGGTTTGTGGTTGACTATTCGTTTTTCCATTCACCGATAGAAACTTGCTCCTAGTGATTTATTATTTCACTCAATTTGTCTAATTGTTTATAGTAGAAAAATTGTAGAGAAATAATACAAGAAACACAGAAAAGTGAGATAACCTAAAAAATGTATCATATAAAGGGAAACTGTCAATATTATCACATTTCTCTCTTATAGATTTCACATATTTGACCTACAGAGGATAATACATCTAATTTATGACCTGGCTCAAAAAATGAAGTTCCTCATGAAGCAACAGGCTTCAACAGGCTTTGACGCCGATACTTATGAATAACTTTTGTATAAATATGTATATAAATTAGGAATATCTTAAAGTATGTACAGGTCTTTATGACCATTTTGAAATCCAAAGAAAAAGTGTCCATTTTTGAAAAAAAACAAAATCCTGGAAAGTGGACCACTAAGCTAGCTTTTACTTAACGTCGCTCACTCTAAAAGTAATAAAGTACAAGATTATAATAAATCAAATGATTATTCTAAAAGGTAATATTTCTAGAGAGAAGTATAAACTTTAAAAGCGATTTTCTCAAAAACAGAAAAATGTCACTTAAGCTCTTCTTGCATCGGACCCTTTATTTCCTCCACCAGAGAATAGGGTGTCAAAATTTCATCACAGTTAGTAGTTTCCAAGTGACGCATTAGGGTTATACAGGTATATGTATATCAAATTATTCCACAGATACAAAATTCAAAGGCAACAATCGGATATGCCGAAAAAGCGCAAGATATCACCAAAGTCAATTGTTTTCAGTGCAATGTAGAGTAATGAATCCAACAAATATTTCAAACCTCCATCCGCTCCACCATCTCGATTTGACCCCCTCAAGAAAATGAAAAAGGGCCAGGTACCCCTGAAATGCCTGAAAACGAAGTTTGGAAGGGTTCTGATAATGTTTTGTATTTTACCACCGCCGCCAATGCGCCGATTTTCAAAATTATAGCAGCACTACCTACTACTTTCCCCACAGCATATAACTATCCAAACTGTATCACAATCCAAGCATCTGTTACTGAGATTAGGCTTTGGACACAACGAGGACCATTGGCCTTCAACCATCGACCATTGACCCCCGACCATAGCATCGGTGGTGTCCACCAACTAAGCTCGAATTTACCCTGGTACGATGGTGGGACGTCGAGGATCGGCGCTCCGTTGTCTTCGCCCACTTAAGGTACGGTTTCCTAGAGGTGTCGGCCGGCCGAAACCGACCGCGACCGAAGTTCGCTGGAATTAGTTGTGTGTTTTTAAATGACAGTGGATTCCTAGAGTCGGTCGCCCTCCGCGGATAATTTTCGGCGCCCGTTTGTCCATTTCGGTCGTCGGTTCCATTCAGTCGATGGTTGATTTCAACCGACAGCGGAACGGAGAATCGTATGTAAATAAAGATGAGTGCTCCAAATCCAAAGATCCAAATTTGTTATCATCATCAGACAACCGCGGCTCAATCAACAATTTGAATGTGCCTTCTTGTCTTCTCTTCAAATACATTTCGCATAATATAGGGCAATAGGACATAATTTTCTTTTGCTTCTTCTTCGAGCAGCAGTAAGACACATATGTTTCTTTTTAACGTATCCTCCATGGCCAACAAACTTCGACTAAACTGTACCGCAAATTTTTGAAACTGCACGCTCTATACTAGATTCACCCAACAGCAAAAGTGAGTATAAACAATGATCAATGCGTGATAGGTAGGTCGTCATGCGGCATTTATACTGGTTGAATGATAACCGCTAACCCTATTGGCCCTAATTCGTCGAGCCTCTCTAGACAGCCAATAAAATTGCAAGCAAGTGTGAGTGAGACAGCCGTTCAACGCACGGCGCGCCGCGCCGCCGCCGCTTAAACAGGAGTGGACTTGTTAAGACTTGTTTCGTGTTTTCCATACAGCGATCCATCGTACATCGAAATAAATTTAATTATTATTAGCGCAAATATTTGAGTCTGACACGGACACAGCTAGAGAGATCGATGATATCAGCTTTACACCGCCAAAAAAAAGGGGCCTAAAGACTGCTGCTGTTGAGAAGCAAATCATTTTAAATATTTATAAAAACCAAATGCAACAAAATGCCGATTTAGTGATTGAAGGTAGCTGAGATTTCGGGTGTGAGTCGATCAAGTGTATACAGGATCATTAAGGAGTATAAATGTAATCATTCATTATCAGAGCCAAAATCTTATCCTAAAAGAAAAAATTCTAGCTCTGACAGTGACTTATTATTTTTATATTCCTAAATAGTCTTGTTTACACTTGACCAACTCACTCCTGAAATATTACCAACCTTCCATACAACTCCTTCAAACACTAAATAGAAATTTTCGTGCTTTTGGTTTTTGTACATATTCAAAATGATTTGCTTCCATCCACATTGATGATGCAATTCTGGATTTTTTTGTTTTTTGACCACTACTCCGCTGTCAGTGAACAATTGCTAAAAATAAAGCAGTTCGGCCTATTCCAACCAGACAGCATGCAACCTGTAATCTATAACTTGGAAACTCCCGTCTTGATTGTGATGAAATTTTGACACCATATCACTACGATGGCAGATATGGAAAAAGTATACTGCAATCGATTCTAATATCTCCGTCGCCTATCGGCGCCGACGTGAGAAATAAAAACAAACAAAAGCCCTTTATTATCGCTGCTCTTGTTTTTGTTCGGCTTCCCGCAAGTCAATATCAATGATTAATTTCTCTTTGTCAGAGCAGTTAAGTTCCGGCAATGATATAAATGTTCACTTTTACCTATGATGAAGTTGCATGCCAGGTTTTTCACTAATTTTTTGCAGTTAAGTAGATTCCCTTTCCGATTTTCTTGTATCTTAGATATTTTGTTTTGTCTAATAGATAATATGGACAACTTGATGACTACATATACATGTGAAGAAATCCAGAATAATATGTAAACCATTTTTGAAGTAACTGCTGGCATCCAGTCACGCTATCGGATCCATAACTTCTGTGGCGGGGAGGCAATATTATAATTATAGTACCGTTTGATGAACGCAAATTGTGTTTCTATTTCGTAATAATGTTGGATATATATATATATTCTGTGCCAATATATAAGTATTTTTCATTTCTTGTCAATTTCTAACTTTTCAACGGATAATCAGATATAATTATTATCAAGTGATATCTTAAGCCGGACCTGTAATCGGTACCTATTTTAAAGAGATAACGCTTCGCCGCGTTTAATCACGTACAGAATGCGTGTCTTTGTTTATATGAGATTTTTCTGTTGGGAGAATCAAGTATAGGGCTCCATCTCCGCGACCGAATACCGTCGACCGACATTCGGTTCCGCTCCGCTATCAGTTCCGTCGTCCGCCGCCGACAGTCCTAGGAAACCGTTCCTTTACGCGGCTAGGAAAACGCCGATTGACAGGCAGATCGACAGATATAGACAAACTGACGGAAATAGGTGACGTAGATGTTCGTTATGTAGATATCATAGAAAAAAAAGCGTATTATCTCAAAATGGAAATAAACTTCGATCAGAATACTCTCCTATCCCCTATCGATGTGCAAGGTAAAATGTGTAAAACGAAGAGGAACCTCCAGATCACCTTAAAACGAAGTTGCTATTATACTTTAGTGTTTTGATTATTGCTGCACCGCCACCGACACAATTACTATAAACCATAAGCGTTTTCCGTCTACGCCAGGTTAATAAGTGTCAAAATTTCATTAAAAGCAATTCAATAATTTCCAGAACGATCTAAAGCAATACTCGTATGTATACATAAGAAAATTCACTTGGTTTCTGAAATAAGCAAGACAATATTCCGATGGACCTAAGAAAGTGTATGATGCCGCTAGATCTTACTTTTACAGGCAGTGAATAGCCCAATATGAATACAGCAGTTCTTTTTAGTTTTACAACCCCCCACCCACCAGTCAGCCCAATTTTACACCCACCCAAAAAGTACATAATTATCAGGAATTCCTAAAAACGATGATAGGGAATATTTGAAATTGATATAACGGACGGAAATCAGAAACTAAAATATAAACAAAATCTTCAAAAACATCTAAAAAAATTGCATCAAGAGGCTTGACTCAGTACACACCTACAAAAGTTTTGAGAACACCCATCCACAGAACGACCAAAATAATCAGGCGTTTTTGGAGGAGTCATCCTCTAACGATGTTTTGATGTACCATGACCCGTAATTCAACGAACCCCTTTGACCGACCAATAGACAGAAAGTCAGAAATGATTGACATGATGCATACATCAATAACATATCAAAATCAACGGCGTGGAAAATAAAGTTTTAACGATTTTCATGATTCATAACATCAACAATTCATGGCGAGGTTTGGATATCGCGTTACCTCATACAGGGTGAGTCGCGAGGAATGCACCAAACTCTTGAAAACAAATGAGAATCAGATAAGATCATATTAGTTTTTTACATTATTTTCGCGTGTATTGTTTGATGCGTTCGTCTCGATTCACCCTGTATGTAGCGGCATCTCTCTATAAGAGCGAAATCAGTCATAGGTTATTATAATATTGAAAATACATGAGCTGAGTGTTCACTTAAAGTTTTCCACATTCCTCGCTTTTGTGGGATAGGCCACTCAGCTCTCAACGTCTCAATTAATTGTAACAGTTCGTACTATCTTGGCGCAAAATCTAACAACCTTTTAATTCATAATATCAAGATTTATAAACGATCACGCTTCTTCAAGTTAGGTTGCTATCTTGATGTTGGGAACGCCATCTGTAGACGTATTACTGTGAGTTAGTTCTGGAGATTCTGGATAGAATTAGCATCACCTTTGATGAAACTGCACAACCATGATTGGAAATCTAAATATAAAATGATTATCTTGGGAATCTAATAACAAAACATAGAAAAACAGGATAATATTACAATCCATTGTCAGGCGTGGAAAACATTGATGATTGTTTTTGAAGCATAGGTGAGTATACATCTGTTCCCGCTCTAAGAAAAATTACTTGATGAGGAATTATGGTTAATTTGTATACGTTGGCAGCTACCTATTGATAGGATAGGAACCAAGGGTGCATTTCTGGCTAAATTCAAGTAGAAAAGTTCATATACAAACATTTGTCCTAAAGAGTCTGGTTTTCGAGATGATATAGGGTGTAAATGTTCGGAAAAACTGTTCACTGCAATAGGACGCTAAGTCAGTACTGACTAGAGAAGATAATTATCATTTCTAGTGGTATCATTTCCGTGAGTAGGGTCACGATTAATATTAGCAAATTGACCTTAACACAAAGTTAAATGTGTTTTATTCAGATTAAACGGACAAAAACACACCGAGGTACACAAAACTTTGAACTACTTCACAACGGCCAACCTACTGTCTTTATTTATCGATGATTATCGTGCTCTCTATCTACGATCATAACCTTGGTCTTGTTGTAGTTAATACCAAGACCATATGCTGCACTGTGTTGTTCTAAGATGTTTAATAAGGCTACTAGTTCCTGAGAAGCAGTTAATCTTAAGTTGGATATTTTGCTTCCGCCAATAGTTATACCGTCATTCCAGTTGTCCAATACCTGTCTCATCACAAATTCAGAGTAAATGTTAAATAACATCGGAGATAATACACATCTCTGACAAACTTCCTTTCTGGTTGTTGTTTGACCAGACAGGTTAGCATCAATTCTTACTCGAGCCGAGCTAGACTCATAGAGTTGCTGTATGAGAAATACTAAGTGGTAAGGAACTCCCATAGAGATAAGGATTTCTCACAGTTTAGCCCACTTTACGTTATCAAACGCCTTAGAATAGTCCACAAAGCAGACTAAACTGGAGAATAATGCTCTCTGGCTTTTTCAATAATTTGTCTTAAGTTCAAGATCTGTTCACGCGTACCGCTTCTTTTTACGAAACCTGCCTGCTCCTGAGAAATTTGCCAGCCAATAAAACCCTCCAAACGAGATTGTAAAACATATAATAGAACCTTGCTTGCATGAGAGATTAGCGAAAATAGGCGATAATTGTCTGGATTTGGTGGAGATCCCTTTTTATGAAGTGGAGCAAAAATGGATGTGCACCATTCATCTGGCCAAACACCGGAAGACCAGATCCTCTTACAAAAATATATATAAAAGAGAGATGCCGCCATGTATTTGTATGCACCTATATTACAATAGCGACAACATGCCGGCACGCAATTTAGAGTTAGACAACCGGGAACAAAGTCTAGAACAATAGAAATAGTTGGCCTGACAATGCGACAAAATTACAGCGAAAACACATAAATATAAGCAACTTGAATGATTCTTCCTGGTTTCTCATGATATGGTTACCTTTCAAATACAGCATAACAACCAATTTAGAGCTTCATGTAACTGTAGGAACTTATCCTGTCGTTGTTCTTTTCTCATATCAATTTTACTGACCAATAAACATATAAAACTGAAGGATGTTTCAAGAAGAGTGCAAAATTCTAAGGCCCAATAAATTATGGTTTTTTCTACCAAAATATCGTCTGTCTGTCGGTCTGTCTGTCGGTCTGTCTGTCGGTCTGTCTGTCGGTCTGTCTGTCGGTCTGTCTGTCGGTCTGTCTGTCGGTCTGTCTGTCGGTCTGTCTGTCGGTCTGTCTGTCGGTCTGTCTGTCGGTCTGTCTGTCGGTCTGTCTGTCGGTCTGTCTGTCGGTCTGTCTGTCGGTCTGTCTGTCGGTCTGTCTGTCGGTCTGTCTGTCGGTCTGTCTGTCGGTCTGTCTGTCGGTCTGTCTGTCGGTCTGTCTGTCGGTCGGTCTGTCGGTCTGTCTGTCGGTCTGTCTGTCGGTCTGTCTGTCGGTCTGTCTGTCGGTCTGTCTGTCGGTCTGTCTGTCGGTCTGTCTGTCGGTCTGTCTGTCGGTCTGTCTGTCGGTCTGTCTGTCGGTCTGTCTGTCGGTCTGTCTGTCGGTCTGTCTGTCGGTCTGTCTGTCGGTCTGTCTGTCGGTCTGTCTGTCGGTCTGTCTGTCGGTCTGTCTGTCGGTCTGTCTGTCGGTCTGTCTGTCGGTCTGTCTGTCGGTCTGTCTGTCGGTCTGTCTGTCGGTCTGTCTGTCGGTCCGTCTGTCGGTCTGTCTGTCGCTCTGTCTGTAGGTCTGTCTGTCGCTCTGTCTGTAGGTCTGTCTGTCGGTCTGTCTGTCGGTCTGTCTGTCGGTCTGACTGTCTGTCTGTCCCTTTTTTCTAGCCTCGTAATCTCAGCAAACGCTGCATGGATTGTGATGAAATTTGGGCAGCGATATGCTGTGGGGTCATAGTAGGTAATGTTCCTATAATTTTGAAAATCGGTGAATGGGCGGCGGAGTAATCAGCAAAAAACAAAAAAAAATATTGCTCAAACTTCGTTTTTAGGCGTTTTAGGGGTTCCTGAACATTTTCTACGTTTTTTGGGTGGTGGTGAAATTGGGGTGGTTAGAGGGTGGGGGATTGAAAAACTGAAAAACTTCTTGTATTTATAATAGGCTGTCCACTAACCTGTGAAGGAAGACCTAGCGACATAAATCACCTTTTTAGGTCCATCCGAACATTGCCTAACCTATTACGGAAACTAAGGGACTTAAAATTTTCTGTATACATACGAGTATTTATTGCTTTAGATCGTTTTGTATTTTGTAACGTGGAAACTATTAAATTGATTCTAATGAAATTTTGACACAGTGTTACTTCCGTGGCGTGCCAGTGGCGGCGCAGAAATAATAAAAAAAAGCTAAAAATAAAAAAAACAGCTCAATCTTCGTTTTTAAGCATTTTAGAGGTTCCTGATCATTTTCTGAGTTTTTTTGGGTGGGGGTGAAATTGGGCTGGTAGGGGGTGGGGGGTTGAAAAACTGAAAAATTTCTTGTAATCATAATAGGCTGTCCACTAACCTGTGAAGGAAGACCTAGCGACATGAATCACCTTTTTAGGTCTATCCGAATATTGCCTAGCCTATTACGGAAACTAAGGGACTTTGGCCCTTTTTGCCAACCCCACTGAACCAATAACTGAAAACACTAAAATTCTACACCCTAGAAAGCTCCTTGTCGAACCTACCAGACCTCCTGACGAAAGTCAGTATGTCCGACCATTTCGCTGAATATAGTGGCTCCTCCCCAAACTCCGTCGTGCCGAATATCTCAACCCTAAGGTTGCGATAAACTGCACATCTGCCCAGGAAGTGGAACGCTGTCTCGTCCTCCTCCCAGCATCTGGAGCAAATGGGGTCCCCTACCACTTTCATAAGTGACAAATATCTATTCAGCAGGCAATGGCCAGTAAGAGCCCCCACCAGAAGGTTGAGCGTATTTCTGCCTTTATTCAAAAGCTATAGCGTTCGGCCCTTATCAGGGCCTGCTATGGATCTTTTGGCTTGCCTGCAGTCGTCTCTCTCTAACCAGGCTTTCGCCAGTTCCTTGTAGGCCCAGTTGTCCAGGGCTACATTGACCTGGCGTCTGCTAATTCCCAGCATAGGTTCTGGGCCGATGCAGGGGCTGCTGGCCCCTATCCTAGCTAATCGGTCCGCTCTATCGTTACCCGGTATACCAATGTGTCCGGGGACCCACAGCAGGGTCACCTTCTTATGGCTTGCTAATTTCTGAAGGGCGGCCGAGCATTCTTGAGCCAGAGCTGATCTGGCCCTTGGAGCTGCCACCGCTTTCAGAGCTGATTGGCTGTCAGAGCATATATATATATAACTGTTCGACTTCCGTCGAGTATGCCGCCATCAATATCATCGCATACACTTCCGCCTGGAAGACAGTCGTGCAGGTTCCCAGCGCGAAGCTCTGCCGCACTTCTTTACCCTCCAGACAGAAGCCCGCTCCCCCGGATCCTGACTCCTTTAAGAGCGATCCGTCCGTGAAGCATACCAGACTATTGGGCGGAAACTTGACTTTCTCTCTCATCCAGTCGTCTCTTTCCGGGACGACTAGTGAGAATCCCTTATCTAAATTTAAGATGTCTTTGGCTTTTTCCACCCTGAATGACGATATCGGGATATTACTCTCCGCGAATCGCTCTATTCTGGTGTGGCCAAATAATGCTTCTCGTGCTACCCACGTTCCCCCGTCACGCATTCTCAGGCAGGCCGACATCGCCTCTCTCTTTATCCAGAGGTGCAGAGGCGGCAAGCCCAAGAGTACCTCCAGGGCAGCAGTGGATGTTATCCTCGTGGCACCTGTTATGCTCATTGCTGCCAGCCTCTGAATCTTTGCGAGCTTGAGCTTAACAGAGACCTTCTCTACGCTCGGCCATACATACGACTATCTATTGCTTTAGATTGTTTTGTATTTTGTAACGTGGACACTATTAAATTGATTCTAATGAAATTTTGACACACTACTATTACCGACGTGTGGATGGAAAACGCGTATGTTTGTTAAAAATCGTGTTAGTGGCAGCGTACCAATAATCAAAAAACTAAAAGTATGAAAACAACTCAAACCTCGTTTTTAGATGTTTTAGGGGTTCCTGATCATTTCCTACCTTTTTTTTTGGTGGGGGTGAAATTGGGGTGGTTGGGGGGTGGGGCGTTGTAAAACTGAAAAGTTTGTAGTATTGATAATAGGCTGTGAAGGAAAGACCAAGCGGCATAAGACAATTTTAGGAGGGGGGGGGCTGGCGATTATTTGGTTGCAAGGGATCTCAGACTAAAGCTTCATGCTATGGGATAATAATAAGCTGGTATCACCGTAAGGTGTGGGAAGTACGAGGTCAGTCAACTTGACTTCATTTCTTTAATGCATACATTTGGGAAGTGTATAATAAAACATACTATTTCGTGAGTTTTGGTAGAATGTACATTTGTCAAAACTTGCAATATAGGTATGTGGCTACATTTTATTGAGACAGCATGTAGTTTAAGCCCTTAATACTGCGTGGTGTTGCTGGTTTGTGGTCAAAATATGTGACTTCAGACAACCCTCAACCAGCAAGGTAGAGAAGGTAAGACCCGGCTCTTTCGAGCGATCCGGTTCAAAGCGGGTCATTCAGGGCTATGACCCGTTCGTTAAGACCCGCTGTTAAGCGAATCCAGTACTGGCGCGATTGGTTCAGCTACTCAATCACACCGGTTTCTAGTCGGGTCACAGGTCATCTACTTATACTGGTTGTGATTAGTATTACGGCGGATGGCGAGTTATTCGAATCAGAATATTAAATTAGCAAAAGTCCCGGGAGAGACAGATGAGAGAATACAGGCATGATCGATCGGGTCACGGGTCTTTGGAAAGATTCGGTCTTTATGAACGAATCGGCCATGATCGACACATCCCTCCTGCAATGTTAAAACACGCCTGGATCAAGCATGGGGCTAAAGGGGCTAGCTCCCCGAGCCTCGCAGGTCAATGGGGCCCTGCAGGGGCTATATTATTTGCATTTTATTTACATATTTACACATCTACCAATATATTTATTTATTAAGTATACAAATAAATATCAGTCCTAGTTCGCAAAAAGCTAGGCTTTGTGCGTGAGCACTGACTAGTAGATACAGACTAAAATATACAATGACCTTCCTCAGCTCCGAAGCTCGATTATTCCCTTCTGCACCGTATTTTTGCCCCTTCTTGCTATCTTTAATACCTCAACTGGATGGGGTTTTCAGCTGCATTTTGGAGCTCCTAGCACAACATACCATCACCAAATAATTAAATTGCTCCCAACACAATCGTCTTTAAATTTTGACAGCCGTTGACAAATATATTTTTAATGCATACAATCATAGATAATACCCCCCTTCGTACAATAAAACAGATAAAAAAGAAACCTAAGTGGACCTTTCAAGGACCTATCATGCCATGCCTCAGAAACATTTTTTTGTACTTCAACTCCTGAAACTAACTCCTAACCTTTTTTCAAATGGTATCCACAGCTTCTTTTACAAAATGTAGTCATTATTTTATTTAAAATGTTGTAGTGCCTTTGACTTCATACACAAACCAATTTTTTTCCCAAGCCATAAAAATAAGATAAAATAAGAATTTGTTTGAAGCCTAATATTTTTTTAATAAAAAAGGATAAAAACATTTTTCTCAGTATCCTTAAAACTCACTTAGTTTTCCTTTTTATCCGTTTTAAAGTATTAGGTGTCAAACAAATTCTTATTTCTCTATTCTCTACTTATGTTATGGTTATGATTTTACGAAAAAACTAAGTTTGCGTATCGGTACCGAAAGATTATAAATAAAATAGGGATATTAATTATGCAAGAATACCTACAGGGTGCTATTTGAAAAAAAAATGGGAGTGAGTTTTCGGGAATGACGTCCAGAAAAGTTTTTGATTGCTTATGATAGGCCCTACACTACATTCAGAATTGAATTCAGTTCTTGCTTGAGCCGTTTTTCGTTACGAAAAAACTCGCATCAAGGAAGTTCTATAGTGTTTGCAGCTATTTTGATAACTCCAAAATTTTTGTTATTACAGATACTATTATGTAATAAGTAGTGTACAACCCAATAAATGCCACTTTTTGTCTAATTTGTGCTAATTTTTGGACATCTCTTATTGTTGACAGGGTTGTATACCTAGATAATAGCATATCCATTACATTTTATACTGAGTGGCAATTGCAAATTGACCAGTTCAAAATGAGGTGATGGGAGCGAGAGGTAGCGATCATCATTCCATATCAAGATGAATCTCAATTTGGAGTAGTTATTGACACTAAATTGACGTTTATCGAGCACGTTAAAAGTCTTTCTCAAAAAACTTATCTAGGCTTCGTACCTTGAGTGCAGATTTCTTTTGAATTATAAATTACGTAAAAAACTCTGTGAGACGTTGGTGATGTCAGTCTTAAATTACTGTAATATATTTTGTACTTTCCTCGTTTGTACTACCTCACTAAGAAAATAATCCAAATTATTCCAAACAATTGTGTTCGCTTTATCTTTAGAATGCGTAAATCTGACCATTTTTCAGGTCAATATCCTACACTTGAATCGCTCAAAATTAATGACTTGATGAATTATCATTATTCAGTTTTTATACACAAATTGTTGTTAGCGTCACAGCCTCATTCAACATCAATATACATCACATATACATAATAAAACTCTCAGGAACTAAATTATTATAATACCACACACTACCACATAGTACGACATTATTTAAACGAATTTTCTTATATAATGTTGCTATTATTTATAATTCTATACCAGAAACATATTTAAACAATATTCATTATCAGTATTTCGATCAAAATTCAAATGTTTTATATTTAATTCATTATTTACCTAACAGCGGCATCATAGACATATTATTATATAAACTATATTATATTTGTTTTAATCATTTTATCCCTTTTGGTACACTGTAAGATTTGTATTTGATTCTTGTTTTTTGTAACTGAACTGGTGTACTCAAAAATTTCTGTAATTTTTAAATCTTGTTGATAACCTCATTGGTTAAGTGTAAGAGTAGCGCTAGCCTAAACTTCGCTAATGAGGTTTTCTATAGTTTTGTTACCATGTATTTTTATTATTATTATTACTGGTAAGTCTAAAAAGGAACAAAGCAAACAAATAAAGCAAGGACATTATATTTTGTCTGCAGCGATCCAGTGATTATCCAATCATGATGCTGCACCGTCTTTAAGGTGGGTAAGAAAACCTGCTGTTGAAGTGATAAGTTTCATGAACTAGATAAATAGGATATTAAATAATATAAATTATTTGCCGTATCCTGCATAAAAAATAAAGCAAGGCGTAAAAGAATAAAAGAGTATTTATTATTCAGTAGTAAAATTGAGCATTTTAATTCGATACAGCATATAATTTATAATGTTTCATATCTACAATAGATAAAGAGTTATGACAACGTCCTTTCTTCTTTCACCGAATTCTTTTCGCTGGTCAATCTATGATGGCCACAGAGTACAATAACAAAACATGTCTGAAACAATCAACAATTGTTGTTGTAATGTGTGTTTAATTTATTTACGTATCGTTGATATTAGTACGGCGTCAAAGGAATGTATCGAGTTACTAATATCCCCTGTATACGTACATTATATACATAGCGAACGGTAGAGGAAGTCGTTTATTCATTACCTAATATCGCATATCATGCCAATAATTATAGGTTGTCACCAATTTCCCACATAACCAAAGTCGCAGTGGTCTTGTACGCGGATTAGTCGTGGAGCTCGCTATTGTTCCTTTTTAAACTAACGAACCGTTAATATTCATATTTTTTGGCGTCCTAAAAGAAATCTGTATGTACAAAGAAGATCGGTCATAGGATGATGTAATACGAAAAGACAAATCTGGTGAAGTACCTCCATATATCCTTACCATGATACTCCCCACACCGATAGGTGAGGGGAGTATCATGATCGCGAGTATTTTCGATTATGAGATAATACGCTTTTTGGCGTTTTATGATGTCTACATAACAAAAATTTAGGTTACTCATTTCCGTCGGTCTGTGTGTCGGTTTGTAAAACTGAAAAATTGGTCGTATTCATAATAGGCTGTCCATTGAATGTGAAAGGAAGACCTAGCTGCATAAAACACTTTGTTAGGTCCATCCAAACATTTCCTTATGTATTACAGAAACCAAAGGAGGAATGTATTGCGTAGTTATATCGTTATTTATTGTGTAAAGTGGAAATTGTTGAGTTAATTTAATGAAATTTTAACACAGTATAACTATCTTAGCGAGGATGGAAAACGCGTATGGTGTTTAGAAATCGTGTCAGTTGCGGCGGCGCAGCAAGAATAAAAAAATTCAAAATATAAATTCAGCTCAAACTCCGTTTTTAGGCGATTGGGGGTTCCTGATCGTTTCGTCCTGTTGAAGCCTACAGAATAAAAACTGCGCCATCTTAGTTTCTACGAAGAGAGATGCAAGAAACTATTTACGGGAGTTTTTGTGTTGGATATTTTTTTGCGGGCGGGTGGGCGATGCGCGATGATTTGTTTGCAAGGGGATTTCCTTCGAGATTTCAGAAACTTTATGCAATAGGAAAATAATAAAATGGTACCTCCAGTATATGTGGAAAGTACTGAGTCGATCAACTTGACTCAATTTTTTATTATAGTACCATAGTATCTCACAGGTATTTGTAATAATTGTTATAGATTGTAACATCAGTCTTGGTTGATCACAATGATGCAGTAATTAGATTTTATCTACTCCCATTGAGTTGTACATCAATTACTATATTTATTTTACAGAAGTAAGATTGATCTGTCTATAATTCGTAATTATTATGTTAAGTCGTACTACTAATTGCTTCGATCGTAGATAAAGTATAGTATTCAACTCGCGGTAATGGTAATAACTCACTTGCTGATTTACTTCATTTGTGTGAGTTATTGCCGCCATTACCGCATCGTTGAACAATTGAATTTGCGTCTCCTCTACGATGGAGCCCGCGACGACGGATGTTAATTCTGTGCAAAACCTTTCAAAAAATCCTCTTAACTTTTAATTTAGAAAACAAGAAGGCCTACTCATGATCTTCCAATTAATTATAGTTCCACAAGTAAAATCCGGCCTTTTAATAGCGTATTCAACCGGAATATTAATGAAAAATACGAGTGGATGTGCGGATGTTCACAAACAAATAAATTATTTTTTATGTGCCCAATTTTTGAGAAAGATGTTAGTGCATGGAATAAATAAGGGTAGGACGATTTAAAGCACATAGCGGAGAGGGCAAAGAAACACAAAAATTCTGTTTCTGACATGAATGCATGCATGGATTTTAGTATTTTGGGAAAAGTGAAAATAAGTGAACAGTTGGTCAGTGCTTATTATATACAGGGTGAGTTTTTAGTACCGGGTCGGTCTGTAAAAGATAGCGAAAAAGTTGTATATAAACGTTGTAGCTAAGGAAATGCTCCTTGCTCAGAAAATATCTTTATTTATACAGGGTGATCCATAACGACGTGGTGATGCAAACATATATTTTTTTTAAACGAGACAGCCTATATATTATCCCATATTTAGATTCTACTAATAATTCCTCTTCTTAAAATATAAGGTATTGCGACATTATACAGGGTACTTTAAAAGTTATCACCATTTTTATATCCAAATCGCTGTCAAGCGAACGTACTGTACATCAAAAAGTAACGAACCAAAAATATTTTTTTTACAAGGCAAGATGAAAAATATCCTCTAGTTTTAAAATCGGCTTTAAAAGTAACCGACGACGCATATTTATATACAATTGATGTAGAACGTAAAATCTAGATTTTCTTTTTTTAATGTAACTCCCAATATTTTATTATACCAAAGAACTGCTTTTGATATGCTCTTTCATATTTGTTTAGCACTTGTGGTCCCTACATCCATCAGTTTCCGAGATATTTTGATTTTTATGTAAATTTAAAATGTGCCTTCTATTTGTGTACTGAATTTTTTTTTATATTGAGATAGTACTATCGAATTTGTTTTTTATTTAACGAACAACTAAACTATAAGGTCATAATAGTATTCTATGAAGTCAAAACCCTGAATCATCGAAATAATAAAGTCAAGTATGCTGAGGAAACAATTTTGTAGGCGTGTTGCATAATATAATTATCAAGCAGTTTACATAGCCTGCTCAATAATTTCGTACTGTGTGAAAAACGAGCTTTAAAAATTAATTTTTCCATTGAGTGTATTTAGGAGAATCTTTGAGAAATTGCCTACTTGCCTCTAAAATATATCAATTATCAACAGCAACATCCAGAACGGAGGCACTCTAAAGCTGATGCATTTGAAACATTAAAGAATCGTTTTATTCAGACTGTGTCGTTTAATATTCCATAACCTACCTGATAGATCTGCTTGATAATTATGCATGACGTCTATAAAATTGTTTCCTTAGCATACTTGACCTTATATTATCTCGTTAAATCAATGTTTTGACTTTATGAAATACTATCATGGCCTTATATTATAGTTCTTCGTTGAGTACAGATAAAATTTAGTAGTATTTTCTCAAAATAAATAAATTTCAGTAAACAAATAGAAGGTATATTTTAAAATTTGTACAAAAATCGAAATATCTCAGAAACTAATGACTGCAGCTATAACAAGTGTTAGGCAAAGAAGAAAGAGCATATTAAAAGCAATTCTTTGGTCTAATAAAATATTGGGGTTTACATTAAAGAAAAAAAGAGAATATCTAGATTTTGCATTCTACATCACCCTGTATATGAATATCCGACATCGACTTTTTTTCAGCCGATTTTAAAACTATAGAATATTTTTATCTTTGCATGTAAAAAAAATAATGTTTGATTCATTACCTTTTGATATACACTACATTCATTTGACAGCGATTTTGATATAAAAATGGTCATAACTTTTGAAATACCCAGAATAATGTTACAATACCTTATATTGTAAGAAGGGGGATTACTAGTAAAATCTAAATATCGAATAATTTATAGGGTGTCTCATTTAAAAAGAAATGTATGTTGCATCACCACGTAGTTATGGATCACCCTGTATTTTACAGTAATGGAGTTATCGACCAGTCCGGTACTAAAAACTCACCCTGTATGTATACATATATGTGTTTCCTTGTGCCCATCCTCGGTCAGAACCCACGAGCTGCCATTGCATCTAAAGGTGCGTTTAGATTTGAGCGCACACGCACTGAGCGACCGCGAATGCTCTAGTGTAAACAGCTGTGCGCGCACGCTCGCTCTGAATCGTTCTGTACGCGAATAGGCGCCAACGCGAACGCGAGCCGGCTAGTGCCGGCTCTGGTCCATGCACAAAGGGATTCACGTGCTCGAATAAACGCGACTTCGGTTTGCGTGCGCCTACTTTTTTTTCTCCTACCTTTTGACATTAGACCGAAGGTCACTTTGCCACAGAATTTTGCGATGTGTTGTATTTGAGATACGTTAAATACTTTTCTTCATTATTTTGTTGTGATACTGCATGGGGTTATTTTCTTTACTATATCATGGAATGGTCCAACGATTTATCATTATTATTGATACAAGAATACGAATAGCTGCCCATTGTATGGGATGTAACGCATCCTCAGTACTACTCCAAAACAAACAAAAAATGACGCATGGCAAGAACTGGTTAATACAATCTCTGGGATATATTGCTTTTCTAAAATGTTTATCCTTTTTTATAATTTTTAGCGTTATTAAATTTAGCAAAAATTCAAAATCGGTTTCGGTCATCCTTGTAAAATTTTTGAACTGGTTATAGCCACTCTCCGACACTAGAATGTTTAATAAACTATGATGTTTTCTAATAATTTGCTTTTGCCACCAACGCCGACGTTTTGGACAGTTCTTCTTCTTAGTTAAACTGGTAAATGACAATAAATGCAGTCGCGGCTATTTTTTGGTTGTTCTTCGCTGTTTTCTTGATGACAACTGCACCGTTCGCGAACAAATGGATCAATCCATTCGCCAGAAAAGGAATTTCAGTTTGAACAGTACCGGCGAGCATGAACGAATGCCGTGCGCGTATGCTCAGTGCGTGCGTGCTCAAATCTAAACGCACCTTAACGAGTGTTTGTGGGATCGAAAATCCAAATTTCATAAAATGTTGAATAGAAAAAAGGATGCTTTGGAGGAACTTGCTGCCGAGTTGAATTTAAATACCACAGAGGTGAGAAAGGTAGCTGAAATCTATCAAAAAGAGTAGCGTCAGAGAGCGAGCGTACAGGCAACGTTCGGGGTGAAGCTTACAGACACCCTTCTGGGCTTGGGTTGTTAATTTTTGGTGTTGGAGGAGAAGACCTATCATACCTATAATGCAATCGTAGCTGGCGTCAGGACTATATATCTAGTTTTAGGTATATCTTCTGTTTTATGTTTCCTTGACACAGCATATAGCACTAGTGTGGCAACTGAATTTATAAGTACCTGAAAGCTATATCAGTATGGGAGTTCGCAGTTTTGATATGGTATATTTATGGAGGTCTTCCATAACCGGTTATTGACACTTCTTATCGATGCACGAATGTGTATTTATGTATACGGGTATTCCATTGTTATAATTTCACATACCGAAAGTGAAGGGAGTCTATCGTACATTTTCGATTTCCGGATAACAAGATTTTTGGATATTTGATGATGTACTACGTCACAAAAATATATCGTACTCATTTTCGTCAGTAACTACTTCACCAACTTTGATTAAATTTAGCGTGAGATATGCTGAAATCAGTACAGTAGCGTCGGGGTAATTATGAGAATACAAAGATTCTCAGAAGTGTTCCAAAGGTAAAGGGAAAGCTCCAAACATTTTTTGTATACATAAACCATTTTCTAATACCTTAAGCCACAAGACCCTGATGATAATTCTTTATCTATTCGAACATTATACCCTATACTGTAGACGCCTAATTTTTTTATACATAACATGGCCATTTCCTATACGCTGTAACTTGGATAGTAATAGCTTATTTATCATGAAATTTTGGGGCAGTTTTTGGAAATTGTATCAGTGCAGTGGCGATGGACTGGTAATCAAAAATTGAAGATCATTGAAGTTGATCAAAACTTGAGAATTATAAACAATAACCTGTAGAAGTTGGATCCTGGTGAAGGACTGTACCCTCCAAACCTAGCCAAATGTTAGCAAGACACTGACGTCTGATGTTCTATTTCTTCCGTCTAAGCGGCGTTATAAGCACTATCCTTAGTTTTCTAACACCCACCCCATCGTTTGTAAATACACACATAAAAGTTACGCCCTCAACAGGTCAAGTTTGAACAAAGAATGGATTTGAAATCTCCACCTCGAAAATCCGCTCGAATTTTTAATTTCGTATCTCTCCATAAATTTTGACTTAGTACTTCGCACATATTGTCGGTAATAAGAAAAAGTGTAACTACAAAATTGGCCATCCACACCACCAAACCAATATAACCTTTAGATAGCAGCCGCAGTACTCTGGTATTTAGGCTATGTTTTCGCGGTCTGGTAGTATCTCACTTGTTGATTCACATCAGCACTCGTCTACGGCTCGTGCTGCAAACTTCAACTGCGTAACATAATTCAGTCATTACCGCTCATTGCACAATATACTATTATCAACAGAATATGTGGTTTTAGTTGAAGGTTAGTAAATCGTGACGAATCAGAGATATAACTACAGGATAAGTTTCAGATGTTATATTGGTTCAGTAGGAGTGGAGGTTATAGTAAACTGTTTGAGGATAACACATTTGCGGAGTAAGGGCAGAGGTATAGTAAACACGATGTCAGTTGGAACACGGCGATGTGACGGCGATATACGAGGTAGTATCAATTCACCGGTATTTGCGGTGCTATTCCACTGGTGAAAATGCTCGAATTAGCAGCATATATCCCTGGTATACATTCAGAAGCTGCCGTCAAAGCACCCCTGCCGAATTGTATTCAGCAGGTAGTTGGGACTGTCCAGCCCAGCGGTCGAGCCAGTCTTACCAGTACCGTTCACGGATACGGATTGTAAGGCTCTGCTTCCGCAACTTTGCGAATTCGCCATTTCTTATATTTTGGAAATACGTAATCATGGCCGTTTGGAGACCCTGGGAGAATGCACGTGATAGTGTGGCAGATGTGGATGCGGATCCTATTCGGGAAGACTTTTTTCACAAGGATTTAGAAGAACAGACACAAAAAGTAATATTAAATATTTACGATTGTCTAAAAAATGAAAACCGTGATGCCTCAAATGTGTTCACAAGATGCAGGGGTGGTGGAGGGACCGAACAGGGGCGAGAGTCGTCCATCGTCCGTCTTTTGACATAAATGCAGTATCCTAAACGAATTACTTTTATTTCAGCGTTTGACAAAAAAATCCTGAAATCTAAAAAAAATTGAGCGATGCCGTCTGCGTCGTCTGTAGAGAACATAGTGCTGTTCGGGTTTTTAGGTCGTTGTTTGTTAAAATTTCTTCTTAACGCTTCACAAGCACGGGTGACTAGGATCTTCAGATATCTGACGAGTCTTCACTACGAGAGCTACCCTACAATTATTGTTATTAGTTGCGCTCTTGAGTTGTTAGTCAGTTCTCGTGATGAAGACAGCGATCTCTGAAGATACCAGTCACTCGTGTTTGCAAATCGTTAGGACTTTTTATAAGGCACTATAATAATCGATTTTATTTGAGGAAAACGTAATAATTCGTTCACATCCTTTGTATATTTTATACTTATTATATACTGTAGAAGGTCCCTGTGTGAACCTTCTTCATTAAATACTCAAATAAGAAATATTAGTTCATTTCATATTCACCTTCCATGTGATCATAAAATTATTTCAATTACGGCGCGCCGCCTATGGATCCTTCGGCCCTTACAAAGGAAATGCCGTAAAAGCTTTTTTATGCTGTTTCAAGTGACTTCGTATATACTATAAGAAGTCGAGCAAGAGGGGGCGTGGCCTATTTACTATTCCTACTACAAGGATATTACCACCAAGTTATAAAAAGTATTTGTAGGCGCCGCACTCTTTTGTTTAAATACCGAGGGGTCTGTGATGGTGATGCCGAACCGGCTCCCGCTGACCCTAGACCTGTCGTGCAAAAAGTATTCAGAACTTTTTTGATCATCCGTCGCCGTCGTTGAGAAATAGACATTATATAATTTATACCTGGCTTAACAGTTGATCCCTTTTCTGTGTAATTGACATATACATAATAATAAATACAATATGAGTATAAAGAGTTGTTTATAAGTGCAACTGAGTTGTCACACAAAAAATGAATTTATCGTATGTATAAGAGTGAAAATAAGACGGAAAATAAGGTTAAAATATGAAAAATAAACAAGAAGTACCAATGAAAATATTATGCGTGTATATGTTATTTGTAAGGCAGCTAAATTCAGTGAAGTTCACTTTACATTGAGAAGTTCTTTAGACATGCCAATGCCGTTGGAAAACTGAAAGATGTAAACGTATTACAGAGTTGGAGTGAGTACGGGGGATAGGGGGGACGTGTCCCCCCCTTGGAACTGGAACTATGAATTAAAAAAAAACTACCATGTCACATACTTTTTGCCTATAGCACCCTCAGAAGGTGCCAGCAAAATTATTGTTGGATTCACAACAAACTCCAGAAAAATAAACCAAATTATGCCTGCCCCCCTCCCCCCACCGGTAGGCCTCCAAAAATATATCCCCCATAGTGAAACCATATCTCTACCTGCATTCTGAGTTACAGCCGCCAAATTCGGTATTTCGATGAAGTGTTCAAAAAGAGGACGCATTTTAACAACTATGTGAAATCTATAACACCTCCAACACAGATATACCTATGCACCTATGCCAAGACGATTATGTACTCTGAAGAAAAAGAAAAATTTGCTTTCTCTGATGTTGAGCGATTAATAAAAAAATGGGAGTATTAATTGCGGACTATAATAGATGCCTCTATGACCTCTAATGCTGCCACACCAAGATGGTGTCCTTATTTTACCTGATATATGACACCTGATGAAGAAGGTATTCAGAGAAGAAAAATGACTTGTGCGTTAAAGAGAAACCACAATTGGTTTTATCAAGTTCAGTGGCAGTTCCATGTCACAAAAGGTTACTATTGCTACTTTGCCGTCTGAACACAAAAAATCGTGAAAGTGGAGAACTTATCAAAGGAACATGACTTCTGGAATGAATAAATGTTAATGAAAATATAAGGTTTTATCAGTTTGTTACAAAGTAAAAAATGTAATTTCTATTCGCGACGCAAAAAAGTGTGAGCCCAAGACTATCGACTTGTCGGTCTGGGCCTGCCAGCAATTTAAATTCTAAGTACCTACAAATGTGGTTGAGAGTTGTAAGATTTCGCAGTAATCCTGAAAATGATAACTGCTCAAAACGAATTACCGTGATTTGTTTAAATTTTAGTAGTTCCTAACTTTTGGCCTGCAGTGTATATCAGTAAGTCACTCAAAACCACAGACTACAAATTTGGGTTGACGCCCAAAACAATATCTATCTCACTCCAGAAATGAATGAATTCAGCTCATTCATTAACTGTAGTTTACATACTTTTGTATTGGTGGCGCCTTTATCAGTGTCCCAATTGGCGCGCGATCGTTCAATGCAAGGCTCTAGCTGTAACCATTTTTGACCCTGTATATTAATAATTTTTGGCACAAAAACCTGATTTGCGTTTTCTTAAAACTTCAATCCAGAGAAATGTTGGTCCAAATTTTAGAATAAGTTTATACAGGGTGATTAACGAGACCGTGAATTTAGTCAAAAAGACGTCAATTTTGGCAATTTCTTAATAATTGTCTATTTGGAAATTTCAAAAAATACGTCGATATTTCTCTAGAACCGTCCTTTTTCTTCATGCTCATATTTTTTTCAGTTCAGAAATCTCAAAATTAATAGCCCAAAAATGGTTACAGCTGAACCATTGCAAACAGCTATCATGTATGTACCTACTAAATCCTCCTCTTAATGGCTACTTCATTTAACTTATGACACTCTGAATTTTGTCCCTAGAATCAGTTTAGTTATCTTGTTGTCCCTAATTTTTGCAGCCCCTAGACTGTGGTACCGTAAGCAGTTGCTTATGTTTTACTTACTGTTAAGGACTGACATATAGCTTTGAAATAGTACATAATTATGTACTTGGTGAAAATGAATGCCTCCTCTCTATCAGTGTATTCACTGGCTGGAAAAATAGATGTTTATCTTAGGAGCAATGCGTTAATGAGGAGTCCCTCATATGTATAATAGTCCAAGTTATCAGTTATAACATAGTTTAGCCAATAGCAAGCGGTGCATCCGTGAGTTATAAAAACTTGAATGTAAGATTCAATGAAGTTGACTCCGTTTTTTGGGGCGATTAGTATCACACAGATATCCTGAAGGAGGTAGGTTAGAAGCATAACCGTTATGATCCATAACACAGGTTTCAGTTTCAAATTAAAAAAGAATAGAGGAACTCGATTATTTATCCAGCTGGAGACCTAATTGTCATTAAGCTGGTACCTATGAAAAAGTTAATACGTAGTTCTGCAGCGGAAGTTCCTTTACAGTTGGTTGGACAGTACCTATAATGAACGCTAGCACGAGGCACACAGATTCATTCAATCGGATGCTATTTTACGTTTTATATTGCCGGCTGAATGATGTTTGTGGTGACACCTTAATGCTCCTACTGTTTATTTATAAGTATTAAATGAAAAATTGAGTTTACTCCTTGATCATTGAACCGGCTGAGGATTTGCAGAATCAAGTAATTCTCAACGATACGGGTTAGGTGTGTCTGTAATTTTTTCAATTCCATTGTTACCTGCAAAAAATATTGTTTAACGTCTTCCGAACATACGGAACATAATTCGGAATTCGAAGCATAATAAAGAAGTTATGCAATAATTTGAAAATTCCTCCTCTCACTGTCTAACAAACCATTCGTTCTTCAAATTTTAAAGATAAAAAATAAAAACAATAGATTCCTATGACGATCATTTCTATTCTCGAAGCATTTAACCTTTATGGAGATCATTTAGTTTTTCCAAAAATAGGGAATTTACCTATAACGATTTCTTAGAGTTCGTAGTTTTTCGACACGAAGTAGCTTTGTTCTACGAAAATAGGTTGAGGCTTACTCCAAAGAATAATTTGTTTATCATAACCAAATTCAGATTATTTGTCATACATATTTGATAATTATACAAAGAAATGAATTTGTTTACTGTTTTACTTCCCACACCGATAGGTGAGGGCGTGAGTATTGTGATCGCGAAAATTTTCGATTTTGAGATAACACGCTTTTTGGGCGACTTATGATGTCTACATAACGAAAATCCACGTCACTTATTTCCGTCGGTCTGTCGGTCTGTCTGTCTGTCTTTCTGTCTGTCTGTCTGTCGGACTGTCTGTCTGTCTGTTGGCGTTTTTCTAGCTTCGTAATCTCAGCAACCACTGCATGGATTGTGATGAAATTT
Organism: Callosobruchus maculatus; assembly: GCA_951848785.1. Classification (NCBI taxonomy): domain Eukaryota; kingdom Metazoa; phylum Arthropoda; class Insecta; order Coleoptera; family Chrysomelidae; genus Callosobruchus; species Callosobruchus maculatus. The sequence goes on along the minus strand of CATOUR010000010.1, from coordinate 256,658 downwards.
GCGCAGCGATATACTGTGGGGTCATAGTAGATAATACTATAATTTTGAAAATCGGTGCGTGGGCGGCGGAATAATTGTCAAAAAACAAAAAATTCAAAATATTCCTCAAACTTTGTTTATAGGCGTTTTAGGGGTTTCTGATCATTTTATACGTTTTTTTTTTTGGGTGGGTTTGTGTAAGAAAGACCTAGCGTCATAATACACTTTTTTAGGTCCATCCGAACATTGCCTCGCCTATTACAGAAACCAAGGGACTTTAGACTTTTCTTATGTATACATGTGAGTATCGCTTCAGATCGTTCTGTATTGTGTAACGTGAGAACTATTGGATTGATTTTAATGAAATTTTTGAAAGTATTACTACCATGGCTAGGATGGAAAACGTTTATGATTTTTAGAAATAGTGTCAGTGGCGGTGCAGCAATAATAAAAAAACTAAAAAAATAAACACAGCTCAAACTTCGTTTTTAGATGTTTTAGGGGTTCCTGATCATTTTCTACTTTTTTTTGGGTGGAAGTGAAATTGGGGTGGTCGGGGGGTGGAGGGTAACAAAACTGAAGAAGTTTTTGTATGAATAATAGGCTCTCCATTGACCTGCGAAAGAAGGACCTAGCGACATACTTTTTTAAGTGCATGGGAACATTGCCTTGCCTATTACAAAAGCCAAGGGAGGGAGGGAGGAGATTTTCTTTCTGATCTATGTTACATACGAGTATTGCTTTACATCGTTCTGTATTGAGTAACTTGAAATTGATTTTAATGAAATTTTGACACAGTATTATTACCGTGGCGAGGATGAAAAATGCGTATATGGTTTCTAGAAACCGAGTTAGTGGCGGAGCGGCAATAATAAAAGACCAAAAATATAAAAATAGCTCAAACTTCGTTTTTAGGCATTTGGAGTATCCTGATCGTTTCGTTTCATCCAGTTGAAGCTTACAGAATAAAAACTGTGTCGTTCTAGTTACTACGGATAGAGATGCAAGAAACTATTTACTAGAGTTTTTGTGTTGGATGTTTTTTGAGGGCAGGTGGGCGATTATTTGGTTACAAGGTTATCTCAAACTATAGCTTCCTGCAATGGGAAAATAATAAAATTATATCACAGTAATGTGTGGGAAGTACTGTGTCAATCAACTTGACTCCATTTTTTATTGCTGTGATAGTTTTTGACCGGTGTGAACTTGGCAGCTAAAACCCAGCAGACAATTTGCCGAAGATCCCTGAACGTGGCGTCGTTATTACTAATACACACTATTGACTTCTTTGATTTTGGCTGCTAGCCCTTTAGAAGTTCGCTCAGTTAATGAGACCGGCCTCATACATTGACAGTATTTATGTGTTAATTTTTGGCATCAATTTTATTTTGGGGAACTATTTCCTTAGGGGTGAAAATGATATTTTAATTTCTTTGATTTTGGCTGCTGCTAGCCCTTTAGAAGTTCGCTCAGTTGATGAGACCGAGCTCATACATTGACATTATTTATGTGTTAATTTTTGGCATCGATTTTATTTTGGGGGACTATTTCCTTAGGGGTGAAAATGATATTTTAATTTCTTTGATTTTGGCTGCTAGCCCTTTAGAAGTTCGCTCAGTTGATGAGACCGAGCTCATACATTGACATTATTTATGTGTTAATTTTTGACACCAATTTCATCTTAACGTATTCCTGTGTCTCGACGGGGCTGTTGACGAATGCTCGTTTAGCTAAGGTTTGGACTTCATATGTGGTTAAATCTTCCTTGGCTTGTTGTGTCCTGTTATGCAAGTGGCCATGCAACAGCTCTGTTCAGTGTGCATCTCCAAAACGTAACTTTAGTGCAGCTGTTATCTTATCATAGTCACGTAAATCTGACGAGCAGAGATTTTCTAAAATAGCTGCTGCAGAATCTCTGAGCATTGATGTCAGCACACAAGCCTCTTCCTCATTCGACCAGTTATTCATACGTGCGATGTTCTCAAATTGCGTATGATAAATGTCCCATGACGTTTTTGCATTGTATGGATAGGGCTTTGTCTATCAGTAAAAGCGGGTGCTGCAGCTGTTAAGCTACGCTCACCTGCACTAAACTCTCGCAGCTCCTCTCTGACCATTTCTTTGACCTGATCTTTCACTTTCTGTAGCTGTTCCTCAACGTGCCTTTGTGACGTCGCTAGCTGTTCCTCAACGTGTGTCTCTATTGCACTGATACGCTGATCTTGACTTTCTAATGCCTGACTTACGGCTTGCTTCTGCTCCTCCAGTCTAGTCATCACCATTTCCTGTCCACTTTTCAAGTCACTCTTCAAACCTGCGACTGCCTCATCTTGGTGGTGCTTGAGCTTTTCTTCCAGGTTCACAACTGCTTGGTCCTGGTGGTGCTTTAGCTTTTCCTCAAGGTTCACGACTGCTTCGTCCTGCTGGTTCTTTAGCTTTTCTTCAAGGTTGTTTAGGCTAGTCTTCATTTCTGCGTTTTCTGTCCTCATTTCTGGTAGCATAATCATCAATGCATTCATTTCAGACGCCATAGCTCTGGTTACTGGCATTAACTGACGCTGTAGTCACTTCTTGTTTCCTTTTCCTGGCTTGATTCGCTGGATAATCCTACTTCTGACACCAATTGTCACGACGGCCTCTTTTTCTTCACCCAGGGAGTCAAACTCGACGTAACTTTCACCGTTTTACTTCACAACTCAATACAATATCTCTTAACCTTATCTCAACTAGAACTGAACTCAACTGAACTGAACTACTGCCACGCTCCACGTGGCGCCTTATATACTTCATCGAACCATCTAGAGAATTCAAGGACATTTCTAGAATCCATCCGTCATTCTCGAAAACCCTAGACGATTCGATGACGTTTACACTTCAAAGATCTAACCTAGCACTTTGACTTTACATCATGTATGGCAACCAACGACAACTAATACAAATACACCAATACCATAATCTACAGTGTGTTACAGTATTTTCTCAAATTAAATAAATTTTAGTAAACAAATAGAAGGTATATTCAAAATTTGTAGAAAAATCGAAATATCTCAGAAACTAATGAATGCAGCCATAACAAGTGTTAAATACAAATATGAAAAAGCATATTAAAAGCAACTCTTTGGTATAATAAAATATTGGGGGTTACATTTAAAATAAAAAAAGAGAGAAAATCTAGATTTTCCATTCGACATCACCCTGTATACGAATATGCGCCGTGGGCTTTTTTTATAGCGGATTTTAAAACTAGAGAATATTTTTTATACATCCGTGTAAAAAAATGATTTTCTATTGACCACTTTTTGATATACAGTACGTTCATTTGACAGCGATTTGGATATAAAAATGATCATAACTTTTGAAATACCCTGTATAATGTAACAATACCCTATATTGGAAGAACGGAAATCATTAGAGGAATTTGAGTATGGAATAATATATAGGGTGTCTCATTTAAAAAAAAATGCATGTTTGCATCACCACGTAGTTACGGATCATCCTGTATAAATCTAAATATTTTCTGAGCAAGGAGCATATCAGCGGCTACAACTTTTATATACAACCTTTTTTGGTATCTTGCACAGTAGTAGAGTTATCGACCGAGCCGGTACTAAATACTCACCCTGTATATACATACATGCATTGCAAGTTAAATAAAAGCTTTTAATAATTATAAGAAGACCAAGTCATGAAGAGAATTTGGGAATGTGCTGATGAAAAATTTAAAAACTGCAATATTGGCACTACATTCCGCAGTCTCACGGTGAGCATTCCAATATGCGCAGTTGCAATTATTGTTTTTGTGATTAACAAAATTCTTGTGCGACTCACCTGCGCCTAATTATTTTGCGGTGGCTTAATTCGCATCCCATAAAAATACTGGAAAGGGAAAAAACAGGACTGTCATACCTTATAATTATAGACATAATAATGTGCGTAAAATATAATCCAAAAACAATATTAGTATAATTGCGCTGATTATCAGCTATTATACTGATTACCGGAGAAGTCAGGCGCCGTTTGTAATTACGATGTTTTGAGTTGGGCATTTATACTTTTACATCAGCTATGAAATATTCACCTCGCTGTGAAGTGCTCGCCTTTCTTTGTATAATGCATTAAGGAGATATTTGAGAGATAGTAAGGTTCCCACTATTGTATGCAATTTACAAGGTGACTCATGGTTGATAAAATATTATTTCATTTGCTTTACGTTATAGCATCTGTAACCCCCTTAAAGATGGAGATGGCCAAACAAAGAATATAATGGATGATCACTGTGGTTGATGATAAAGACGCACAACAACAATCAGCATACGTTTGTCAGGCGCTTAAGTTCTGATTGTGAATTAGGTCACCGAACGTAGCTTTGAAGTGGGTCCGATAGGGGTGAATCGATTGTTTTCCTAATTAACAAGCTGTCTCCACCGATCGGACGCCAACGTGCCATTTGGTTTACTTATGCAATTCAGTTTTGTACAAAGCCGCTGACGTTCAAGTTTTGTTATTCTTCAAAAAGTCTGTACTTCTTCCCTGAATATTCCTTAGGAGCTGAAATTTTCCAAAATGTTATGAGCAAAAGTACTATAAAATAAGACAGCATTGTGATCAAAAGTTAGAATGCCCCTTCTTATTACAACTATGTTCGGGCACCGTACATTCATTTTTTTCTGACATCTACTTATACTGAAAATGGTGATTTACACCTAAACGGTTCGCTTTAAGTCCCATGTGTAATTCATAAAGTCACATCAGAATTTACCAAGGATTCTGAATACGCAATAATATACAGGATGTTCTATTTAAAAAAAACGTAACTTTGACACGTTTCGTATTTTGGGGACACCCTGTATAACATGAAAATATTTTTAAAATGTAGCAATAATGGGTACCTATCCATCCGAAATGATTATTTTCTTTTCTATCGCATACTTTAGCCATAATGCTCCGTGTCGGGTAAGATATAATGATAAATTGAGTGGAGAACCGACGTTCTTACTATAGATAATATCTCCGATATTCTTCCATCTAGCCTTCTGACGATTTGTAATTAGGTTCACTTTGACTCATAGAATGAGTATGTAAATTGTCAGAGGTGTATCGAGTCACCGAGTGACATAATTGCTGCAAAATTTTTCGCAACTTCAGCGCCCTCTGACGACTATTTACCTTTCGCCTACACTTCTGACAATTTTTTCCCTACTTTCTTATAATATCTCCGTTTGTACTGCAAATTTTCAGAGCGCCACTTCATCATTTGTTATGCGAAAAAAAATAGCATATTTAAATATTTAACCCCCCACCCTTACTTTACCCGTTCACATCGCGTTCTGACGACCCACCTATCCTTATGTTGATACCTACCGAACCTGTAAATGACAAAATTTTGACTTTACCGAGTGACCTTTTTTTACGTAGCGAGCTCTCCGTCTCGTATAATGCTCTCATCCACTTCAGGCATTTTAACACATAACGTACCTTACAACAACATAACACACTTATAAGTTTTAGAATGGTGTAGACAATGATAAGATGTTGAATAATTTACCAGTTCAATAATAGGAAGCTGCTATTTATGAAACACAGCACTGACCCACTGACAAAAAGGTCCGTATTATTTAATTGTAACATAGATGAATCACCTTTAAATTTTTCCATTACCAAACACCCTTTTTTGTAATTTTTACCTGTAAGAGAATTGTTGGTTTTTCCTAATTATTCCACCTCAATTGCACCGACTTTCAAAAGCTGTTTTAGCTACTATGATTCTAAAACATATCGCAGCCCAAATTTTATGAAAATCGGTAGAGCGGTTGCTGAGATCACGCTGTTAGAAAAATGACAACAGACAAATAGGCAGACAGATAAAAAGACGGAAGGAAATGGGTAACACGCATTTTCATGGCTCAGACATCCAAAAATAACAAAATCGAAAAGTTTGTGATTACAATACCTATGGTATCGGAAGTGATACGCAGTATATATTTGATTCTGCTGTCTTTGAAGAGATGCAATTTCTATATTTCTTCATTATGAACAAAATAATAATTATAAGGAAGTATTTATTCGCTGTTTGATTTCCCACTGTCTATTTATTGATTTGCTATTCATTGCTATTCATTCATTACTTTTATTTACGTGCATACGTAACTGCTAAATGCGTGAAGTGTCACCACTTTTATTGTAATTTTGAGAACTATAACTTCGGATGAATCGGATGTACTAGCGTCATTACCCAAAAGCGCATATTGATAAAATTACTGTGATTAAAATTTTCCAATTGGCTAGCGGCGCAAGAGTAACCTAAATTTGTATAATATGGAACCACGGCATAGTAAACAATAACAGAGGACTATGTTTGGCGGCGATTCACTGAATCCTGATAGTTGTGAGTTCCAACAGCACCAACACCGGAATAGGGAAACGGAAACGGCGCCGGCCGGCGGAAACAACCGACAATGCGCCAGTGCAGCGCCACAGCGGTAGTGTTTTCTCACGGGGTGATCTCTCTCATGGTCTCATGCGCCGCGTGTGGTTTTCATCGTCGGCGTCGCCGTCGGTGTGAATGCTGTGCATGGAAGGAGCGATAACCAGCGGCGGCTCGTCAGAGCAGGCAGGTGGGGGCTTAGCATCCTCCTCAAATTTATGGAATCAACGAAGCCTATTTTCTATAAGTTTCCTAAGTACTTTTTTAACCTCATGACTTCTCACTACGTGCAAATAAAAAAACTAATAAAATGAAACATTTTCGGTTGTTTCCTCGGCGTAATATACGCCACTGTGTGTCTGACGTCACTACGTTTTGTCTTTTATTTATTTATTAAATCATTTCTCAACAGATACAGTACAGGATCCAATTACAGAGAAATGCTATATACAGGGTGATCAACTTATACTCCGCATCTATTTGTGGTTCTTGGGTCGGCACCCAGACAAGGCTGTGTTCTATCACCAATGTTCTTCAACGTATATACTGAAGAATTGTTTGAGACGTCATTCAACGCAGTGGGTGGAGTCAAAGTTGGAGGCGAAGTCGTCACAAATGTTAGATACGCAGATGATACAGCGATATTGGCAGAAAACATAGAAGATCTTCAACATATGCTAAATAATATAAGTGAGGAAGGTAAGAAGTGGGGTCTCACAATGAACCTGAAAAAGACAAAATTCATGGTTGTGAATAAAATGGATCTCCCTAAAACACTGTTATTGAATGGAAAACGATTAGAACAGGTACATCATTTCAAGTACCTCGGATGCTGGATCAACGAGTCCTTGGATCCTGATGAGGAGATAAAAGCACGCGTAGGAATGGCAAAATCGACATTAACGAAGTTAAAATCGGTACTTTGCAATCGCTCTCTCGATATTCGACTGAGAGAGCGTCTAGCTAAATGTTATGTCTGGTCAGTATTCCTATACGGTTGTGAGACTTGGACCTTAAAGACCAATTCTATGAATCGGATCGAGGCGCTTGAAATGTGGATTTATAGAAGACTTCTTAAAATACCGTGGACTCGAAAAGCGCGAAATGAGGAAGTTTTAAGAACTATTGGCCACGATCGCTTGCTTCTTCAACAGGTGAAAAGAAGGAAATTAGAATATCTAGGGCATATTCTTCGTGGTCCCAAATATGAATTGCTGCGTCTTATCTTGAACGGTAAGATAGAGATAGAAGGTAAGAGGGGAATTGGACGTAAAAAGATGTCGTGGTTAAGGAATCTCCGTCATTGGACTGGACTGTCGGCAGACGAACTGCTTCACGCTGCTCAAGATAGACAACGATATCGAGAAATCGTAGAAATGGGAGTCGCTAACGCTTAAAATAAGCATGGCACTTGAAGAAGAAGGGTCGGCACCAGCGTCGTTTAGCGTTAACGCTTTGCCACCACAAGTGGATGGCATTTTCAGAAGCTATTTCACTTCGGCGACCAAAATACTGACGGCTGGTGGATCTGCCCTGTATCTATACCTGTTAACGGTGACGTGGCCCAACCAGGTAACGTTGGTAGCCTCGCCCCCTCGCGATATGGCAGTGTCTTCTGGCATCTGAACCAAACCAAAAAATTAGCACCAAACCTGAGTGGCACACTGACACTAGACTAGACGTAGCGGTCCATATTATTAACAAGAAGATAGAGGTTTATAGCTTGCATCACCATGAGGGCATAGTGGCATTGGACTTGAAGTCGGTTGTACTTATTTGTGGTTACTGCTCACCTAATTCTAGTATAGAGGAGTTCGGAGACTTTCTGGAAAATATCAAACTCCACCTACCACGGCATAAAGGCAACTACATAGTGATGGGTGATTTCAATGCAAAATCGACGCTGTGGGGTTCTCCGGTAACTGATAGACGTGGAAGAATCCTAAGCGAATGGATTTCAGGAATAAATCTTGTGGTGCTAAACGAGGGTGATACACCGACCTTCCAGAGAGGTAGCAGTTCTTCAATTATTGATGTCACCTTCGCGTCCCAAAAGCTGGCCAAGGAGGTCATTGGTTGGTCAGTGTTGGATACTGAAACACTGAGTGACCACCGGCATATCCTCATCGACCTAAGAAGCAAAGTCCCGCATAAAAGGAAGAGGACCAAGTACAAAAAAATCCTCGACAAAGAGAAATTGTTGAGTTTCTTAGGAACAACAGGAAATAGTCTCGGCAACACAGATATGGATGCAGAACAGCTTACCTGTCATCTCAAGGAAGCCTACAGAGTCAGCACAGTAAAAAGAAGTGGTAGGCACGATGTGATCGCACCCTACTGGTGGAACATAGAAATAGAGGCAAAGCGTAGCGAGTGTATAAAAACTCGCCGAAAACTTACTAGATTCCGCAGAAGAGCCGGTACAGATTCGGTCGAATACCAGGCAGCATCCGAAGCTTATAAAGCCGGAAGGAAAGAGCTACAAAGACTTATTCGGTTATCCAAAAAAGAGCACTGGCAACAACTATGTGTTGACCTGGATAATGACATTTGGGGGGACGGTTACAGAATAGTTACTAAGTCACTCACGAGCAATTCCCCTTGGGAAATCCCTAAGGAAAGAAAGATGCGGATAATTGACGATCTGTTTCCCAAATGTACCGATGTGATCACGAGACGGCCCAGTGGTGCTTCAAACCCTTTTACTGTGGATGAGCTGAAAGCGGCGGCTGAGAAACTAAAGATAGCTGCGGCGCCGGGCCCAGACCAGATACCCTCTGAACTGGTTAAGTTCGTTGCAGAAGAGTTCCCAAACAAGATCCTCAGTTTATTTAACACGTTGCTGGAGTCACAAACCTTCCCTAAGACATGGAAGATTGCAAATATTATCCTAATTTTGAAGCAGGGAAAGCCCTTAGACATTTCAAGTTCCTATAGACCAATCTGCCTGTTGTCCGCACTGAGTAAGTTACTAGAAATATTATTGAAAGACCGCCTAATGGAGGAACTAAAAGTTAAAGGAGACCTGGCTGCCAACCAGTTTGGCTTCCGAACTGGTAGATCGACGGCCCAGGCAGTCGAATTAGTAAATTTTGCGTTCTGATAACGTTAGATGTGCAAAATGCCTTCAATTCGGTGCGTCGCCTTCTCATAATATCGGAAATGAGGAAGAGAAATATATCTGACTACCTGATCAATATGTTTATCAGCTACTTCAAAGATAGAGCTATCAGCGTGGGATCAACAAAGATACATACCAGTGCAGGGGTTCCACAGGGATCGGTCCTAGGGCCTCTCTTGTGGAACATATTCTACGACAGTGTGCTGAAACTGAACCTACCTGAAGGTGCTGAAGCCATCGGCTTCGCGGATGACTTGGCGTTAGTAGTATGCGGAGATGACGAAGCTACGCTAAAGCACAGAGCAAACATATCCCTCGACGAGGTTAACACCTGGATGGTTGCAAACAGACTGAAGCTAGCACTCCATAAGACGGAAGCCGTCCTTTTGAAAGGTTCCAGGAGGAAGACTGAAGACATGGTATTTGTAATAGGAGGTGTCCGCTTTGCACCCACAAGAACCCTTAAGTACTTGGGAATCACTTTAGATTCAGCAGGCTCTTACGGTCCTCATATTAACGCAGCTATCAAGAAGGCAGATGAGAAGACGAAAGCCCTAGCGCGGCTGATGCCGAATGTAGGTGGTCCCAGCAGTGGCAAGAGAGCAGTGCTGTGTGGGGTGATACACTCCATCATCCTATATGGGGCACCGATTTGGGCGAAGGTCGTTAATGTCAAACGCCAGCAGGTGGCACTTGAAAGGGCGCAGAGAAGGGCGCTTCTGAGAGTAGCAAGCGCATATAGGACAATATCGACTAGAGCAGTGCAAGTGATCACAGCTATACCCCCTATGGACCTGCTGGCTCTCGAAAGGCGGCACCTTTTTGAGATGGAAGACGGCAAAAGTCTTGCTTCGAAACGACTAGCCCGGAATATTACATTGGAGAAGTGGCATCAAAGATGGGATGACACCATCATGGTGGGACAGTGGACTAAGCAATTGATCCCAAATATCAGGCAATGGGTAGAATGTCCGCATCGGCAAACAAATTACTACTTGACCCAGTTTTTATCCCGTCATGGCTCCTTCCGCACGTATACCAAGAGGATAGGCAAGGATGAGGACGATGCCTACATATACTGTGGTGCAGTGGACGACCCAGCCCATACAATACTGGCATGCGAAAGGTGGGCCAGCGCCAGATATTCGGCCTGGGCTAGCCTGACAAGAGACGTCAACCTTGGAAATATTATGGAAGTCATGACAGAAAACCGCCAGAACTGGGAGACGCTTAACGGCCTCATTAGCACAATTATGCGACAGAAAGAGGAAAAAGAGAGACTGAGCAGACAAACCGCAACTTGAGCCAAGTTTTTGTCTAGTAATTTTAAGTTTGTATATATAGTTTCTATCTTATGTATTGTTTCAGCAAAGAGAGAGAAGAGGATGAGCCATCAAGTCATGCTTCGCCGTGTATAGGCCACACCACTACCCGAACTCCTAATCCCTACGGGGGAGGGGAGATGTAGGGTAGAAGTTGCGAGGAGAGAGTGAGAACAGGGAAAGAGGATGCAGATACAGTTCCAATGCGGCTGCTCGCGAAGATAAGTCAGAGATGATAGTTCCAGAGCAGTCGTGGTGTCCGGGGGGCCACTTGTTCCGGTTAGCGAGAGCGCCGGCAACGCCCCCCCCCCTTTAAAAAAAAAAAAAGTGTCTTCAGGTACTTTTTAGAATGGACGCGAGGTGGCGGGGCTACCAACGCTACCTGATGGTTGGGCCAGGTGCAGATCCACCAGCCGTCAGTATCTTGACAATGCGTCGACAATGTCAACGATTATTGTTGCAGGTTTGAGGTTAGGTTTGTTATTTATCCGATTGCTACGGTCTTTTGTTTTGTTTGTGTTAGATTGTGAATTGTGAACTTTGAAAAACGAGTGGCAGGAAGTGCAATACAAACTGTAATAAATGCATTCCTCTTTAGACAGCTTGACAACAAATGCATAGAGAAATGGGATACATTCAATACTAGAAAAGGTAACGTATTTGACTTATCACTAAAAACTATCACTGAGTTTACTGGAAGTTAGGTACATTAAAACCATTAAAATGCGTCAGTACCTCCACTAAAACTTTGTCATTTTTCTTTCTTGTGAGACTGACGACATTTTTCACCAATATTTGCTACCCTTTTTGACAAAAACGTATGCAAACATTTGATATTTTGGAGGATGGCTGAGATGGAGTGCTCAGTATTAGGAGGGTTACTAAAAATTCCGGCTTCTTCTGACCAACTTGAGCGATGGTTCTCAAACTGGGGACATATTCGCACGCCTCTTAGAAACAACGGTCCTTTGAGCATTCAAAAATGCTGGTCCATTCATATTTTTCCCTTCGAGGTGAGAATACTAGGGTATTTTGGAGCCGATTCAGCGTTCGATCCTAGTGACGTACAAGAATAAGAGGATGATCGCTAGTAGCCATTTCACCATGTAAGAATGAAAAAATAATGATCTCACAGTCTCACTAAACATTTGTCTAATTCTTTTCGTTAAAACATGTTCAAACGAAAGAACTGTAGCTATAGTTTTTGTACTGAACAAATTGTCGACATCGTCGACACTTGTAGCGTCATCTATAAGGTCGACGTCGACACCATAGTTGACGCGTAGAATTGTCGACATGACATTGTCGACGTCGCCCAACCCTGGTGGCAAAACGTAAAGCGTTAACGCGAAACGACGCCGGCCTAAAAACCCAAGAACCATAAATTCATTGGACGATGCGATGGCCGCGAAAGTCTTACAGTACATTATACTCCGAAGCTTGATACCTCCGTTATTATGAGATATACAAAAAAACTGTCCAATAAAGGTTATAGGTAAGGCTAAGGTCTACAATTCGAAACTATTTCACAATATACAGGGTTATTATACTCGTAAAGTCACGGCATACCAAAGTTGTGTTTTTTCAAATGGAACACCCTATATATCATCCCGAATTTGAATTGTATTTTATAGCATCGTCAGAAAGTTCTCACAGTATACTTCCACTTTTATAAGCATTCCCTATACCTAAATTCTGGTTTTTGTTAGAGTTGGCCATGGGTGCTATTACTCTGCTTGTTATATTTGTTAAATAACTGAAATCAATATTTTAGTTTTGATTCGGTTTAATTGGCTACTACAGTTGGCAATTAACTAACTGAAAACCACGTGAATTACAAAAATTATCTGAAAGTGAAACTAGCTAACTAACAAGACCGTATTAGTTATTACAAGAAGGTTTATGTGTGAATGTATCAAATCCGAGAAAATAGATTTTGACTCTGGTCTTATAAACCGAAGATTTTTCTAGAGGAATCTACAAATGTTTGATTGATTTCCTGTTAGTTCTTTCATTTCCGTCCTTTGAGTTCTTCCATCCCCTTGACTTAGTTCTTTTCTAAGAAAGATCATAGTATAACAATTAACAAACACGGTAGCCATTGCCAACTCTGAGAAACTTTCAGTATTTGGCAAAAATATAGGTATTAGGAATCGTTTTACTACTTCAAATCGAAATAGCTCCATAAATGTTACCTTTACGCATGGGGAATTATTAATAAAAGTGGAAGTATTTTGTAAGAACTACCAGAGATTGTTTAGGTCGCAGCTGAACCCTACAGATAATAAGAGTTTTCAGTTTCCCCAAACAGTTATTTCCTAAAAGCTTTTCCTAGTTTGTATCACAAAAAGTCACTTCTTAAGAGTGTTTTACTTCTCACTAATCAGGAAATATTATTTCTTAAGAGTCTTTTACTTATCATTCTGCATAACCAAGAAAAAAATGAAGTCAAGTTAATTGACTCAGTACTTCCCACACATAATGATGATACCATTTTATTATTTCTCCATTGCCTGAAGCTATAGTTTGAAATTCCGTTGCAACCAAATCATCGCCCTTCACGCCCGCAAAAAAACATCCAACGCAAAAACTCTCGAGAATAGTTTCTTGCGTCTCCCTCTTTAGGAACTAGGACGCCGCAGTTTATTCTGCATGCTTCAACTGGGCGACGCAAAACGATCAGAATCCTCCAAAACGTCTAAAAACGAATTTTGAGCTGTTTTTATATTTTTAGTTTTTTTATTATTGCTGCGCCGCCACTAACACGATTTTTCAGAAACAGTTTTACAACCCCCCACCCACCAACCGCCCCAATTCCACCCCCACCCAAAAAAGGTAGAAAATGATCAGGAACCCCTAAAACGTCTAAAAACAAAGTTTGAGCCGTTTTTATGTTTTAATTTTTTATTATTGCTGAACCGCCACTGACATGATTTTTCTAAAACATACGCGCTTTCCATCCTCGCCGCGGTAGAAATACTGTGTCAAAATTTCATTAAAATCAATTCAACCATTTTCGGGTTACGCAATATAGAACGATCTAAAGCAATAGTCGTACGTATACATCACAAATTCTGAGTCCCTTGGTTTCTATAATAAGCAAGGCAATGTTCGTATGGACCTAAAAAAGTATATTTATCCGCTAGGTTTTTCATTCACAGGTCAATGGACAGTCCATTATGAGTACAAAGAATGTTTCAGTTTTCAACCCCCCACCCCCTCAACCATCCCAAATTCACCCCCACCCAAAAAAGTAGAAAATGATCAGGAACCCCTAAAATGCCTAAAACCGAAGTTTGAGGAATATTTGAAAATTTTTGTTTTTTGCTAATTACTTCGCCCCCTGTACAACGATGTCCAAAATTATAGGAACACTACCTACTACGACCCCACAACATATCGCTACCCAAATTTCATCACAATCCTTGTAGCGGTTACTGAGATTACGACGTCAGAAAAACGCCAACAGACGTAGTGAGTGACGTAGATTTTCGTTATGCGCCATGAAACGCCCAAAAAGCGTATTATCTCAAAAACGAAAATTTTCGCGATCTCAATACTCCCCTCACCTATTATTGGTGTGGGAAGTAAAAAGCTCATATAGCTTGAGAATCGAACTTCCAACGCCTGATTCAAAAACGTCAGCGCTACATACTGAACCACGTAGCCGTCTCGAACAAGAGAAGATGACCGAGGCGCGTCAGCAGGAGTGGCCTCTGTTCTTATTGGTCATCGGTAACTGTTTGGTTTTCATTGTCACTAGTCATTTTCAAAATTGATTGATGTGTGATTGACCAATAGGAGCGCTAATAATGTGCGATTCATCAATAGTAGCGCTCTCTGTCCGCTATTCTTGCCGTCCATGTCTTGTCGCCATCAGTCAATCACATGACGAGACACTGGTTAAGTTCGAGCTTATTGTGCTGCGAGTGCCAGTTCTTATAGTCTGACCATTGTGTGCTACTTAAAAATCAGGCAACCGATTCTAGCTAGTACCTTAGTAATAGGTACATACTAGCACTGCATACATATTATGTATCTACTAAAAAGTATTTTTTTCTCTCTTGTTCAGGGGAGGCGCGCAGCATTGCGCCATAAGGAAGAACCTCCCCTGGACGATGCTATAAAATACATGGTGTTTCATTTAAAATAACAAAGAAAATTAGGGCCACGAGTTTTGGTTCACCCTGTAAACAAAATCAAAGATAGAAAGAAGAAGAAATGTTTGAATCGGACGTCACGTGACCAAAAACAAATACGTCATTGGGTGACACAATAATAAGAAAATATACTATATTTGCTCTAATTTACACCCCCAAAATTATAATTCTCTGCTACTGCCTGGTTCCGATATATTGCTTGTCTTAATCGTCGCCGTCGTGGGACACCAGACACCACATATAAGAAAGGTGGAACCTGTTCTGAAGAAATAACTCTCTTCGTTACCTTTTACTCCAACTGTCCCCTATACAAAGTAAAAAATGGAATGCCTCAAAAAAATCCTCAATTTTACTTAAACATAGGTACGCGACAGAAATTATGATACCCAAAATGAATTTCAACCCTCACTAGCTAAATTTTCTGGGTTCAATACTGGTCAAGTAATGCAAAAAAGGAAATTTTGGGTAAAAACACTTTCTAGACTTTTCTACACATAGCATAAAAGTAAAAAACGTTTTTCGAAACACTTTACCTTACATTGCTGGATCTGGATGGTGGATATAGGAAACGAAAACACCAGGAAAACAGAGAAATTCTTCCAAAACAACATTTTAGATTCTGCAAACGGCACACAGAACTGTCACTGTTTTAGGTCCATCGGAACATTGCCTTGCTCATTACAGAAACTAAGGGACTATTTCTTTCTGATATTATGTTATATACGAGTATTGCTTTACATCGTTCTATATTGTGTAACCTGAAATTGATTTTAATGAAATTTCGACACAGTATTATTACCGTGGCGAGGATGGAAAATGCGTATGGTTTTTAAAAATCGTGTCAGTAATAAGAAAAAAACTAAAGATATAAAAATAGCTCAAAACTTCGTTTTTAGGCAATTTGGGGGTTCCTGATCATTTGGTTTCATCCAGTTGAAACTCGCAGAACAAAAACTATGTCGTTCTAGTCCCTACGGAGAGAGATGCAAGAAACTATTTACTACAGTTTTTGTGTCGGATGTTTTTTGAGGGTGGTGGTTGCAAGGGGATCTCAAACTAAAGCTTCATTCAAGGGCAAAATAATAAAATGATATCACCGTTGTGTGTGGGAAATACTGAGTGGATCAACTTAACTCCATGTTCCGATTTTGAGATAACACGCTTTTTGGGAGTTTTATGATACCTAATAGATAACGCAAATCCACGTCACTCATTTCCGTCGAGCTGTCTGCATGTCTGCATGTCTCTCGGTCTGTCTGTCTGTCTGTTGGCGTTCCTCTTTATAATCTCAAGTCATCATCATCATAGTCACAATGTCTTAACAGACATGTTGTGAACTCGTAAAATGCATTTACTCATTTTACGAGTTTGTCTTGGGATATCTTTAGGATCTTTAATGCAGTAGTTACCCATTTGCTTTCTGCATCCTCATGCCGTTGACCAGATGATCTACTGGTTCAATCACCTTTATGGGAAATTTCTCATCCCTAGGACAAGAAGGTGTCCTGACTCTTCTCAACTCGTCCACCCAAAGCTGGTGGTTGAGAAGAGGTTACTGTTTATACCGACAGTAGTTCGGTCCCTTTTAGTCGCCTTTTACGACACGCAGGATATACGATGGGAGATATTCTAACCCGCCCCCACACGGGGCGATAGCAGCAGTAGCTGCTGCGATATGCTGGGGATCGCAGTAGTTTGAAAATCGGTGCATGGGTGGCGGAGTAATTAGCAAAAAATCAAAACAATGAAATCAAATATTCCTCAAACTTCGTTTTCTGGCGTTTTAGGGGTCCTGATCATTTTCTACTTTTTTTGGACGGGGGTGAAATTGGAGTAGTTTGGTGGTGATGGGTTGCAAAATTGAAAAATTTGTTGCATTCATAGTAGGCTGTCCAAGTGTCCATTGACTTGTGAAATAAGGACCTAGCGACATAATACACTTTATTAGGTCCATCCAAACATTGCCTTGCATATTATAGAAACCAAGGGACATAATGTCATGATTTATACATAATTACGAGTATTGCTTTAGATCGTACTGTATTTTATAACGAGGAAAAGTCTAGAATAGTAATAAGTTTAGCCTAAATGGAATATACTTACGCGATAATTGCAAGACGATTCTTATCGACGAATTCGATTCTCATAGTACAGCTCCGTGAATATAGCTACTATGCGTAATGTATACGTATGGAGGTAATTAGAAGTAAGCTCAAAAAGAGTCGATAAACGTCATCATCATAGTCACAATGTCTTAACAGACATGTTGTGAACTCGTAAAATGCATTTACTCATTTTACGAGTTTCTCTTGGGATATCTTTAAGATCTTTAATGCAGTAGTTTCCCATTTGCTTTCTGCATCCTCATGCCGTTGACCAGATGCTACTTACTGGTTCATCCGACTTTAGGGGCAATTTCTCACCCCACGGACAAGAAGGTGTCCTGACTCTTCTCAACTCGTCCACCCAAAGCTGTTGGTTGAGGTTATTGTTTATACCGACAGTAGTTCGGTTCCTTTTAGTCACCTTTTACGACACGCAGTATATACGATGGAATATATTCTAACCCGCCCCCACACGGGTATACGTATACATCCGTAAAAACGAAAAAACGTTGCGCCTTGTTTCTCCAAGTGAGTGAAGAGTAAGAAGTATGACAGGTCATGGCCATATACAGAGTTACAATAATTAATCAAAGCCAAGCACCCTTCACATGTATTCGTCTGGCCGTCATATAATAGCCCGTGTTGCTATGTATACAGGGTTGGGATAAAGTATGGAACCAAGCAAATATCTTTGAGACGAAAAGGGTGATATTGCTGAAAATTTGCAGGTGAATGTAGTGATCCATAATGCATCCGAAGACATTATGTTAGCTATTAATGTACTTCCAGTCTAACCGGAAGTACCGTCAACTTTTTTAATTTAAATGGGACACCCTTGCAGATTTTAGTACATCTTTTTTTCCGAATACGTCCATAGTGGGTGTAGTATGTGTTTCTGTAAAAATGGGAAAGATAAAACTTTTTTATTTGTCTCAGAAATTCGTCCGTGGCGGTGTGCGGTCTTCCCGTGTTAGGTAAATTTTTAATATTCCCAGTTAAATTAAAACGTTTTAGTGTTTTAGTTACCGTCGAACGCGTTATAGGACCCCTTTTGGGTTGTAAATAATTGAAAAGTTGACACACTTCTTTGTGAGTTCTCACGCGATGGCCAAAACCGATCATCATTAAGACTTTAAATGGCCGGCATTTTAATCATCTGAAATGGTAAAGAAGCTTTATCCCGTTTTTACAGAAACTAATACTAAACCCACTATGGACGTATTCGTAAAAAAAGATGTATTAAAATCTGCAAAAATATACAGGGTGTCCCATTTAAATTGAAAAAATTGATTAATAGCTAACATAATGTCTTCGGATGCACTATACGTCACTACACTTGCCTGCAAATTTTCAGCAATATCATTCATTCCGTTCCAAAGTTATTTGCTTGGTTCCATGCTTTATCCCAAACCTGTATATTATCGCCCACTCCCTCATACTTCTATCTTTCGATTATTAGAATGCTTCCCCATTGTTTACTTCTCTGCTGACCCTTCTACAATGCACGAATACATATTTGAACTTTCATAGCCCATCTCAAGTTGACTGACCGAGGGTACGGGTCGCTTGTAGCATTTAGTAATAGCATTGGGCACACCCATGTTTATGGCATCCCCTATTGCGATGCAGGCGTCATGGGGTGGCGTTATGAAAGATAGGATCTTCGTTAATGAAATTGCAACTTCGGTTGTTCCATTTCGTGTTTACTTCTATGGTTCCGTACCATGAGAAGGAGAAGCCATGTTATTTATTTCGGTCTATCTGTCACCCACTCGGAAAGTACTGCGTCGGTACTCTGCAACTTAGAAACGTGTTTCTATGCACTATGCACTATGGGATTGGGTGGCCTCGTAAATATGACCGCGTGTCGTGACAGCGTAGTAGACATGTGATAGGCACCCGAAACTGCCCGATCGTCATCGTCGTCATGGTGATAGAAACATGTTTCTATCTCTTAAGTTAGACAGTACCGACGCTGATCTGGATTAAAATATATTTTCATGGGTTCTTTAGAACAGTACGATGAAAAACGTTACTGCTTTTACAGCGTGTTTGAGGTATAAGAAGTGTAAACTAATTTCAAACTTATATTCACAGTTTTGGAAAACATCGTGGATATAGATTGGCCATCCTCACTTTATCCCCCCCCCCCCCCCCCCGCGGAGAGCCTGGCCGACATGCACGGGCAGGAAAGTTGGAAAACTTGTATTCTTCGACGTATAGGGGATTAAGCATGCACGGCAAACATTTGTGCCTCCCTTCAAACCAGAGGTGGTCCATTTTCTTCTGACTGATGGTTAAAACCAGCACTCAGGAACCGTGAGGAAAATGCACACTGAGAGAGGTTCGCCTGCAGGTTGGGGTGAGTGGAGACTGCCCGCAAGCTGCCTCTTCCCTGTCTCTGATCGCTGACAAGAAATAGTTCAATGGATAGTCTCCTTCTGAACCTGCATACAGCGGGTTTTTATAGGCAAGCTTAAGCTGATGCCATGATCTATGATTAACCTCGGTCAGATTTCTAGGTGACAATGATAATTTTAAAACGTCTACATTCCACGGTATACCTCTGACCTTAACTCAGCAGGTCAAATATCTAGGGTTGGTGTTGAAGTTAAACAAGTTTACAAAAAATAAATAACTACCATGTGCCAGCTACGTCGAGTAGCTGGTATGACCTGAAGCTCAAGCCAAAGGCCCTAAACTGAATCTATGGAGGAATTAAGCTGGCTAAGGTAATGATCTGTACAGCTGGCATATAATTGAAACGTCATAGAGCTGTTACTCTTGTGCAGTTACATAGCTAATTACATTTACTTCAAAGTGGAATTCAACGGAAAGCTTACTTTCTTGATGCGCCTCGTATATGAACTTGTCAATTCCAGACATCGGTAGAAATCCTTCGACAGAGGCTCATGCTTAATTGTTATACTTTCATAAAGCTTACTACTATTATTGTGAAGAATAGACCAAAAAACTGGATTATCGACAGAAACCGAAAACGTAGAAAATTCAACAGGTACTACAGAAATTGAAAATGAAATTATTATTTCGGTGTACTTTCACTTGACTCTCTGCTCTAATAATAATTAAAAACGATAAGTTTGTCTCACCGGGTTTTCTGTCCAACTTATGTAGCATGGATTTTACATTTTTATCCTTGGCTTTGTATAACATAATAAATCTTCAAGAGGCTCTACTCAGTACAGTTATTTGAATAAACAGGATATGATGCAAAGGTACATTATCCTGGACGAGATTTGCTAGCGTCTAACGTAGCAGTTATTAAGCGGTAAATTGGCACGCTGATCACTACCTCGTCCGCCTTCTTAGCATTCTACAGTTCTGACTGTATTGCTTATAAAGCTAAGAACCAAAAATGATGCAAATATAATGCTTTTATGAACAAACGTTGGTAAGAACACAAAATGTATCCTTCTGTTTTTCAGATTATTTATCTTTTGATTTGATTAATTTCTTAGAGGCCTCGATGCTGTCAAGCAAAAAAGTATCTTTGTTTTCAAAACTGTTCAAGTTGGATGTGCGAGTTAAATATTACGGTCCAAGTGGATTTTTGTAATGAGTCCTTTGAGTTGTTTCATTAAAGTGTCCTTGGAAACTGAACTGAACTGAATAAAATTTTGATCGTAGTCAAGTGCTTTGAGCGCCTAAAAGGCCTTGAATCATAGTAAGGGTCATAAGGTCCTGTATTTATATCATTTACTTCTCACACTATAGGTGAGGAGGTATGGTAATAGCGTAACCTTTTGGGGTATAATTATGTTTCTTGCTGCACAGTTAAAACCGCCTTGGTGTAATTGAAATTGAGAATGACAAAACATGCAAGGCACTAAACAAGAACATGCATAATATATATCATTTCACATATTTTATCAGCCAAACATTGTATTAGTATTTTATTCTCAATAGTGATGAAACATGTACCCGTTAATACTTACACTTACTTAATACCTACTCAGTCTATATTTGAAAATTTAATAAACAAAAAATATATCAACAAGAAGGAGTTGTAATTTTATAGAAATGTTTAATTGTTTCAATTAATATTTCATATGTTTTAAGGGATACACGTGGCTCAGTACGATGGTATACGGATGATATGAAGCTTTAGGGCAACAACACGCAACTGGCTTTTTTTCGATTTGATTTTGGCGATCTATTCAGGACCGCATATAAATTCTACTGATTTTTATAAACTCATAGTATTAGTTGTTTTTAGTGATTTAAATAAACCATATAATGTAACTATATATGAACATACTTTGGAAATACCAATATCAATAGCAGTAGCATTATTGGAGAGGATTTAGGAGATCCGCTCAAAGATACTCTGTAATTACAATCATTTTAGAGATAACGTCGGAAGCAGAATGACGTTTTTCGACTTTAAAGACTTCCAATTTTAGTG
The DNA here is from genome assembly GCA_951848785.1 of Callosobruchus maculatus. Classification (NCBI taxonomy): domain Eukaryota; kingdom Metazoa; phylum Arthropoda; class Insecta; order Coleoptera; family Chrysomelidae; genus Callosobruchus; species Callosobruchus maculatus. The sequence continues at coordinate 235,121 of CATOUR010000010.1, read as the reverse complement.
ACTAAGCAATTGAGAAGTTTGCCAGTGCGAACCAGAGATGTGTATACACAAAAAATGAGTTATGTGTATTATGTTTTCAATTTTTACATGTTGCTTGCTTTTGTTCTTCTGCCTATAGAAAAGTTTCTGCGTGCTATTGATGTTAGTGTTTCTAATACACTCCATCACAAGGGTCCATCTTAATACAGGAGAGCTAGGGATACAGGTATGGCCAATAATTTTTTTTTTTTATGGTCGGCCTCCCGCAAAGGCTGAAAGCCTATGGCGCTGTAGAAGCGCTGCGAGAGGACAAATGTCTGTTCACGTTAGATTTGAAACGCTGCAGATTGTAGCCGTCGGGAAACAAATTCCCCGGCAGCTGATTCCACAGCGTCGAAGTTCTCCAAAAGAAGGAATGCTGGAGGAGACTGGTTCGGGCAGTAAGGACCTCGACCTGGTAAGGATGAGCTCGCAGAGCTTCTCTAGTATTCCTGGTTCGGACGGCCTTTGGTGTTATTATCTGGGAGAGCTCACTCGAACATCTTCCGTGATAGAATCTGTAAAACAGACATAGGTCAGCCACCCTCCTTCGATGTTCCAGGCTGTGGAGGTCCTTTGTGAGGTTAGGCGTATCGATTAATCTAATTGCTCTTTTCTGGATAGTGTCCACAAGCTTTAGAGAGTGCTTCGGAGCACATCCCCATACATGGGAGCAATACTCCAGCGAAGGTCGGATCTGTGCCTTGTAGAGCAGCAGCAGTTGCTCTGGTGTATACAACTTCCTACAGCGGAACAAAACTCCAAGCTTCTGGGATGCCGTTTTAGCAATACTGACGACGTGGTCGTGCCAGGACATGTTATTGTTGATGTTGATTCCCAAGAGCTTGACGGAAGGTGATTCGACTATGGGGTGACCCTCCATTTCCACGGTTGGTAAGCCATCGTGAGACTTCTTTGTCAGTGTTGTTGCCTGAGTTTTTTGTACGTTGAACTGTACTTTATTTGCTAATCCCCACTCGACAATTGTTTTGATATCAGCGTTGATCTGTGAGGCATGCTGCTGTCGCCGACGTACCGTCTCCTGGGATGATAGTGGCTTGCCTGGTTCCATGCACGACACTAATGTACTGTCATCTGCGAAGCTGTAGATTGGATTGGATGTTATTTCCAGCAGCTCGTTGATGTACAGCAGAAACAGTGTAGGGGATAGGACAGATCCCTGAGGAACACCGGCGTTTATTGAAAATACGTCTGATGAACAGCCCTCGACTACAACAAACAGAGATCGATCGTTCAAAAAGCTATTCAGCCACTGGCGCAGGCCAGGTGGTAGTCCATAAGCAGCAAGCTTGACCAGAAGTCCGTCATGCCACACTCTGTCGAAGGCTTTCGATATGTCAAGTGCAACAACACGGGATTCGCCATGTTTGTCTATTGCTCTGTTCCACAAGTGAGTGACGTAGGCAAGGAGGTCACCTGTAGACCTGTGCTTGCGGAAGCCATACTGGCGATCATTTATGATGTCATTGTTGTCGAGGTATTTCAGGAGCTGTGTGTTAATGACAGTCTCCATAACCTTAGACATGATGCTGAGAAGAGCCACAGGTCTATAGTTGGTGGGATCAGTTTTTTTGCCTTTCTTAGGGATAGGTTGCACGCAGCCAATCTTCCACGAATCGGGAAACACGCCTCGTTGATACGAAAGTTTGAAGAGCTTGCAAAGAATAGGTGCAAGCTCAGCGGCACAGAGTTTAAGGACAATGGCTGGAATTTGGTCAGGACCAGTAGCTTTATTGGTGTTCAGTTTTTGGAGGATGCTTTTTACATCTCGATGTTGAAATTTGTCCTCTGCCATTCTCGAGTTCACGCTTATGGTGGTGGTCGGAGTACTTCCTTGAAAGTCTACAGTAGAATTGGCTGCGAAGAGCTTCCCCAAGATGTCTGCTTTTTCTTTAGGAGCAGAAGCGATGGATTTGTCCTCTCTGGTCAGGGGTGGTATTGACGAATAGGAAAAGTTCTGACTAACAGCCTTAGCTACAGACCAGAATGTTCTGGACGAACTAGGACATGAGAGGAGCTTGTTCTTAATTTTTTGGTTGTGTTCCTCCTTGCTGCTGTCAATCACGCGTTTGCAGTGATTTCTGGCGTCGATAAAACTGCGGTGGTTCTCGGCATTTGGATTTTTCCTCCATTCTTTGTAACGGTGGTTTTTAGAGGAAACTGTATCTCTACATCGCTGATTGAACCATGGCTTGTTTTTGGAGGGATGCTTGACGACATGAGGAATATAGGCTTCCATGCCAGATATTAATACCTCTGTTATTTCTTGGACGCAAGCTGATGGGTCTCGTGACTTGAAGCAGACGTCATTCCAGGGAAAGGACTGGTAGTATTCTCTTAGGTCGTCCCACTTTGCTGATCCGTAATGCCAGACCCGGCGAGGCTTTGCATGGTGGAGATCTGGAGAATGCATTCTGCATAGCGTTGAGACGGTGTTATGGTCAGATGATCCCAGTGGAGCAGTTACTTTCACTGTGTAGATTGTTGGAGTAGTTGTTAGATATAGGTCCAACAGACTGGCAAAATCTCCGTGGCGGCTGGGGATCCTTGTTGGTTCTTTGACTATCTGCTCCAAGCCGCAGCTAATAGCGAAGGCTTCAGCTTCACGTCCCTCGTCGTCCGTTTTGTTTGAGTGTTTGAGCCAGTAGGAGTTGTGAACGTTGAAGTCACCCAAAAAGACTATCTCTGAATGAGGGTGATCTGATTGCAGCGCGTCCACAGTTTGAATATTTTTTGAGAAATTTTTCATCATTTCATTATTTGGCGCGCCGCCACTTAGTATCCGATCCAAACAGAATTTTTAGCTGAAACCGAACTTTCTACCTTGCTCTCAAGCGGCCTATAATAGACGTTGATGCACGCAGCGATGCAGCATCGACTCAATGTTTCATGAAACTTGCATTAGTTGCATCAGTTCCTACTCACACCGAAACCTGTTGCGATGCCGGAATCGACTTGATATTTTATGCACGTTTCATGCAACACAAGAATAGTAGGGTGAAGTTATTTCTTCGCATCGACGCAACACGCGTTACACGTTGAAGCACTCGAAAAGTGCATCAGCGTCACCGACTCGGCGTTATGGCTCACCGACCAAAATAGGATTCCAGACTCTGCATCGCTGCAAGCCGCAACTGATGCCAAATACGAGATTCAGTACTATACATGCTGCTACTTGCATCATGAAACGTAGTAGTCGATGCCTGCATCGCAGCATGTAACAACGTCTGTAGGCCGCTTCAGTTTCGACTGAAACCGAAACCAAATTGTATTTAGATACGGTATGTTAAAGTGAAAAAAAAACACACATACACATGTTAAAACATAAGAGCGTATTCTTGTAAGCAAATTTTAAAATTTCAAATATAAATTAGATATAGGCTTAGTATTTCGATTGTGTTAATAATAGTCTTGCTTATTTCTTAATGATTTAGATCTATCATTTAGTATGATTAGTCTCCAAAGAATACTGCTGGTGCAATATTTTGTACGACAATCAACTCATATAAAAAAACAGTAATAAAATCAAAAATATTAAATTTTACAAAAATTTTTATTAGACGAGTAACTGTTACTTTAGTAATCATAATTAGAAAGTCTTATATTGTAAGCTAAAAATAGAAGTTTTTCTGCATTTTCATCTTGCAAGGTTACTCGAAAAATATATGCTGATTGTGGATCAGCGTACATTTTTCCAGGAGATCTAAACAGCTACTCGGTTGGAACATTGGTAGATGGAGCAGAAATATATATCATAAACAGCGCCACAACGAGAGTATGGAGCGCCCGTGGAGAGCCTTTAATTTGCGCCTCCCGGTTATCGCCTTAACTAAAACAATGCTAAAACTGACAAACAGTAAATAAAAAGTTTAGAGCACCTGGTAAAATTTCTCTGAATGCTATCTATTATACAGGGTGAGTTTTTAGCACCGGCTCGGTCGATAACTCTACTACTGTAGAAGATAGCGAAAAGAGTTGTATATAAAAGTTGTAGCCACGGATATGCTCCTTGCTCAGAAAATATTTTGATTTATACAGGGTGATCCATAACTACGTGGTGATGCAAACATGCATTTTTTTAAATGAAACACCCTATATATTATTCCATATTCAAATTCTACTAATGATTTCCGTTCTTTCAATATATGGTATTGTTACATTATACAGGGTATTTCAAAAGTTATGACCATTTTTGTATCTAGATCTACAGTAGTGGAGTTATCGACCGAGCCGGTACTAAAAACTCACCCTGTATACCAGGATATAGCTGTTGTTACCGGCGTCGTTATAAAAATCCTTAATGGGATGTCCAGATTTGAACCCTCTAAATTTTCAAAAAGCAGAAGGCGATTCAGTTGTTGAGCTTGAATAATCGATCATAGCTATAGTGTTGATGAACTTTGAAGTTGTATTTTCTTTAAGTATAACTGAAAGTATTCAGTTCCCTATTCCCTAACTTTCTTAAATTGTTAAAAACTTTTGTTAAAAACTTTTATTCCACCTGTGGTGGATCCTGAATTTTTGAAAGGGCGCGCACAAAATTCAAAATATAAAAACTACACAAAAATCCGTTTAGAGATTGTTGGGGCTGTAGTTGCACCCTGCACATCATAGGAGTGTTCAGTTTCCACAAGTACAGTTATGTCTTAAAAGTTTTTTCTAACTAGTATCACAAAAAACAATACTTTTGAGAGTTTTACTTATTTACTCACGTGACGAGACACTGGTTATAGTCCGAGCTTAGTGTGCTGTGAATGTCAGTTTTCAGAGTCTGCATACAGACCTACCAATTTTTTCCCTTTTGCTGAGGAGGGGCTCGCGGTATTGCGCCGTGAGGAGGAACTGCCCCTGTATTCCACAAAGAAAAAAATCTATAAAGCAAATTGCGATTAAGCAACAGCAGAACTTGAAGCATACATACAAAATAAAAGAGAGATCAGATATTATAAGAGAATTACAACCATGTTGACGCGTGGTTAACATTCCTCAGCAATTTTTCGAGAGTTGTTAGACTGTATTCGGTAAGATCGCCTTGCGTGACATCTTTGTTTTGCGCCCTAAACTGAGTTGCGCCCGTCCCAGACAGCACAATATATTCTAGGAACATTCTAAGAATCACCATTTTGGAACATTGTATCATTCCATGAAAAGTCCATAAATAAATAGATTATCTGATGAACAATCCAAGAATGTGAAAATGGGAATCAAAAAAATGTGCATAGGTTATTCCCTCAGAATATTCTACGATTATTATTAAGATGTATGGAATATTGTAGGAAGATATTCCTGGTATATCTTTGAAGAAACATACATAGGTTATTCCCTCAGAATATTCTACGATTGTTATTAAGATGTATCAAATATTGTATGAAGATTCCTGGTATATCTTTGAAGAATATATGTTGAAAGAAACTAATACCTTTTATCACTTTATTTCATTTATTTATAAGTCTTGTTGTCTGCCTAGGTACTTAATGCGAGTAGTATACATATTATTATATAACCTAGCATCCAACTTTCATACAATGTTTTGGGCAGCATTGATTTAGGCACACACTAATTATTATAGGGATTGATGAAAAAATATATATAAAACAGAACACAGAACCTGTATTTATAATTGCATAAGTTTAATGTACACATTAAAAAACACATTTCATTGCACGGAATCGTCCTCCTGTATTATCCTGCAAAATAAAAAAAATCGTTTTATTTTAAAGCATACGATGTACATTCAAATACACTTCATTATCTACAATGCTAGATTTTCACCAAAATGCGTTGTACTTTAATCAATTTTAGTAGAATAAACACTGGAAATTCATAGTCACAAATATATCAAATGTATTGTTAGTGGTTATTATAATTATATTAATTAGGGTACCTACGACAAGTAAGACTAGAACATAGAGATTAGACTCTGAACAAGAGAGTTGCTACCACATGGTGCTACAAAGTTGATAATTTACAGACACAAAATAGTTACACTCATCCTAGTCGCTCCTAGATGGAGTTGTAAACTAAATAACAAGTGAAAATCATATTCCAGAACATAGATAACTATTATTATTATAGGAGAAAAATGCACAAGCACAAACAGGCACCAACGACCACCGCCACCGTGACCCGTGACGAATGAAGCTAACCTCAAAGTTCTCAAGCCTTACCTAACCTGTAACAGTGCCACGCCTACATTAAGAATCATACCAAAAGGCATATTCATAGATTATCCTTTATATAATATTAGTTTATGAATATTATCAGAATATTTTGATCGACACGTTCATGGAATAATCATGACATAATATTCCTCGTACATCCTCATGGGAATGAAACCAATAAAACCATAGAACATTCTGTTATTGTTCTGAATATTCTCAATCTATTTTGGATGAAATGAGAATATTCCAGGAATATATTGTGCTGTCTGGGACAGGAGTGTATCCAGACCTCAGTCTTGGGGGCGGTAGCGGGGCATGAAGTTATGTGTGCTTTCACCATTTTTTGTAATACCTTCGTGAAGGACGTTGATGCGAGAGAAAAGGAAAATGAGAGGGAAAATGTTAATAGTATCAAAATAAAAAAGAAGATATAAACAGCAAATGAAACAGTGGAGTATCAGGTATTTTATTTATTTAATTTTACGTAATACAAAGAGTATGTAATACGTATCATCCGTGAACATTTTATTAGCACAGCATACAAAATTAAACGATCATGAACACTCAACAGTCAGGTACCCTAGTAGCCACAACACGTACTCCATTTTTTTTAATTAGTGTTTTAACTTTTCTAATCGGGGCAATTTTCAAAACAGGTAATTCATGAGTTAGGTAAATTTTTGTGACAAGCTACCACGTTGTATAGGACATTCAACTGATTATGTAACAATGGGAATATGATATGCATCACAGTAGTAATGCAGAACAAACCCTGTTGCAATTTAGTTATTGCAAAAAAGATTTCTTTTCAGTGCGACAATTGCTTAAATAAATAAGTCAAATAAAATAAGTCAAAGTTGAATTGAGTCTTTTTTTCGAAAATCTTGGGAGGGGTAAATACCCCTGTTAACCCCCTCCCTTGTATACGCCTGTGGTCTGAGGTGGCGAGCGCCTTCTTTGCCACGCCCTTGTTACGGCACTGATCATAAGTCGGCTTTTCTTAGAATAAAATATGAGCGCTGTTCAAATAATGATATAGGTACATCTACCTGCAATAATGGCTGTAACAAATATGTCTTAATGTTTTCTTTTAAATGTGCATTTTGACTCAGTAAGCAAGAGGCGACATTCACGACCTCGAAGTTTCAGTGCACCTGTTTCGGTTTCGAAACTGACAAAAGCGAATCCTCGATCAGTCACTTGCGCCACTGATTAGTTTTCAAGAAAACCTCAAATATTTTACCAAAATTGTCAGTTAGCTCTTGGACTATTGTGCAATCCGTCGCGACGCGACGCTACGTCCGCGTCCGTTCGCCCGACCGCTCGTCAGCGCTACTGAAACTGTTGGAACGCATTCTCCTCAATTGTTTTTGTTTAGTTGCGCTTTTGCTTTCGAACGTTGTGGTGGTGTCGTTCTCGCCTGTGAGCAATCAACCAGTTTCGCGTTGTTTCGGTGTTTACGTTGGATTGTTTTTGATTTTGGTGCATTTTCCGAACTGGATTTTTTTCACTAGGAGGATTGTGTGTAGATCAGACACTTTGCAAAGGTAGGTATCCTGTATTACAATGCCGCAATAACTATTAATCCCATTTTTACAGAGTTGAATTTGTAGCTTGTAGCTAAATGCTTATAATTCCTAAACATTTGTGGTTGTGCGCAGACTATTGAAGTCTGGTCTTTTCATTTGAACACTTCTTTAGAGGGTTGTGGAGATAAAGTTCAGGTCCATAAAGAAGCGGAATTGCGAGCTCCGCAGCCCATGTTTTTCAATTTTTTGCCGTGTCTAAAAAGTACACGATTTTCTGTTGAAGACCAAGATAAGTCGTTCTATGTACATATTCTTATATTTGCTTGCGAGAAACCATCGCAGACTTTCAGTCTTCTTTGACAAGCAGTTTGATGAAGATAGTAACTACGAGTATTCACCTAATCATTAACTACAAAATTTGTTTAATAGTAGATATGTACTCATTGTTTAGGCTTTTCTATGGGTGAAAAAGTATTCAATATTCTATACATTTATTAAATTTAGGAAAGTTTTACTCAGACTTTTACCTCCAATGGCACAATGATCAGAGTGGTAGTCGTAGTCGCCATCAGAAAACCCTCAGGGAATTTGAGGGCCATGAATGATGTTCAAATCTGAGATGTTTTTGAATGTCTTTTCAATAATAAAATACCTAAGTACATTCATCTGAGCATTTGCAGATACCTAATATCTTATTCTGTCCGGCATTCCTTGATAACTGGAGATCTGATTTTCGCTGCATTTTTATTAAAAACGGATCTGCATTGTTGATAAATAAAAAATGTCATAATGTATCGTAGATCGTAGCGCACAGATAGCAACCCCAAGACGAGACGATACCGCATCATAGGTCTTATTTGAGACAATATAGGTACTGAGATAGGTACCTAAGAAATATTGGAAACATGATGATCCACTCTTCCTATTATTTTAGGCCTTTGCGGAAACTATGATCTGGTTAACCCGATCACAAGGATCAGTAGTATCACTGATCCTGACCTTCGTGAAGTGATCTAGGATCAGTCAGAAATAGGGTCAGTTCACTCTTGCTAGTCTTGTACGGTAAGTCATCGCGATCGGATGATTCAGATCAGTAACTGGTTTTCTTAATCATCAGTTTTTTATTCTTTTTATTCAAGCTACTTGGCTTGATGAATCCATAGTTATTACAGACAATACCGACAGGCATAAGTAAACGAGAACCGCGCTTGTGTCCACATACCTGCCATCTGAAATATTTTCCGGGCTTCTGACCGGTGGGATTAGAACCAATCTGACCGCGGCGCGCTAGTGTCCTGCGGCCGTTTCATTCACAGATGTAAGACACAATCAGTTTGACCTTAAAAACGACCATGGATCGATCAGGGAATGAATTCGCGGAGAAAATGTCGATGTAAAATGGGTATACATTTGGTGGAAATGACGTTTGAGTATGACGATTAGGTGTGACTCATAGAAATAGTTAGATTTTTGTCTAATGATGTTTCGTTTAATATAATGTTTTATGCTCGGTTTATGTGATTGAGAAGTAAGACGGATGGGAGATATGTTTTTTTTTTAGCTTTATTTTCGGGAATTAGGATTGTGTTAGGAAGGAACATGGTGTGGAAGGAAGAAAGATAATAAAATTATTTGATGTTAGTTAGAATTTGGAAGGTTATAGTAGATTGTGCCGAGTTTCTCAATTCCTATTCTATCATTTAAAGATATATTTTTTAATATAGATGGTTTCTTTAAATTCTCTCTTTTTTTTTGGGGTTATCAAATTTCATCTGTCGTGTAAGATACTCGTACAAGGTAAAAGTGCAGGATTCAGTATTGTGGGAAACTAACGAAAATCAGATATATATCGAGATTCTTTGAAAATTAGTTATATATTGTGAGTTGTGGGAGAACTGGATTCACTAAATATGATGAGTTATGTTGATTTTTCATTAATTCTCTCACAGAAAGTAACGTGAACGTCGAACAACAGTATATGCACTTATAAACCGATCGATGGTAACGCTTGCTAATTAGGAATTGAAGCTTTTCGCCTCCACTGGACCCACTTTAAACGACCGATGTCATGTGTCCCTTCGTGTTATATCAATGAGTGGCGAACACTCCAGTATAGCAGAAGAGCGACAAACTGATGGAAATTAAAAGAAAACGGTCTTAATAGTCATACAATGTGATCTAGCATCTTTAACGAAATCCGCGGAAATGGTCTTATAAATCTGATATTTTAACGAATATTGTCTTATACACAAATACTGATATGAAAAATAGCATTACTATCTACAATTACCAAACGCGCTTCTGAGAACAAGTTTCGTTATCAAGCTAGTATTTATTTAAAATTCTCTCATATCAAGTACTGTTACGATTGTTACTGCATCAGGAATACTAGATAATGTCAGGCAAATGTTATGGATACTATTTAAGATGCATTGATTTACATAATATTTTATCAGTAGGATACGGAGTGTTTGTCTTTTTGTGTTTCTCTCCAATAACCTAAGCAAAGCTTTTGCACTCGATTTTGCCTCTCCCATGAAGTTAGCAAAATACAGCCCTCTAAAATGAGATATATCGATAGAGGATCGATAGGTAATTTACTGCTATTTTTCTGTTTATTTATTATTGTAAATGAATGTTTTGCAAACTGCATATGAAATGAACAAAAAATGACTGTATGAGCGAACTGAATAGTGGTGAATTTGCCGCTATTTTGCATCTGCAAAAATAGATATTTTGCAGCTTTTTTATTTTTTCTAAATCAACGCTTTTCTAGCAAAACGCAGTCCTTTTTTAATTAATGTTATGCTGAGTTCATGTAACTCAGAACAGAACATGTAACTCCCAGAATCGCAAATTGAAGATATGGAATGAAGTGAACAATGAAGAACGATTTTGATATGATATGATAGACTACTTGCAAATTTAATAATTTTTTACAGGGCAAACATTCAAAAAAGTGGGGAAACTTTTACCGCTTAGCTTGAAGCTTTTACATTTTAGTCCTCTGGTGATTGCTCTGCCACCTGCGAATCAGACTGCGAATCCATTTTCAAAAAATATAAAGGTTTTTAAAACTTGTTGTAGTACGGGTATAGTACAATACCATACAAATTTCGTTATAGAGGTATTAAGTATTCGCAAACAGAGACCGACGAGATGGGTGACATAGTTTTTTAAAAGGGTTTTTTTGCTAGACCAGTAATCTCATTTATTACTTAGGTGATTGCAAAACTTGTCGTGTATTTGAGATATGTTTTTTTGACGTTTTATCTGTCTCACAAAAATCTGTCACTCGGTCTGTATGTTGCCATTTTTCTAACAGCAATAACTGCTTCATCAATTTTGATGATGATGAGTAATGAAGAAATTTGGGCTGCGGTATGCTGTGGGGTCAAATACTAGGTAATGCTGCTATATTTTTTAAATCGGTGCATCAGCGGCAGTGTAATTAGAAGAAAAAGGCGAATATTTTCAGAATTGCTCCAAACTTCATTTATACAAGTTTTAAGGGGATCTTTGACTTTTTCACTTTTTGGGGGTGGGGTTGGGAAAACTTTTACTCGTAAAGGGCAGTTACCTTAAAAATAATATCATATACTTACGCCCTATCCGAACATTGCCTTTCACGACATATCTCTGTTTCTTTTTTTTTAGCATGCCATAGGTAAGGGTATTATTTATTTTGCAGTCCATAAGTAATTGTTACACTGATTATTGTGAAATTTGTGGCGTGATATTATCAAAAAATAGAAATCCTTGTAACTTTTTAGCCGTTTTAGGAGTTCCCTTCCCAATTTACATTTTTTCTGAGGAAGGGAGGGATACATTTGTCTGTGTTGTTGTGTATCGGAGGTATACCGAGTTTTCTTTAGTTTCAAGGCTGATACCTTGGCTGAAAGGCCTTTACGATGCGGCTAAAATTTTATCGTACAGAGTGCACACTATACAAAGTATGAAGATTTCAGTAGCAAAATAATGGAAATCGCAGCTGATAAACGTAAGCACTTCTGTATAATGACTGTTTAAGTATTATGAGCAAGAATGATTGCGCGGTAATAAAAGTGCCATTTTGTATTTCAAACAAAGCTATTCACATTAAAACCTAAAACATTAACCAGTGTAGCAGTGTGGTAAACGCATTATCAGGTGAACTTGAATATCCTTATGAAATAGGTGATTATAATTTACTTCACTGGCCCAACTCAAGTACTCATGTTTATTTATTACAAATATTCCACTGAACTTGTTATTTTAAACGGGTATAAATGCATATACAGGTATATGCATGAAGGAGATATACATGCTTATTCCTTTACGTCAAAACGTGCATATCTTTATATATAACAGTATTTTATAGTTTGCATATTGGTCAGATTATGAAATGCTTTCTGAGTTCTTAAGACATATTAACGAAACAGAAGTAACTGTTCCCACGACAAATATCCAGCTGTATTCCAGAATTCTCACAAAACACAAATGTAAAACTACTCAATAGTAAAGTATACGTAGTGGGCTTTTACTTTCCTTGCATAATCTAGGAACATTGTTTATTGTGTTTTACTCCAAATTTGGACAATCCGTTTTACCCTCGGTTTTACCTGTGCCATTCTGTCTTTTTTGTTCCTGTGTAATTACTCCGCTGAGGAAAAAAGATTCATTAGCGGTAAAGTGAATAATAAATGAAAGAGTTTATCAAAATACCGCATCTTTTTATATTTCTAGATTTTCCCCCGTTTTTCTTGCAGGCAGACAATTGCTTTGGATTGTGTTATCTTGGAAAAATTCTATTTTATTTTCTTATAAAGCAATCAATTGTCTAGTTAAAACCACTGCAAAGCAAAATATATGTCTCTACAGAGCAGGGTAGAGTAGCTATTTGATCTTTATAATTATTACAATAAAAATAATAAACAATCTTACATCTGACCACAGCGTAGTCAACTTTCAGAAACAGACCTGAAACTACTAAAGTATGTAATAATGTGCCCATCGTTGGTACCCATCATCCATAACTGCAGAATATAGGACCAACAAAAGGGAACAATAGAACATATTACAAGCGCATGCAAGACTCTGGCGTTAACTGAAAACACCGCTAAACATGTTTTGCAACCAAAGTGATACACCCAACATTAGCCACAACAAGCATAAAAAATACCCCTAATTACAAATACACAACAACACTGATACTTGAAACAGTAAGTATACTGGGACATTCAAGTACATAGACCACAATAATCCCATCCGACAGTCTGACATCGGTCTTAAATACAAGAAAAATTTACCTGAAACGAAAGGTGCTTGCTTACGCCGCAAGAGGGAGATGATTCCAATCATTTGGTTCACAGAAAAATCGGAAAAATGAAGGGTACCGGCTGGATTCGAACCAGAGCCTCCAGCCGGTATCCTTCATTTTTCCGATTTTTCTGTGAACCAAATGATTAACAATTTACCTATTTAGTAGATATTGCAATTTCCAATAATACTTTCAAAACACCTATATTGGGACGATATCTAAATGGATAAGCTTTCCCATAGAAATGATATTACTCTGAATCCACGATAAAGTTATTATTGACCCCTCGTGATACTACCAGTCTCAGTTTGAGTTTTGTTAATAAAAAAAGGTATAGCTTCAGTGTATTAAAATGGCAAACTTGCTATTAAGATCACGTTTTAGAAGCCACTTTTTGCTGCTGTTTAGTTAGCACGACAGAAAGACATTATGGCGTCTGCCAGTATGTTGGAACCCGCCTAGGTGTCTGCCATTCAAAAACCATATTTATAATAATAATGCGAATGATACGGTTGTGGCGATCCCTGGGGCCCCCGCAGGATACCTCTCCCTAAGAGAAGCCCCATAATAGCTTCGAGATTTGACTATGGGGTGAACTGAAAGTCTCCGTGTCATCGAATGAAGGAATCCTGGTGGTTGAGGGGGCAGTGCGACCTGATGTGCGTACCGCTTCATAACACACCACTTTGGCCTGGATTTCGGCTAGACGGGTGATCGAGAACTAGCCCATTGTCGATCAATCGGCTCCGCCACTCCGTCAGGTGGCTGGCAGGGCGAGTCTCTGCTATCTGTGAAGGGTAGACGCTGATCATACTCTGATCAGCGGCCTGATCCGGATCAGGTACAGAGACTATATACTTTCAGTAGCCCTGGAGTACATGCCTCTATATAGTTATCTAGCAGGCATGGCTTGCCCAATTCGGGCTCCGTGGCGGGGAGCCGAGAGGATGAATAACTACGACCAATCTTTGGGTAAAAAAAACGAAAACAAAGGTACTCTGACAACCTCAAATATAGGAAATACTGGCGTAGCGAGTACTACATGTAGAGCTACTACCACTCACTCAAGCACATCCAAGGAGACGGAGGAAGCAGTTTCCTGGTTCCGGGTTGGAATAGACGGAGAAAATATCTCCAAAGTCAGCCCATTTTTGATATCAGAAACTATTTATGGAATAATAGGCGAAACAAATGACGAGAAAAAATAAAGGATGGCTTGTTAATTGAAACAAGAAGCGATATGCAAACCACTCGATTTTTGAAAGTTACCAATTTTTTTGATCTTTATGTAGCAGTTGAACCTCATGCCAGGCTGAATACTTGCCGAGGAGTAATTTATTGGAAATACGTGCTTATTTGTCCCATAACCGAAATAGAGGAAGGGCTAAAAAATCAAGGAGTAATCAAAGTCCAAAAGATTAAAGCAAAGAACGCAGACACACTCGCAGATACTCCTAACCATATTCTTACATTCAACAATCCAAAACTTCCAGAACAGATAATTATTGCCATATATACATAAGAAGATTGCAGTACGCCCATACATTCCACCCCCTATGAGGTGTTTTAATTGTCAGAGATTTGGACAGACATCCGAAAAATATCCCAACGAACAGATATGTGTATGTGGAAAACCACTTCATACTGGTAACCCATGTGAACCCCCATCAATGTATATCAATTGTAGTGACTCACATTCAGCACGATATAAAGACTGTCAAGTATATAAAAATGAATTAGCTATCCAGAAATTGAAAGTTACCGAAAAACTTACCCATAAGGAAACTCGAAAGAGAGTTACGGCCTCTACATCGTGCCCAAATATTTCTTACTCTGCAGCGTTGCAACAGCCACAAGTTACGGAATCAGATATAACCTGACAAGATAAAACCAGCACTTGAGGCTATGATTAAAAGTTGCCTGTTAGAAGTAGTGTGCAACATACGACCTGTACAATTATCTGCTCGGCTACTTGCCCTCAGAATAAAGACCCGGAAGGTCATGTGAGCAGATCCCGAACTACTTCGGAGACCTCGAGCCTTCCAAAAAGAAAGGCAGCATCCCCCGCTGAAGAATCGGAAGTCAGCTTCCTACAGAAACTAGATCTTCGGCAAGGAGAGGACGTCCTCGTAAACAACCAGAGACAACACAATATCCCCCTCTGTGATATTTAATTATCTGTGATAAACTATACTTGATTGTTATAATACACCTATCTTTGCGACTGTTAAATTATCTGTGATATACTTAATGTATACGTGTGTCATATATTTGTTAATTTAATACCCCATATATATTTTAATGGACAACATCATACAATGGAATGTAAACAGTTGCACAGTACGTTACCCTGAGCTTAAGAAAATAATTATGGACAAATCCCCATTTTGTTTGTGTCTGCAATAGACACACTTCAAACCAGAATAAAACATAAGAGCTAGGGGAGGGCTGGCAAAATTCCTGAGAGAAAGCATACCCCAAGTTGATATTGATAGCCCCCTAAAGTCGTTGCCGTACAATTGCTTTTTCCTATGAAAATTACAATTTTTAATATTTATTTACCAGACAACAACTGGGTAAGCAACCAGATTTGTGACATACTGAGGATGCTGCCAGTTCTATTCATTTTTATGGGCGACCTTAATGCCCATAATTGTTTACGGGGTTCAAGTAGAACTGATGGCCGTGGAGACACTATCATTGACAGCTTTGATTTGGTTATACTCAACACTGTTTCAAAATTTCAGAGCGAAATAAACTCTCTATCTGTGAAGGAAACAGTGAATGAAACTGTTGCCTCAATCACCGGAGAAATACTCAACGCGACCCAATCCAAGTATACCAAAAACTAGTCCAAACACTAAAAGTAGAAGAGTGCCTTGGTGGAATGAGGATATCGCACAAGCACTGAGAGGAAAAAACACGCCTTCAACGTCTTTAAGAGGTACTCGACCCAAGCAAACTTAATAGCCTTCAAAAAGCTCAGAGTAAGAGCGCGAAGGACAATGTCCGCAGGAAAAAAGCTTCATGAGATAACTATGTATGTATCTACAATAACATCAGACAAAACTACGGTAGAGGTGTGGAAAAAGCTCCGGTCGGTAGCTGGGAAAAATGTTCAACGCCCATCCCCGTTTCTTATCGTCAACAACACAGAAGTGACTGGTGTCCAGGAGCAGGAGGCCGCAAATGAATTAGCGTTTCAGTTCAGTATGGTGAGTTCCGACATAAACTTGGACCCTGATTTCATTGAGCAAAGGAATAAGATACAAGTAATTCCATTACAGATAGATGAAGCAAATTCAGAGGCGTATGATCTACCACCTTCACTATCACAAAATTTGAATACGTTTTGTCTGAAGTGAACAACTCTGCGCCAGGGCATGACTCAATAAGTTACGAAATGATACGTGAAATTCCAGAAGCAGAAAAGCTAAATATACTGTTCATGTTCAATCAGATCTTACAATGTGGGGTCTATCCAGATTAGTGGAGAACAGCTATAATAATTACAATTCCTAAACCAGACAAGGACATAAAGCTTCCATCTAGTTATCGGGAGACTTGCTAAAATGACGAATAGTAGCCACTTTTTTGCGCTTGTGTACTCCTGCCCACGTCCAAAGGAACCGTCGCCGGGGATAGTGAATCCCCATTTCACCTACGGCATGTTGCATCAATGTAAGTCTGCCCTTTACTGGCTCTCAGTCTAATCGGTGTTTATTTAAAAAACTAATAGTTTGACGATCACAATACTCCGATCATGTATGGTGTGGGAAGTGGAAACATTCAAAGATTACCAACCTATTTTTTGCAAAGTGTTATTTATAAACGATAGATTTATTTCTGCGAACAATAGCCTTTCTGGATCAAGTCTATTGTATGCACAGAAATAATTCAAATAATCCACATATTTCTGCCTTTGTTAATACATCGGGCGCTGCATATAACACATTGCAGTGCTAAAATAAGCTTTCCATTCGTCTCTTTTGTTTCACATACCACAATGGTTACAAAGAGTTATAGGTTCTTTGAAATGAACATTAATATGGAAACTCAGTAAACTCTATATCGACACTGTTACGTCAATGTATTGGCTTGGTTCGAGCTCAGATCTAACAATTTCTCCTCCTAATGTTTAAGCTTCTTCAGTATAAATGTGAGTATTTTATACATTTAGCTTTTGCTGACAGCTTCCTGACGTCTTATATACCTATGAATGTCCAAGCCTAATTCCAGGTTGATGACCATTATATCTCTCAATAAGAAAGAAATATTTAATAGGGGAATAAATAAATAATTAATGAAGCCTATATATTTAATCAAACAAAATGATTCCTAGAAGCACAATCTTCAAATCCGACAAAAATGTGAGAATAGTAGAATCAGCGCTTTTATACACATCTTTGCTATTATTGAACCTCTAGACGTACAATAATTATTAATAAATACATTCATTTTCAGGAGGCCGAGAGAAAAATGCCTTACATTTTAGCGCCAACACTAGAGCCTGAGTGTGCTTAGAAACTAAATTATTATTTTAGGCTTTGTTGCTTTGCTTCAGTTCTCAAACAGAAACATCAGTTGACTGTGACAGCGCACAGGTCTGATGAATGTTGTCCAAACCAGGGAGTTTTTTTATGGTCAGCCTCCCGCAAAGGCTGGAAGCCTATGGCGCTGTAGAAGCGCTGCTAGAGGATATGTGTCAGTGCACGTTATAGTTTGAAACGCTGCAGGTTGTAGCCGTCGGGAAACAGATTCCTCGGCAGCTCATTCCACAGCGTCCAAGTTATCCAAAAGAAGGGATGCTGGAGGAAACTGGTTTGGGGAGTAGGGACCTCTACCTGGGAAGGATGAGCTCGCAGAGCCTCTCTAGTATTCTTGGTTCGAACGGCCTTTGGTGTTATTATCTGGGACAGCTCACCGTGTCCCTGTAAAACAGGGACAGGTTAGCCACCCTTCTTCGATGTTTCAGGTTATGGAGGTCCTTTGCGAGGTTAGGCGTATCGATTAGTCTAATTGCCCTCTTCCGGATAGTGTCCGGAAGCTTTAGAGAGTGCTTCGGAGCGCATCCTCACACATGCGAGCAATACACCAGCGGTGCTCGGATCTGTGCCTTGTAGAGCAGCAGGAGCTGCTCTGGTGTATACAGCTTCCTACAGCGGAAAGAAACTCCAAGTTTCTGGGATGCCGTTTTAGCAATACTGACGACGTGGTCGTGCCAGGACATGTTGCTGTTAATGTTGATCCACAAAAGCTTGACGGAAGGTTCCAGTCACCTATTGTCACCCAATAGTCCACTATTGGGTGACCCTCCATTTTCACAGTTGGTAAGCCAGAGAGAGACTTCTTTGTAAGTGTTGTTGCCTGAGTTTTCAGTACGTTGAACTGTACTTTATTTACCAATCCCTACTCGATAATATTGTTTTGGTATCCACGTTGACGCGTAAGGCATGCTGCTATGGTTCCTTATCCGAATACGATTTATTTGACAATAGCTTCCCAGGTCAGAGAAGATCCGTAAGCAGCCGACAGCAGTGCCTGGTTTCAGATTCAGGAATGGAAATTCATATGTAGATCAATAAAAATAAGGAGGCATATTTAACACTTTTCTTGTTTGTAGTTGTAGTCTCAGATTTATGACTAAGCTCAACAAACCAAAGCTACTACGCTCATGATAAGCATTTCAAAAATATAAACACAATGCAGTTGGCAATGTGTTGATATAGTGTGTTGTAAGACTTATGTATGTTTAGAATAATGTTTAATAAAATAAAAATGGGAAACATACACTTGCCATATTTATAGTGTTATCTATTTTATATTGCCTCGTTGCCCAAATAAAGTCAGACTTATATGATCGATAGGTCGACGAGTTGAGGTATTTTATTGTATAAGGTCATCTCAATAATGATATACATAGGTACAAAAGTAGATATAAGTAGTGAAATATGATATCAATAATGCAATGTAGTTTTGAGTACTACAGTAATAGTGAACGTGTAGTTATTTTAAAATATTTATTTGTGGATTGATATATGGTTAGAACATTCCAAAGAAAATTATTCCAACCTAGACTTTATTCATTTTTATGATCATATAGAATGTCAAATACAGACCAGTCATAAACGCGAAAAGTTGTGAGGTCATATCTAACAAACAACAGTGAGTGAGTGAGTGAGTGAGTGAAAAATATGAAATCCATTAACAACATTTTGCCTCAGCCAAAAAATCTAATACAGATCATGTGATTCCGCTTTTTCATAATCTTCCTTTTGACTATTCCCAAAATGAATAGAGGCTCCTGAGTCATAAAGTTGCGTCAATGATTTAACCTGATATCCAGCATTTTATATATTAATTATACATTTGGAAAATTACGGATCATATGAAACATTACTGCAATGAAGCAGTATTGAAATTACAAATAATGAAAAAGTGGACTGAGTACTTCCTACATTATTGTCTTTTTTCTACCGCGATACTGTATTTTATTAGCGTAAGTGACCCGAAAATGACTATATGACATCCCCTCGTATCCTAAGTCTTGTTCACAACAAACATATGTGCTACTATGTAAATTTTGCGTGTTATTAATCGATATGCATTCACATAGGCATAGATAATGCTGTCATTTTTATTATGTAACCTTTAATTAATAAATTAAGTCATATAAAGGGCTTCAATATTTTCAAAGATATCCCTAGTAAGCTAAACTATAATGAGATACGACTTGGTTAAGAATATATGATATACAGTTGTGAGCACACATTTCGTCTTAAGATTTTATTTTTATATGTACGTAGGTAATCTGCAAATGTACTGCAAATAATTCTATTAGTCATTTTGGTGTCGTTTCTCCTAGATTGTATTGCTTTGACGTTTTTGTTAGTAGTAACAGTGAAACTTACTTTTTCACTGTTCATTAGAAAGTAGAAACTGGACATTTTATCTAATAAAAGAAATATAACTGCAACTAATCCGCTCATTTTGCGGAAATTATTAATTTGTTGTCTCCTAAAAACTTTTTTTGCCCGTCTCAGAGTTATTACGCATAGATAGGAAACGCTAATAGTGCTTGTCATATTTTTCCGTAAATGATACCGTTTGATATCAGAAAATCTCGCAAACCTAAAGCTAAAGTTACATTTACGAGTGAATCGTATACGGGTACTCGTACGAGCAGAGTACGACCATTTACATTAATGTTCAGAATCGTATGCGATTAAAGTGTAGTTAATATGGCGTCCAGTAAAAGGAAGCCTGCTGCAATGGCAGGAATTTTAATGTTAATGGTGAAAAAGGAAATAGAATGTGAAGAGATCGTTAAACAAAAAGGCGAATTTGGGTTGAAACATCCTTACAATCAAGGAACATTGTGGGAATTGAAGAAAAGTTACTATAACAGAGGTTTTAACTGATCAGGGATTCGTGATCACAATACTCCTCTCACCTATCAGTGTGGGGAATAGAAGTTGATAACTTTATTTACAAAAATATATCGATCCACCTGTTCTCTGAGAAGCAACAATTTTTTCCTTCTCTTGGTTATATGACGAACGTAGATTATCAATTTTTTCTTCACTGTTTCCACCGATATGTTTAGGATATCTGCTATTGCAGGATATGCTTTGTTCCTTGCATTGATATATTTATATTCCCTACTTCTCACGTCCCGTAAACACTTCATATTGTAATATAAGTCGATAAATTGGTCGATCTTCTCAGGCAGTAACCTGTTTTCAGCCATCTTGGATTAATAAAAAACTATTTCACTCGTAGACGTACTCGGATCTCTCGCAACTTTGAAACCAACACGTATACGACCTACTGGTTGCCATTTACACATGCAAAATCGTACGATTCATTCAGTCGTATACGACCAACTCGTAAATGTAACTTCAGCTTAACAGTCTAGCTCGTAATCCTTGGAAAAACAGAACAACTGGAGTATTTCATGAATGGAAAGGAAACTTTAATAACGAGCAATTACGGTCGTTTCTCTCCGTAATTAAATATAAAGTGTGCACTGTCGCAGGAAACCAAAAGTAAATAGTTTTCATTTATTGAATCTCCGGTCGTTGGGAGATCCCTTTTTCTGTCGACCGATAGTTCGACGAACGCAGGCCACGAAACAGTATTGTCTATGTTGGGATTAATGGGAAAAATACTGCATCGTACAGGAAGTTCCATCTGGTTTCGACGGGGTACGAGGGTAGTTTGATAACTCCATTGCTTTTTGAATTTACGTCGGAGTAACATAAGTCCTATCAACCGTATGGGCACAGATACAGTGAAGCAGGTTGCCTGCTTGCAGGTAGCCTGCGCCCAAGCGTATGCAGTTGGAAGCGGGTCAAAGCAGGGACCCGCGCCGATCGGCGCTAAATGTGGCTTATCAATATATGTACTAATTTTTGAAGCATATACGCGCGAGCCGGTGCAGGTTAACTGCTTTGAACTGCGAGCGATTCGGCGCTGACCAAAGCAGGGAACCTGCTTTCACTGTGCATATACACTATGACACGATACGAAATTTGCTATGAAAATTCATATCAAATTTGCGAACAAATTTGTTATGAAATTTCGTAACGTTTCATACGGGCTTCTGAGCCAATATTTCAGATGAAATTTGATATGAAATTTGATATCAAATTATTCAGAAATTGTTCTAAAAACCATCAAATTTGATATCAAAGCTGCGCGTAAAAGTGCGCAGAAAAAGAGTAATGGAGTTGACATCTGTAAAAATTGGTGTCTATCAAAAGCAACAAACCAGGTACGTTCGTTTCCCATACTTATGAGACAAAATATCACTTCACTCATGGCCGACTCTACACTAGGCCGGAGCCTTAGATGTGGCAACGTGGCTTAGCTGTCAAATAGTGGGCCTATAGTTTCAGAATAATTATTACATTTTATATGTATTAGAGTTCATCTGGGTTAATAAATTAAGAAAAAAATGCTTTTTAGAACTACTACTACTAATACCACTTACATCTGATGTCTGGTTCATCATAGTCAGACACTACAAAATAAAAATAAAGCAACCTGTTTCCTGCTGCCACTTCCACTTAAATGAACACTCAATTTACTTTGTAAATTGTCACTTGAGCTAGAAAAATTCACTATTAGGTCACTGTGAAGCCATTCTTGCTGGTCTTGATTCCCTTTCACTATCAAATCTTTTCCTAGGTATGCCCAGATGCATGCCCTCGTTGGCTTGCCCAGATGAGTTCTATTAACTGTATTTTTCTGTGATATTTGGGAGGTCCCAGAAAACATTGTAGGTAACACATTGTGCTCTAAAATAGGTCTTATCCTTTGAAATGTTTGTAAAGTATTGTCTTTATTCTTATAAATATAACCAGCCCATACGAGGTATACCGTTCACCCACTCTGTTTATGTCCCTTATTGGAAGCACAATTGCTAATGGACACTCAATTTACTTTGTAAATTTTAACTTGAGCTAGAAAAATTCACTATTAGGTCACTTTGAAGCCATTCTTGCTGGTCTTGATTCGCTTTCAATATCAAATCTTTTCCTAGGTATGCGCAGATGATGAAATGTTTGTAATTATTGTCTTTATTCTTATAAATATAACCAGCCCTTATGAGGAATACCTTTCACCCACTTCTGTTTATGTCCTTCTTTGGAAGCCCCAATTGCTAGTGCAACCTGGTACTACACACTTTGCAGGCATCTTTTTATCTTTATAGTTCGTTTGTGCAGATGAATGATTAGAAACACATTAAAAATCACCTTCCAATCTTATTTTTCACTCTGCCATGACTAATGACTTAACAACAAACAAAATGATGGCCCCCCAGATTCAGTGTTGCCATATTTCATGCTCTGGCCTAGTGAGTACAGTCGGCCATGCTTCATTTCTTGAGATGAAAAACTCACATCATACTTAAATGGAAGAAACGGGTAATCTCACATTTTACTTTTCGCCACAAGACGCTAACCTCTAAATGTCACGGTTGTCAATAAAAGGCCTTTACGGAAACATGATTTGGATCCGGATAAATCAGTTGTATGACAATCAGCTGTTTTGTGGGATTTATGACTCTGTGGATTAAACGAACATCGAGCAACAAAAAAGTTGGTTCAATAATACAAAACAGATGGTTAAGAAAAACAGCTGCTGATCTGATCACTTACCGTACAAGAGTGACCCTATTTCTGACTAATCCTAGCTCACTTTACGAACGTCAGGATCAGTGATCCTTGTGGGTTAACCCGATCATAGTTTCCGTAAAGGCCTAAGGTATAAAATAAATAAAGTGCTAAATACCGATGTGTTTTCACTGTTCTCCGCAATAATAGGAAAGGTAACGGAGCAGAAAATGTATGGTAATGTGAACAATATCGTATCACACAGTTCCAAATTCTCTGCACTTTTTGATACCATTTTTTGTCAAGAAATTTCATAACAAATTTGATATGAAATTTGATAGCAAATTTAGTATCGTGTCATACTGCTACATCAGTGATTCTATAGGATTCTTCGAGGGTTTCTTCCAGCAAAATCTCCAATAATGATGATACATTTTTGAATGCTTACAACCGTTAAAATATCGAACAATTTTAAATTGAAATATGTCATCCATTCCGCTCTCATGAACAGACATGATAACATCGTCACACTACTCCTTTCATGAACCTGATACTGATATGTGAGTAGCACCCCAAATCCCAAACCTCAGTATCCGGCCTTGTCGGTGATCTGAGAGCATTCAGAAAGGAATTTTGATGCATCAGTGGCACAAATGGTTAGTGCGTGTCGGTCTGCCTTTTTCACAACTGGCGACTATATTACGAAACCGCAAAGATTTTGTTGCGCTGGGAATGCCGAGTCGGCTCACACAGACCTAGAGGTGTCGTAGATTGTCGATCCGAGATGCGATCAACTATCGAGTTACCACCGTCCCACGCGAGGTGTTCGGGGAATAGAAAACTAGGAAAGCGAAGATGTTAAAAAAATTTAGACAAGAAATCATCGTCCGTCCGCCCGCCCGCAAAAATATATCGAATACAAAAGCTCTCGTAAATAGTTTTTACACCTCTCTTCGTAGGAACTAGGACGACACAGTTTTATTCTGCAAGCTTAAACTGGATGAAACTAAACGATCGGAAACCCCCAAATCGTCTAAAAACGAAGTTTGCGTTTTTTTATGTTTTCAGGCTTTTGGTTAATGCTGGGCCGCCACTGACACGATTTTTAAAAACCATAAGCGCTTTCCATCCATGCCACGGTAATGATACTGTAATTCAATCATTTCCACGTTACACAATACAGAAGTATCTAAAGAAACTAATACTCGTATGTATACCTATACCTATACATCCGTTGGTTTCCGTAATAGGCAAGGTAATGTTCGGATGAACCTAAAAAAGTGTATTATGCTGCTAGATCTTTCTTTCACAGGTTAATGGACAGCCTATGATGAATACAACGAATTTTTCAGTTTTGCAACCCCTTACCTCCTAACAACCCCAATTTCATCCCCATCCAAAGAAGTAGAACTCGGGAACCCCTAAAATGCCTAAAAACGAAGTTTGAGGAATATTTGAAATTTTTTGTTTTTTGCTAATTACTCCGCCCCCCCCCCATGCACCGATTTTCAAAATTATAACAGGATTACCTATTACCACCCCACAGTATATCGCTACCCAAATTTCATTACAATCCAAGCAGCGGTTGCTGAGATTACGAGGCTAGATAAACGCCAACAGACAAACAGACAGACCGACAGAAATGAGTGACGTGGATTTTCCTTATGTAGATATCATAAAACGCCCAAAAGCGTATTATCTCAAAATCGAAAATTTTCGCGATTACAATACTCCCCCCATCTATCGGAGTGGGAAGTAAAAAAAATGTGGCCTGACTCAGTAATTTTCACACTTTCTCGATAGAACAAAAGTTTTGGAGTCACTAAATTCTCCATCCTCCCCACAATACCTGCGCGGACACACTATCATTAGTCAGTGTAGAGTATTCGATTATTTATTTGATTTGATAAAAAACGACGATGTGTGGAGAACGTGTTTGTGTTATTTGCCTTATTTTCGCGAGTAGGTCCAATAATGCAAATAGGCAAATACGCATTCCCGTCCACTTTTCGGGTTTTAATCACACATCAAAGGACTCAAATAAGATAAAATTTTATTCCGACAATACCGACCGACAATGAGGGAAGGAAATTTGCGAACACATCAAATATTTTGGGCAAATAGAGCGATGCCGTTAGACGAATACGACAAATGCGATTACATTCAAGGGCATAGCTAGGATTGCATTTAGCGGGGCAGACGGGGGTATTAAGAATACCAAGGACGTAGCGAGGGGGGTTTGGAGGGTCAGAATACCCATGAAGAATTTTGTGGACAATTTTTTTTAAATAATTCTGTAAGATAATGTCAGTAAGAGTTGATATTGAGAAGGGCCCAAAGGAGAGGTTATTTCTATTTCAAATACTTTTTTTATTTACTCCTCAAAAATGTTGACAGTTCAATTCAAAGGATGCACAGTACAAAAACGTTTATTATGGAAGAGCAGTTATTTTTTAATATTCGCAGATATTTTTAAGGCCCGTTTCAATAGTTCACTTGCAATTTTTGTATACCATCTTTCTGTATAGACGGAAAAGTGTTCTTGTTGCAGGAAAGAATATAGCTTAATTCAGATGCACACGACATCTGACGATACGACGGTACGAAACTGTCCCTATTGGTTGAAATATTTTGATTTGACATCATTTTGAATATTTCAACCAATAATAATAATAATAGCTTTATTGTCCAACAGGCTTCCATTTATAGGACAATATTAATGAACCAAAAACAAGAAATACAATAACAAAATCGTACAAATAACAATATTACTGACAATAAACTCCTCAGTAATCAAGAGAATTAGACGCTACCATTGTGATGTTTCTAATTGTAGTTGAAAAAAATATCACATGAGCTTCCAATTCGATTCCAATGTGAACTAATGGAGATTTGAGCAAGATGTTCGTTCTGGCTCTAGGTGGCTTGAAAATCATATGGTTACGTGATGCGAATGATGGTACATAAAACTCAATTTGTTCCAGGAGAGAAGGACAGTCAATCAAATTATTAATCAGCTTGAAAGCGAAAATCATCGAAGAACAAGTCCTTCTCTGCCTCAATGTTAGGATGTCTAAACGACCACATAATTCCTCATTACTGATACCTCTCTCCGGATAAGTGCCATCGATCTTGAAACAAACGAATTTTAGGAATCTGCGTTGAACCCTTCCGATTGTGACATTATAGCAGTTATAGAATGGATTCCATATGATACTACCATACTCCAGCTTAGATCTAACATACACAATAGGAACAGTTTCGTTCCGTCGGCGTCGTATCGTCGGATGTCGTGTGCATCTGAATAAAGCTTATGTCTGCTTCCCTTAGGTCTACTTACCTAAGATTTTCTCTTGTCACACCTTTGTTCTGCCTTCTGCCACAGGTTATAAATTTGTTATTTCTATTTAATATGGACTAGTGACGTATTCAACATTATCCTGTGGTGTAGTGACATCAAACCAAGAGCCGGCAAATTTTTATAAGAGAAAAAAAATCGATCGTTTCCAAATATCTACTGGAGACTCAGACCGGTAGTTGGAACGATGTTGCAGAACTTGTAAATGAGTTCTAATGGCAGTTGCAGTTCTGGCCGAACCGAACTACGATGATCCTTTATGATAGACGTTGTTCTTTTGATATATGATTTATGCATGTGTCCATGTCGATAGTATTTGAGTGAAAGGTATTAACAACAGGTTCCAATAATATATGTCCGAATCTTTGGCTATCAATCCAACGCATATAATGGACTAACGCTCATGTGCAAGGTTCTTCTACTACCTCATCTCAACTGTTGACTGTAGAACTCATAGCTGCATTTTTGGGTTCGATTGGACTCGTAGCATGTGGTTACCCATAGGCTGCAGGAGGGGGCAGCTGCCCCTCTCTGCCCGTACCTGGCTACGCCCTTGCTTACATTGCATTTGTGTACGATGAGTCATCTTAATTCAACGAACATCACTGAAAATTGTTTTCCTAAATAAACTATAAATTCGTTTAAAAGAGGCATGCGCCAGTAAAAAATCGAGGTTTCCATGCTGCAATAATTTTATAAATATGAATAGATCAGCATTATTTGCTACGATACACGGGAAGGCTCACCAAACACATGGCTTCAAAGGCAATGTTCGGGTAGTTCTGTAAAGTATATAGTAATGTTTTAAGGCATGAGAGAGTTCAAAGGACCGATTCCAAGAGAACCTTGATGTCATGCATATATTCGGTGCTATTTCACCATCTCATAAATATTTTTTATTTTTTTGTATGTCTGATTATGATAATGCATATCACTTTAAAAATTTGCAGATGATGAAACACGTGCAGCTTTCTCCATATAGGAGCAGAGCTGACACAGTGTCCATAAGTTCAACAACATCCTACGGCAGCCTGAGCCCTGAACCATTGGGTAGCAGGTCATCCAGTTATTCTTCTCTGAACGAATCTGTACAGGTAAGTTATCTTTGTAATAACTGGGCCTTAAAACAAATTAATTATGTTATTTAATCACGTTTGATCATTGTTTAATTTGTCCAATTAATAAAATTGTGAATTTAATGGTGAATGAATTTAACAGGTTAGGTAACCTCATATTCCGTCGTGTACTTTTATGCGCTCGGTGATTATATAGGTGGGTAAAATTAACTTTGCTTAAACGCATTCAGGTTGACAGCAATTTAAATGCGATGCTTTCTAAACTGGTACTTATTATTTAACTAATTCAGGATTTGTACGGCTTTTCTTATATGTATATGTTACACTCTCGGTTACACTCAATAGCCGAATTCGGACAATGCCCGAAAAAGATACGCAGAACTAGTTTTGAGCAAGGAATATTTCCCAAACCCGAAATATTAATTTTATACGGCTACTGAGCATTACCAAATATGCAGAACTAGTTTTGCGCATCTTGAAATGCACAGAACTAGTTTTGCGCATCTTGAAATGCACAGAACTAGTTTTGCGCAACTTGAAATGCACAGAACTAGTTCTGTGGTACGGAATGACAACCAAAGTGAACATTCGTTATGCATTGTGTGTCAAAAACCAGCAAAAACCTATCGTTTAGGTTAGGTTAGGTTAGGTTAGATTAGGTTAGGTTAGGTTTCTTTGCCAACGTTCCTGCAATATAAGTACGAATCGTGAAAACGCAAAAAGAGGTTTGGAAGCACAAGCCAATTTGATGCTCACACAATCAAATAAAAAATTTAAACCAGCCTCAGTTGGCGATGTTATTATTTGTTGGTATTCATGTAAATATATTTAACTTCTCCAACTTTATATTTATTTGAGTCCATCGCTGGCGCTGATTAAATGGAGGAAGCAGAATTTGTGCTCGTCATTCAGAAAATATACAGAACTAGTTCTGTGCACTTCAAGATGCGCAAAACTAGTTCTGCCTATTTGGTAATGCTCAATAGCCGTATAAAATTAATATTTCGGGCTTGGGAAATATTCCTTGCTCAAAACTAGTTCTGCATATTTTTTTCGGGCATTGCCCGAATTCGGATATTGAGCGTAACGTATACAGGGTTACTGGTAACTCGACCACTTTCCTGCAGGAAGTGATAGAGGGACTCAAATGCAATAGTTTTAACCCCCCATATATAATTCCGAAAACCGATAGTTTTCGAGATAATTAACATTTCATGTTTTTCAACAATAAGTCCAAATTTCCACACTACATCAAATATCTAGAAAAAGCCCTGCTGTCGATTTTAGCAATTTCCAATTTAGTTTCTTACTGACACATACGCAAATCTAATTTAGTATTTAAATGTGTAAAAATACTAACCAGTTTCAAACTACATAATATTTAAAAAATAAAGAACAAAATTTTTACATTCACCGTGAAAGAAAATTGTCTAGCTCAAAAAAAGATACACAACCAGTCAAACAAATTATTTTAAAAACTTCCTTATCTGATGGCCTATTCCAAGGACAAGAATGACAGTACAACCACAAGTAACTATTTAACAAAATTTATCAACATAATACAGAATCATCAACAACATGATATTCCAGCATGATGGTTGTCCAGCACATTACCGTATTACAATTCGGCAGTTGTTGGACAACACATACCCGAACAAATGACACCTCTTGATTTTTACGTCTGGGGTCACATGAAGGCATTGGTTTACGAGACTCCAGTTAATACTGCTGACGAACTAAGGCAAAAAATTATCAATGCGGCAGAGGAGATGAAACGAACTTTTTCAACACGAGTTACAAAAACCGAAGTGAGGAAGCGGATCCGTACTTGCATCCGAAATCAAGGGCAACACATTGAGCAAGATCTCTAGAAACTTTGAGTGGGTTTCATTTGTTATACTTGGATAAAATGATCGACCGCATTTGCAAACATTCTAGTATGTAACTGAGTTTTCAGTAGTGATTGTACTGTCATTCGTTCTTTTTGAATAGGTGATTTTTATTCATTGCTGTTTATAATCTTTCTGAAAAGGTTATTAGGTAGGAAAGTTTTTTTAGCGATTTGTTCAACAGTTTGTATAATCTTTTTGAGCTAGATAATTTTCTTTCACGGTGAATGTAAGCATTTTGTTGATTTTTTTTAAATATTTGTATTTAGTTTGAAACTGTTTAGTATTTTGAAACATTTTAATACTAAGTTAGCTTTGTGGACGTGTTAGTTAAATACTAAAATAAAAATTCTCAGAATCAACAACAGGTTTTTTTCTTAGTTCAGGATCTAGTGTGGAAATTTGGACATTTGGTTGAAAAACATTAAATGTTAATTATCTCGAAAACTATCGGTTTTCGGAATTACATATGGGGGGTTAAATCTATTACATTTGAGTCCCTCTTGCAGGAAAGAGGTCGAGTTTCCAGTAACCCTGTATAAATAATAAAAAGAAATAAGATATGAATGAGCAGAAGAAGAATAAAAAAAATGTCAAAAATACTTACTATTTGTTCGGCTGCGAAGTTTTAAGTGTGGTCCTGTCAAATGAGTTTTATAGATACTGTTCGATGTTCGCGCCGCAAAACTACAAAGGGCAAGTATTTCTTCTTCAGTTTGGACCATTAGAAGCTGTCTAGGTCTTCCAGTGTGTCCACGATGGTGTGATACAAACATCCTGTGTCTCTAGCTCTTTGCACGAGATAGACAAATCAACAGGATGCAGGGTAAACACGGTCAGGGAAACGATCAGCATACACTCGCAAAGGCATTTTCATTACATTTACCGTACACTAAAATTGTCCACCAGTTCATTATTAGTTATACCGGTTACACCATATTTGTTGTTGTTAAAGTCTGATGCAGCACGTCAACATTCCCGAGAAGTCACACACACGTGCTACGTACACATCTATGCTCAGCTCCATTCTTAGCAGGGTTTTTTCGTTTTTTGCCTCTGTTTTGATGTTATCACACAGGGGCGGAATTAGAAAGGAGGATTTCATTATCGGTCAATATCCTGATATCCCTAAACATTTCGGTTATATGTTTCTGGGGAAAATCAATCCTTTTGGGGAATACTATGTGCCCTTTGAGGTCAACCTTATCTGACAAGATTGTGCCAAGTAGTTTGACCCAGTACTGCCAACACATTTTCGATACTAACAAAATTTTTGGAGGTACCACCCCATTTTCACATCACCTGCAATCATACATGGAAGGAGTCTCGATGCTAATAATAGTACTTGTAACGCTGGTTTAGCGAAAAAAACAAGGAGCAGGTATCGCTGTTTAGCTAGGTTCAAATTTATTTAGGTCATTTGTAAACGAGCTTTCCAACCTCACGGGCCTCTCCTACCCCATTTAACCTCCTTTCAAAAAATAATAATGATCTGAACACCAGTGTGTCGGTACTCTGTAACTTAGAAACGTGTTTCTGTGCACTATGTACTATGGGATTGGGTGGCCTCGTAAATATGACAGCGTGCCGTGACAGCGAAGTAGACACGTGATAGGCACCCGAAACTGCCCGATCGTCATGGTGGCAGAAACATGTTTCTATCTCTTAAGTTAGAGAGTACCGACACTAACTCGGAAAACCTTAACCGCCGGTGCACACTTGCGGGTGTTTACCGTCCGGCGTCGTTGCGGCGCCGTTGCGGCACCGCGAGTTTGGCTGCCCACTACCTGCGGTCTTGTAAACGGCACCGCATGAATCAGTGTTGCTTGAGACGTCAAAATGGAAATACATAGAAGAAAGCTTGCGATTTTTGCTTACCTACTGTACAAACATTTTATTTTGAAAAGTAACCGAAGTTATCGGGTATACATTTGTTTATCTAGTTAAGGCTTACAGGTAGATTTGTTACATCCTTTTCGGATTCCGGATAAATTTTTTAATAACTTTCGAATGAGCATTGCCTCATTTGATGAACTTTCAGTGAAAGTTTCGGATAAGATGCGATTCCAGGATTCCTTTCGTCAAAGCCCTCTGGGAACTTTCGCAAATTTTGATCCATGCACTCCTCTTTTTTACACGGTCGTGGTATATTTCGGAGGTAATATTCGCCATATTTCTAGATAATTCCTAATACTGTCTATACACAGTTCTACATCCAGATTGTATTCACAGGCCAATCGTGGATTCGTGAACGGTAATTTGCCGCACGTCTGCATCACCAAGCAACTAACAAAACAGTACTAGATAGTATAGACCCGGAGATGCGGTTGCAGTGCCGCTGCGGTTCCAAAGATATCGACGGCTCGAAACAGCCGCACCGCGATCGGACGGCACCGCAGCCGCAAGTGTGCACCGGCGCTAATTTGGAAGGTTTCCGGTTTTTAAAACATAGCAGAATTACATTGCGATGACAAAGATGTGAACGCACAGAAAGCCACAGGTTTTATGGGTCACCAAGTGTACTATTCAATCAGATATATGGCTTCGCCAATGTCAAACTTATCCTTATAAATGGTAGAAATCGATCAGGGGTATTTATAACACTTTAAAATAGAGTTTGATCATATTTAATGCCCTTCTTTCTTTGCTTATTAAATCGCCACCACTGGCACGACTCTCGAACACTGCAATACGGGATCCAAATTTCGTGACAACTGAACAACTAGTTTCCAAGTCAGGGTTTATAGGGATTGGAATGGAATATGTATTAAAAAATTACAAGAGAACACAGGAATGTCTTTGAGGAAAATCAACAGATTTGCAGAGTATAGAATACCATCAAAGTATTTATTTTAAGGTAATGGAAAGTAATTGAAACTACCTTCTACTACCTTCCCGACCACTCCAATTCCATCAACTCGCGAAAATAAAATATTTGCAATGATCAGGACCTTATGAATATGCTCTTTTTGTAATTACTTCCAACTGCTATCAACTACCATAATTACTGCCAACTATGACCTACTGAACTTCACACCCTAAGTTTCATCAAAATCGGTGTTGCAGTTACTGATATGGCGGGATTGCAACTTCGTCACAGTCTTTTTTCAGACCGTTGGAAAGTGTCTATGAATACAAAAAGCTTTATCTCTTCCTTCAATTCCCTACCATCCCGATTTAACTTTCTTTCAATAAATTAAGAACTCCTAGAACGACTAAAACCAAAGTCAGAGGCACTTTTCTTGTCTTCCGCTCATCGCTCCGCTGCCGCAGCAATTTTTAAAGGTTACACACTACAGTGACCAAAATATGGTATCACAAAGTGAAATCGGTGCAGCGGATGCTGGCATTATGTTCGAACAGAAACACTAACGTGCACACCGACAATACTCTCCTCATTCATCATGGGGAAGTCTTCGATTTAATATAATATTTCTCCTGACATATTCGTTACTCATCTGAAGACCCGAACATAACAGATATGACTACGTACTTCACAATATGCAGCTACACCTTACACTCCTAAAAAGGAGAACATCTGTTTCTAATATATTTAAAAATAATAAGGAACAAATAATCCATTACACCTAAGGTGGTCCATATACAAAACCGGAAAGTTAAAAGTAAAAAGATTCCGCCAGCGGACGCTGAGCTTGGACCGGAAAAAGAAAACTTTCAAACGTATGTTTATATTAAATTTATTAGGGATCCTTTACTACACAACCAACGTAAGGAGGCAGAGTGTATATCTATTCTTCTGTACAAATTCAAATTATTCTAACATGAAGAGTGTGTAGGCATTGGGTGCAATGCATAATAATTTGTATTGTCAGTACAATCACCGACGAATGAATATTTATTCTAGCGTGAGTCATTCTCTCCTTAGTCCTAATGCTAGAATCTATTTCGTTCAATGGCCAGGGATGTTTTTTGTAAATAGTAAGCAATTATAGCTCAAATATTATGTACGAATACTATCTACATGATAGATTTTCAAAGCGATTTATATTTTCTAATCACCATCACAGCCAGGGAGCATACACAGGAAAGTGTGGAACAGGAAACCACACATGGACTCAAAATTTTTGTGGACAACGCTAACGTCACTGAAAAAGAACCTCACGGCCTTGACACAAACATTATAGGCTAAACTTGAACACAAACTTTCATCGAACGACACGTCAGCAAGCCGAGAATAAATAATAGTCATGAAAGAAACATGTTTGCTGGTCTTAGCTGAGTTGTTATACTCAAAAAAATATATAGAATGAAGCCCAGCTTTAAAAGATGTTTTCTGAAGTAGCGTATATTTCTATTAAAACAACTTCTTCAGGACGATACCTATAAATGTTTATGAGCCCGTCTAACAATGGATGGACATTCGTTAAGAACAATACAGACTCGTTTGAATTCGTTTGTTCAATTTCATGCTATGTATTGAAAATTAAAACTCTTTTAAAACCAAGAGAACTTATGTTCGCAAAGATAGATATGACAGACGAGATGCGTAAAACACCTACCTTAAATTCACTATAAAAGAACAGAGGAAAAACATTTCAAAAATTTCTAATCACTATATTAGTTTGAAATTACAGTTTCTACTTTTATTAAGTAAGCATTATAATCAGAACCTCAAAATACTATTTTTGGAGTCACTCATTTTGCGACTCCGTAGTTAAGGGTTGAGGGACGCATTGTTATAGCGAAGATTTTTGATTTCGGTTTTTGGACGTTTTATGATGTCTACGTTACGAAAATATATGTCACTCATTGCCGTTGACTGTCTGTGTGTCTATCGATCTATCTGTCTATCTGTTATCATTTTTCTAACATCATAATCTCATTAACCGCTTGACCGATTTCGTTGATATTGGGGCTGTAATATGCTGTGAGATCATAATAAACTGAAAAGGTGGTTAGGTTTTGGAAATCTGTGCATTGGCGGCGTAGTATCAGGACCCGTTGAAACTTCTTTTGTAGGCGTTCTCGGAGTTTTTGTTCCTTTTAGCATGTCAGAAAGACTACATAATACAACATAATACAACATAATACAACATCCACAAAAACTATTTATTTTTACTTATTTGGACAATAGGTGAGGAATATTATAAAGGGATTTTGTGATATAGTCTCATTCATGACAGTTCGGTTGATTGAAGAAAAAAATCCGAAAAAAACATTATCACCGGACGCTATGGAAGACGACAATATGCTGGGTCGATAAAACTGGCTACATTTTCTTGGAAGTGGTCAAACTGGGAAACTAGTTACATGTTTGCCATCTGAACTACTAGTCCGTTGCTGGAATATAGGTATATTGACCTAGGTAATATTGCGGCCTTTTGGATATATACTTTTATACTTCAACGTCATAATATTGTTTCTCAAGCAGCTTGAAAATGTTGCATTACGATTATAACCTGAGTTCAGTTCATTCTTGAGAGGATTTCTTGCATACTGTAGATAAAAGGAAAACGAATTCACAGTTGGTAATCATGTCTCAAGATTACCCTGCAGCCTTCCTTTGTTCAGGGATTTTAATACCTTTTAATAAGATATGAAGGCTTCAATCCAATCTCAACCGACTGTTAATGATACGAAAAATTATTGGTTCTACATCACACCTTCCGTATAAATCTGCAACAATGATTACTACTTTATATAATGAAGTAAGTTGTGGTTGATTCTAAATATACGATAATTGACCATTTGGCTTTAAGACTGTATGCAGCGGCGGCTTTAGGATTTTATGTTGTGGGTGCAGGGCTATAAGCTCTTGCATTAGCTCTGAACCAACGCTAGAAATTAGTAGGTACCAGGTTAGTGTCGTTCTAGAGGAGTGGGCTTACAACAAACCAGTGGCGGCTCGTGACTTAAGAGACCGGTGGAGCCAAAATATAAAAAATAACCTAAATTTATCGGCACCTTAAAAAAATATAATAAAACAACAGTAAAAACACTTACCCAAAATTTTATCTGAATATAACTTATGTACAAAAACAAAAAATACACTTTTAAATTGTCTGGTATGTAAAATCAAACCGTCTTTCCTTATTTTTGCAAAAATTTCATTAACTTGTTTGTTAAAGCTGTCAACGTTATTTAAAAACTTTTTTTTGGCCGATAACATTCCAAGAGTACTGAGTTTTTTCATAGAGTTTCTCAGAAACGTTTTAATCCTTTTTGCATGGAATAGGATCGTTCTGCTTCCGATGTGGACATTCTTCGTCCAGGTAGGATCGCCACCAAACAAAATACATGAGAAACAAAAAAATGCGTTTTTCTTATCACATCCACAAATCTAATTGTTTTTATTGTACATATTGCGATTGAACTTCCGTACTCGGCTTTTAACATTCGACGAACTAGACACATTTTGCGTTTTTTGAATATCTAAATCAGTAAGCCGTCTTCCCAATTCCTTGATATCAATTTTTTCCTCAATCGAGTATGTGGAAAACGGCTTTAAAACGAGATTGCTAATACTATTCATTTTGGCAATAGTCCCTCACTTATTACGAGTCACCACTAAATATTATTAAAATAACTTTCACGCCGGGGCGCGAAACAGACAGCAGAAATTAATCCGAATATTCCCAATCGACAACGACAAGATCTAGTCTTGGTCAGCCAGCAGTTACCTGGCTCCTTTCCCTACTAAAATCGCACTCTGCACATAGCGTTAATATGACTTTATTAAAACCTTCCGCCTGGATGTATTATAGCAGAATTGGAGCCGCTATCTGTTTGGCTCCTTCACCGGACGTCGTGCTTGCATAGCAATAGTCTGGGCGTGTTTGGCGGAAAATTAGGACAATATATTGGAAGTTTGTCAGTGTTTAATTTTTGCTAAATAATTTGGAGAAAAAAATAGGATCCAATATAATATTTAAAAGTAGCACAAAAAAAGTTAGGTACTCGATTTATTGTGTTGGTGCCATGGCTCCTTAGCTCCTTAAGGCGAGCCTCCACTACAACAAACTGACGGAAACTCGATTAAAAAGAGACGACTGCAGACAAGCGAACAGTTTTATAGGAAGCTTGGACAAAAGCCGTAAGGTATACCTTCTGAACAAAGGCTTACTAGCCTAGCTTCGCCTCCTCATCACTACTACTACTTGCTTCAGTGTCTAGCAAACCTACTTTTTGGAGGTGATTTATGGAAGTATAATCTTTAATTTTACCGGGATGACCCATCTATGGTGCTTCATCTTACTTCCCACACCATACGTATGTGATTTTGAGGTAGAGTTTTTTTGGAGTTTCCACAAGAAAATATATGTTACTCATTTCCGTCGATTGATCTCTCTCTATAATAGGCTTTTCAGTTTATCTGATGGCAGTATGAAAATCTTCAGAATCGTTTCATTTAAAAAATGATCCACTTATTTTGACGTGGGACTAAAATCGAGTTGATGGTGGGGAATAGAAAGCTTTAAAATCTTGTGTACATTAATAATATTACATTAGCAATATTACACAGAGACACGTCATAAGTGTGTGTATTGTGAATTCTCAACTTTTAAACTATTAGTTTGGCTGTAGCGACACCGCATTACTACTTCGACAAAGACAGTAGTTGTGAACTAGTCATCAAAAAAACGTTCTAATTTTGTTTTTAGATGTTTTAGAGGTACTTGATCATTTTGATCATTTTCTGTCATATATTTCATGTCACTCATACCTAAAAAAGCTGCAGTAAGAATCAGAAATTTGTGAGAAGAATTTGTTGGGAACAACTTCTGAAGTACATCAATATCGTAACTACAAGAAACTGGAGGGCAGTGCAACAGATAGAGGTGATCAAGAGAAGTGATCAACAAATCCACGACACAGTAAATTTCATCGTTTACGTCACTTGGTTGATGGCCGTATACAAGGTGATACCTTTCACTGTTTCATTTGTGTTGTACTAATACATATTACGTATGCAACAAATAAACCATATTATGTAGTTACTGTATTATCACAGAACACTGGAAAAATAACGGTTAAGGCGTATACGTCTGAGAAGAAAAATATGTACCTACAGTGACTCCTCCACAAACTCTGTCGTGCCGAATATCGGAATCCTGAGGTTGCGATACAGAGCACATCTGCCAAGAAATCGAAACGCTGTTCCGTCCTCCTCCTAGCATCTGGAGGTGGGGTACTACTGGATAGATTATCTAGTCAATAATTTGATCTATTCGATTCTTCTAAATATCGCTCCTTCGACGTTCAGCTAATTAGTATTCCAGGCAAATTTGATCAAACAAAAATGCACTTGTTAATTATTCAAACATCCCAACCATATACCTTGCATTCAAAAAATCTAAGATACCCAAACACAAAAGTATTCCTTGAATGAATGATTTCCACACCCTAAAACGCCTCTATCTTGAATGAAGCCCGGCCCTTTGCATCCCGTAGGTTCTCATTATAAGATAACCTGCATCCGAACCCTGGTTCCGGTTACAAAAAAAAATGCATAGGGTCCTCAGATGCACTGTCGGTATACGGTCACCAGATGTTATACACCATAGTGCATGCCATGAGAATCGGATGAGAGCTCGACGACATGCTGCATTAAGCGTCTTCACCAGTGGCGTGTACCCATATTTGAACTCTCGGACGAAGTACCTACCCTTAGTTAAGCGTAGGTACACATATTTTCCTCTGTGTAGGGACATAAAATAATTTTAATCGGAGAATATTATATTTTTGTCAAAAGAGTTGCATTTTCACGTATTTACCGTTTCGCTTTTATCAAAACCTTCCATTATGGTGTAAGTTTCATACACGCAAATGGAATCAATGTTGGCATCTTATTGGCTAAACTCTTATAATAACTGTATATACTATCCCACTATCATTATGTTTCGTGTATAGTTACAAGTTTTGTAGACAGTGTTTATTGATATATAATGTAAAGGGTGACCTAATAAGAATGGACGCCGGCAATATCTCGGTAATCGTTAATCATATCACTTCTAGCAAAAAATATTATTAAGTAAATCGGCCAAGAGAAATCGCTGGAAATTATTTTCAAGTTTCTCAAGTGGCCGCAAGGGGGCGCAACTGTTACGATCAATCAGAGAAACGGCTTTTTCTCAAAAAATATGCAAGTAAAGGTATATTATAAATTCTACCATCATGTAGA
The DNA here is from genome assembly GCA_951848785.1 of Callosobruchus maculatus. Classification (NCBI taxonomy): domain Eukaryota; kingdom Metazoa; phylum Arthropoda; class Insecta; order Coleoptera; family Chrysomelidae; genus Callosobruchus; species Callosobruchus maculatus. The sequence continues at coordinate 196,507 of CATOUR010000010.1, read as the reverse complement.
CAGGACAATTTTAGATCTTTTTTGTTAACAGTTTTTTGCTCTATCTTGTAAGATGTAGTGGTGGGGAAATGTCAAAGATGTATTTTATCCAAATGGCCATAACTTTGGCACAAGTTAACAGATTTAAACAAGTTAGGTCTCTTTTGAAAGAGCTATTCCCACCTAATAATCTGTTGTATAAAAATTATTCAAGTTTCTCTTGACTTAGTAGCTACAGGGCGGTATTTGACATCCTAACAATTATTACGAAAATTTCAAATGGTATGCTATATCTATCTTAACACAGATATATAGAGGACGAAATTCTTAAAAAGTCAGTGCAAGATTCAACTTTCTATCTATTTTCAAATCGGAGATATCAATAAAACAAGTATTATGACAAGTGTGCTGTGAGATTCAGAAACAATTGCTGCCCTATAGGGAAATAGCCTCCGTCACATAGTTTAAGTAATCATTCTATAGATAGTACTCAAGTAAAACCACTAGAAATCATTTTGACTTTCTAAAATAAGTGCTGAAGTGAATATTCATAATAATGGAACTTTTAAAAGAAACAAATAAAAATAAGTTACAATATAAAATTGATTATTATTTTTGTTATCATTAAACGTCAATTTGAGCTGATCACAAAGTGTTATATGAACTCAACAAACAAACATAGTAAGAAAAAATCGATGTGAATAAATCTTAAAAATTAAGGCTAATTAACAGCAAAATAAAGCAAAGCAACGTGGTATAACAACAAAGTTAACAGATGAAATACATAAACCTAACTCACACGCGTATACTATACCTATTTTCAATGTTGCTCTAGATGCTCAAACAGGTTTATCCACGCGTCAAACGATGCATAGGTGCATCTAAAACGATGGACGCCAGCAAACATCTAAGGCAACACTGACAATAGGTATAGTATGCGCATGTTAATTAGGTTTATGTATTTTTTGTTTGTTATCCTTGTTCTTATACTATCTTATTTTGCTTTATTTTGCTGTTAATTGGTCTTACTTTTTAAGATATCTTCACATTTATTTTTTCTTACTATCTTTGCTTATGGAGTTCATATAACACTTTGTGATCAGCTCAAATTGATGTTTGATATTAAGAAATATGATAATCAATTTTATACTGTAATTTCTTTTTGTTTGTTTCTTTTAAAAGTTCCATTATTTTCAAAATAAGCTACAGCACCTACTGGCGACTACTGCACCACCTAGTGGTTATTTTAGAAAGTCAAAATATATGATTTCTAGTGGTTTTACTTGACTACTATCTGTAGAATGATTACTTAAACGATGTGACGGAGCCTATAGGGCAGCAATTGTTTCTGAATGTCACAGCACACTTGTCATAATACTTGTTTTATTGATATTTCCGGTTTGAAAATAGATAGGAAGTTGAATCTTGCACTGACTTTTTAAGAATTTCGTCCTCTATATGTTTGTGTTAAAATAGATATAGCATACCATTTGAAATTTTCGTAATAATTGTTAGGATGTCAAATACCGCCCTGTAGCTACTAAGTCAAGATAAACTTGAATCATTTTTATACAACAGATTATTAGGTGAGAATAGCTCTTTCAAAAGAGACGTAGCTTGTTTAATTCTGTTAACTTGTGCCAAAGTTAGGGCCATTTGAATAAACACATCTTTGACATTTCCCCACCACTACATCTTACAAGATAGAGCAAAAAAACTGTTAACAAAAAAAATTGAGAATTGTCCTGTCGATATGTTGGTAGAATTAGTAATATACCTTTACTTGCATATTTTTTGAGAAAAAGCCATTTTTTTGATTGATTTCATTTACCTGCTAATATTTTTTGCCCGAAGTTATATGATTAACGGTTACTGAGATATTGCCGGCGTCCATTCTTATTAGGTCACCCTGTACACCAGCCGTAACTTGATACATGACGATTAGTTGAGTTAGTTACTAGCAAACTAGTTACAATGATGGCTAAAGAACTGTAAAATCATGTACTACTTTTTTGTTCTTTGTGCCACAATTTATTTTTGTGTTCTGCAGACATTTATTAGGTTTAAGGATCTGTCTGTGCATGTTTCATAATTTTATAAACAACTGTTTTGGAAGGAGTATAATTTAGATGTTTTTCATTGAAAGCGATATCTGGAACTAAATGAATAAAACAATATTGCGATCTATTAAGTTATGAGTTCTTTTTTTATTCTAGTTATCCATACCATATATTTAATACTATGTACTTAATGGGAGATTATAGTTGCAGACACTAATATTCTTGTGTTTACTGGGTCTCTACTGTAGCTACGAATAATTATCCTGTCCAAAATGCAGTGCAAACTTCATAGTACTTTATCCTTCTATAATTATTCAGCTATTAGATAGGCTATTTTTGCGGTTGTGTTCCTGTACTGAATATCGGTTGTTAAAGTAAAACTTATTGGTGTACCAAAATCTTTTAATTATTATTTATATATTGGATCTACCGAAACTTCAATACTATTCACAATTTTTCTATGTGCTGCTTTCGACTTTTAATCAGTTAATCACCATCACATGCTCTGAATCAATTTGCAAATGTCACTTATTAGATAAATGAATAGTAAACAAAACATATCAGGACGTGGGTATTTGCAGACGATTCATCCATTCAGGTTTAGGAAGCAGTGAACGAGGTGATACCGGTCTACGACCCTAATATATCATACGCCACTGCTGTATCGCTCATTGTTTCCTATTTCATTTCCCACCCACGCTCTAGGCTGTTAATATTGCCATTCCTCTTAGGTCACTTAAAATTTACAGGTATATCTTTTACATCACTTGCATATGTCTCCATAAAAATATTCTCAGGTAAACATATCTAGCGCAATATTTATGGTTGATTTCAGTCGTTGTTTTAATCATTTTTTGATTGCTTATTCTGCGGCATGTGCAGTGTGTCATCTCTGAAATGATTACTTTCTTTCGCCATTTCAAAGATAAGGGGGTGGCAAACTTTATCTGGGACACACACTGTATACATATACATAAAACCAATGAAAACAATGGTTACTTGGGGTAGCATCCGACACCCGAATATTACCCCATATCCGATATTACCCCATACTCAAAATAGTACAAGTTACCTCAACATTAAGAAACTGAGCATTATCAAAGTGGAAGTAAAGCTTGTTTTGAATTGGCAAGAGTTGTCTATGGAGAAAAGTGTTGCACAGTTTCTGGTGTATTTAATGTCTTACACAAAGTGAAAAGTAAACTACAAAAGACGAACAAGTTAAAAGTTTCAACTCTCGTTTTTTTTGATAAACTCGATTTGAAAGGCCTTTGTTTGTGTAAAAGCAATGGCACTTGGCCGAACCAGCTATTACTCTTTCAACCACATGGAATGGGTAGGTTTACGATGAAATTGTCAAGTTATGGATGCGATTGATGTAAGACAAACATAACTCAAAGACAAAAAGACCCAAATAGCAATGTGAATCAAAGCAATGAGTGCAAAAATTCCGATAGTCCATTATTTTAAACAAATACACTAATACTACTGTCACTAAATTTAAATCGTTTCTTGAGAAAGGGGTTCTCGGAAGAACAGAAAATGTATTTGTGTGTTGAAAGAACCATGAAAACTCCTTCTTGAAGCACAGCCCATCACCTAAAAATGATCTTGATACTATTATGTACTTTACAGACCTATTCCAACCTGTAACCTATAACTGGGAAAGAACTAGCTTGACTGTTTAGGTACTGGTTACCCTTCTCGTGTCTCGCTGTAAATAATGCTGCTCTAGTCAAATTTATAAAATCTAGAGCACGAAGACTTTTATTTTTGCGTCGCGGCGTCTCACTTTTTTACTGACTGGTGCCGCTTCCGAATGTGTTTAAAATTTCTGTTTCTAGTACTGTTCCTTGAACAAGTCCCATCGTAAATCAAGGCATCGATTGCAAACTTGTCTATTATCGTTTGTTTATTTTTATTACAGATGCTTTCAACAGGTTATGGGGGTCAAATTGGGATAACTCGAAAGTTTTGGCGATTACAAATTAATTATTACATTTGCATGCAGTATTGAACTCGTCTTGAGTCAGATGTCGTTTCTGATCCGCTACAATTTTCATGACGGTATATTTAGGTCCAGTTTCACCAGTTCCTGATAAGTGTCAGATAGCTTATCTGTCTGATAACGCTATATAAATCATTATCTGACATTTATCAGGGACCGGTGAAACCGGCCCTTAGAATCGTATTGCATATCGTATTCAAAACGAATTCAATTGACAGATAAAACATTGTCAAATATTCCTAACCATTTAACTCGACAAGTGCAGACAAAATACATTAGGCGTGTTATTTTATTTTATCGACGAATAAAACTGCAAAATAACATGGATGAGCTGCAGTCACTCTATGGATGGATTTTGAATGGAACTTGGATTGAATTTAAGAACCTGTTGCGTTTGATAACTGACATATGACATTTGGGAAGCACAACCTTTTTTTCCTTGTTCATCTTCTCTTCCAATGTTTACTTCCCCCACTACCACACTTCAATTTACGAACGCCTACGAACGCTCAGATTTTTGATTGATACGCAAACTCATCGATTGAATAAAAGAATATGCCTAAATAGAAAATGACTTCAAGTCGAATCGAAACCTGCCCGGTTCGACAGCTGTCAAAAATGTCAAAGGTCAATGTCAGCAATCTCAATATCCGTTTCCGCCAAATTGGCGAATCGAGTTTGAGACTGAAAACGAGTTCAGTACCAGTTTTCATGGCGTATTCAGTACCCGATCCGGACTGAAAACGAATTAAATACTGCATAGAAACGTCCTAAATATTTGGGAAGTACTGAAGCAAGCCGTTTGACATAATTTTTTCAATAAGATTAACATATTTTCTCTATTCCTTCATCAAAATTCCTCTATTGATGAGAATTTTAATAGCCTCAAAACTCAATTTCCTAAATTGATGAGCTTTCCAATCGTTTGGAAATAAATTCGTTTCAACCAATTCCAATAACACTGTACTCACCATGAATCATCTAATGGTTCTTGATCAATGTATAATTACCGAAGGTTTTGTATGTTTTTCGATGAATACAAATCACATAATATTCTCACATAACATAATATGCAGGTATTTTTGAATTTACGTAATCGCGTAACAGCGTAAATCCCCTCTGGTAATCCCAGCTGAATAGAAATGAAATGCGCTCATACAGGTCAATGCAGCGTGACTAAAGGCGGCAATACACGTGAAGATATGCCTGATAGGTAGGTAGGTAGGTAAACCTGACAGGTCAACCTGAGCTCGATTCTGTCTATACATGTTGCAATCAACCTGTGGCTATATCTCAGACAACTATGGCACAGGACGATTCAATAACGCTAATAGCTCCTCCATCTTATTGCGAAAAGGATGAAGTCAAGATGATTGACTCAGTACTTTACTTTACAGTTCTTACTTATGACGCTAGGTATTTCTTTTACAGGTTAATGGCGAGTCTATTATGAATACAACAAATTTTTGAGTTTTACGACTCCTCAACCCGCAACCACCCCAATTTCACCCCTACCCAAAAAAGTAGAAAATGATCAGGAATCCCTATTTTTTTTGTTTTTTGCTAATTGCTCTGCCGCCCATGCACCGATTTTCAAAATTATAGGAACATTATACCTATTACGACCCCACAGCATATATCGCTGCCCAAATTTCATCACAATCCATGCAGCGGTTACTGAGTTTACGAGGCTAGAAAAACGCGTGCAGACAGACAGACCGACGGAAATAAGTGACATGGATTGTAATGTAGATATCATGAAACGCCCCCCTCGAAATCGAAAATTTTCGCGATCACAATACTCCCCTCACCTATCGGTGTGGGAAGTAAAATTGAGAAATCCGCAACACAAGGATGGTATTTAAAAAGAGGTTGATAGAGTCAAGTTAGTTTATGAAGGATTAAATTTGAAGCCCCAAGATTACCGAAATTATTTCGTTGAGATTCCTTGCAACGGCCAGATTGTACAAATGCCTCAAATTCTCAATTATATCTCCACAAGCTCTGGACAAAATTAATTCAGACTGCTGATCTTTTATTTCTGACAGGGTAGTTCACGTTTTATATGTCAAAGATAAGGATCATAACTATACATTTCAATAAGCTCTGCCTCGGCGGTATGCTTGCGAGAAACCATTTATCAAAAGGATTGCGGCACCGGATAGGCTTATACTGCAATTGACGAATTATTATTTGCCTACACAGAGGACCTGTCAGGTTATAACTTTACACGTGTATTGCCGCCTTAAGACATACACTTGTCCTCAGCATAACAAAAAAACCTAATCAACGGTTTAAGAATAATTACTATTCAAATTACGTTGGCGCGTATAAACTGCGACAAAATAATAATTCTGCTTTTCAGTTATGCGATTGTGCGATTAAATAACACACATTCATATGAACAGTGAATGACCTTGCGCGCGTTTTTGTTCGCGACCTCATGATAGCGCCCTAGGCATAGGCGGTATACGATTGGTTACCCATATATTACTTAATAAATATTCGTAGACATTTGTAGGTGTTGTTATGATATGAAAAGTCCGGCTCCGAATAAAAACATATTAATGACATTCTAGATTCAAATTTTGTTTTCTCTTGCACCTCGCTGGTGTTGTCACACAGGTATAATTTTGACTAACTCTCCCTGACAGACATTGTCTTCTGTTTAAACTATCTTCGATTAAATTTCCAGTCGGTTATTGGTAATTTAATAGAATGAATTTATTCAATTTCCATTATATTCGTTAAAAAGTAAAATACGCGCGTATTCTGGCTCCCCGAACACATTGGCGGACCGGAAACCATAGACAAAACTCATCGTTAGGCCTTCTCGATAAATATAGACGCTCATCTCTAGTATTGAAACGTCTGAGTCGAATTCTGCGCCCTCTTGACGGTTGTAGTCACTACTAAAATTTGGGCGGTAATTTTGAATCGGGAATATGTAATTCATTTCGTTCCAAGAATCCGACGAAACTATCAAATTTTTGAGTTAATTTATGAAGTAAAAACCAATAGTTGCTAAAAGTGTGTATATTAAAAATTGTACATAAAGTATGTTATCTATAGTGTAGTGTAGTGATAGATAGAGAGATAGATATATTTATTTCAGAATACATATGCAAATTTGCGACCAGGCAAAAAAAAGGGGGTATCGAGCTAGTAGTCCTACATTGTACTACAAACAACAGTTGTTACTTAATTCAACAACAAATTCGCCTATGGCATACATTTCATTATCATATATGTAAATACCGGAATAATCGGTTCTTAAAGAGCCTAATAATTCGAAAATTTCAAAGCAAATGTTGACGGACCCCAAAAGCTGAGGAGAAAAATTTCTAAAATGAGCGACTTTTACAATAGTTATCATCTCCATTGTCTTTAAGGTATCGTTTCCGATTCTTTGAAACCAGATCCCGCAGCCCTTAGTAATGCATGTTTTTATGATTTACCCTTCAAAGGTTTTTATAACATAAATTTACCCTTGTAGGAAAACCATGCATAATTTTATTTCTGGTATCATACCGAGTAACACCGCAACTAAACACGGCGGTTGGAGTCCGTACCAAAACTTTGACCGTGACCATTAGAGATAAACGGCTATGCCGGAAACTAGAGAGCGGGTCGCCTCACTAGGATAAGAGCCAAAGCCAGGGCAATATTTCGCTAGATGAGTGGGATTCCAACAAATTGACGAAACCTCGGTTAGAGAGTAGATGACTACAGGTAAGCAAAATGTCTTTTGTTAAGTGTCTAGGGTATAGCGTGGGAAATTGACAATCCAAGAAAAGACGTATTCCCGTGTTAGCGAGGAGGCGTGGCCGCTTGTTCCCTTCTTTCAGTATGTGTGTCTAAGATGAGGGGAGATAAGTCCAAAAATCCAAAGGTAAGGTCAAAAGGTCCAAAGGTCACCATAAAAATGAATTTCGCATTTCCAAGCTCCTGTCATTACCTTTAAACTTACATTAATGGCTCAAAGAGCAAATTGAAGAAAAAAGCTTGCGCTTGTGCAACGATTTAACCTTTTTTTGATATCGTGTTTGGTTGTTAAATTACAGGCATTTATAGAATGTATGATTTTGTATTGCGAGTTTTTTTGCACATTAAAAATCTTTTTTGAGAAAATCGAAAATAGTTGTCATTCATTAAGGTCTTAACTGTCGTCTTCTGAAACATTATATAAGTAGTTTGAAAATAGAGTGAGTTATGCGAGAAATTGTGAGTCCGGTTTTACATGGCAAATACGTATGTATAAGTGTGTGTATCCTTAAAAATAAAACGAAACTTTGTTTCATTTCCTGGACAGATTGTCTATGTATCGCAACCTCAGGGTTCAGATATTTGGCATTACAGAGTTTGAAGTGGAATAATTCATACTCACAATCAGTAAACTAGGCGAACGTACATTCATCAGTAGGTCTGGTGGTTACGGCTAAAAGGATTTTTTTAGGAGGCCACAATGATATCTCGATACTAGTTTTAGGTTCACATAATATAGGTATCAGTTTTCTTGGAACGTAAATAAATATTTCTAGTACCCGTCAGTGAGAAATCCAACGCTTCTTTATGCAAAAAGTTATCCAGATAACAGCAATTGAATACTAAAGGTACTAGAGTCAACTGCTGCATTTTAATGATATTTCAGATGCAGATAGATACACATGTACGTTATGATGTATAATCACTGTCACCTCTGTTATGCAGCATGGGAGGTGACCAGAATCGAATCGATGCAATGGTAGACCAATGCTTACAATGAGTGAATGAGTCAAATTGATGAATTGGCGCCGTTGCACCCCCCGTTCCCCATCCGCTGAAAGATACAGTCATTACTTAAACACGCCGTAGCGTAGGTGAAGTAAATACTGTTATACAAGAAAATATATGTCATTTATTTTCGTCGGTTTGTACAGGGTGAGTCAAGCTCAACACCACGGACTCTTGTGGCCAAACGATACCACTTTTCGAAAAACCAACTTTGCGAGTGTATGTAGGTCGAGTTGGACTACATTTTAAAAATAATTACTATGCTTTTGCGTGAAGGTTGGTTGTCTGACTGAATTTTTTTTTCTAGCGGCACCCATGAATCGATGTGTGGGGTCCAAATCGATTCAGCAAATCGATGTCAAAGTGCTTTGTTTTAATTCATGTTTTCGAAGCAAGACATTCGTACATAGTAGTATGTAGTAGAGACAAGTGAACCGTTTTTGCCGACCCACAGATCGAACAATAAAGACCTTAAGGCTCTTTTGGAGAACACTTTTTTCTCAAACCTACCAGACGTTCAGTAGGTTCGATCAATCACTGAATATCATGGTTCATTATCAAACTCCGTTGGACCAAATATCTGACCCTAAGTGAGACGTACACTGAATACCTGCATCGGAAGTGAAACGAAGTTTCATCTTCTTCCTAGCATCTGGAACCACTTTCATGAGGAATAAGTGTCACCCAAATGATAATAGCCTGTGATAACCTCCAACAAAAGGTTGAGGATTTTTGTCCTTTCCTTTGTTCAGTCTCGCTATTAACTTTTTCGCTTCCTGCAGTCATCTCTTTGTAACCTAGTTCTCGCCAGTTCATTGTAATCCCACTCAAAGGGAGCAACATTGACTTAGCGCCCAAAGTCACTTATCTTAGTCCCTATCCTAGACAAGTGATCCACACTCTCGTTACCCGGCACACCAATGTGTCCAGAACCCGTAACAGGGTTACAGACTTCTGATGCTCTAATCTATGAACAACAGCACAACGTTGTTGGGCGAGAGATGATCCACTTGTCCGAGTTTCAGAGCTTCTTGACTGTCAGAAGATAGTTAATCTACTTGTCGCCAGTTTCTATTCCGAACTGTGTCATCCATATACCTCGTTTGTGTATATTATGTGTTGACGTAGTTTCATCATCCACGCATCAAATCTAATTTTCTGAAATTTACTTTTCCTGCAATTACCGGAGGCGGAAATAAACAACTAGATACGTGCATATATACGTAATTGGTAAAATGCAGTCTGTAAAATTTTATAACTAGATACAGGGTGAGTTTTTAGACCGGCTCGGTCGATAACTCCACTTCTGTAGAAGGTAGTGAAAAAAGTTGTACATAAAAATTGTAGCCACGGATATGCTCCCTGCTAAGAAAATATTTTGATTTATACAGGGTGATCCATAACATGTGGTGATGCAAACATATATTTTTTAAAATGAGACACCCTATATACAGGGTGAGTTTTTAGTACTGGCTCGGTCGATAACTCCACTAGTGTAGAAGATAACGAAAAAAGTTGTTAATAAAAGTTGTAGCCACGGATATGCTCCTTGCTTAAAAAATATTCAGAATTATACAGGGTGATCTGTAACTACGTGGTGATGCAAACATGCATTTTTTTAAATGAGACACCCTATATATTATTCCATATTCAAATTCTACTAATGATTTCCGTTCTTTCAATATAGGACATTGTTACATTGTATAGGGTATTCCAAAAGTTATGACCATTTTTATATCCAAATCGCTGTCGAATGAACGTACTGTATATCAAAAAGCGATGAATCAAAAATCATTTTTTTACACGGATGAATGAAAAGTATCCTCTAGTTTTAAAATCAGCTATAAAAAAAGCCCGCGACGCATATTCGTATACAGGGTGATGTTGAATGCAAAATCTAGATTTTTCTCTTTTTTTAAATGTTCCATCCGTCCCGTCCGTCCGATGCTGATATATGTGCGCGTACCTTCAAACTAGAATTAAATATCGGCCGACGCGTGCCGTGCGTGCCGATACCGACGTATATGCGATGCTGATCGGAGATTGCCGAGGTACCGTCGGCATTTTGCAAATACGTACTTACCTTAAGCATATATCATCAACCTTTCTTTTGCTCTAATAGGTGAGTGACTTGGACATTTTTCTTCAGTAACGGCTTCTCTTATGAACTTCAGTAAAGAATAGAATTTAAAACGAGTCATTCTGAAGTAATTGAAGAACCTTTTTTCGTCATTCATTAAGTCCGAACATTAATGTACATATTCCCCAAAAACTGTCCTTTGACATATTTCACGAACCCACACCCGTCTACGCTTTCTACGTTTTTTGAAAATTTTCTTCTTCCAGAACAATCGCCAACTCCTCACCATTTGAAGACATATTTGCAGCTGACTGCCAATTCTTCCGTCGATTCTGATCAGATATGTGCGGTACCCTAATAAAAAATCCATAGAGTACCGGCCGTTTCCTCCGTCCCATCTGTGCGATACCGATTTCTGTGCGCGTACCTTTATAGGTAGAAGTATAGGCTGCGTATTGCATGAGGTCATGGGTGGCCGGATATATTGGAGTTCTCAAAAATATGTAGTTTAGTGTCAACTTCGTGCATTAAATAATTATGATGTTCCTCGTACAAGAAATAACGTCAACGTTGACGATGTTGCAAAATATAATACCACTGTAAATTAACGAGTCGACACGATGGCACCCGATAGGTGGTGACAGCTTGTTAATTATGAATTCAAGCTGGACCCTATTTAGCTTACTAAAACAGATTAACATATACCACAAAAAATAATTGAAAAAAGAGGCAATATGTAGCCAGTAACCTTAGCTATCGACGCTACTTAAACAAATAAAAAAACAAGGACTAACGCTAAGTGAACCTCTTATCTTATGTACGTTCGATGCCTTGGAGAAGCATCCTCACCTATGCTTCAAAAATCAATCATCAATGTTTTGTAAGCCCGAGAATGTATTGTATATCTCTGTTTTTCTATGTTTTCTTATTGGGTACCAGAAGAGAATTATTTTATATTCAGATTGCCAATCATGATTGTGCAATTTCACCAAAGGTGATGCTAATTCTATCCAGGATTTCCAGTACCAACACACTGTAAGCTGTACAGATGGCGTTCCCAATATCAAGATAGTGACTTAACTGTTCAAACTGTTCCCAATAAACTTGAAGAAGCGTGATAATTTATCAGTCTTGATAATATGAATTAAAATGTGGTTAGATTTTACGCCAAGGTAGTACGCAACTGCTATAATTATGTCTCTTGGAAACAATAAAATATGCTACTTTTATCGCTGGAATATGAGTTAGCCATTTTGGAGGCGAATACTCAGTTAGATAGAAAATTAGATTTACTTGTGATTCCTTACGACTTCTTGACGCTTGAATGCGAATTTTGCCTCTCGAATCAAGTCACTTCAACCTCGTAGAATCTACTGTCACGGGGCTCGTCTGGTATCCTATAATAGCATTTTCATTTATTCATGTAATAAGAATACGTTGCGACAGGTATTGTCCATTGTTACCAAGATACTCACGCTTTCCATGTTTGGGAACCAAACACCTCGAACAGTAGTTTCAGTTATGAGTTTTTATATGAAAAGGAGAAATTGAACCGTTTGTTATGAGAATATTTGCGTCACAGGCTTCTGAGTGATTATCGAATATATTAGTCCGATTTGAGTAGCGCTGTCGTTAGCCTTTAGAGTAATTTTCTTTTCAAGTAACATATCAATCAAGACAAAATCCATATAACAGTTTCGATCTATCATGGTGTTAAATACGATATACCTTATTTTCTATATATTCTATCTAGATTACGCAAAAGACTTTAAATATGGGTAAAATTTTATAAAAATCACCAAAAGTGGCTTGATTCAGTACTTCCCACCATTCTCAGTCATACCTATTGAAATAAGTTTCAGGGTTTTTCTTCATTTCATCATTTGGATGGCATAAAGCATCAAAAAATATCCTTTGTCTATTGACGTAGGAAATAAAATAGCGTTTGCATTTCCATGCACTTTCAAATTACTTGCGTAAACATTCTTACACTTAATGAAAGATGTGAACCCATACCCAATAGTGACCACGAAAAATGGAACTAACAAATTTAGGATGAGGTCTTTTTTGACTGTCCAAAATAATTAATAATGAAGTTTGCTATTTTGTTTTTAACCCTCGAAAGCTCAAGTATGCTCTTATAATTTCCGTCTCAGAAAACTTAAAGATACCCCGTAGTGATCATTTCGGCAGTAAATATTTGTAGTGATATACACAGTATTTGATTTCTTACACATCCTAAAACGAAATTGAGTATCTTTGAATCTTGTTGTTATACTTATCTTTATGATTATTTTCTCACCACTTCAACGTTTTTAAAATTCATACATTTTTTCATTCATCGCCGGCAATTATTGTGTACCAGAAATCCTAACATGTGTAGAGTGGGATTTATTTAATTAATTTGAAATAAGTTCTTACCCATATAACTTTAAAGTATTTTTATTGTATGCTATAACCATATGATTTCATTAAAAATTTTTAAAGGAATGTCACTACTAATTGTTATGGTGTTATTGGCATTTACCGGTGTGATACATTTTCCAAGAAAATAACATGGTCATGGTTAGTCACGTATGAGTACACAGACGAGAACAGCGTCTAGAGGTTTGCAAATTGCCTTGCACAATCTGAGTGATGATATTTTTTTGGGACTAGGTCTGGATATGTATGATAGAAAATGTTTGTTGCAGGATTACATTAAATAAACCCCATAACTGTAAAAACGTTTTCCATCAAATATTTACTAATGAGTTCTTATTCGTAAATTGTACACAGTTATTTTATATAAAACTGTTGCTGTCAATGCACTGATATTCCATCATAGTGATTTCGCAGTGTGTAAACGATATAACTAATCAAATTGGTGGTATCCTAGCGGGACATGCTTTCATTTGACTTTCCTATATGTGAACTATTTGATACGTGCTCCGATAACTATATCAGCTGCAAACCACTGCTACAAACTTAAATTTAAACAATTTGATGAAGGTTTGATACATTGTGACTTGGGAAGGAGGAAAAAGTGTATGATCTTTGACTGCTTTTCATATGGTAATAAACTTTTTGACTCGCATTTTACTTCCCACACCGATAGGTGAAGGGAGTATTGTGATCGCGAAAATTTTTGATTTTGAGATAATATACTTTTTGGGCGTTTTATGATGCCTACATAACGAAAATCCACGCCACCCATTTTCGTCGGTCTGTCTGTCTGTTGGCGTTTTTCTAGCCTCCTAATCTCAGTAACCGTTGCACAGGTTTTTAAGAAATTTGGGTAGCGATATGGTGTGGGGTCGTAGTAGGTAATGTTGCAACAATTTTGAAAATCGGTGCACGGGCGGCGGAGTAATTATCAAAAAACCGAAAATTTTAAATATTCATAAAACTTTGTTTTTAGGCGTTTTACGGGTTCCTGATCATTTTGGGTGGGTGCGAAATTGGGGTGGTTGAGGGGTGGGAGGTTGTAAAGCTGAAAAATTTGTTGTATTCATAATATGCTGTCCACTGACCCAAGAGAGAAAGACCTAGAGGTATAATACACTTTTTTAGGTTAATTTGCCTTGTCTATTACAGGAACCAAGAGACAGAATTTTCCGTTGTATACATACGAGTATTGCTTTTGAATCGTTCTGTATTTTATAATGTAGAAACTACTGAACTGATGATAATGAAATTTCGGCACAGTATTACTACTTTGGCGAGGATGGAAAACGCGTATGATTTTTAGAAATTGTCTCAGTGGCGGTGCTGCAATATTAAAAAAAGGGAAAATATAAAAATAGCTCAAACTTCGTTTTTAGGCGTTTCAGGGATTCCTGATCATTTTCTACTTTCCTTTGGGTGGGGGTTAAGTTGGGGTAGTTGAAGGGTGGGGGTTTGTGAAACTGATTTTTTTTTTTGAATTTATAATAGGCTGTCCGTCCGAACATTGCGTTGCCGATTACAGAAACCCACGGACTTAGAGAATTTTCTGGTGTATGTGTTTTATTTAAATGATGAAAATAATTTTAATTTTGACATGTGTCACTTCACATCGAAAAATTTGAAAAATATTCGTCGCAAAAAAGTACATACGAATAAAATAACCTGTGATAAGCTGTTAGACCTTACAATCCGTAATAATGTTGCTGGTAGAGATATACAAGTTTGTATGGTATTATAAAATAGAATGGAATTTTGAAACCATTCTTATATGGAACACGTTATGAAATGACATTTTTTTCAACTCACAAGTGCTCGTCCTCCAGAATAACACACGCTAAAATGAGTCATTTAATGGCGGGTTATTCCTACCTAAGAGTGATAACTAAAAGATGCAGCAAAAGTGAACACCCAGTAAATTGTACTTAACCGGTACAATATGGGGTATTCTGAGCTTCCTAGAATTTCCGACAGCGTCTAAGACCAATAAATAATTACTACAGTGTCTGCTAGAGCGACAACTACTCAATATTTTAGGTTCGATCCAACCTTGTATCACAAACATGTTTCAAACAGGTTGAAAATCAGTCCAAGGGGCATGTCTGCCGAATTGTCTGCTTTCTTTCTGATTATGTTTTTGGTTGGAGCAGTTCGTTATAGCTCGTATAAGGGCAATTGTAAATCAGCATCGCTCCTTTCCATGGGCAAAAGTCTCCGCGCTCTCACTATATTCATTCACAATTGATGGCACCAATTTCTATGAGAACTGTTACAGGTTGCATCGAATCAACCCCAACTTACTGGCTTCCAACACTCAGCCGAATAGCTCCACCACCCATCCGTCGAGAAAATGCTCTTCTGAAAGAACATCAGAAAGTTTAAACAAATCCCTAACTGCCAATCCACGAGGATATACCTGATCTCTTCTGGCGCAGATTAAGGCCCAGAAAATCATCAATTACAATAGCTTTTCAACTTGAATCTGATGGTTTTAACCCTGCAGTTAAATGGGCAGATATTTGGGCGAGCCAAACACCAGAAGAAGTGAACAGTAGAACTGTTGGATAAGAACCGCCTGGTTTTGAGCTTCACCGAAAGGAATGGTCGATCCCAAACAGAATTCACACGTCGCGCGTCGCATGGAGTATGCGCAGATTCGTTGTTCAAATGGAACAAGCAACGCCAAACTGTCAGGCATATAGTGCAAGAATGTGGCCATGAAGCATATCCAGGCAGCAACAACCCCCAAACCAAAGTAATCAGCTGTAGAATGGATTTCCAGGCCCGAGATATTAACTTATAGCCGAGTGACTATTTAGATCACTATTTTCCTTTAATTTTGTGTTGTCTTAACTGTTTCACTTTTGTTATGCCCTTTTTTCATGTGTACTACAACCATACGCCAAACAAATAATGGCACCAACCACATGTAGATATGTATAAGTGGTTTGGCTACTAGATGGAGGATTAATGGCCCTCATTCAATGCTTATGCATAAACTGAAATTATTATAATTTGTGAACCTTGATGTCATCAATTGTGATAATATGGTATAAAATGTAAAAAAGCAAAAGTAAACACAGAAAAACCTTGCCTGCTGTGATATTTCGGCGATATTTAGGTTACTTCTCTCAGAATTGCTGGTTAGAAAGTAATGCAAACTATTTCTGATAATTTTTGGACTGTTTTGAGCCTTGACTGGAAAAGAAAAATAATTGTTTGCTAACGATCATTAACGTTGTTTGGAACACGTGACAGTTACTGCCTATAATCTTAGCTGTGAGAAACTTTTTTCCATGCAGCTTGGATGAGACCGAATTATGATATTTGAAATGATACAGATACGAAGGAACTCAGAGTATACGATTTCCAGAAAAATTAGCCGCTAATTGTAATAGACGTATTCGTTTTGCAAGTGAAGTGATATATTTCAAACAAAATAAGATTTTCAAATCAGTAAATATCAGTTCTATTAGGCCTTCAGTAAGAACAGCTGAGCACAGTAGTGAAGTAACGAATATTCGCATTTGCTGATATTTGCATATATTTACATATTCGCAATAAAACAAAACCTATTTATTTCTTGAGTTTTTGCAATGCAAAAAAGTAACAGAATCTCGTAATCACATCAGTCTTCTGTTTATCACTTAGTATCAATTATTTATTTAACTTTGGGCAATAAAGCTTAACAATTAAATTAGCATAAAAATTTAACAAACAAAAATATATACTAAATGCGATGTAAACGAACAAAAATCATTCTTCTATGAATTTTTACCCAAGTTTTATTGTTATGATTATCTTCTTGAACAAAAACTAAAAAAATAATACAATAAATAAACTATACATATAATTAGGTATTTTACATAAGAGTTAACACTTTAAGCAAACAAAAATAAAATTAAATCGTTTATTTTAATGGATATAAAACTGAATATTCGCATTCGCCGACGTTGGCAGCAGATATTCGCATTCGCGTCCGCGAATGTCCAAACTGTGACATTCGTTACATCACTAGAGCACAGTTGATCGGGTTATAAAAACAGTTTTCGTTAACGTCAATTGAATTGAGTGGATAAAAAGAACACGTGAGTGAAATTAATTGAGCTGAGATTATCTGAGATTTTGTGCGAAACGAATGCGGCTTATATGAGGTGTTTCTAAGTTGATGCGAAAAAATTACCCTATATTTAATCATTTAAGAAACGAATTTTTGCATATCTCACCAATTATAGACCTGTGGCTCTTCTCAGCATCATGTCTAAGGTTATGGAGACTGTCATTAACACACAGCTCCTGAAATACCTGGACAACAATAACATCATAAATGATCGCCAGTATGGCTTCCGTAAGCACAGGTCAACAGGTGATCTCCTGGCCTACGTCACTCACTTGTGGAACAGAGCAATAGACAATCATGGCGAATCCGGTGTTGTTGCACTTGACATATCGAAAGCTTTCGACAGAGTATGGCATGACGGACTTCTGGCCAAGCTTGTTGCTTATGCACTACCACCTGGCCTGCACCAGTGGCTGAATAGCTTTTTGAACGACCGATCTCTGTTTGTTGTAGTCGAGGGCTGTTCATCAGACGTATTTTCAATAAACGCCGGTGTTCCTCTGGGATCTGTCCTATCCCCTACACTGTTTCTGCTGTACATCAACGAGCTGCTGGAAATAACATCCAATCCAATCTACAGCTTCGCAGATGAGAGTACATTAGTGTCGTGCATGGAACCAGGCAAGCCACTATCATCCCAGGAGACGATACATCGGCGACAGCAGCATGCCTCACAGATCAACGCAGATATCAAAACAATTGTCGAGTGGGGATTGGCGAATAAAGTACAATTCAACGTACAAAAAAATCAGGCAACAACACTTACAAAGAAGTCTCACGATGGCTTACCAACCTTGGAAATGGAGGGTCACCGCATAGTTGAATCACCTTCCGTCAAGCTCCTGGGAATCAACATCAACAATAACATGTCCTGGCATGACCACATCTCAGTATTGCTAAAACGGCATCCCAGAAGCTTGGAGTTTTGTTCCGCTGTAGGAAGTTGTATACACCAGAGCAACTGCTGCTGCTCTACAATGCTCAGATCCGGCCATCGCTAGAGTATTGCTCCCATGTGTGGAGATGTGCTCCCAAACACTATCTAAAGCTTCTGGACACTATCCAGAAAAGAGCATTTAGATTAATCGATACGCCTAACCCCACAAAGGACCTCCACAGCCTGGAACATCGAAGGAGGGTGGCTGATCTATCCCTGTTTTACAGATTCTATCACGGGAGATGTTCGAGTGAGCTCTCCCAGATAATAATACCACAGGCCGTCCGAACCAGGAACACTAGAGAAGCTCTGCGAGCTCATCCTTACCAGGTCGAAGTCCTTACTCCCCGAACCAGTCTCCTTCAGCATTCCTCCTTTTGGAGAACTTCGACGCTGTAGAATCAGCTGCCGGGGAATTTGCTTCCCGACGGCTACAACCTGCAGCATTTCAAATATTACGTGAACCGACACCTATCCTCTCGCAGCGCTTCTACAGCGCCATAGGCTTTCAGCCTTTGCGGGAGGCCGATCATAATTTTTTTTTTTTGCAGATACATTAAACTAATTAACGGTTTTCGAAATTCTAAAACGTTGCCAAAAGGGAAAACAATTCCATCGGAGAATAAGGGGGATTTTCAGAAAGTAAGTACTGTCAATTACTGACGTGCTCGAAAAATAAGAACTATACTAGTAGAAGATGTTTTTATCGAATCATTAGAAAAAGATTCCAATTTCTGGGTGACTTCAACGTTCACAATCCATACTGTCTCAAACACTGAAATAAAACGGACGACGAGGGACGTGAAGCTGAAGCCTTGACTATTATCTGCGGCTTGGTGCAGATGGCCAAAGAACCAACAAGGATCCCCAGCCGCCACTGAGATTTTGCTAGTCTGCTTCAAACTATCGTATCAGAAATGTGTGTATCCCGCTGCATAGAAGATTGGCTGCGTACAACCCATTCCTAAGGGAGGCAAAAAAACCGATTCCATCAACTGTAGTCCTGTGGCTCTTCTCAGCATCATGTCTAAGGTTATGGAGACTATCATTAACACATAGCTCCTGAAATACCTGGACAACAACAACATCATAAATAATCGCCAGTATGGCTTCCGTAAGCAGAGGTCAACGGTTGACCCCTGGCCTACGTCACACGCTTGTGGAACAGAGCAGTTGAAAATCATGGCGAATCCCGTGTTGTTGCACTTGACATATCGGAAGCCTTCGACAGAACGACCGACTGTGTTGAAGTCGAAGGCTGCTTGTCAGAACTATTTTCGATAAACGTCTCTGTCCTATCCCCAACACAGCTTTTGCTGTACGCCAACATCCAATCCAATCTACAGCTTCGCCAGACGACAGTACATTAATATCGTGCGTGGAACCAGACAAGTCACTATTATCCCAGGATATAATTCGGCGATAGCAACATGCCTGACAGATCAACTTCGATTCCAAAACAATTGTCGTCTGGGGATCAATAAATAAAGTACAGTTTAACGTACATAAAACTCGGGCAACAACACTAACAAAGAAATCTCACGTTGGCTTAGCAACTATGTGGAAATGAAAGGTCGTTCAATAGTCGGGTCACCTTGTGTCAATCTTTTAGGCACCAACATCAATAGTAACATGTCCTGGGACGGCCACGTCGTCATCATTGCTAAGATGGCATCCCAGAAGTTTGGGGTTCTGTTCCGCTTAGGAAGCTGTATACACCAGAACTAATGCTGCTCTACAAGGCACAGATCTGACCATCGTTGGAGTGTTGCTCCCATGTGTGGGGATGCGCTCCGAAGCAATCTCTAAAGCTACTGGGCACTATCCAGAAGAGAACAATTAGACTAATCGATACCTCATAAAGGACTTCCACAGCCTGCAACATCGAAGAAGCTAGATGTCGTTAGACGTTACCTAATTAGGACGTATTTCCTACCGATAAGATTAAATGGAGACGCATAGTGTCATCCCTTCGAAGAAGTGCCAGGCCAGGATTGTGGTACAGCATGATGGTGCTCCAGCTCATTTTAATATTAGCGCTCGTCACTATTCAGCTAGTTGGACAGGTCGAGGAGACTACCAATACTGGCCAGCCTAATCTCCAGAACTAATGAAGTCGTTGCATTTTTGGTCCTATGGGGTTTTATAAAACATCAGCTTATGCGACTTCCATTGAAAATATCGGTGATTCAAGTAATCGCATCATCCAATTGCTATTTTTCAAATAATAAACAATGGAACGAGAAAAAGAAAGAAAAGAGTCGTACGTTCACTCTAACAATATTATTGGCGTTTTGGTAATATTGTTATTTGTTTTGTCTTTGTAGTTATCAATTATCATAATACCAAAATGATAAATATTTATGTATGTAACGTCATTTGCGGCAGCCTACTTAATTTTTCAGCAAATAACAACCGCTGCGTGAATTTATATGAAAATGCTTTAACTGTTCTATTTTTTGTGGTCGAACTATTAAGTCCTGAGACAAAATAATGTGCGAGTTGTTTTTCTCCCGTTTAAGACAATATTTTTGTAGAACGACGTATGGAAAAATAATAATAATAGAATAGAATATTTAAAAGATACAATAAAATTCCAGCGTAACACCCTGTACCATAAAATTTGTTTTACGAGGGTGATACGAAAAGAACTCTGATACACTCGAATAGTCAGGAATTGAAGAGACCACTTACTTGGTGTAAAGACGACAGGAAAGATCTGCTGGACAAGAGGTGACGGAAACACTCGGAGACGGGCCTGTATTTTGAAAACGCTCATGAGTAACTTCCACATTCAACCGCTACATTACATGCACAAAATTACTGTTATGTTAGTCTGCTCTGATACTGATATTATCTCCCAATCAATGCTGAGAGGCCCAGGATGCTTTCGAACTACATCCAAGGCTTCGAACATAGTCTGAGGATGATCTCAGTATTTTCTAAGATATAAGGCGCAATCCCTCAGTACCGCCACTTTGGTACTCGTCCGTTATATGTGCACACCAGAGGAGAGCGCAAACCCAAAGGTGCCACACGGACGGCTAAAAGTGTGTCCTGGCTTCACAACTGACCACACCCGCCACATCGATTTACGGCACCTTACCTACGAATGTGACTCGCAACTCATATCTGCTTAGCGATAGATCTATCTAGGTACGCACCTCTATAAATAAGTGAAGACTTTGACCTGAGAACATGCCCTACAACTGACACAGGTAGAATTAGTGCGATCCACCTCCCATATCAAGGAGAACGGTAGCTTCCTACCGCATGGAAGACCTCCAAGATATGAATCCATGAGTGCAATGGGCGGACAGCATCCTACCCTCACGAATTGTCTAATATATCTTGTTCCCAGGCCGGACAAGTACGCCAGCTAGTGATTACTGCGGACATAATGAGGTGTTTATATTACTAACCACCGTCACCGTGCTCCTCAGGAATCGCCTGATTGTACCCAACTGTTTCAACTTTATCCCAGGTCCCATTAGGGAGTTGAGACAGTTCCCCAGGTCCCATTAGGGGGTCCTTAATTCATTAATTGAGCTGGAGCCAGACAGGTACGCTAATGCCAATGATTACTGCAGAGACGATGAGGTGTGTTTCATCGTGCTCCCCAGCAATCCCATGATCATACCTAACTGTTACTAAGTCCCAGGTCCCATTAGGGACTTAAACAGTACCCCAGATCCCATTAGGGGGTCCTCCAAGTCAATTAAAATAGTGGGCTGGAGTTAAGACAGGTACGCTACTGACACTGATTACTTCGGAGAGGGTGAGGTACCCTGCTCCCAGTAATCTCACAATCATACCTAACTGTTTCAACTTTATCCCAGGTCCCATTAGGGAGTTGAGACAGTTCCCCAGATCCCATTAGGGGGTCCTCCGCAGAGATTCTATGTTAGCTACCTTTTATCTCACTATTTCAATCAATTACGGCTTCAAAGCAAAGGTTAAAACATGCATGCAATGATATACGGACAAATGCAGAAATATACTCAGTGAACAACTCACCAAATTGCAACCACAAGTAAAACTCACTGAACCACGCGTCACGAGGATTGGACGGACACTGTGTTTACTTTTCTTTCATATTTTTCTCACAGGCAACAGACATAGGGCTCTTAAATCAAGACCTTCTATAAACTCCCTGTTATCTTTTGTTAAGTGCCACAATAACAAACACATGGCCAAACCCTCGTAAACATAGGCGGGTACTTACAGGGTGAGTGGTGTGCAAAATCATGGTTAAAATAACGTATGCTTACATTCGGCCATCCGACATTCACCTCGCCCCGAGGTGGTTAGTCGCTATCCCGCGACTCCGAAAGAGGAACTCCATCGTCACCACTGTCACTACCTGAATCGTCAGAAATACCTCTTGCTGTGCACCAAGGTCTCATCCTGTCTACCACGACAGTCCTTTCATAATTCGTCCTCTTTTCGGCTCGGTACGATCCCGTCATACCCGTAACAATATAACGATCATTTGGTAAAGCCACCTTTACCACCAGCGGACCACTATAAGGGTTTTGCAACTTTCGACTCGCCCCCGTAGCTGGATGTTGGTTTTCAACAAGGACTAAATCGCCTGGTCTATATTTTCGCGGGGCCTTACGCTTTCTGTCGAAACCGCGTTTCTGATTTTGTTGCGCTGCCTCTATTTTCCTAGCTGCTTGCTCTCTTACAGTAACTAGGTTTTCGAGGAGCGTGGGAATTTGACCAACCTCGTCATTTAGTGACATGTCAATTCCTCTTCGAGGGCCATACCCTCTACGTACTCCAAACGTTGCTGACAATGATTTTAAATGATCTATCACGAACCTAGTTTTTGTTGATTTCACAGCCTTTGACGCAACAAATCTCGTGAAACCATCAATCACTACCAACACATTTGCATTTCCTTTCTTGCCTTTCGGAAATGATCCTAGGTGATACATTACCATCCCAGGAAACCAATAATGTCCGGCCAGTTAACGCAGTGTTTATGCACTGCGAAGTGACCCAAAGTCATCATGTGCAACCTTCGCAACTTGATGACTCGTTACATGTGGTACCACCCACTTTTGTACTTCGAACCAAGATTCGATCGACTCGACCATCCCTCAAAGCATAGTTCCTATAAACTTGCTTTTCCTCATCTGTTGATGATCCTCTGGACAAGATCTCATGAATTTTTCTGATCTTTACATAAGTAACTTGACCAGATAACACCCAATCGACTTGCTCAATCCTAAACACAGTCTCCGGTTCCGCAGACTCATCAGTACCATCGACTGGGTTCCTGCTCAGGCAATCCACATGTGCCATTCGAGCTCCAGGTCTGTACCTCACTTCAAAAGTGAACTCTTGAAGCTGTAACCACCACCTGGCAATTCTAGGTATTATCTGCTTCTTTACACTGGTAGCTATCAAGGCATTACAATCAGTTACCACGGTAAAGTTAATACCTAGCAAATATACACGGAACTTTTTCAAACTCTCGACCACTGCCAGAGTTTCTAACTCATAAGAGTGATATTTTTGCTCACCCTCAGTACTTTGTCTGCTAAAGTACGCCACTGAATGTAACCGTGCATCGAGTTGAACTTGTGATAGTATGCCACCTAATCCCAGCATACTTGCATCAGTGTGTACTTTAGTCACTGCAGTCGAAGTGTACAACGCCAAAACCGGTCGATTGCCTAAGTTGTCTGCAACCTCTTGAACGACTCTTCCTCTTTCTCTGCCCATCCCCAAGACACAGTCTTCTTGAGGAGATTCGTGAGAGGTTTAGCAATTAAAGCATAATCCTTCACAAAGTGCCGAAAGTACCCAGTCAAACCTATAAATTGTCGAACCTGTTGAACTGTCCTTGGTGGCTGAAAGTTAACCACCGCTTAGGTCTTCTCCTCACCAGGTTTTACCTTCCCTTATTCAATTTAAAATCCAAGAAATGTGACTGACTTCATCAGAAAAGCACACTTCCTGGGATTGAAGGAGAGACCTTCGATCCTAAATATTTCCAACAACTTATAATAAATTCAAGACACACTTCATACAGATCTCGTGTGCCTCACTTGATGTTGTTTAGCTACTGGTTTACCAAATCTACGAGACTAACTATTTGAAACCGTTACTCGAGAGCCAAGATACCAAAAACCCGGCTAACAACCAACGATGACTTGATCTCCATAGTCGAGGTACAGGACTGTTCGATTAGAGATTGTCCAATAAATAAGAGCATATTGCGAACATAGATCGTGAGCATAAGTGCATCAAATTTGCACCTGCTCTTACACCATCAACAACAATGTTGAATGGACAAGACCCCAACGACTTTGTCAGAGTATTATTATACCCCCTCAGAGTGGCCACCTCTGAAGAGCCATAAGCAATATCCAACCCTTTTCACATCATTTAAAGTGATAGTCCCGTAGGCCCTGTCCAAATCCAAACAAGGTGTTAATGTGTAACGAATTTTTCCAGACAGACTCATAAAATATAACCGGCGCCAGGTCATGCCCTAAGCAGACACATTTTGACCTGAAATTCATAAGTGTGTAAACGATATTTATCGCCCACACTGAATTACATGCTTTTTAAAATCACAGCGGCGACCCTACTTCGCACTTGAAACAGCATGGTTTTACGCACATCTGTTTCCACTGTTCGAGATTTACCAAGAACTCTACCTGCATCCCTTAACGCAAATTGCATCTTGCGCTTTCGTTTACCCGGCAAATGGTTTTCTGTTTTCGATGTTTTAAATACCATCGACAGTTATCAGTACAATGCTGTAGCTGTACTATAATCACCTGCTTTTGTACTCATTTCCACAACCAATACCTGAGGAATTTAACAATAACATTCTCTCTTATAGATATTGAGGATGCTGACTTTCCATTCATTCGATGTAAACCTAAATGTCGGCAGCCCTTTTAATTTAGAAGGGGCAGAGTGTACTGTGGCATCTTCAGACCAAAGGAAGATGTCACGTAATTCGTCAGTTTTATGACACCACTTTACAGACGACTGCTCTCGATCGTCTGGGTTAAAACCAGGGATGGCGTCACCCTTTTGCGCTATAGATAGCTTTGTCGCAACTTTACACAAATTTTCCATAACCGAAGCTAGTTTATTGAAGGTGCGACCTTCATTATGGGAGGTCGTGAGAAAGAGAGAGAATCGCATCATCTGAGGAGTCCAAAGAATCAGGGACCTTTGGAACATAACGTCCAGGTTGGTGAGACATTTTCGCTGAAACCTTCTCTACCACCGCTGTAAGAGAAAAATGAAAATAATTCTCGGAATATGCAACAAGACACACAGGTGTCAGATCTCGAAATGGAGGGGAATGACACACAGGTGTCACATCGCAAAATATGTAGCAGGACACACAAGCTCATCTCAGAATATGTGGCAGGACACATAGGTGTCAGATATCGAAGTAAGGGGGAAGGACACATAAGCTCAGATCCCACTTCTGATATGTAGAACGACGTATGGAAAAATAATAATAATAGAATAGAATATTTAAAAGATACAATAAAATTCCAGCGTAACACCCTGTACCATAAAATTTGTTTTACGAGGGTGATACGAAAAGAACTCTGATACACTCGAATAGTCAGGAATTGAAGAGACCACTTACTTGGTGTAAAGACGACAGGAAAGATCTGCTGGACAAGAGGTGACGGAAACACTCGGAGACGGGCCTGTATTTTGAAAACGCTCATGAGTAACTTCCACATTCAACCGCTACATTACATGCACAAAATTACTGTTATGTTAGTCTGCTCTGATACTGATATTATCTCCCAATCAATGCTGAGAGGCCCAGGATGCTTTCGAACTACATCCAAGGCTTCGAACATAGTCTGAGGATGATCTCAGTATTTTCTAAGATATAAGGCGCAATCCCTCAGTACCGCCACTTTGGTACTCGTCCGTTATATGTGCACACCAGAGGAGAGCGCAAACCCAAAGGTGCCACACGGACGGCTAAAAGTGTGTCCTGGCTTCACAACTGACCACACCCGCCACATCGATTTACGGCACCTTACCTACGAATGTGACTCGCAACTCATATCTGCTTAGCGATAGATCTATCTAGGTACGCACCTCTATAAATAAGTGAAGACTTTGACCTGAGAACATGCCCTACAACTGACACAGGTAGAATTAGTGCGATCCACCTCCCATATCAAGGAGAACGGTAGCTTCCTACCGCATGGAAGACCTCCAAGATATGAATCCATGAGTGCAATGGGCGGACAGCATCCTACCCTCACGAATTGTCTAATATATCTTGTTCCCAGGCCGGACAAGTACGCCAGCTAGTGATTACTGCGGACATAATGAGGTGTTTATATTACTAACCACCGTCACCGTGCTCCTCAGGAATCGCCTGATTGTACCCAACTGTTTCAACTTTATCCCAGGTCCCATTAGGGAGTTGAGACAGTTCCCCAGGTCCCATTAGGGGGTCCTTAATTCATTAATTGAGCTGGAGCCAGACAGGTACGCTAATGCCAATGATTACTGCAGAGACGATGAGGTGTGTTTCATCGTGCTCCCCAGCAATCCCATGATCATACCTAACTGTTACTAAGTCCCAGGTCCCATTAGGGACTTAAACAGTACCCCAGATCCCATTAGGGGGTCCTCCAAGTCAATTAAAATAGTGGGCTGGAGTTAAGACAGGTACGCTACTGACACTGATTACTTCGGAAAGGGTGAGGTACCCTGCTCCCAGTAATCTCACAATCATACCTAACTGTTTCAACTTTATCCCAGGTCCCATTAGGGAGTTGAGACAGTTCCCCAGATCCCATTAGGGGGTCCTCCGCAGAGATTCTATGTTAGCTACCTTTTATCTCACTATTTCAATCAATTACGGCTTCAAAGCAAAGGTTAAAACATGCATGCAATGATATACGGACAAATGCAGAAATATACTCAGTGAACAACTCACCAAATTGCAACCACAAGTAAAACTCACTGAACCACGCGTCACGAGGATTGGACGGACACTGTGTTTACTTTTCTTTCATATTTTTCTCACAGGCAACAGACATAGGGCTCTTAAATCAAGACCTTCTATAAACTCCCTGTTATCTTTTGTTAAGTGCCACAATAACAAACACATGGCCAAACCCTCGTAAACATAGGCGGGTACTTACAGGGTGAGTGGTGTGCAAAATCATGGTTAAAATAACGTATGCTTACATTTTAGAGCTTGAAAATGTTACTTTATTTTTTCTAAATGTCTCTGCCAAATTACAAACATCATCCAAAAGATTAACTCTTAAACAGGAAGTGTTAACACCAATTTAGAAGCACTCTGTATACACTGACGTAATAGAAGATTTCGGAGCGTACTATAACTACAAACTACGTTGTTCGTTGTGACCAAGCATACAGAGCTCATTCATCTAGGAACTAATTACCTTTTTACAAACTTCTTGCATGGCTTTTTGTCAAGATCGATGGATCGAATTACGCAAGGGTCGCTTGATTGACGATTACGGATCGAAATACGGAAACGGAGATTTCGATACGACTTACTGTACATTCCAGTGACGTAGCTGTAGATCAGAAGAGTGGGTTATAAGCGCGTTCGTTTTGAAAAAAGTGACGTTGAAGTTATACCTTGGGCTTCTTTTAAATTTAGAATAAAAAAACTATACTAAAATTGTGTAGCTATATGTAAGTGTCTACAAATCAGGCAACCGGTTGCGTTGGAAACTAACATTTTACTTCCCACACTGATAGGTTGGGGGAGTATCGTGATCGCGAAAATTTTTGATTTTGAGATAATACGTTTTTTGGGCGTTTTATGATATTTACATAACAAAAATCCACGTCACTCATCGTCGTCGGTCTGTCTGTCTGTCTGTCTATCTGTCTGTCTGTCTGTCTATCTGTCGGACTGTCGGTCTGTCTGTCGGTTTGTCTGTCTGTCTGTCGGTTTGTCTGTCTGTCTGTCGCGTTCTTCTAGCCTAGTAATCTCAGCAACCGCTGCATGAATTTCTATGAAATGTGGGCAACAATATGCTGTGGGGTTGAAGTAGGTAATGCTGCTATAAATTTAAAAATGGGTGCATGGGCGGCGGAGTAATTAAAAAACAAACAAAATTCAAATATTCCTTAAACTTCGTTTTAGGCATTTTAGGTGTTCCTGATTATTCTCTACTTTTTTTGGGTGTTGTGAAATTTGAGGTGGTTGGGGGGTGGGGGGGTGTAAAATTGAAAAATTTGTTGCATTCATAATAGACTATCCACTGACCTGTGAAGGAAGACCCAGCGAGGTAAATAACATTTTTAGGTCCATACGAATATTGCTTTAAATCGTTCTATATTGAGTAACGTGGAAATTATGAAATTGATTTTAATGAAACTTTGCCACAGTACTATTACCGTGCCAAGGATGGAAAACGGTTATTGTTTTTAGAATTCGTGTCAGTGGCGGCACTGCAACAATAAAAAACCAAAAATATAGAAACAGCTCAAACTTCGTTTTTATGCGTTTTAGGGGTTCCTGATCATTTTCTGTTTTTTTTTTGTGGTTGGGGGTAGGGGGGTTGTAAAGCTGAAAACTGTGTTGTATTCCTAATGGACTCTGTGTACATACAAGTATTTATTGCTTTAGATCGTTTTGTATTTTGTAACGTGGAAACTGCTAAATTGATTCTAATGAAATGTTGACAGTAATATTACCGTGGTAAGGATGGAAGACGCGTATGGTTTTTAGAAATCGTGTCAGGGGCAACGTAGCAATAATTAAAAAACAAAAAATATGAAAACAGCTCAAACTTCGTCTCATGCTATCAGAAAATATTAAACTTATATCACTGTAATGTGTGGGAAATACTGAGTCAATCAACTTGCCTTCATTTTTTATTTGTTAGAAATAGGCACTACATACAGACCTACGATCTACTAAAAAAATACTTTTTTGCTGAGGAGGGGCGCACGGCATTGAGCCTTGAGGAGAACCGCCCCTGCTCTTATCATTCCAATTCATATTTTGCAGAAACTGTGTTGTGTAGATACCATAATAAAAAACAGCTATCAGCAACGGTACTGTGACGGTACTTTATATTCAGTCATTTACCAGATCAGATCAATTGTAAGACGTCACTGGCTTTTTCTTAAACTGAACGGACTGCATCATCTCTGATTCATATTACCGTGACCCATGATAATTAATACCCTTAAATGACAACAAAGCAAAGTATTGTATATAAAAATACATATATGATTATAGAAAATTCTGAAAGGAATAAATAATGGGTGCTAATTATAAAAAATAAAATTTTTACTTCAAGAGTTTGCTGACCAGACGTAAAAGAAAACTGAAACGCTGAAGATAGTTTTTCGTATTAATTTTTTTGATGACTGTTCCATCGAGACTGAACTATCCAAAACCGTATACTGTTTGCGTCGTGACTACGGTAGTAACAGTGTATCAAAGTTGGGAGTTTTCTGCTGACATGATGATTTTATCGAAGTATGGATCAAAATATGTACACAGCTACTGAAAATTATTGTTTCTGTCTTTGAAGATAAATTAGAGCATACTCGCCTAGTTTTACACAACACTGGCCCTCCAGTGCATGAATTATTCTGGATACACACCAATGTTACCCCTTCCAAAATTTTGGAAAAATAATTACTGATCTCTTAGATGACTAAAAGTTTCAATTTTTTGTATATCTCCGTCTTCTGCATTGATGTTCAAAATCAGAAAAGATTCTTGAACTGTACAGCATTAGTAACATATCATAAACATTTTATTGTCAGATCAATTCTTTACCAAGTTATAGAGAAGGTAATGAAGACCATTTTTTATTCCTACTCTGCAGCCACTGTAGGTATATATTTTTGAAGGCTATAAAATGATCCAGTACAAATGCATTGAAAAAAATCCTTCAAACTCAGATAAGTTTTTCCGAGTTATAGAGGAGCTGGAAATTACCTTGCAGTCAGACAGTGAGATAGTTTTTCATGCTGTAGATCTCATAACATGTCAATAGACAGATTATCTCAAATTCCTCCTTTGCCTATTTGCGTGAGAAAGAGATCAAATCTAAATCCACCAGCTATCTCTAAATCATTCCATATCTTTTTCAGACTAGTTTATAGTCGTAATACGGTAGTCTATATAATTGCTATTCACAATGTTGCTATATGAAAAGAGTAATTCATTTCTAAAACGATAAATTCTATTATTCAGTCGTAAACATCCACTATACTCATAAATTACTAACTCTTATCTATTTAGAGGACAAATTGGTTCAGTATCATGAAAATACAAACACATCGGCATAGTTTTTGATAATTATTAGGAAACGAATAGTAGTGGAATGTGATAAAAATTATCGTAATGAAACTTTGAAAATTAGTTGCTACAGTGGAGGTTGGATGAGCTCCCAAAATGTTTGAGTTTAATTAATACTGTCCATTGCATATCAAAGTCTGATTTTGGTAATATGCTCTTTTCAAAGACGAAAAAATGAAATCAAGTTGATTGGCTCAGTACTTGCCACACATTACGGTGATACGTTTATATTTTTCCATTTGACGAAGCTATTCAGGGTGGGCCAATAGTGCGTGGACGGAAGATTTTGAGCTTACTAAAATATATTTTAGAAACTTGTCACTTGATCATGGTAGGGAACCTTGGGGGCTATAACATAAAAATAATTTCACTTAAATTTTGACGTTTATACAGGGTGATTCATATCAAACTTACATTTTTTAGAATGGAATCCTCTATATATTATTACATATTTCGATTCCTTGGTCAAATCTAGTGTGACTTTATGTGGTTTTAAACGAACCGTTTAGGCGCAAATCACCATGGTATAAGTAGGTATCAGAAAAAAAAATTGAATATAGCAGCGATTATAAAACTTAGAAGGCCGTGACTTTGCGGTACGACTAAGCATAAAATGCGTCACTTTAGGTCGGACGGAAGTCCCTTGGTGCAAGGCAATGTTCGGATGGACTTAAAAATGTGTAATATGCCGCTAGGTCTTTCGTTCACAGGTCAATGGACAGCCTATTATGAATACAATAAATTTTTCAGTTTTGCAACCCCCCACCCTCCAACAACTCCAATTCCATCCCCATCAAAAAAGTACAAAACGATCAGAAACTCCTACAACGCCTAAAAACGAAGCTTGAGGAATATTTGAAATTTTTTTGTTTTTTGCTAATTATTCCGCCGCCCAAGGACCGATTTTCAAAATAAAAGCATTACCTACTACGGCCACACAGAATATTGCCACCCAAATTTCGTCACAATCCATGCAGCGGTTATTGAGATCACGAGTATAGAAAAAAGCCAACAGACAAACGGACCGACAAACAGAGAGACTGACAGACAGGCTGACCGACGGAAATGAATGACGTAGGTTTTCGTTATGTAGACGTAAATAGCTCAAAAAGCGTATTATCTCTAAATCCAAAATTTTCGCAATCACAATATTCCCCTTACCTATCGGTGTTGGAAGTAAAAATATTCGATATTTTCTATTACTTCCGGAAGCACAGAAAAATATGCTGAACATCGAGCCGATGAGTTATCTTCATGGTTTTTTTGAATTAATTGGTGATGATAAAATAAAGACACCCATCAATGAAATGATAAAAGAACCATCATTAAACGATAAACTTTGGCATCAATAGAATGTAAACATTTATTAAATCATTATTTGGTGGATATAACAAAGTTGTTTTCATTGATCCATTAATCATTAATCATTTCCTCATTCTCCACCTCCCCATTCATAAACTTAAAAAAAACTCGCCAGCTTAATGCTGGCAAACTACAGATAATAATAATATGTTATATAGTAATAGTGTTACGGATAGCTCTTGTCATTCATTATTATTAAGGTTTATTGATATAATGCACAGTTGATGTAATTCAGTTAATTTTAGATACTAATAAATACGCAGTAAACATGGACCCATTCGAGCTAGTGATTGTCAATGCAATCAGTTATCATTTCATTATAATAACACTCATGTCGTCGGAGTAAAATTAATGTCGCCGATCGTTGATTTGGACGCATTTTCTTAATATCCCGTACTTTTAGATCAATACTTGGTGTATAGGCATCAGATTTTGGTCCACCTAGTTTCATATCGTTTCTCGATAAATCATCATTCTTGAGATAATGCATAACTTTTACCTAAGCAAAGTATTTGACTATTGAAGCACTTTCCATTCCATTGGTTGCCTGCCGGCATGTCGTCGCGCTTTATTATCCATCACTGTAAAATAAGCTGAAAATGAGAGAACAATGACACCTTACTTTGAGGCCGCGGCCGCCGTATTTAAAGCAATTTCAGCCTGTCATGGTTCGAGGAGCCACCAAGTCAAGGATCTCCATATAGATGCATTCCACTGCAATGCGCAGTGCATATATCTAGATTAAACATTTTGTCAACCAGATAATATACCTACTTTCTCCGCCTGCGAAGCAAACAGCCCAGGTTAGGCATGTATCCAGGATTTAGTTTTGAGGGGCTCCAGATTAGAATAGCCTTCTTTTAATTTAGCTTGACCAAAATAATATTCGTAGGAAGGGACCAGTGTTTGCATTTTTATGGATTAGGTTTTTAGTGGCATTATATAGTGTTTCGGAGTCTAAATATGTGTGTGTGTGAGAAAATCGATTTGGTGAGTATCATTATACTGTGTAGTATTACTTGTTGGTGTGACCCAGTGTCATCATCAACTGCTTTTCAGAGTTTAAACGTGGTTGTACAACCACCGAAAATGCAACACGTTTTGAACGGCCAAAAAAGATGGTTACATCGTATCACATCAAAAAGTCCACTACACGATCCTACGAACCACCTACAAAACGTCTCAAATCGCATAACAGTCGACTGGTAAGGTTATAGCGTTCATATGTTGGGACGCGCGCGATATTATTTGAATCTTGAGAGGGTAAAAACCCTCATGCGTACATTATTGGTGCGTTCACGGTCGTCGATAAGGGGGGTAATTACTCCTCCCCCCAAGAATAATAAATACTAATCCACAATTTTTAAATAAATGTGATAATATATAATGCCGTAAAAATCTAATCCACAAAAATGCACCCCCAAGGAAAAGCCTGTTCACTGCTTCGACCGATCAGTTATAGTCATTTTCATGGATTATTATTATTTCTAGGCATACGCATCGTTGGATCGCTTCAGGTTCAGTACAAATTATAAGCATTCTAAATCCCAAAGGATCGTCCTCATGACCCATGAGCAGGAAATCCTGAGTTGTCTATTTAAAAAAAATGCCCCGTCCCGATTTCAGGAAATGGTTCTTAAAGTACTTCCAAACAAATTTTGAGGATTGTATTTTTTAAACATTCCATTTCTTAATCATTGCTTTCGGCGGTACAAAGTTACTATACAGGATTACAGAGGATTCAAGATCATTTCTTCATGATTCTACTGCCATAGATCGAACCTTTCTATATTTTGAACATTTTTATATTAACTTCTGCTACCTACTCTCAGAGTACTCCATAAAGATTAAATGGATTTCCAGATAGATGGACAATAGATAAACCGACGGAAGTGAAATAGAGTATGTTTTAAAAATATTAATGTTATCTGATATTCTAAATTTTTACAAATAGTGTAGCGGTTGATTAGTTTGATTGAAAAAATGTATCAACCAAACAAAAAATTGATGGTGATATAGTGTGTTGAAGAATCCTGTTATGATAGAGGGGCTATTAGAGCAGCACCCGATTCCGGAGAAAAATTGAGTTGCTCCCACCCGGAAAAACATAATCATCGCAAAATTATTATGGAATTGAAATAGTTCTTGTGAAGTTCAATTTGTTCGCATTTTGCTGGGATTGTTTAAACTGCTATTGAGAATCCTGCAACTCAATAATTGTCAAGTAGTGAAGTACAGGATATTTCCTCAAATCGTTAATGGAAAGCATTAATATTAATATTCACGATCCTTTAAAAGAATGACCAGTAACATTGGAAAGTAAAAATAAAGAAGCAGTGAAAGATGAGTCATTAAAAGAAGTCAGAAAAGTTGGTACTATTGGTGACCCTATGTATTTTACAACACTCGAAGTAATAACAGTTTAAGTTAGGTTGTTGAAGTTTATACATTGTTAGTTTTTATCGTGGTTTTATAAGTCGGCAATCCAAATCTAGCCCATACATTTTTCGTGGAATTGAAGTAAAGGATATTAATTTTCATCGTTACGTACATATTTGGGCGCCACCTTAATTTATTTGTTCCCATCAGGTATAACATGTTCTTTCGTTATGTGCGTTGGATAACATGTGTATTTCTTCACACATCTGTCACCGAGATAGCTATTTTTGTTTGGAATACTATTTTAGACTCCAGGGCATCTGCTTTCAGTAGGAACTTATCACTGTAACAGATAGTTAAAGAACGTGACCCAGATATTCTTTGTCAATCCTCAACCATTCGCAGAAAATAGTGCGTAAATATTAACCCGAGCAGCAGATGTTCATGTATAAAATAGTATTTAACAGGAAAATCATAACAGTAGATTATTATTTTTCAAAAAGTAAAATAAACATTTGACATAAGGAAACAAAAAGACCAACTAGAGAACTAGACAAATATTTTGTTGGTCAGTAGCTTCTATTGCTTGGGGCCAGTCGTATGTGGCGCCATTTCACCCTTATTAGTGATTATTAGTACGTACAAGAAGTTCTGCGTAAAAACATGACAGTGAAGTCACAGATGACCTACTGGCGGATAACATTGTTTATATTCAGTGGTGTAACAACTGTTTTCTGAATTCGAGTGTGAATGATAATGCAAAAACTCTTTTCGGATACATTATACTTAAGTAAAACGGCAAACCTCACAAAAATAAAGAACAAGCTGCACAAGATAAGTCTCACACAAACATTCAACAAGTCATTTTCCGCAACTCAAATAACCGACGGTATGATAAGAGTTTTTACGTTGCGCACCTACGTAACAATGATGTCGCTGGCCTGTATACATTGTATCCCTGAATTTCCTCGACACGTGATATCCTCATAACAAAAAAAAATAGTTGCATAACAGTTGCAACCAAATCATCGCCCGCCTGTCGTCAAAAAAACATCCATCACAAAAACTACTAAATAGTTTCCTAAGTCTCTCCGTAGGAACTAAAATGACACAATTCAACCTCAACTGGACGGAACGAAACAATCAAATTGCTTAAAAACGAAGTTTGAGCTATTTTATATTTTTAATTTTTTTATTATTGCTGCGCCGCCACTGACACGATTTTTGAAAATCATACGCACTTTTCATCCTTGCCGCGCTGATAATACTGTTTCTAAATTTCATTAAAATCGATTCCATAATTTCCATGTTACTAAATTCAGAACGATCTAAAGCAATACTCGTATGTATACATCAGACAATACTAAGTCCCTTGATTTCTGTAATAGCCAAGGCAATGTTCGGATGCACCTAACAAACGTCTATTATGCCGCTAGGTCGTTCTTTCACAGGTCAATGGACAGCCTATTATGAATGGAATAAATCTTTGAGTTGTACAACCCCCCACCCCCTAACCACCCCAATTTCACCACCACCCAAAAAAAAGTAAGAAATGATCAGGAACCCCTAAAACGCCTAAAAACTAAGTTTGAGCTATTTTTATATTTTTAGTTTTTTTCTCATTGCTGCGCCGCCACTGACACGATTTTTCCAAAACATGCGCCTTTTCCATCCTCGCTGCGGCAGTAATACTGTGTCAAAATTTCATTAAAATCAGTTCGATAATTTTTGCGTTATGCAATATAGAACGATCTAAAACAACACTCGTATGTATACATCACAAATTCTAAGTCCCTGGGTTTCTATTATAAGCAAGGCAATGTTCGGATGTGCCTAAAAAAGTGTATTATGCCGCTAGGTCTTTCATTCATAGGTCATTAGACAGCCCATTACGAATACAACAAATTTTTCAGTTTTACAACCCCCCACCCTCCAACCACCCCAAATTCACCCCCACCCAAAAAAAAGTAGAAAATGATCAGGAACCCCTAAAACGCCTAAAAACGAAGTTTGAGGAATATTTGAAATTTTTCGTTTTTTGTTAATTACTCCACCCCCCGTACAACGATTTCCAAAATTATCGGAACATTACCTACTACGACACCACAACATATCGCTGTCCAAATTTCACCTATCGGTGTGGGAAGTAAAAGTTCAAACGAAAACTGTGTGGTGGTTTTGAAACTGCTACAAGGTCTATAGTAGTACCATAATATGCTTTCAAACAAATTTTCTTTGTATTTCAATAGTTTCAATAGTTTGTCCTACATAAATTAAGCCCTTTTTTATTCAAAATTTTGTAGTTCTTTTAATTTTATGCAAAATCGATTTTTTTCCTAAAGTCATAAGCGTAAAATAAGGATTCGTTTGAGGCACAATATATTCACAAGGAAAACAGATACAGAAAAAACAAAGTGAACCTTTCAATCGTACTGACTTTACTTCAACCCCTACTACTCAACCCCAACTGTTCTTCCAAATAGCACCCCATAGCTTTTGCTACATTAATGAGGTCATTATTTTATTTAAAATCTTGTAGTGTCTTTGACTTCATACACAAACTATTTGTTTTTCTTAAAATCGGTAAAAATAAAAAAATAGGTAAATATTACTAACTTGTCTCAGTAAATTTAATTCATGTATATTCATTTTCAATGCACGAAAATAAAATCACTAAGTTTATGTTTAAAAGGGTGATTGGTCACGAGCGCGCGCGGTTTGACTTTTAGCTGGTTACAAAAAAGGGTGCCTTCATCGGCACCGGCAAAGTTTACGGAATAAATATAAGTTGGATCACTCTCCGTCGGCACTTTGAAGATCTCACATCAAAGCGATGCCGCGGCCGCACGCGCTAGTTAGTTTTTGCGTTGGTTTTTGCCCAAGTACGAGGGTCTTTTAGCGGGGACTTGCTAACGCCTGGGTTTTACGTATATACGAGGGTCATTGAAAGACTATGTATTGACAGCCGATTTAGACATACAAATACAAATGTAACGTTTA
This sequence comes from Callosobruchus maculatus, assembly GCA_951848785.1. NCBI lineage: Eukaryota > Metazoa > Arthropoda > Insecta > Coleoptera > Chrysomelidae > Callosobruchus > Callosobruchus maculatus. The sequence goes on along the minus strand of CATOUR010000010.1, from coordinate 159,057 downwards.
TTTTGCTAATACACTAGGAAACTAAAGTAAAGTAAAACTATTACTAATGAATCTCAAATGATTTCACATATTGTAGCTGTTTCGTAGATACGTAAAAATTGGTTCAAAGGTGCTGAAGTATATTTACCTTAATGTTTTGTTTATTTGGCATATTTTTGAGACCACAGCTTATAAACTTTATTGTATAATATATAGGAACCCGTATGTACAATTTTAAAAGATAATGATGTGGAAATGCTTTACATGGATGTGAATAAATATTATTGACATTTTGCTTTTCAGTGTCATTCTAATTGCTACTGTAGAAACTAAATTGTTAAAGTTATCAATAAAAATATTTCCGAGCTCTAAAATATAATTCAGAATGTCTCTAGGTGGTATGGTAAGACCACCGAATGAACATTTTGTCTCACTATACGCTTTTAGCGTGATACAACCCTTTAAGTACCTGTAGGCCTCGAATTAATTACTTTAGACGTGTGCTGGTTTGCTGGAATTGTTTTATCGGGTGGAACACAGAAAGGCACAAATGTACAGGGTGTTGAATCGGACACGTGACCAAAAACAAATACCCCATTGGATATATAATTCTCTACTATTGCCCAGTTCCGACCTATTGCGTGTCCTAATCGTCGTGAAACATGTATTTATATCTTTTAAATTTCAAGGTTTACCACAAAATAAGGATGGATCTGATTGTCATTTTCCATCCGTTAATAAATTTAATTGATAAAATCAAACTTCTGAAAATATTATCCATTTCCTGCAAACAAATCCGAGATAACAAAATCCGATATTTTTGAGACACTGTATACACTTCGCGCGTTACACACGTTCAACCACTACTTTGCGCCGCCCCGTATCTCCCGGCTGACGTCGGTACACTGCTACCGGTGGACCGGGGAGACGGGGCAAGGGGCAGGCTATTTTGATATTTTTGCGGAGTGATCCAACTTATATTTATTCCGTAAACTTTGCTTGCGCGCCGAAAGAAAATTAAGCTTGGATATTCCTAATGACCACATCCCTTTTATTCTTGCGAAATTTCATCTGTCTTTTTACGACATGCGGGAGCTTACAGTTACTTCTTAGATTATTTAAATGACTATCCGGCTTCTGTAGGTATACAAAACTACCCTCAATGAAAATATTTCAGTAGTTTGCAATCCTTAGTTGCTGTTTGTGGGTATTGTTTGTGTTCTACTTTTTCATCATGGAGACTATGGTAAGTGTGAAAGGGAAGAAATTAATAGTCCTTGAAGAGTATACGTTCCGAAGACATAAAGAAACCACCCGTGGTGTAGCCTACAGATGCTCTAGAGGAGAATGCATAGCATATTTGCTGATGGATCAATCGGAAGAGATTGTTCTTAGAAGAAATAATGAGCACAACTATGATGCTCCCAAAAAACAAGCTGTGAAGGTAAATTTCTCGGACTTTTTTTTACACCGACAAGAAATCGATCAAATTTGTGACAAATCAGAACACGTACTTTAATTAATTTTTTTAATTAATTAATAATAATTAATTTTTTTTGGGTATTATAAAGACATTTGGGTCTGCTGATAATACCAACTTCTTTATTTGGATCTATTATAGTGATCAGATTAACTTATTAAGTTCAGAACAAAATTTCACATTTAATAATATAAAAAAGTAATTCATTTATGTCAAGTCAAAAGTAACGATACCTCTGACTGGAGTTCTACAAATTCTTCAGTAACTATTAGCAAGATCGCAAAAAATGACAAACGAATTAAAAAATTATAAGACATAAGTTTACCTCGGCGCCCCGCACATACCTGCCTATTATCCAAAATATTTTGGGGGCTTCTGACCGGTGGGATTGGGATAAATCTGACCGCGGCGCGCTATAGTGTCCTATGGCCCATCTGGTGATCGTAATATTTTGCGCGCTTCTGACCGGTGGGATTAGGACTAAGCTGACCGCGGCGCGCTAGTGTCCTATGGCCTTTAAAAGTTTTGTATATACATTTATAGTTATATTTCTAGTTTCACATACAATTTATAATTCTTTTATTTAATTTTTGTTGTTTTTTGTATTTTTTATTCTTATTTTTATTATTAGACAATTTTCAATGCATTTATAGACACCTGAAAGTGGTTTAGATTAAAATAAACCGAAACGTAATGAAGAAAGGCGACAGTTTCAATCGCTGACCGAAACCCATGAAAAACAACCATAAGTAATGTTGTGACATCAGATTTCCAACGGTTTCAAACCGTTTGAGTGTGCGCAGTGACGAAATCATCATAATTTTGTTACTGCGCACACTCACACGGTTTGAAACTGTTGGAAACACTTGGAAATGTGATGCTAGAACAAAGCCATAGTCTATAGTCGCGGTCTCTAGAAAAATGAACATTAAGTAAATAATAATTTTGGAAGTAAATATTCATTTATGTCGTTTATTATAAACCTTTTGGATATCAATTTATCATCAATTGTCAATCAATTTGTGTGGGTCGCAATGGTTAGCTAAAAAAGCGTCAAGTGGTTTATCTCCGTACTTCTCACACATATACAAATACTCGTAATCAGCAACCCCTAAAACGCATAAAATGGGAGCTGTTCTAAGGATTTTTGTTTTTGCTAATTGCTCCGCTATGCTACGAGTATACAAATATAGCAGCATTGCCTACTATGATCACAAGGTACACAATGGCTCTCACATCTATAACAAATATGATCTAAGGCAATGTTCAGATGGATCATTTTTTAAAGGCAATAAAGGGTTCCTTATAAGTACAAACCCCTCTCCAAAGAATTGAAAACGTCCAGGAATCCCTGAAACATTCAAAAACAAACTTAGGAGTGAATCTGACAATTTTAGTTTTTTGCTAATTACTCCGACGCCAATATACCGATTTTCAAAAATGTAGCAGCTATTATTATGATTCCATTTCGCAGTATGGCGTTCCTTAAATTTCATCAAAATCGGTGAAATAGCCGCTGCAATTATGCTATTAGGATGGTGACAGATTTTCGTGAAGTACACATGAAAACATTCAAAACGTTAAAAACGGCAATAAAATGAATTTTTCCAAATATTTTTAGAAGTTTCACCTTTCAAATTAAATATTTTAACGACACTGTCTACCATGACATCCAAATCTAATGCAAATAAGTGGTATCTCACTATTGTCTATATTTGTAAGTATGTAGGTAGTATACTGTATAAATATTTTAATCACTAGAGTCAATTATAATTCACAAAAATGATGCCCGACAGTACTTATTTGGAAATTACCAGGCTATAAACTGGATTACGTAACACTTGAACCTTTTGATATGATCATATAGGTTGAAAATTTATTTAATCGTTAAAATTATAATACTTTTCGGTTATATAGGGTGCTGTCAAAATTTATTAAATATTCAGACGTGTTGTGAACTTGTAAAATGCATTAAGTCGGAGATCGAGTATTGCCGACACGAATATTATCAATAGTTTTGAAAACTGTAGCTCGCCATCGTTCGCGATTTACTGTCAGTTCAGTGGCGCTCTTGATACTCATATCCAGCAACTGTTTCGTCGTATCCACCCAGCGTGTAGGGGAACGTCCACGGCGCTGCGCCGCCGACTCGAGGCATAACCCTGAACAAGTTTCTCCATATTATCAACTCTGTGAATGTGTCCGATGTAAGCATTTTGGTCGACACAATGGAGGATAGGCTCTTTGGATTACCGAGCTCATCCAGTATAGATATGTTTCAAAAGCATCTATGCGAGCTTGATCTGCCTTTTTAACAGTCCAAGTTTCCAAGGCATACAAAATATGGAGAACACAAGAGACTAAACCAGCGACATTTTGGTAGCTTTAGTGATGTTACGGTCAGGCCATATTTTAGTAAGCCTTGTCATGACCACTCGTGCCTGTTGAATAAGATTCTAAAAACGATACCTTGTAATTTACAACTGACGCTTTTGAATACTCAAATGATGCTTTAGTTGTACAACTGACTATTGGAAATTACATTTGACGTTTTTGAAAATTAAATTGACAATTTGAAACTACAATTGACGTATTGGAATTTACAAGTAACGATTTGAATTTACATTTGATGCTTCGGAATATTCAACTGACTACTGGCTATTTGAAATTACAAGTGACGAGTTAGAAAATAAACCTGACCGTTTTGAATTATCGCTAGAAGCTTTAGGAACTACTGTTGGAAATGGTATAGAACTGTAGCTGCAGTACTTCAACAGCTAATTGGTGCTCCTGCGTTGATAAACATGTCACATTTCGCAAATGGGATGGCAGCTGTCTTCCATCATAGTGACTCTGTTTTCGTAGGAAGCTGTTCAGACGTCGCGTCGGTGCAATTTGATCACAGTTTAAAAGCTCAGCTTGTAGACACGTCCGCGAGGTAGGTAAATTTTATGAAAAACACGTGTGAGGCGCGTGCAGTATATCAGCATCTCGGGTCACTTTGCTGTGACAGTAACGTACACATAGACGAACATCATATGGCGCGTGTGTGCTGCTCCTAAAATAGGAACCCTTAAAAGGCTTGGCTTAAAAGGGAAAAGATTTCACAGTCTGCTAGATATGGGGAGACGTCTGGTTATGTTGGTTTATTTTGAACGGCAGGAAGCTTTTAATCCGATGATATCTGTATTACGAAGTGGTATAAGCTTACCCACATCGGAAAATAATAAAATTGTTAAAAACTAACTTTAAAACGTATTAAAGCTATAATATAGATAATTAGATTATATCTGTAATTATTGTTCTTTATTTAATGAAATGAAATATATCCAGAACATGACAAACACGTAACATGCAGCTTTTCCTATCTAACCGGGTCTTCGATAGTTGGAACAGTTTACCAGACTATATTATTGTGAACGCGTCGACGCGACGGTGAATAGTTTTAAGAACCACTACTATAAGTTTTGTGTATCATAACTAATTATTGTATTTCATCTCTTTTAATTTTCTTTTTACTAGTAGGCCAATTTGTTTTTGTATTTTCTGTGGATTTCGGTCAAAAATCAAAACTATACTCTTCTTCATAGACTTAAATCATTATGAGGCGTAACAATTATACGAGATATCAGTTACATCTCTGTAAATTTGATTTTGTGAAACAAGCCAGCTGAATAATTCAGCTCCCTCAACCCGCAGAGGCTGTCTCAAAAAAAACACGAATTTACAGAAATGTAACTGACATCTCGTATAATTGTTTCACCAGATGATGGCTTAAGTATAATAAACCGAAACGTCGTGAAGAAGAGTATAGTTTTAATGTACGACAGAAATCCACGAACAACAGTCATAAGACACTGACGCGGTGACTAGAAAGATCCGTATAAAGCTTCTTGTTTTGGGATTTTGAAACATAGACACTGTTTATTTCAATTTTTCTAAAATGTGAAGATATTGGATCATCGCTTAATTTGGTAGTACTAGTGTTTCAAAATTTGCGGAAAAAATGAGTGGTTTTTTCCGGAAAAATTGGAAAGAACGGTAAAATTTGGGAAAAATGCACTTTCCCTAAAAAAATTTACTTTAATATTCAGGGAGGTATACGTATTGAATATTAGTCAATTCAATAATTATTTTAAACACATTTCATATAATTATGCAAGCAGCACTCATCCAGTTGTATGGATACGTAATGTAAGATCGTTGTGCCATTTTATTGCGGAATAATTGAAAAAAAAACGAAAATAAAAGTAAAACTTTCTCTAAAAAATTAAGCATTTTAAGGGGCACCCTGTATAATTTTTGCTTTTTTATTAAAGCGATTTATATTCACGAATATACATTTATGTCACAATTATCTTAACTGGTCCTTAGATTTCTGGCTTTAAGTTGAAAAACGTATTTTCCGTTTTCTTTCCAATTTTTTGTTTTTTTTCAAACTTCTAAATCTAACTAGTAGTACGAAGGTAAAAAGCTAAAAATGATATTATTTAGAAACGTACAAAGCCTAGGTAACTGCCAAGCGACAATATGTTTGATCAGCATTTCAACAGAGCTGGATCTGTATGAAGTAGGTTAGCACGTTGTTATTATTTACATCTGTCATTAAAATTCCGAAAAAGTGGGTAATCATAATGAGCGGATAATACGCTAGGTATATGAAAATTAATGCACAAAAACTACTGACAAAAAGTATGCTCGCGTTGCCTACACGCTGAGAGTAACCAAGACACACAGTTAGAAGGTAGATAATGATGAGAAAAATGTTCATCGTCGTCACATACGTGGGAACGAATGTTTATCTCCCGTGGAAATAGGTTGCCTTGTAAGGTCAAACGAAGGCTTCCGATGCAGATACAATGAGTGTGTCTACCTGTTCATTCCTTTTTCTTAAATTAGTATTGTATGTGTTACCGCTGAATGAAGAGTACACCTTAGCTTTAACCCCTGTTGTAACCAGTTAAAAAATGAAGTCAAATTTATTGATTCGGTACTTCCCACACCGCACGGAGATACCAGTTTTTTATTTTCCCATTGTATGAAGCTGTAGTGTGAGTTCTCCTTGCATCCAAATCATCGCTCGCCTGGCCACAAAAAAGTATTATATTCCGCTAGGAATTTCTTTCACAGGTCAATTGGCAGCCTATCATGAACACACCAAATCTTCCGCTTTTATAACCCCCCTGCTCCCAACCACCCCAATTTCACCTCCACCCAGAAAAAGTAGAGACTAATCAGGTACCCCTAAAATGCCTGAAAACGAAGTTTGAGCTTTTTTACGTTTTTTAGTGTTTTTATTATTGCTGCACCGCCAGTGACACGACTTCTAAAAACCATTTAAGCGTTTTTCATCCTCGCCAGGGTATCAATACTGTGTCAAAGGGTTTTTAGTAGAGAAGGTTTCTTCGCATTTTGGGATAAATTACTGCAAGAGGTTTTAACTCAAATAGCCGACGTTTCGGCATCTATTTTATGCCTTCCTCAGTGCTAAAATTCTTACGAAGACGAAAAATTATATAAGAAAAATATAAGGTGAAAAAACGGTGAGTATAAACCTTGACAATTCAGTCTAACAAATTTGAAAATTTTCACCCAAAAAATTCACAATTAAAATTTGAAACATTTTCAAAAAGATGTAACTCGGCAAAACAATAAAAAATGGAAAACCGGTACATTGAACTATTGATCAGTTGCATAAAAATTAAAAATATAATACAATTTTTTATTCAAATGCACATCCCTATAGCAACAAGGAATAACATATCCCTTTGGTTCAAAAAACAAAAAATATTCCAGAAGGTAGATGAAAAGAATCACAATTGCCATCAGAGCTGAAACAAATCTTTTTCAAAAAGATTTAAATCATAAATCACAAATCATTATAATTTTAAAAAATTATTAAATCTTAAATACTTTTGAGGGAAGAAATTGATCTAAATCAAAAACCATAATATGATTTTAACCACTCTTGTCTTGACTTAAATCTTTTTTTATGATTTAAATCGTTTTTTGGAATGTAAGTAATTTTTTATTATTTAAATCGTTTTTGCATTGTAAATCATTTTGATCATTAAAATTAAAAAAAAATATTACGAGGCAAGATAGGGTATTAGTAGATATTTCGATTTAAAATAAAAATACAGGGTGTTACATTTAAAAAACAAATTAAAATGACCTTCAAATTGCCGTAATTTAAAATTCTACCAAAAACACCCTGTAAATACAAATTACTGCTAACATCCAAAATAATATCTATTTAATATTCAAGTAACTCGCTGTATAATATTATTGAGAAAAGTTAAAGGAATATATCAATTTCGACGTATTACTTGCGACCTTGCAAATCCGGAAATTAATAGAAAATAAATTATAACTTGGCAACGTCGCAACCGATCCCAAAAATATTTCATGGTTGAATAGAGATTAATGATGGAAATTAGAAGAATTTGGAAAAAGGTATAGTTCCATATAAAAAAAAATAAGTTGATCAATATCCTACTTTCCCGCAGGACCCTGTATATTTCAAAATATTTTTAGAATATGCGTCTTAGGTAACCAAATAACTTTTGTATTTGATATTTTCTTCTATCAGGTATACCTTGCGAGATATCGAAGAATTACACACTAACTGGACACCCTGTATATACAGCATCACATTCCTCGTAAAATATTTTATAGGCTACATTGGATGTATGCTTGGTATCTAGTTTATTTTTCTGCGAACAGAAAAGTTAAAATACAGTTTTTTGTGTGGTAAAAAACTATCTTACGTGTATCATCAGCAAGATGATGTCTAATTCTCTCTGAAAGTTGCTTGTCATATGAAATTTTTGAATAATTGGAACTGTTTTACTGCGTGGAAAAGGGAGGGGGAGGAGGAGCGTTTAAACTATTATTAATTGTTGCAGCAGTATTCAGGATAATCATTAAGTTTAATTTTCCCTTTGAATCCAGATGGGCTGCTTAACCTGATAATCTTATTCTTCAAGGAACACAAAATATTATACTTATGACTAAAATAGAAGAGAGTTTAATTTAATAGCTTTAAAAATAAAGCTATTAAATTAAATTAGATGTTTTTATTATCAAATGATATAACGAATTCTTAGATCAAATGAAACCTAGTAACGCCACCGCGGACTTGCTCCGCGACTACCACAACGCACCTACGTGAACCAGCGCCGGCGGTTGTGCTTATTATGTACATGTAGATTTTGGTCTTTGTGATGGAGTCAGACAAGGCAGGATAATTGGTAGGATGAGTAGGTGTGACCAAACCGGAAAACAATGGAGATTCGGCACTGGTTGTAAAAGAAAAAATAAGATCTTGCAGTCACGAGTTATATGGGCGCAAGTTATTTCTTTTGTCAGTTGATTGACCTCTTGTATCATGCTTACCCGTAAATATTGAATCAAGAAGGTTGACTCGGAGTGTGTTAAAAAAATCGTTTCACCAATGTGTTTCACGTGAAAAAGGTATACAGTGAAACCTGGTTAAGTGGGACCTGGATAAGTAGAAACCTCTATTATTGAGAGTTGCAATGAGGTCCCGGTTCTTTTTCATTGAATTACCTCTGTTAATGGAACTTTTTGAACCTGGTTAAAATTGGAATTCTAAGATTTTTAAGTAGCATAGTCAGTAATATCTCAGGTTTTGACACAAAAACAAGGGAATAAAAATGTACAAAATGTCCTAGCGTAAATATAAACCGTTATCAATATCTGAAAAATTAAAACTTTACCGTATTGTCGTGTACATTCGCACCTAGGTACATTAAACTTATAGCACCAAGAATAGGCACTTTTATTAACGTTTTCACCTCTAAAAATGGAATAATGGTATATTTTGACCTCTGTAGGCGGGGGCCTGTGTAAATAAGACAACTATAATTTTGCTTAACTGAAAAACTGGAGTATTGAAAACCCTCAATAATTGATACATATTATTATGTCTTGGTCCCTTGGGACCCCAATTAACCAGGTTTCACTGTACTTTGTTTAAGTCCCTAGAGGTAACCGTTTGCGTGATAACATTGATTGAATTTTCCAATGCGACTGAATAGTAAATTGTGACCGAAAGAATTATCGGTATTTTCGCACGAAGGTTATCTCGAAAATGATTTTTTTAATATCAAAATTGATAAACAAAACCGGAAAAAGTTTTTGTTGATTAGGAGTTCGATATGCCGTATGCGGTGCCCTCTATTCATAATAGCAAAAACGTGGTTGAATTTGGATTTCTCGCTTGAAAAACCCCCTGATACGTAAAATTTCAGAGGGTTTGTATTATTTGATTGCGGATAATTGCGAAAAAATGAAATAAAAGTAAAAGTTTGGCACCCTGTATCTTGCTTCATGTTTCTATCTGAATACTCATAAAAATGCGAGGTCTATTACCTGTCAAGCGTTGACGGTCGAATATTCGGACACCCTGTATATCGTTTATATCAATTTATCTTTTTTGATAAAAGTCGTATTTTGAGCAACTCTACAGAAACAGCAGAAACTACTCTCACTAACGTGAGCGGAACGGGTACCGTTTTTATTTATCGCTAGCACTAAATAAAATGATCACACAATATAGTGCCATGTTGTTTTTCTTATTTATTTTAAATAGATTGGCTCTTTTGGAACTGACTAAAGGCATAAATAGCAGATATTATATTTCCCTTCGCAGATTCACTTAAGCTACAAAAACGTCCTCTAGGCGTATTTTCGGTCAACAATACAAGTGACAAAAAGATAATAATGGTCTTTATTGAAATGTAATATCCATCTCAAAAGACGGAGTTCAGTAAACATGGCAAAATGATCTTCCACTCAACCTAACTAAGCTAATTAACATAGAAATTTTAGTATATATTATAATTATTAATTATAATTATATACATCGTATAATTGAGAGATGGCAGGAGCCAATGATATATAGCATAATTTAAGACATCTTTGAATACAATAACAAAAATTAGATCAAGAAGTAATTGCCATGCAAAGAATCAAGAACCTTATTTAATATCACAGTTCAAACTCTCCACATTTCGCGCATGGAACCTGCACGAATCTAAAGCAAAATGATTTAAGGTGTGAATTTCTGAGCAAAATGTGTTAAAGGAATCCGTCTAATTATGATGCAATGCTAACATAACCTATAAAACGTGTTCGAGTCGAATTGTCAATTGTCGAATTCCAGCTGATATCTATCAATAGTGTCAGCCCAGCATCATATTTAGCATCAACTGCGCTTGCGCAGGGCTCAAATTTAATATTAAATGTGGGATGGTATCAAACAGTTTCAAATTCTCTGCACTTTTTTGATACCATTTTTGTTAAGAAATTTCATAAAAAATTTGCGATTTGAGAGTAATTTTAGTTACGGCTCTACATCCGGCGTTGCGCACCAGCAAGCCATTTTCAGAATTTTTACCGCACCGGATTTGGTGCGAGTACGCTGGTATGCTGGCAACGCATAGTTGGTAATCCTGACGCCGATAATCATGTGTGGTACGAAGGGTGCGCACACGTGCACCATACAAACGGCTATTTCCGGACCCTCCTATCAGGTTACGCCGCCATTTGTCCCGCTCACTCGCTCACTTACACTTCAACAATCTTAGTTCCTTCCTGTGCTGACGGTACCTGCCCGCCACGCTGTACCCATTTGTTCTTGCTTTTATGATGTTTATATAGCAGGAAACGTGATTCTACAGAGTTCTCTGTATAGAAGGTGTATTCACGGATTTTCAGTGCAAATGATCGGACTTTTGACGAGCATAAAAAATGGCGCAATGTGGATTATCTAGGTACCTCCCGCACAAACGAAATTTTTGAGTTCTCCCATCCCGCAACCTCGCTGCGACCCCAGTTTCTCTGCAGTATGCCTAAAAACGAAAAGTAGAGCGGTTATTGTTTGCTAACTGCTCCGCCGCCAATGTACCGATTTTGCGAAAATGTAGCATGCATTGCCGACTAGGATCTCACATACTGTCACACCCCAAATTTCATCACAATCAGCGCAGCAGTTACCGACAAGATTATAAAATACGCAGAACTCCTCTCACCTAACGTGTGGTAACAAACATTACTCGTAAGCGATAGCCCAGCAAAGTGTAAAATATCAGTAAGGCGATTTTTTAAGGCAGTTTCCCATCACCCAGTTTCATCCCCTACAAAAAAAGGGGAAAACATCTAAAAAATAAGTTTGGAGCGACTATGAGAATTTCCGTTATCTTTCTAATTTCTTTGCCACTAAAGCAACCATATAACTCCAACAGCATGTCGCACCCCAAATTTCATCCAAATCATTGAAGCGGCTGCTGAGATTAAGCATGCGGTGCACCTGCGATTTGGAAAATAGACATGGTACCCAGTAACGTTCTCCTCTAATCAACATCGAAATTTCACCCCCATACCCGAAGACACTATCTGCAATAAATAATAAAATTTCATTGGACAACTCGCATACTATGTCTTGATTTACTATAAAGTATTTTAATCGAATGAGCACTTATGTTTATATATTTTTTTCAAAATTAATTATAAGTACGTTAGGGAACGGCATCAGCCAGTAAAATAGTGAGACGCGGCGCCGGGGAGGTAAATAAACGTAAAGCTATGGGATGTTGTGTGGCATGTGGCACTCACATTATAAACTTGTTTAGACGAGCCTTATTTACAGTAATACTAACCAAACAGGTTAGTTTACAAGTTATAGATTATAGGATTATGAAGTGCATTATGGATCAGAAAACTGCAAACATATGTCTTCAAATGTTATGTACAGATAGTTCTGTAAAGAATACAATATTAGCTATGGTATTTTCTTTAGGGCAATTGAAAGTAATTTATGAATACAAAAAATTGATTTCCCATCACCCACCACCTCCTGCAGTCCAATTTCAACCAAAAAGGGAAATGACATGGGATTTGGGATAAATACGCCAACGCCACATCATATCACACCCCAAATTTCATCAAAATCAGTGCAGCAATTACTGCGAATAAGGGATTGCAAGACAACACGATACTCCCTTGATCTTTAAAATTGGAAGAAAAAATCCACATATTCGTCTTCAATATTCGGGTAGGACGTTAATGTCCAGAATAAGTACCACCAAAGTTCAGCACATCTAGAAATGCAGTTTTGTTTCATCCACTTCCATTATGAACTGGATGTTCACATGTAAGTTGGCAAATACGGGATAGCTAACGTTATTTGACTCGAAACTCTCTAGCCATGCTACTGACACCTACTTTTCATTTAACTGTTACTTCTTCATTTAATTGTTTCCAAGTATAAATTTAGTTGTTTCTGAATAGTTTGAGGATAACAGAAAAAGGCATATTTGTAAGCAGAGGTAAAGTATCTTGTTTTGCCTACCTGGTCGCATAAATGGGATGGTGATTGCATATCAATAAAAAAAATAGTAAAGTAAAATATATTTATAGAACTTGAAAACAGAAAACATTATGCGACTCATATTTATAATAAAAATATTTTAACATGGACAAAAATTACACGAGCACGGCTCATCCTTTTGAACCCCGACGCATGCTTCGTGGGCTCAAATTCGACAGTCCTGGCACATCACCCAACCACAATCATCGTTCGTTATTGTTCCGAAGCCTAAAAACCTCTTCGACGACCTGTCGCATACTTTCTCATTCGATTCTCCACGGGATAGTATCTGGCTTTATCTGACCGCGTAGTGTCCCGTTTTACCCGACTGCATATCTTCAACTATTTTTCAGAATTTTCACAAAAAGGAAATTGTTGCCATATCCACAGATGTCACAAAACAATTACTTTCAAAAGCGAAAAAAATAATTGACTTTATTTAACGTGCTTGTTTAAATAAAAATTACATGACTAACTTCCACCAAACTAAATAACATAACCCTCCTTTTTGAAATGATCACTTGTAACTTACCACAGATTAACAATCAGTTAGAATAACCACCTGCTACATCTAAACATGCTTTATTTACTCGATTACAACTAGCAACTGTCAGATTGGGCCTCTTATTTAGGAATAATTGCCGGTGTCCCGTTTTACCAGACTATCCTGTTTTGGTTAACCTTCCCCTACATTGTTTAAATGTTGTAGAAATTGCACTAGTTTCTCTTGTGCGTGGCTTCAACCCCTGCAACAGCAAAATTGATTCCTACGTTATGTGCCTCAAGCACCAGACAGTTGATAAATACACCCACGAATACGGTTTCCTACAATTCGTATTTCAAAAAATGCGGCGAAGTGTGAAGGTCAGTAGATACGTACATAAAATTTTAATAAATCCTATTGTAATTCTATAGAAAGCCTGGCGACAATTGTCATTTGTTTATAATAATAAAATCTATCTTTCATTATACCGCGTATCCGGTGACATAACCCGTTCAATTCACCTCGCCTACATGTTAACAAACGGTGATAGTATCAACCCAGTCGACGAGTCAACCAAAAACCGTGGGCTACCGCCTACACCATCACGAATCGAGGGCTCTCTAACACAACTTTTTCTTTAGATCTACCAACTGCAGTAGTTCGTTACAACATACGAACTGACTTCTAGATATTGTACTAATTCTTTTGTGGAAGTATTACATGTTATACACCTGGATTTAGGTCATGTTGTTACAGTCTCCTCGAACAGCGACCACCAGCTACAGAGCAGCCGCCAACTGCTGATCGTGTGGAGGCTTTTTTGAGGGACATCTGCGAACAGCCCAAACCTCTCCAAGCAGCTTTGGCGCAGCTCGAGGCTGTAGGAGGACGTTTTACGAGGCGCAAAGAATTTCCCAGTTGCCACCGGCATTTAGCTACTTTTTAACTCGTTGTTAAATCAGGAGCAGGCAATTCCGGCTTAGTTTGTCGAGGGTCGAACTGTGCTTGTCTCGAAGACCGAAGTCTTATATCTGATCCCAAAAACTACAGGCCAATAACATGTCTGTACGCATGCTACAAGCTCTTCACCAGAATCTTGTACCGGGTGTTTCCTCATAATTCGCCACCCCTCTTATCTTTTTCATTTAGAGATAGAAAAAGCGAAAAAAATAATTGACTTTATTTAACGTGCTTGTTTAAATAAAAATTACATGACTAACTTCCACCAAACTAAATAACATAACCCTCCTTTTTGAAATGATCACTTGTAACTTACCACAGATTAACAATCAGTTAGAATAACCACCTGCTACATCTAAACATGCTTTATTTACTCGATTACAACTAGCAACTGTCAGATTGGGCCTCTTATTTAGGAATAATTGCCGGTGTCCCGTTTTACCAGACTATCCTGTTTTGGTTAACCTTCCCCTACATTGTTTAAATGTTGTAGAAATTGCACTAGTTTCTCTTGTGCGTGGCTTCAACCCCTGCAACAGCAAAATTGATTCCTACGTTATGTGCCTCAAGCACCAGACAGTTGATAAATACACCCACGAATACGGTTTCCTACAATTCGTATTTCAAAAAATGCGGCGAAGTGTGAAGGTCAGTAGATACGTACATAAAATTTTAATAAATCCTATTGTAATTCTATAGAAAGCCTGAGAAATGGTGTCTATTAGCATACAAAATAGTCCTTGTGAGGAATTTAGATGTACTCTTTACGAGGGTTGCTCCACGTATTCAATCCCAAGTTATGAAGCTAATATATTCAAACCGTACTTAATTATTCATTTTCTATTATCTATTTTCTATAAGCAATTCTGTGCATAACCAGCAGTGAACTCTTCAGAACTATTCGAATTATGATACTATTTATTACAGATAGTTTCCGCTGGTTTGGGAGTGAAATAAGTACTTTGGGGAGGGTGGAGAATTCAGTAACCTAAACATTTTTGTTTTTACAGAGAATGAGGAGCACTGGGTCACGCCACGAGACGCCATTTTTTCAAATGTTCATATAGGAAATAGGAAAGACATTAGCAGTACTGTGTTGTCACAATAATTGATGGCACCAAGTTAATGCAAGCTGGCCAAACGCAAAGCTGTCATCCTTCTAACAAATGCATTATTCGTTCGCAAATTGTAATAAGATCAGTTTAAGCATAAGCTGTGAATGAGAATCTCTAATCCTCCATCTGCTGCCCAAACCGCTTATACAGGGTGATTTTTTAGTACCGGCTCGGTCGATAACTCCACTACTGTAGAAGATAGCGAAAAAAGTTGTATATAAAAGTTGTAGCCACGGATATGCTCCTTGCTCAGAAAATATTTAGATTTATACAGGGTGATCCATAACTACGTGGTCATGCAAACATGCATTTTTATAAATGAGACACCCTATATATTATTCCTTATTCAAATTCAATTCTACTAATGATTTCCGTTCTTCCAATATAGGGTATTGTTACATTATACAGGGTATTTCAAAAGTTATGACCATTTTATTTATATCCAAATCGTTGTCAAATATCAAAAAGTGATGAATCAGAAATCATTTTTTTAACACGGATGGATAAAAAATATTGTCTAGTTAAAAATCGGTTATAAAAAAGCCCACGACGCATATTCGTATACAGGGTGATGTAGAATGCAAAATCTAGATTTTCTCTCTGTTTTTAAATGTAACCCCCAATATTGTATTATACCAAAGAATTGCTTTTAATATGCTCTTTTATCTTTGTAGAGCACTTGTTATGGTTGCATTCATTAGTTTCTGAGATATTTCGATTTTTCTACAAATTTTAAATATACCTCCTATTTGTTTACTAAAATTTATTTATTTTGAGAAAATATTATCAAATTTTATTTTTGCTTAACAAACAACTAAAATATAAGGCCATAATAGTACTTGATCAAGTCAAAACAGTGAATTAACGAGATAATATAGGTCAAGTGTGCTGAGGAAACAATTTTATAGACGTCATGCATAATTATCAAGCACATCTATCAGGCAGGCTATGGAATATTAAACGACACAGTCAAAATAAAACGATTCTTCAATCTTTTAAACGCATTAGTTTTAGAGTGCCTCCGTTCTGGATATTGCTGTTCATAGTTGATGTATTCTAGAGGCAAATAGGCAATTTCTCAAAGATTCTCCTAAATACCCTCAATGGAAAAATTAATTTTTAAAGCTGGTTTTTCACACAGTATGGAATTGTTGAGCAGGTTATGAAAACTGTCAATTTTTCAAAGCCTACCTGATAAAGCAGCTTGATAATTATGCATCACGCCTACAAAATTATTTCCTCAGCATACTTGACTTTATTATCTCGATGATTTAGGGTTTTGACTTAATCAAATACTAACATGACCTTATAACTTACTTGTTGGTTAAATGAAAAACCAATTCGATAGTACTTTCTCAAAATAAATAAATTTCAGTACACAAATAAAAGCTATATTTTAAATTTTCCGAAAAACCGAAATATCTCGGAAGCTGATGGATGAAGGTACAGCAAGTGTTATACAAAGATGAAAGAGCATATTAAAAGCAATTCTTTGGTATAATAAAATATTCGGGGTTACATTTAAAAAAAAAGAGAAAATCTGAATTTTGCATTCTACATCACTCTGTATACGAATATGCGTCCCGGGCTTTTTTTATAGCCGATTTCAAAACTATAGCATATTTTTAATCTTTCCATGTAAAAAAACTAATTTTTGATTTATTACTTTTTGATATACAGTACGTTCGTTTGACAGCGATTTGGATATAAAAATGGTCATAACTTTTGAAATAACCTGTATAATGTAACAATACCCTATATTTGAAGAACGGAAATCATTAGTAGAATTTGAATATGGAATAATATATAGGGTATTTCATTTAAAAAATGCATGTTTGCATCAGCACGTAGTGATGAATCACCCTGAATACGTCTAAATATTTGCCGAGCAAGGAGCATATCCGTGGCTACAACTTTTATATACAACTTTTTTCGCTATCTCCTACAGTAGTGGAGTTACCGACCGAGCCGGTACTAAAAACTCACCCTGTATATCGGCATGCCGTTCGTGCCATCAATTTTATTGTGGTAACAAAGTTATAGAAACTGTTCGTTGTCTCTACAATAGGACTAACCGTTAGTGGAATGGTTTGTTGTCTAAAAATACAATAACTGTGAGAATGTCAAGTATGAAAAATGTCCTTATATTGTCTAGATAATATATCCTTGCAATATATCATTTACAGGTTTCTATTTATTTGTATTATAGTTTAATAGATAAATTAACTGAGTTGTTCCTGGAGGTACCCTTGATGGGTGGGAAGTGAATCAATTAGACACCATCGCTGTCCCCTGGTATATGCGCATCCAGTAGAGGATATCCGTGATTACGGCATGGATCAATTGTACAATTTTGAGTTGCATGGCAAGTTAAAATCAGAGATCAACAACCCATGTTGGTAGCCATCTACAATACACCGGTTGAATATTAAGAGACTATATTAATAATTCAATATCATCACCTCTAACATGGGTTACATGAGAGTATAAACTTTGCATAGCTATAATAACGCTTATTTCAAAATAAATGTTTGAAGTCCAACCCTTGTCACTGTGCAGTCATTCTTTGCGGCTATGATTAAATTTATGTAAAAGGTTCTACATTATGTTATACAAACAGAAAGAAAAAATGCCGTTTTTCATCTACAATTACAAAACAATTTTATTCAGGTAGCAAATAAGGTTCACTGTTATCCTCATTTTGTTTGATGGGCCCACTCATTATACAATGCGCTTCTTTAATGCCCCCATCCCCACCCTTTTAGTTTTTGAACGCGTCAACTCAAAAAAATGAAACTTGGAATAATGAAATGAATGCATAAATATTATATTTTGGAGTAAAATTGAGAGACGAAACTTTCAAGATGACGACTAAACGCTATCCTTGGAAAAAAATTAAAGGAAGCTCTTGTGACATACCTTTTTAAAACTCCTGACGAGTACTTCACAACCCAAGTCAATATCTTCACCTATTACAAAATGGCGAAATAATAATTGAATACATTATTACAGAAACATCATTGCATGTTTTCTTTTATCTAAATTAAAATAAAATTGAATCCTTATAAAATGTACATTCTCTTTTAAATTTCTACTTTTAATTTCGAACCTTGAACAAATATTTCTAGTTATATCGATATTAATGTTTGTATCAGGTAATAATTGAATGTTTTGCCATTGTGTTTATGTGAAGAGATTAACTTTATTGTGGTATTATTTTGGCTAAACTCATAACATGTTATATGGATCCTGTTACTTAAACAACACTCTATGAGGGGCATTATGTTTCTTTTTTTCTCTTTTTACGTCAACCAAAACCTTAATTTATATTTATGTAAGGTATCTGGTCGATGCACAACCTTAATGATTCAAATGGTCCAGTTGCCTGATAAATTCCAATAATAAATTTCAGTTACGTTAGAAGTATAAGGGACACAAAACTAATCTTAAGCAACACACGTTTATGTATCGATTTGCCATAATTAT
The DNA here is from genome assembly GCA_951848785.1 of Callosobruchus maculatus. Taxonomy (NCBI): domain Eukaryota; kingdom Metazoa; phylum Arthropoda; class Insecta; order Coleoptera; family Chrysomelidae; genus Callosobruchus; species Callosobruchus maculatus. Next base: position 140,158 of record CATOUR010000010.1, on the reverse strand, counting down.
GATGAATTTACGCCCACGTTATAAAGTCATACTTACTACATACTTATTTAAACGTTTATGTAGAATAAATTAATTGTGAAGTCTTACAGTATAGAATATTTTAGAAAATATTATTCTCAATAAGCTTCGTGTTTATATCATGGCGCTGCTTGCTTCTTCTCCTCTCGTCCCATGCATAAAGCTGTGCCTTTTATAGAATTCTGAATATTTATTGGCGATATTTTTAGTTTCATGTTTGCTATTGTATTGGTACTGTAACATTGATCAGTAAATATTATTATTATATTATTGATTTTACACTTCATCAATTTTCGCTACATTTTGAGAACTTCGTTAACTCACAGCCCCACAAATCATACATTTAAATGAATGTTTAGTTCGAGTAATTCTATCATGATCTAAATTTTGTTGTGTCTGCCTTCTGTTTTGCAGTTCTTCGTTCACATACATTATCATCACTTTGGAAGTGTTTTATTTTCATTAATTTACTAAACTAAAACTAATACCTTACTAAAATAAATATCAGGTTATTCCGTTATTAAATGTCTTCAAAAAAAGGTTCCCATGTTTAATCTAATCTTCCTAACGCAACGTAATAGTTAAGTCCAAAGCTCTTTTGGGAGAATCCTAAACACAGACCTACTTTGTAGGGAACCTTTGTTTTTCTGAACCTCTGAAAAAAGAAATTCACACATACTAACAATCATTCGGAACAAATCCTAAATATGATATTACCGCGGCACTGGCGACAATTGTCATTTGTTTATAATAATAAAATCTATCTTTCATTATACCGCGTATCCGGTGACATAACCCGTTCAATTCACCTCGCCTACATGTTAACAAACGGTGATAGTATCAACCCAGTCGACGAGTCAACCAAAAACCGTGGGCTACCGCCTACACCATCACGAATCGAGGGCTCTCTAACACAACTTTTTCTTTAGATCTACCAACTGCAGTAGTTCGTTACAACATACGAACTGACTTCTAGATATTGTACTAATTCTTTTGTGGAAGTATTACATGTTATACACCTGGATTTAGGTCATGTTGTTACAGTCTCCTCGAACAGCGACCACCAGCTACAGAGCAGCCGCCAACTGCTGATCGTGTGGAGGCTTTTTTGAGGGACATCTGCGAACAGCCCAAACCTCTCCAAGCAGCTTTGGCGCAGCTCGAGGCTGTAGGAGGACGTTTTACGAGGCGCAAAGAATTTCCCAGTTGCCACCGGCATTTAGCTACTTTTTAACTCGTTGTTAAATCAGGAGCAGGCAATTCCGGCTTAGTTTGTCGAGGGTCGAACTGTGCTTGTCTCGAAGACCGAAGTCTTATATCTGATCCCAAAAACTACAGGCCAATAACATGTCTGTACGCATGCTACAAGCTCTTCACCAGAATCTTGTACCGGGTGTTTCCTCATAATTCGCCACCCCTCTTATCTTTTTCATTTAGAGATAGAAAAAGGTTCTTATATGAAGGTTTTATAGCCTTTTCTTGGCAAAATGTCAGAATGACACATAACATTGCCGCATTCAATTGTTTTTCGGCCACCAGGCTATAGGTCCCACATTTTAGAAACTTTGAAGCTAAATATTTTCAGAACCTTTAAAAATAAGGAACTTTATATTTTTGAAAACAAGAAAAACATATATTTTTTTCCGAGATTTAATATACAGGGTGTTCCATTTAAAAACATATAACTTTAAACGAAAAACAGGATTTTTCATTATTTTTGCTTTTTGTTCGTATCCAATTCTAAATGACAAGAGAAAACTATAAAACTTTCACATAAAAACTTTTTTTCTATCTCTTCAAATAAAAGATAAGAGGAGTGGCGAATTATGAGGAAACACCTGGTGTAGAAGTCAGATATATATGAGTTGTTTACATTTTTCAAGTCTCAGTTACGTTATTATGTAGACCTGAGTAATGATAAAACCGTAATTATCTATACAAAATATATATTATAATAATTCAGAAACTGGTAGGAGATCAAAGTAATCGGAAAGACAAATTTGCAATAGATAAAATCGTAATAAATTGATCTATTTATTATATATTAACATCTGACCGTCAAATAGTGTCTCCGCCGCAAGTATTTGTACCTACTCCGGCAGATCTGGTCATCAGAACTATCTGTCAAGAACAAAGTCGCTGGCACAAACATGTGGTCTTATTGCTATTATACAGCTTTGATGCTGTTTACTGAAAAGTGGAAAAGCTGCGGCCAATCGACATAAAGACCCTCAAAAAGATGAATATGGAGATATATCTACATCATAATTATAGGTCCTCTGTTCCGCGAATATACCTTCCACGACACCTGAGAGCGCATGGTCTATCGAGTTTGGAGCGTCTGCACAATACAGTAGTACTGGTCACTGTCTGCTATGTTACGAGGAGCACCGATCCCCTGATCCGCTTTGTGCGTGTAAAGGAGCCTTCCACTTTAGAACAGCAACATTGGTAGCCGAGGAACTCAGTGACACGCTCGACTTCACCTGCTCCCGTACAATTAAAAACCTGCATTTAAGCTGCTGAAGTTCATTATCTCTCAAGATTTCACAAAGATAAGCCAATGCACAGAATCTTCTATGAACATCTAGAAGAGCACGGTTTGTTTGAGCAGTTGACTTTCTCCTTGCTAAGGTCCAATCGGAGACTAAGATCTCTCTGATGGTTTGCCAAGACGGTGTCTTTAATACCTTAGTATACCGTAGCAGGATTATGGTCATGGATGTGCCCGATATCCGCTGTAGAGCTCGCCTACAGGAGCCAGAGACCCTTGTCGGCGTGTAAGGTGTACGCTGCCACTGTCTACGTCCATCGGCACAACGCGGCTCAACGAGTGCTATACTACCATTTAAGGCACTCATACGGTAAAGATGAGACACCTGTGCTGCCATACGCTTCAGGGAACATACTGTCCGTGGTGGCGAACGAGAGGTGCCAAATTTGCTGAAACTACTCATTCTCCACGCTCCAGTTTATACAAGCAAATAAGCCCGACGTAGTCCTGCACGACTACCAACAGAAGACGATGTTCGTTGTCAAGTTCTCGGCGCCTGCCGCGGCGAACATCGTCTCTAAAAGGGGTGATACACGTACGAGCAAGTACGCGTACTTATGGCTCGATGACCTTTTTCGCCTGTGTGTCACCGTAAGTACGCGTACTTTAAAACCGTCGCGCAAACCGCCGGCGATCCAACTGGTTTGAAGTCTTGCTCGTAGCTTGTCTCGGCTCGTACTGCGAGCCACGAGCCATCACTTTGTTTCAGCAGGTCATCGATGCGCAACCCTTGTTGTGTTTGGCGTTAGTTAAAAGTTTTGTTTATTTAGGAAAATTATCAAAATGAGTGATTTTAGCTTCACGTGTGTCACCACGTCGAGCCGAGTAAGTTCGCGAACTTAAAAACCGCGTACTTAAAGTTCGTACGTGCATCACCCCTTTAAGGAGGAGGAAAAGCGGAACAAATATCAGGAGCTCTTTGGACAACTTCACAGGCCCTGGCCGGACTACACTATGTGTGAGTCTGCTAGTAATGGTCATTGGATTCCTAGGTGCTACGAGGGTTACGCTGCCCTCTGCACTACGCAAAATGCCGGTGTACCGTGCGGCCGCGCAAATCTTGGCCGCCAGAATGCAGAAGGCCATGGGGCCCTTCGTCTCTTAGGTTACACGATTCGCGGACCCAGTGATTGGTCACCTCACGGTGTGAGGAGTAGTCATTGGGTAATTGAGCAGCAGCCAGGTGTGTCGGGGCCCGGGTTGCAACTTGTTTGTTTTTTGTTTTAGTATATACTCCTTTTAATAAATTATCCTAAATATGTATATACGTTCATTACACCAACAACAAATAACAGTGCATTACAACATACGAATTAAATTCTAGATATCATACTAATTCTTCGTGGAAGTATTAGTACATACATATACATATACACCTGGATTTAGGTCAATATGGTGCAGCAACATTAGATTGTCCTGTAAATGGTTTTTACTTTCGAGCAACAAATGCCTTTTTTATCTGATAAGCTATACTTTCAGACTCCCCGTTGTTTCTATGGAAAGGCGATGCGCACTGTACTATTTATTCCAGCAATGTGTCGTAAGTTTGCAATATTTACTTTTTCCAAGCGCTGATTCCCTGAAGTCCTACCTAAATGCCGCTCGCCACTCCCTTAAACTTCAAGTCATCGTGGTATTTCTGCCTGAAAAACAAATACCGTTCATTCAGTTGATTATGTCACTCAGCTCGTGGACCTTAGATCAATTCCTTAAGCTCGTTTTATTTACAGTAGTGGGTCCTTGCAGAGGTCATAAATTTGGATTAAGAGTATATTTAGAGGAAATAAACACGTATTCAAAGGCTGTCTAGAACAAAACTTTCCCTTGTGCTGCTGTTCAAATGAAGAAATTTATAATAATTTTCTGCTTTTAAAATTTCTACACGTGACTGAAATCGCTGACGTCATTAGACAGTACGATATCGACAATCGTAGCGATTGATCACACACCACATCTAGCTATAATTGTCAACCTCAAAAAGCACTACGCTTACGTCAATCTTCTATTCCGATTTTGACTTGTCTGAGGCTAAATCAAATTGAAATCCAAGAATAACGAGAAGCGACAGCTGGCGGCGGCGCGCATGCGCATACAGAATTAAAATTATGCTGTCACTTCCGTCAGTTCTATTATTCTCGGTTGAAAAAGTCGTTAAAGATGAAAGATACCTAAACTCAATGAAAATATGACGTGCGTAAAAGGTAACAAAAAATTATCGACCAAAAAGTGGTACATTCCTATAATATTCTAATGACGTCAGTGGTTATTTTTGTGTCGTTTTCACTCGTTCGATGTTATATTTGGAAGAAGTCTCATAAGCATTTAAAAAATCAAAAACTTATTTTATTATGCTTAATGATGAATGTTTTCAAACTATATTTACCATATTGCTCTACTATGACCAAATTGAAACTCAGTTTAAAAAAATGGCGTCATATGTAGTTCAACTATAAATATCATTACAGTCACTTTGGATCTTTCCAAGTGATAGGTTATACCATACAACTTTTTATCACGAGTAATACTTATTTGAAACATATTTTGGTATTCTTCCATTTCTCCATCCCTATCGCACCCTATTTTGATTTCTCAAAATATAGTTATATACTTATATTATTTTTCGTTTCACTTTTACTTTAAATATTTTCACGACGATACTAACAGGCTGTCAATATTTAATTACAGTTTAGGTTGTACTTTCTGAGTTTATATCTTTTTTCTCAATTATAATATTTATAGAAAAATTATGATAGATCAAGTAATGTTCATTTTTTCGGGGTAGTGAAAAGTACTTCATTAATCCATATATTTTTGCCTGACGTCTGCAATAACCGTGTGACTTCTGTGCTTCTCTTTTTCTCCTTCCTCTAGATGCCTTTTGCATTAGTTCCTGATGACTTAATTACAGATTCTGACTAATGCCTACTGCCTCAAAGAAAACTTCTGACTTCTGAGTTAATCAAATTGCCTATATTTTTATATTTAGGAAGGTTTTTGGAACTGATCGTTGTAATGGTTTTGCAGTTATCAAAAGCGAAATGTTCATTATTGAATGAATTTCTGATTTCTTAGCGCGTGAATTTTTTTTTTTGAAAATCTTTAAAATGAATTAGGAACATCGAATCAATCTCGTTTGCGCTAAGCATGTAGAGGAGATCCCGGGCTCGAATTCTGTCACCAGCTGCATTTTTCTCAAATAATATATTTTACTTGCTAGATTGTTTAACTGTTTAACATTTCTTATTTCCGATATATAAAAAATGAAAATACGCCACCATGCAGGCTGTTCTATGACAAGTAGAAGATAGTTTAGGAGAAGACTATACAGCTAAATTCCAACAAAAAGTCATATAAAGTGGGGTCCGATTTTCAACTGTCTCAGAGATATTTAATTTTCTCTCATTATATGATTTCCAGCGATTTAGGCGCATGGTTGGTAAATTTACGACCGATCCATATTATGTTGTAAAATACTAAATACACAGTGTGCACGGTACTTTCATAGCACTGTAGCGTCGTCTGAGAATTGTATTACAAGAGTTTGAAGTGACGAATAACTGCTTTTGGTAGTTTGTGCCTGATAATTTTTACGAATGTGTGCGCTTAAGTTTAAAGAAAAAAATGTCAGCAATATACAGAAAAAACATCCCCAAGTAACGCGTATTCAGTCTGAAAAAATGGCACTATAAAATTTTTTCGCAGATATTTTGTCTGTTATTTGGGCCGGTCATACATATATTCACGCCAAGCATCAGCAACAAACCATGTGAAAGATTTATTCGTCACTTTAAACTCTTGTAATCCTAAATATTATCAGCCGACGTTACAGTGCTATAAAAGAACCTCTGCTAGGAAATTCCATGCCCTTCCACAATGTGTATTTGATATGTTGCTGTGTGAAATCTGTGGGCCATAAATTTAGTAAGTACGCGCCAAGGTGTTGAAAATGAAAAAATAAATAAAAATTAAATATCTCTCAAACAGTTGAAAATCGGACCCTACTTTATATGTGTTTTGTTTTTGTTGGAAATGAGCCTGTACAGGCTTCTCCCAAAGTATATTCCACTCGTCATAGCACCCTGTACATATAGTGTAAAAATTCCAACTGTGACCTTATCAAAACATTTCGTTAGCTTTCCTATTTATACTTTTTGAGTACTCATTTGGCGATTTAATATTCCTGTGTATGAAGATTTTACTATCTTTCTATCACTATATTTTTTGCAGCATTAGAAAGACGCCAACCTTGATTTTTCATGTTTGTTGAATTCCTGATCATTTGATGGCTACTGACAACTTTTTTTAAGAGACAAACCCCTTTATTGCAACTTTGTCAAGCGTCTAAGCATTTTAGAATGTCTTAAAAAATTAGGGTTTGAAAAATTTTTGAGAACATTGCCATTTTTTCATTACGATTCTTGATTTTTGGTTATCGGGCTGGTTCATTTCATAATTCTTCAGAATCTTGGTGTGCGTTCCTCAAAATTTCACTTTATAAGAATATGAATATTTATGACAGCTACATCTACTTGATTCAGATTATCACTTCAATTTGCAAAACGGTGTACACGTACAGTCAACCGGTCAGTTAGTTAACGTTTTTTAGTAATACAGCATTGGCCAGTATAGGTACATATGTTGACTCCCGACTTTACAAAACCTCATGTATAGAAGTGTTCAATCTTGCTATAGAAGCCTCAAAAGTACAGTTTGAAAAAAATTGCTATCCTATCACGCCAAGGCTAAACAATCTCTGCTCTATTCTCGAGTCAAAATGGCTAGTAGTCGGAGTTTGTTCTTACAACGTTACTGTGAGAAATGATATAATATACTTGACCCACCCATAAATCTTACCCGAGTTATTGAAAACAACCTTTTTTAATTTACGAGTATGTCAATGTTAGTGTCATCCACTTTATACCAGAGAACTTTGAACAACGATGGTCCTCTGGTGAAAAAAATGGGTTCAAATGGCTAGACTCAGGTCGTTACATGAATATACATATATTTGAGTTCCTCATTAACAACCCTTCCCGACAATCACATCTCAACCTCTCTAGAAAAAAATTGACGATCTGGAACCCCTAAAATGCCTGAATTTTGGAGCAGTTTTAAGGATTTTTGTTTTTTATTAATTACTCTGCCGCCAATCCATTGATTTCCAAAAATATATCAATATTATACCTACTATGATCCTGATCCCACATCGCCTCCATCCCAAATTTCATCAAAATTTCTGCAGCAGTTACACAATATTCCTATGGTAACAAAGTCCACAGATGTCCTGAAGGGCAATGTCTAGGTAGGTCCTTAACTTAAGGGTATAGCGCGCGAAATTGAGAATCAAAGAAAAGACGTATTCCCGTGTTAGCGAGGAGGCGTGGCCACCTGTTCCCTTTCTCCAGTGGGTGTGTCTAAGATGAGGGCAGATAAGTCCAAAAATCCAAAGGTAAGGTCAAAAGGTCCAAAGGTAAGGTCCAAAGGTCACTATAAAAATGAATTTTGTATTTCCAAGCTCCTGAAGTTACCTCTAAACTTACAGTAATGACTCAAAGAGCAAACTGAAGAAGAAAGCTTGCGCTATTTAGCTTTTTTTTGATATCGTGTTTGGTTGTTAAATTACAGGCATTTATAGAGTGTATGATTTTGCATTGGGAGTTTTTTTGCACATTAAAAAACTTTTTTGAGAAAATCGAAAATAGGTGTCATTCATTAAGGTCTTAACTATCGCCTTCTGAAATATTATATATGTAGTTTGAAAAGTTGAGTGTTTTATGCGAGAAATTGGAGTCCGTGTTTTACATGGCAAATACGTATGTATAAATGTGTGTATCCAGGCCCCTTAAAGTGTAGAATATCACCAAGTTTCCCCATGAACTTCGCTACACCTATGGTGTGTTACATAATTATTAAGTGTCCTTCCTTTGTTTCGTTGCACTCCGTTCCTAAAATACTAACCACCTTATGGTTAAATTAACATTAAAAAGATATATGTCCAAATTAGATTTTTTCGACTATCGATTGGAAAGTAAAATATTTCTTTGTACGTAGTTTGAGAACATCGAAGAGTAAACATAATAATTTATCAAGGTCTATGCCCTTCGCAGGAAACTGTCGAGATAACGAAATCTAAATAAATAAGAAATTGATATCGATTCTTATTGATATGTGTGTAATCTGCAAATATCTATACCGAAGGATTTTTATGAAGTCAGTAACTAAATATTTACCAGGAAAGTTATAATGGGAAAATATAACATTAAATGTGAGCAAAAATATAATCAGGTTCTATAGTATATGAATAATAGCAATATTATATCGCTTACTTTCCGATACCTGCACATATCTGTGGTCGCAAACAAAAAATGAACGCATAATAGTAGTAACTGCAACGTTGTGAAAAGGAATATGATACAAAAAGCGGAGTTTTGTCTAATGGTCATTCTACTCAAGCTAGAGGTAATATTAATTAACCTAAATCTGACAATTTTGTACTCTCTTCGAATTTAAAGCGGTGAAACAGAAACACACTGAGGGGCTAATAAGCGCTTCTTTAAAGTTGATTTACATTTTTTTTAAGTTTATGTTCCAAACAGTCATATCTTACCACGTATAATATTTCCCTGCGTTATGTTAGTAAGCGCGTTGTAACGGCTGCCCGATGTCTTGTCATAAGATGAAATGTTTGTTAATCTCAAGTGCGTTTTGATGATCCTTATCCTGAAACTGCGCGTTATCCAGTTTTGAGATGGCGAACGAGTCGTTACGACCAGTCTATAACAAGGCCAAAAATATGTAAACAAAAAAATTTTGAGACAACTAAACTAAGTAGTTAGTTGAAGTTCGATATACAATGTGTCCCAGCTAAAATTTGCCCTCACCCCCAGCAACCTCTACTTCAAAATCTTAAATGAGACCAACCAAAACTTGTGATACATAATTTTGAAGAGAATTGATTAACAAATACAACGTTTACGGAAGATAATAAAAATGATGGTGATTATCAAAATAAAGTATTACTTTCATTACCTGAAATATCGTAGGGAAGGTTCGAAATGTGAGCCATTTCGTTCCATCCAGACTTACAGGCGATTTTCAAAATATCTTCGCACATTTCTCAACATCTTCGGAGTCACCGTGGAGATCGTCTACGGGACCACACTGCGTGATATAAGCTTTAGATTTCAAATGTGTCCATAAAAAAAGTCGAAGACATTTTGAATATCGCCTGATGGTCGTCAGTATGGAACAGAGTGGTTTCCATTTGGGACCTTTCTTACGATAATATTTTAGGTTATGAAAATAATACTTCATTTTCATCATATTTTTATCAACCTCCATAATAGTAAATCAATCTTCAATTCGATTACACTGTTGTATTTGTCAATGAATTCCTTCAAAATTATGTAAAGTATGGTGGTCTTCGTTGGAAGAGTTCCCCCTCGAAATAAAAATCGACGTGTCGATCTTAATTTTTTTTCATCATTTCAGAGATAGATGGGTGGCAAATTTTAGCTGTATGTACTGTATGTGATACATTCATGTGCAATTTTTGAAGCAGTAAGTGATTGATATAAGTGCTTTTTTTGTTCCGAAAGGATCTATAATATGTGACAGTGTAGCAGCGTGATCCTGATCGAAAACGTATTTTGCTAAATGTTTGTTTTGCTTATTTGATTTAATAATTATGCCCTCACAATTATTTCTGGTTAAACGTGTTTAGAAGTTGAGTGAATATGTCTACAGTGGCAAAGTTAAAGAGTTGAAAGTATAAAGTGTTTGTTTCCCTGAACTACTGAAGTGGCAGACAACGAATAATATAGGTATTATTGTATAGGTTATGTAATAAGAAAATTTGTCTCATTCAGTCATCTGTTCCCTGGGGATGTATCGTGAAGTCATTTAGTACTAAATTTAGCTCAAATCAGGCAGTTCCATCCAAAAGTGAATATTTTTCTAGTTTACAAGGCAATCTAATAAAGAATAATTGATTAACCGGCATAAATATATCTCAAAAAGCTCATCAACTAATAGTATACTAGAAAATGTCGGGCTTGAAACAAGGTTCAATTTATTAGAAATCGTCTCCAATGAAATCATCGAAAAGACACTGGGATCTTAGTATAAAAACATCATCATCTATAAAAATAGATACCGCACGCATCCATGTAACATCTATCATATCGTCGATGCATCAGTGGGATCATTGTTTTTTAAATTAGTTCAGTTAAATTGGGATTATAATGATTGGTTTATTTTTGACTCGTTACGTTTCATACTTTATTTTGAATCCAAAACACAATTTTTAGTATTCTGCATTTTCTACTGATAAACTTTGTTACTTCCCACACCGATAGGTGAGGGGAGTATTGTGATCGCGAAAATTTGCGATTTTGAGATAATACGCTTTTTGGGCGTTTTATGATGTCTACATAACGAAAATCCACGTCACTCATGGATTGTGATGAAATTTGGGTAGCGAATGCTGTGGGATCCTAGTAGGTAATGCTGCTAAAATTTTGAAAATCGGTGCATTGGCGGCGGAGTAATTAGCAAAACAAAAAAAATAAATATTCCTCAAACTTCGTTTTTAGACGTTTTAGAAGTTCCTGGTAATTTTCTACTTTCTTTGGGTGAAGGTGAATTTGGGGTGGTTGGGGGGTGGGAGGTTGTAGAACTGAAAAATTTGTTGTATTCATAATGGCCTGTCCATTGATCTGTGAATGGAAAACCTAGTTGCATAATACAGTTTTTTAGGTTCATCCGAGGCCGAAATAATTAGACATTTCGCAATCTGTCCAAACTAGATTTGCCGGATGCCAAAACAGTGAGCGATTCGGCACCTGACCAACCCAATTTAGCCACTTCGCGAAATGCGCGTTTGTGCATTACGCCGTCGCCGATCGCAACATAATAAACCTAATTGCTGATCTGGAGAGCGGACGCTTAGCTCCTCGTAATATTTTAGATGGTTTGTACCAACTTGGTACATCCACTGGCGTTTTAAAAAAACTATACGCAAGAAATGAATCAATATCAATAATACAGTTGGACTTATATTTTTTCAATATTTTTTTATTGCGGCCTCCTTAGATATACCAGTTAATACAAAATTCAGTTTGGGGAGAATTGCCGCAAAGGAAACTGATTCTTCTCAAGGTTTTATTCGATGCAACTGTCGTAGTAAACAATGTGGTAACAAAAAATGCAAATGTGTAACGAGTAACATAAAATGTAATAATGTCATTCGAGTACTTCTTGTCGGAACAAATAAAAATGATAAATTGAGTTTATGTTGTTTAGTTCTGATTTGATTGGCAACGGCGTAATGTAGAAATGCGCATTTCGCGACATGGCTAAAATACGTTGGTCATATGCCTATATGTAGACATTGTTTCGGCATCTGGTAAATCTAGTTTGGACAGATCGCGAAATGTCTAATTATTTCGGCCTCTGGCCAAATTCAGCATCGGTCTACAACATATACATACGAGTATTGTTTTAGATCTTCCTATATTGCGTATTCGCGAAAATAATTGAATTGATTTTAATGAAATTTTGACACCGTATAGCTACCGCGGCAAGATGGAAAACGTGTATGTTTTGGGCAAATCGTTGTCAGTGGCATGGCGGCGCAGCAATAATAAAAAAGTCCTTCGGATTTTGGGACAAAAATAATGCAGAGGCTTTTTACTCAAAAAGCCGACGTTTCGGCATTTATTTTACGCCTTCTTCAGGGCTAAAACATCATATGAACATGAACATATATAGCTAAAGATTAAATTTGGAAAAGTAAAAGTATTAGCTTTAAGAATAATTCACAGGCAAATTTCAAAAAAATTCACATAATATTCACAATTAACATTTAAAAGATTTGAGCATTTTTTTACAAAATGCAAATCTGTAAAACAATCAAAATGGAAACAAGTACATCAAACATTGATCAGTTGCATAAAAAATTTTAAAATTAAAATATAAAACAATTTTCCATTCAATCTCATTAAAACATTAAAATAATAAAAATAAAATGTAAAGCCTACATCCTTACCTATCGAGCACACCCCTATAGCACCAAAAGATAACATATCCCTTTGCGTCAAAAAACAAAAAACATTCTAGAAGATGGTGAAAAATAATACGGAATTTAGTAGTGGTATACAAATTGATAAAATTACTGCCGCGTAAAAACCTATATTATTTACCTATATGGCGCGGAGTCAAAAGAGTTTCACTGGGCTAATATTCTTTTTTCTTTCTTTCCATTTCACCCGGGAACAGGAAGACGTTCTTAGTCGCCTTTTAGCTGTAGATCGTCTAAATCTAGCTTCATATTGGAATTGGTGTATCTCTTTGACTCGTTCCACAGTTTTTCCGTGTTACTTGAACCAGGCGGACAGGTATATTAAATATCGAAATGCTTGCGGTAGTCTTTGAGGATCGATCCAGTGTCAATGTTCCAGCTGAAAATGTTCACGTAAGTCGGGTGTTTAGATAACAAATTGATATACTGATCTTACAGGAGCTATGTGAGGATTGAAAATACATTTTCGTATACAAAACATCCCTTTCTTCCCACAACGTACGTGAGGATAGTATATTATGATATCTATATCACTAAAACATAGTATGTATCTCTCATTTAACCCTGCTGATTGGTTTTGGAAATAGCTGCCTTCGGAGTAATTGGAAATTGCTAAATGACTATCCATTACCCTAAAAAATTAACCTTGATGATATCCTGTACTTTATAAATCTATCCAAACATTGCCTTTGAAAATATGCAGCTGTGGACCTGTGATCCTTGATATTCTTGATAGATGTTACACTTGCTGAACCTATACACTGTGACATGAAACTTTGGCACCAAAATTGAGACCACACCAGAAATAGGAACATTATATTATAGTTCTTGCAAATTGTGCCAGTGGTGGCGGTCTTCAAACATTTTGCGGGCTAATTATAAAAAAAACGGAGAACATTAAAACCGATTGAACTTTGCCCCCCCAAATTAGGATTATTAGAGTTTTAGGATTTTCTGGGTAATTAGTCATTATCCTTTTTTGGGAAGGTTAAATTATGGGTATAAACGAATATACTTTTACTCTATACAAATTTGATTCTGGTGAAGCCCTGTACCCTTCGAACCTAACTAACCATGGGCAAAATACTAATATTTTGTTTATTTAGCTTGAACAGCATTACAAGCAATGTTCTTAGTACCCTAACTAATACCCCATGCATGTATCACTGCCGATAATGCATTCTTAATTTATAACATGAGTCCGCATAAAAGCCTATTCGTTCTTAACGGTTATTTATGTATCCGTTCTCTTGCTTTTTTACATTTAATACTCATCCGAATCTGTTTACAACTTCAGAAAAGAATTCCTGATGGTATTCATTGAATGAAGAAGTATCTTCGTATATTAAGGTATTTCAAGATAGGTAGATCCAATAAAATTTGATTTTGTAACACAAGTAATGTCGGTGGTATCTATAGGGGGCAAAATTAGACTGATGAGGAGAGTAGAGACTGGAGATTGGATAACTCCAGAATCCTGGTTAATAGGGAGAATGTATTGGGAGTACTGAGTGTACTACTTGGAGCCAAAAGATTCCTCAATTTCGGATGGAACTTGCGTCTGATTTGCGTTAAACGCCAAGCTTTCGTTCACGATTGCACGCGACACCTCAAGGCCCATGCTAACCATTGTTTTAAAAGTACTAGTTATAGCTGATGCTTATTTTGTACTTTTCACTGTAAATACCTCGTGAACTGGCTACATTTATGCATGCTTTGATGTTTCCCTAGGCTCGCCAGTTTATCCAGGTGACTAACACCTTGCGACACGTTGCAAATACTAACAGCGACCATGGATACCTCTTACTATAGCCATTGAGAGAGCTGATTCACAGCATCACGTTATGGTCTTCATATACAAGACGATTCCGTAATCATCAACCAGGTGACTCACATTTCACCGCGGTTAGCTAAAACAAAAACATGTGATAACATAATTATTGTAATTAAATTGCAACGTCCATTCTCTCGCATTTTCTTTTTAAAGAAATCAAAACTGATTTTTCTTCCAACTCCACTACAAGGTATATAATAACCTGACCCTCTTTTGATACGACATTGTCTGAAATTTGAAGTTTTGAACGATTGCGATACTGATCTCCTCATATATGAGATATACAAGAACTGCAAGTCTCTGAAACAAAACATATTATTACTATAATTCCGAATGCTACTGCGATATGGACTTTATAATGAGATTAGTCTCTCGCTTTTATATTCATTCTAAATCTGAAGACTCAGTGTTCTATTTTTGCCAGATTGTAAATCATACGACGTATGCACACATTTTCCCAGTTTCCTGAACGCCAAAAATTTATAATTATCGTTAATGAAAATGTTGGAATTTAGGTTATGCACAAACACAGGAAATTAGAATATAGGAACATGAACATTTAGACGCAGACTTTGATTACATAACAAACATCCTATTTCCGAGTTACGGTAGGTATACAAAGGAATGCACTGTGCACCTTTTCATACGAAAAATCCCTAATTATGATTATATTTTATTCCATTTAATCGTGTATTGTGCCTGGTAAAATTTTCTATGTTGAGATAAGTTTTTGCACGCTTTATTCATAGATCATTAAAATATATATCATATAGCCGATCTATCAGCCTGTCTGTCATTCTTCTGCCGGTGTAATGCCAATAACTACTGCACCGATTTTGATGGAATTGGTGGGGTGCGATATGTTGTGGGGCCACAATGAGTTAATCAGTATATATTGGTGCTTTGACGATAATCGGCAAAAAAAAAGCAAAAAGGTACGACACCATCGCAGGCTTCATTCTGAGACGTTTCAGGGTTTCCTGGTCATTTGCGGTTTTTTCGAGGGGGATTTTTATTCAGAAAAGGGTTTCCATTGCCCTGAACAAAACTACCCCTGGTGATATGCTACCTTTCATATATATCCGAACATTGCCTTTTAGACATACCTGTGGACTAATTTTCGTGGACGATGACTTATGAGAGAATCTGATATAGCTTCTTTGACAATTATGGATTAGCATGTCGAAAACAAAATCGCAACAATCTATGCAAAACGATTGTATGTGGAAGTAGTGACGGGGAGAGGCAAGTAGGTCGCCTTTGACTATTTTTTCTGACCCCACACAATCAATATTAACTTCCATGGCCTAATGAAAAGCTCCTTTATGAATCTACTAGGTCTCCTATTGAAGGTTAGTATTTCCGTTAATTAGTATATCAGTTTACAGATAATGATTCCTCTCAGGGCCGTATATAAAGGGGGTGTTTGGGGGGTTCAATCCCCCCCCCCATGAATATTCCCATGAATGAAATAACTACTAAAATAATACAAAATAAAAATAATCAAGGATGCTTTCTCCAAGCTTGGTGATTTATTTTACTACTAACCAATCCCTCGGAGCTCATAACACCTTAGCAGCGATACAATCTATACAGATTTTAAGCAAATTAAGACATTACATTTTCTTTTATACATGAACCTCCCCCCCCCCTAAGGTCACCATGAACCCCCTCCATGATCAACGCCTAGCTACGGCCCTGGTTCCTACGTCGTGCCTAATATCTGTTCCCCAAGGTTGCGATAAACAGCACGTCTACCAAACAATAAAAACGAAGTTTCATCTTCTTCCCAAAATCTGGAGTGGAAAGTTTCATGGGTGATAAAAGTCAGCTTAACCGTAATTCGTGTAAATACCCCAGTGTGAGTGATGTTATGCCTTTGTTCAAAAGCCGTAGCATATCATTGTGTTCGAGCCTGCTTTAGACCGTTTTGTTTGCCTGCAGTCTCCGTCTTTCTCTATAATAAAGCTTTTAATTGTCAGTTCGTTGTCAGGCTACTCATCCAGAGCAAGATTGATCCTGGTTCCTAATGGGTTTGGAGACCTATATGGACCTACATATACACATGTGAGAAATAATCAATGAACTCGAATCAACTTTTTATTCCCACACCGATAGGTGAGGGGAGTATTGTGATCGCGAAAATTTTCTGTTTTGAGATGATACGCTTTTTGTACGTTTTATGATGTCTACATAACGATAATCCACGTCACTCATTTCTGTCGGTCTGTCTGTGTCTGTCTGTCTGTCTGTCTGTCTGTCTGTCTGCTGGCGTTTTTCTACCCTCGTAATCTCAGTAACCGCTGCATGGATTGTGATGAATGGGCAGCGATATGCTGTGGGGTCGTAATAGGTAATATTCCTATAATTTTGAAAATCGGTACATGGACGGCGGAGTAATTAGCAAAAAAGGAAAAAATTAAATATCACTCAAACTTCGTTTTTAGGCGTTTTAGGGGTTCCTGATCATTTTCTACTTTTTTTTGGGTGGGGGTGAAATTGGGCTGGTTGGGGGGTAGGGGGTTGTAAAATTGAAAAATTTGTTGCTTTCATGATAGACTGTCCACTGACCTGTGAAGGAAGACCTAGTGACATGAGTAAGTTTTTTAGGTCCATCCGAACATTGCCTTGCCTATTACAGAAACCAAAGAACTTAGAATTTTTTCTGGTGTAAACATACGATCATAGATCGTTCTATATTGTGTAACGAGGAAACTGTTGAATTGATTTTAATGAAATTTTGACGCAGTATTACCACTGTGACGAGAATGGAAAACGCGTATGATTTTTTTTTATAAATCGTGCCAGTGGCGGCGCAGAAATAATGATGAACGGTGAAATTGGGGTGGTTGAGGGGTGGAGGGGTGAAAAACTGAAAAATTTGTTGTATTCATAATAGGCTGTCCACTAACCTGTGAAGGAAGACCTAGCGACATAAATCACCTTTTTAGATCCATCCGAACATTGCCTAGCCTATTACCGAAACTAAGGTACTCAGAATTTTCTGTATGCATACGAGTATTTATTGCTTTAGATCTTTTTGCGTTTTGTGGAAACTATTAAATTGATTCTAATGAAATTTTGACACAGTATTACTACCGTGGTGAAGATGGAAAACGTGTATGGTTGTTAGAAATCGTGTCAGTGGCAGCGTAGCGATAATCAAAAAACTAAAAATATGAAAACTGAAAAGTCTGTAGTATTGATAATAGGCTGTCCATTGACCTGTGAAGGAAAGACATAAGGCATAAGACAATTTTAGGGGGGGGGGGCTGCCGATAATTGGGTTGTAAGGGGACCTCGGGCTAAAGCTTCATGCTACGGGAACTAATAAACTGGTATCACAGTAATGTGAGGGAAGTACTGAGTCAATAAACTTGACTTCGTTTTTTTCTTATGTATTCAAGTAGAGGTGTTAGATTAGACATTGTAGCCACAGATGCAGTTGAAAACCTTTAAAATTTGGTTTGACGAAATCTTTAGAATTTCTGAAACAATGAATTGATATGCACCTGTATGTGTTGGTTTTCTATACACAAGTTACAAAAGACCCAGGTGAGAGATATTTTTCTGACATCGTTATGGTTTCTTTTTGGATTCAAACTTAGAGGTATCCTATATCCAGACATTTTTATTATAGTGTTGTGTGGTAAAAGGTAAGGATGTATTCAATACTATATAGTATCGCAGGAAGTGGGTGAAACTATAACGAACTATTTCGCCGAAATGATGAATATCACTTCCATTTCAAAACAAAAATTAGGCTAAGTCTGTTGGCCTGTTTTTCAGTCTACGCCGATCTTTAAGAAATTTTGGCAGAAATATGTTGAGCCCAGGTAGTGCGACATTATTTTTTTCGGAAAACCAAAAACAATGTCATTGATTCATATTTTCGAAGTCATGATGCTTTGGAAAGTAGCAAGTAGATGGGCGAAATTCATGATTACTTTCTATCAGAGATTCCCACAGCATGATACACTCGAAAAGTAACAGATTAACCTTACCTCCCATTTATGTCAACCAAAGTCCAAATCGGCAACACTAATATCTCAAAATAACTTTCAACATATTGCGTATCATTCTGTGGTCATACATTTTTCGAATCGTTGTCATTTCATTAGATCTGCAAATTTGCAAGATTGCGTAACAGGTGCCATACCGCAAAAATGTTGATGTTGGAGTTGATGTAGTTTTTGCATTATCTACGAATAAATTACGCTGTGCGTTGCACATTTCTGGTGGCTGGTATGTATCTTTGAAAATGTGAAGATGCTGATGTGTGTGGTACAGAACTCTGCAGACAGCAGACACAACACTTGTATATCTATATCAGATTTATTAATATGGGTTTTGACCAAGTATGAGTATGCTGATCTGGCGTTTATGTCTGATAAGACAGCTTGCATATGGTATGCAAAAGCTGCAAGAGACTCAATAATATATCCAAGAAAGCAGATAGGAAACAGTTTACCGTGCAACTTATTATTTCTACAAGCTGTGAAAAAATGTTTTTTGGACATGTTATCATATCTATCTACATCACTAAAATCTATATCGTTTATTTCCGTCGGTTTACTTGCCTGACGACCAGTCTGTCTGTGTGTCTGTCATATTTCTACCCGCGCAATCTCAGTATCATAATGTATTAATATATAGATAAACTGACGTAATCATAACTAACATAATAGTACTGCCAACGACCAAGTTACGAACCTGGTACGTATTTTATAACAAGTGAAGTGGGAAAAAAGTGTAATGACGAATGAAATACATAGTAGGAATAAGACAGATCTACGATTCTTGTTCATCGCTACAGAAATTAGTAGTTTCTGATGGTAGCTGAAAAATGTCTTTCACTTACGTTATGAGTAATTTGAATGAAATTTGTTTATAGAATTATAATATTACTTATGGATTCAGTTATGATATGATTTATTTATTAATTCATGTATTTCTTTCCTATTTACTGTACTTAACCAGTCTTTAAGATATTTTTTGAATTGTTTATTGGATTGTAGTTCCTTTATATCATTAGGTACTCTCGGATATACAGGGTGAGTCAAGCTCAACGCCTCGGACTCTTGTGACCAAACGATACCATTTTTCGAAAAATCGACTTTCCAGGTGTATGTAGGTCGAGTTGGGCTACATTTTAAAAATAATGACTTTTATACAGGGTGTCTAATAAAAGCGTGACATATCAAAGTTATGTTTTTTTAATGGAATACCCTGTATATTATTGCATATTTAGATTCCTGGGTGCATTTTAGCGTGACTTTATGTATCACACATGGGACTTTAAGTGAACCGTTTAGGTGCAAATCACAATTTTGGGTATAGGTAGATGTCAGAAAAAAATTGAATATCGCAGCTATTATAAATCATAGAGGGCTGTGACTTTTCCGTGTTACTAAGCATGAAATGTGTCAGCTTACTTTAGACGGTCGAGTTCGAATTACATTTGTACTTGGAGAAATCGGTAGATCAATTAAGGAAACTTCAATCAAAGGTAACTCGATTTTTTCAAATGGGAATGTATAATTTTTTTATACGATCAAATGTGCAATTTGATAGGCTTTCTAATTGTATCAGGTTTTGAATATCAATCTATGGTAGTTTGTATTAAATTTCGACATTTCAATGAAATCAGTGTTTTTAAATTTCCCTACCTATTAACAAACTAGCAAGCCATGAAATATAAACAAAATCGTATTCAGATGGAAGAAAATAACTAACTTAGCAAAAAGATCCAGCAGAACTAGGGTAAAAGAACAAGTTTATAAAAATTCCCCACAACAAATCAACTCTAACCAGAAACAACGGCGGTAACATGTCTAAGGTTAAAGAGAAGCTGGAGTACGACAGAAATGGATAATTTTTAAAGCCTACTAGCGAGTGCAATGTACTAGAGATTAAAAATTTCCAAAATCACTAAACACTTCGAAATGAAAGCAAAACTTTCAGCGATCGTTGCCGTCAGTCTAATATCTTCAGATGCAATTTCACATTTCATGGTATAAAACAGTAGTCATTTCCGTCAAAGTCAAAAGTAATGATACCTCTCGAATGAATGAATAAGAACCAGAGGCTATCCAGCACGGAATGTGGCTGGTGCATAGGCCACACGATGGGCCCTTTTGCGCCTCTATCCGCGCTAGTTCCTAAGACCTGCCCTTTTGGCAAAGGCAAGTACATTCTTAGGTCCTATCCGTTTTATCTCTATTGGTTCCAAGGTTCTTGAGCCCAGCATAGTCTGCCTGTGATAACCCAGGGTTTCACAGCGACACAGGATGTGTGCCGAGGATTCTTCCTCTTCACCACACCACGTGCACGTTGGGTCGTTGACCACCCTCATCACAAACAAGTGACGCCTGAAGGTATTGTGACCCGTTAATAAGCCTGCTAACAATCTCAAGTTACTCCTATCCAGAGAGAGACAGAATCGTCCTATTCTCTCTTCAGGCCCTGCTAATAGCTCCCGAGCCTGACGGAGATGACCAGAGATGTTGTTCCATCTCAGAGAGTGTTGATTCTGGATCCACTCTCCAGTTGTTTTCCTAACCAAATTTGCAGACAGTCCTAAGGCTGGTTCCGGGCCCACAAAACTGTTTCCGGATCCCATCCTGGCTAGATGATCCGCCATTTCATTACCCTTTACCCCAGCATGCCCAGGTACCCACATCAGTGATACCTTGTGTTTAGCTGAGATGTCGTCAAGAGCCCTCCTGCACTCCAGGACCAGTCCCGACGTTATTTTCCAAGCACTCAGTGCTTTGATGGCTGCCTGACTGTCAGAGCAGATAGTAATCCGCCTCCTAGACCCGTCAATTTCCCGAATACGATTTACGCAGGCAAGTATCGCATAGACCTCAGCCTGGAATACTGTGGTGTGCCCCCCAAGAGGGAATGAAAGTCTTGTACGGGGCCCGTAGACTCCCGAGCCCGAGCCCTCTCTAGCGAGTGAATCGTCTGTGTACCAGACCTGTCCTCCTCCTTCGATGAGCTGTCTTTCCCTAGACTTCCATTCTTCCCTTGACGGAAACACCACCGTAAATTTGCGATTGAAGCGATGCGTAGGAGAAACTGTATCGCTCCTCGCCAACAAAATAGGACAATCCTCATGCAACTCTGCTAGAATCGTTGAATGTCCTTTGCCTGGATTCATAAAAGTCCAGCTACCCTGACTCCAGAGACGGAACCCAGTTTTTCTAGCTTCCCCTTGGATTACCAGATCCAAAGGAGGAAGATTCAATAGTGTTTCAATGGCACTCAAGGGTGTTGTGCGCACTGCACTGGTTATACTAAGACATGCCAAACGTTGGACCTTATTAAGTTTGGCTCTTGTTGCCTCCGTCTTTATACAGGTCCACCACACTATGGAGCCATATATTAGTGACGGTCTGACTATTGTAGTGTAGAGCCAGTGCACCACTTTTGGGCTCAGGCCCCAGCTACTACCGACAACTCTTCTGCAGGCCCATAATGAGTTTCGAGCCTTGCTTACCTTATAATCCACGTGCAGCCTCCAAGTCAGCTTGTGATCCAGTATGACTCCTAGATACTTTACTGACTGAGACAATTCAAGAGTCGTTCTGAAAAAGGTAGGCCTCACGAGGCCTTCCATCTTCCTTTTCCTAGTGAACATAACGAGCTCCGTCTTTTCAGCGTTCACTGACAGATCCACCTCATTACACCACGTTTCCACAACACGCAGCGCGCCTTGCATTACCTCGGAGACTGTATTAATGAATCTACCCCTGACCACTATGCTCAAATCATCGGCATAGGCCTGTACGTAGACCCCTGTGTTGCTTAGTCTCACGAGTAGGTCATTCACCACTAAGCACCATAATAGAGGTGAAAGAACACCGCCTTGTGGGCAGCCTCGCGCCACTGCAACGCTATAGTTTATGTCATTAAGCGTTGCAGAAGCCACTCGGCCCTCTAGAGTAGTAAGAATCCACTCCACTAGGATTGGAGCAATTCCATGTCTCTCTAGGGCGCATCTTATCGAATTGGTAGTGGTACAGTTGAACGCACCCTCGATATCAAGAAATGCTACCATAGCCACTTCCCGTTGATTCAACGTTTTCTCCAGCCTGCTGACCAAATGATGAAGTGCCAGCTCAGCTGATTTTCCCGCCTGATATGCGAACTGATAGGCATGGATTTCAACCCTTTGTAAGGGCCCATCCCTGATATATCTATCAACCAACCTCTCCAGTGTTTTTAGTAAAAACGACGAAAGGGTAATCGGTCTAAAGTCCTTCGGACGAGTATAGCTACCTCTGCCCGGCTTAGGAATAAAAACGACCCTTGAATGCAACCAGCTCTTCGGTGTGAAGCCAGTAGCCACGCAGGCGCGAAATATCCTAACTAGGTATGGTAGTACCAGATCCTGTCCATGTTGTAGCATGGCTGGAATGACTCCATCCTTGCCTGGACTTTTGTATGGAGCAAAAGTATTTATCGCCCATCTTGTGCGGTCATAAGTGACGACTTCTCCTGCCATCTGCCATTCCTCTCTATGAGGACGGCGGAGTGGCCTATGTGCACCTGTCTGCTGAGCGGCAACCGATCCCGGAAAGTGCACACTCATCAGCAGTTCAAGCGTTTCCTCCTCGTTATTGGTTCTATGACCGTTCGAGTCCGTCAAGGTCCCCAACTTGGACTTGGTGTCCTTGCTAAGGATCCTATGCATCCTTGCCGTCGCAGGAATATCATTGATGGACCTGCAGAAGTTCCTCCAAGATTCCCTGGAGGCCCTCCTGATTTCCCTCTTATATTCCTGTAGCTTTATCCTATACTCCTCCCAATCAGGAGTACCTTTCCTGTACCTAACTCTCGTGAGTAGTTTGTGCAGGGACTTTTTCCTGGTTTCTAATTTCTTAGTCCAGAAGGTGGCATTGCCCGCCACGCCCACTTTGCGTAGGGGACAGTTATCCTCAAAGGAGGCTCGGAGGTCCCTACACAGGGAATCAACTGCCGCCTCCAAGCCCTCCCCTTTACTGAGATCCTGCTCTATAGGACGGAGCCTGCTGCCTAGGTCCTCTTTAAAAGAAGCCCAATTTGCTTGCCTAGGATTTCTAACAAGGATTCCCTCTTTTTCCCCGTCAATCCTAAACGTTATATGTCTATGGTCGGACAGTGACGGTTCCAAGGATACTGTCCAGTCCTTGACCTCATTACAAATACCGACCGTGCTCAGTGTTATGTCTAGGACCTCATCCCTCACATTGTTTGAGAAGGTAGGAGTGTCACCAACATTCAGAACCTCTAGGTTCGACGTCCCTAGAAATTCCATCAGCTCTTCACCACGTCTATTAGTGTTAGAGCTACCCCATAGGGTGTGATGGGCATTGCTATCACACCCCACGATAAGCTCGAGATTATTATCCCGACAATGAGACACAAGGTCCTCCATCTCTTTTGAGGGAGGAGGATCTCCTGAATCATACGGTAAGTACGCTGAGCATACCACTAAACTTCTTTCGATGCCTTGTTCTCTAAGGCGAATCACCACCGCAACCATGTCCCTAGTTGTAAAGTCCATTAGTTGCCATGCATTCATATTATTACATAATATGCACACTCTAGGCTTTGTCTCCGGAGCGCTACTAAAAATGGTATACCCTGGAATGTTAAGCCCGCTAATAATGCCATTCCTTATCCAGGGTTCCTGAATAAGAGCTATGTCATAGCGACCCCTAGTGATCGTCTGAGTAAGAACCCTAGAAGCCGCTATGCAATGCTGCAAATTAATTTGAATGAAAGAAATGTAACTCACCATTTTTTATTTTTGGCAGTCCACCCTCGTGTGTTTGTAGCGAACCAACGTCTAGTTCCCCACGGTGGGGCCCCGTTCGTTGCCGCTACCCTCGCTGTGACTGTGGCGTTGATCCGTCTGCCACAGCATCCTGGCTCCCTCCAGTGCTGAGTCGGAGTCACTATCTAGTAGCTGCCCCTCACTCACTGGTGTGCTGCTCTGTGGCCCACTAGTTCCTGGTGTGGGCACATCCCTAACCAACTCCGGAGACTCCTGAGGAGTCTGTTCCTGCCGCTCGGTCCCCCTTGGAGGAGCCCGAGCAGCAACAACAGCCTCCCCAGGTGCCAGCTGCCCTTGGTCCCTAGGCTCCTGGCTCTCGCCTGGGCCCTGATCACCGCCGGCAGCAGCAGTCCCGCGTTGCTCTTTATTCTTGCCCAGCAGAGTAAACACTGCTGAGCTCGCTCCGCAGTAGAGCCGCAGCCCCCTGCCTTCGATTACGCCCCAGCTAATTGAGTCAACGCTGAGGACCAGACGTACGCCTTTCGGCTCCATCTTGACCTCCATCACCCTCCACGAGCTGGGGTGTATCCCAGGATTTTGCCTGTCTAACCTCCTCAGGAGGATGTCCTCTTTCACGTGAGGGCCCGGGAACCAAGCCATCACCCTCCTGAAGACGGGCAGGTCCTCAAATCGCATCACCCTGAGTCGTGCTCCTTCCCAGGGCCTCAGGTTGCCAACCTGAGCCTGCAGCCACGTCTGCGAGAACTCGTTCTCGCAAACAAAGATGGCCGCCCCCCTCGAGAAGTAGCAGTCAGCGAACCTTGGAAGGGCCCCTTCAAGTGGGAGCCCGTCCATCAGTCCGCTCACTGACTCCTGGATGCTGAAGACTTGCGTCTCCACCAACTGAGCACTAGGGTAGTCCTCGGGAACGAATACTACCCTGTGCCCGGTTTGCGCCACTCTAGCGTAGCTAACGTGAGCGGAAGTGCGAGCTCTCTTCCGCGATGAGGCACCCTCCGGTGTCACACCCGCCGACCTCGGACGTTTCCCAGCAATGCTAGGCCCCGCCGAAGCCGCAGCTGCAACACCCGAAGGCGCCCTAGCCCCCACAGAAGCCGCAGCGCCCCCCGAAGCAGATGCCCCCGAAGAGGCATCTCGACTTCCGGAGCCCTGCCCCTCCTGCGCCAGCCTTAGCCTCCGGGCCCGCTTCTTCTGCGCTCCCGTCCTACCCTTTTTCTTCAGATTCAAGGTACCCACCCTCTTGGCGAGTTCCCTTGAAATATCTCTCACTTGCTCTTCGCCAGTGAGGGTTCTATCGGGGTCCTCTGGTGAGAGGCCACCCGGTTGCTGTTCGGGGTCCCCTGATGGGGGGCCCCCGGATTTGGGTTTATTATTATTGGGTTTTTTGCTCATAATAAATCCCACGAGTAAGGGGGAACTATATGGTCCACACTCGCGGCGCCCCCTGCACGAGTGTAAGGCCTGTTACTCTGGGAGGTCGCCTGGTATCCCAGAGGCTCCGTTAGCGACGGTGCACCCCCACCGCCACGCACCCTTTAGCACGGATCGCATGACACATTGGGTTGGGTTCTTCAGTTATCCTAGAGGACGTTCGGTGCGATCTCCTAGGCAAGGGTGCACTCACTTTTATCGTGAGTACACCCTCCCCCAGGAGCTGGCACCGATACTGGCAATGCTGTTGCCCATTGCCAGGGAGCCTTTCGGGGCTCCAGCCTAGATCCGCCAGGATTAGCTTCGTCAAATTTGACGAAGACAGGGGCCACTACGAGAAAGGTGCATTTCTGCACGGGGTAGGTGACACGTTTGTCTCCTATCCACTCCTGGACGGTCTTGGGGGGCCTTGCGACCCCCCCTGAGAGTGAAGAGGCTCGAGTACCTGTAAAACTCTGGTGATCTCGAGCCTCCGCACTTCCTTGACCCCCAATGATACCTCTCACTGTCGTCCTTTAAATTTTTCAATATCTATTAGCAAGATCGCAAAAAAGGAATACTGACAAATCATATTTTAATTTTCTGCCAGGTAAATTATGTTTAATAATTTGAGCAGACTTTTGATTTATTCTTCATTTTTGGCGATCTTGCTTATAGGTAAGTATTGAGAAATTTGCAGAACTCCAGTCAGAGGTATCGGTTACCATTTTTTTAAATCATGAAATGTTAAATTTTATTCTGAAGCTACTAAACTGCCAGCAACGTTACGTGGTAGATTTCCTTTCATTTCAAAATTCACAATGGTTTTGTGAATCGTCAATCTTTAGAATATTGTAGTAGCCGGTATGCTGTGAAAAATACCCATTTCTGTCGTACTCCAGCTGCTTTTTGACGTTAGATGTGTTATGTCTGCTATTTCTGGTTAGAATTGATTTGTTGTAAGTCACATTTATAACTTTGTCCCTTTACTCTAGTTCGTCCGTAACTATCTGCTAAGTTAGTTGTTTTGTTCCATCTGAACAGTTTTTTGTTTATGTTTCATGGCCTGCTAAGTTGCTTATAGGTAGGAAAAGTGAAAAACACCGGTTTTACTGAAAATTTGAAATTAAATCAAAACTACCAGAGATTGATATTTATAACCGCATATTGTTAGAAAGCTTATCAAATTTCACATTCGACCGTATAAAAAAATTATGCATTCCCATTTGAAAAAATCAAGTTACCTTTGATTGAAGTTTCCTTAATTGATCTACTGATTTCTCCAAGTACAAACGCAATTCGAATCCGACCGTCTAATGTAAGCTGACACATTTCATGCTTAGTAACACGGCAAAGTCACGGCCCTCTAAGATTTATAATAGCTGCGATATTCAATTTTTTTCTGACATCTACCTATACCCAAAATTGTGATTTACACCTAAACAGTTCGCTTAAAGTCCCATGTGTGATACATAAAGTCACACTAAAATGCACCCGGGAATCTAAATATGTAATAATATACAAGGTATTCCATTTAAAAAAACATAACTTTGATATGTCACACTTTTATTAGACACCCTGTATAAAAGCCATTATTTTTAAAATGCAGTGCAACTCGACCTACATACACTCACGAAGTTGATTTTTCAAAAAGTGGTATCGTTTGGTCACAAGAGTCCGAGGCGTTGAGCTTGACTCACCCTGTAGTTTTGGCGCCAAATAAATGTATGATTTCTGGAAGGCAGAAAGGATCGCTATCTGTGGCACATGCTGGTTGAAGAGAAGCCTCTTCAGCTCTCAAGCCTAGAAACTCTCTACAAGAGTTCCTGTAAGCTAAAGGACTTACTATTACTTCAGAAGAGGGACAAAGTAGCTGTTGCAGACATGAGGACCTATGGCAAGGATATCATGCACAAGGTGTTCGAGTACGTATTTCGGGATACTTCTATCAACGTCACTATATACAAAAAGGAAAAGACGAATCAAATTGAGGAGGGTAACTTAAAAAAACTCCAATCAAAACTGGCTAAGTATTCCACGGATGCATTGATAGTTAAGGCGCAAGGCAAGTCTTATGCAGATCTGATCCGTGATCTTCGGAGGGATGTAAAACTAGAAAGCGACGATGTTACTAGGATGAGAAGAACCCAGCAAGGTGACCTCCTTCTTGAGGTAAAACAAGGTACAGCTGATAAACTCCGGGAGACCATTGTCAGCCAGGTTGAGGGAAACCAGGTCATCAGGAAAACCCAAGAGGTGGTCCTACATATTTATGGTATGGATGGAGCAAATACTGTAGAAGAGATCCAGAAGGCAATCCTTAAGACGATTGGGGGTACAGTTCAGGGCTGCGGGCCTCTGCGACCCACTCAAAGAGGCGAGCAAAACGCAACAGTTATTCTCGATCGATTGTCAGCGCAAAAACTGATAAATCACGAGCACATCAAGATAGGATGGATAAATTGCCCGGTAAGAGAACGCACCTTGACAGATAAGTCCTCAAAGTGTTGGGAAATTGGCCATAGACGAAACGATTGTAGGGGCCCAGATAGAACAACTCTCTGTCTAAAATGCGCTCAACCAGGACACCAAGTGATAAACTGCAAAAAACCACCTTACTGCCCTTCTTGTAAAGTGAAGGGACACAGATTTAATGGAGCCACATTCTCTAAGTCCTTGCGAGTTAGTGATCGGGGCGACCATATTGATTGCTAGCAATAATCTTCATGGCTTGCATTCTCCAAATAAACCTAAACAGGTCCAAACTAGCCCAAAACGTGTTACACCAGACTGTTACTGAATACAACGCGGACGTGATTATAGTTTGTGAGCAATATAAAAATGAAAGCTATCCAAATTGGTATGTGGATCAAAGTAGTTCTTTTGCAATCTGGCTTAGAAACAGCTCTCGCTTCCCTGTTACTGACCATGGCTCGGACCATAGCGTCGTGTGGGCTAAAAGTAGAAATATCACGTATGTAAGTTGCTATCTGTCCCCTAATGACAAAATAGCTACTTTCTACTGAAAGCTAGAAAGGTTGGAGGATACACTACGAAGCTTTGAAGGTGAGCTAATTTTAGCAGGAGACTTCAACGCCAAAGCATCTGCATGGGGCATGGGATGGACCTGTAAGTGGAGGGAAGCAATTGTCGATCTTGCTGCCAGGCTGGATTTGATAATTTTGAATACGGGCAATACCACAACCTTTAGGCGAAGTGGGGAAATTGGATCAATTATAGATACCTTTCAAGCATCATCAGCACTAGCATGAAGACTGTCGGAATGGGCCATTCTCGAAGACTTTTCGGGCAGTTACCATCAGTACGTCAAATTTTGTATCCTAAGGAACGACAAAGTCACAGCTAACAAGAATGAGTGCATTGCCCTTCCCGGGTGGAACGTATCGAGGCAATAAGGAGCTGTTTACTAGGAATCTAGGAGACATAAATATCCATGTTGCCCAAGATAGTGCGATAACCATGGAGCAAGCAAACGACATTGTCGACTACACGATGCAACGGATCGTGGCATGTTGTGATTCTGCCATGCCTAGAAGAGTCTGGAAAGGACGCAGAAAGTCGGTATACTGGTGGAACAATGAGATAGCCACCTTACGAAAAGAATCGCTTAGGCTTCGTCGCATTGAACAGCGAGCAAAGAGAAGAGATAAGAGAGACACAGCCACAGAAAACAGGTACAAGGAATCGAAGAGAAGTCTTAGGCTAGCCATAAGATTTAGCAAAAAAGCTTGCAGGAGAAATCTTTGCAACGACATCGATCTAGACGTCTGGGCTCTCGGTTACAAAATTGCAATGCGGCGACTTGGCCAGCAGGGTCCTGTGGGTCATCTTGAGCTGATTGAGATGCAGAATATTGTTCGTGCCCTGTTCCCTGAATACCCAGAACGACCCAGTAAGGAGTCTTCGAAGACTACGCCCTTTTTAGCGAAGATAAGCTGAAGGTAGCCGCCTCTTCTGCGAAAGGGAAAAAATCTCCAGGACCCGACAAAATCCCGATTGAGATTTTAAAAATCATAGCCAGCGAACGACCTCATATATTACTTAACATGTACAATGCTTGTCTCCGAGCGGGCATCTTTCCACAAGGATGGAAGGTCCAGAAACTAGTTCTCCTAGATAAGGGTAAGGCCCCACCTACGACACCTTCATCCTTCAGACCATTAGGAATTAATGATGATACTGGAAGGATGTTCGAGAGGTTGATCCATTTTAGACTACGACACGCCATCGAGGATGCTGGAGGATTATCGGAACATCAGCATGTTTTTAGGGTGCGCCATTCTACCATAGGAGCCCTCCAAGAGATTTTACACGAGACCCGCGTCGCCTGGCGAGGCAACCACGGTTCAAAAAGCATTTGTGTTTTAATCACTTTTGATGTAGGAATGCCTTTAATTCGGCAAGATGGTCAGACATCATGGACGCACTGGAGAATCAGTTCAGGATTCCCGTTTATCTGCTACAGGTAATACACGACTACCTGTCAAACAGAAGCCTCATATTCCAAACGCTCGATGGACGACACGGACGGAAAATTACGGCTGGAGTGGCACAGGGCTCGGTGCTTGGGCCTGATTTGTGGAATGCCATGTATTGACGGAGTCCTGTGTATCGATGTTCCAGACGGTGTGAAGTTAGTAGGATTTGCCCATGATATTGCTGCTGTGGTAACGGCAAGGGATATCGAGCTCCCATGACAAAAAACAGAATTCGTTGCACATTTAGTGCACGATTGGCTGGAGCTACACGGGCTGAAAATGGCTACGAAAGTGGTTATCATCGCCAGACAGCGTTTGTCTCGCTTCCATTGGCCTTTGATCTTCCAGATGCCAAAATCGAATCAAAGGATGAGGTGGAGTTCCTGGGAGTTGTCTTGGATAGAAAACCCACATACCTCCAACATGTAACCTCCACCGCTAACAGGGCTCTTAAAGTTGTATCCGCGCTATCCAGGACAATGCCTAATATACATGGAACCAAGGCCGACAAAAGGCGCATTCTTATGAGTGTCGTCAACTCGATTGTGCTTTACGGTGCCGAAGTCTGGATTGATAGAATGAAGATCGATAAATATAAGAAAAAGCGGCAGCCCTAAGGATTACCTCGGCTTATCGATCTGTTGCCCAGAGTGCTGTCCTGGTGGTGGCTGGAGTCCCAGCTATAGACCCTCTAGCGTTAGAGCGATACCGTCTTCGTAGTTTTACCGACGAAACAAAAACCCTAGTCAGACAACTGACACTTGAGGCGTGGCAAGGAAGGTGGCAAAGAGAGGAAAATGCTGCGTGGACTCACATATTCATTCCAGATATAGAGCCATGGTATTCTAGAAAGCACGGGGAGGTAAATTTTCACCTCACGCTTTTTTGAGTGCGACAGGTGGGTAAAGGACAGACAGATCCTTGAACGCCAAATAGGAGTGAAGCTCGAACCGGAAAAGACCATTGGGTTGATGATATTAAATGAAAGGAACTGGAAAGCGATTGCCTCCTACATAGAAAGCATCTTGAGGGGAAAGAAAAACGAGGCACGTGATTAAGAAACAAAGATCAACCTGCCCTCTGAGGTTATGCTAACGTAGTGCCGGAGGGTTAAGAGTTGCAAGGCAGAAACAAGAGGAAAGGAAAAAACTACTACTACTACTAACTGCTACTACTATGTCTGAAAACATGTTTTTAGACATTTGTGGGATCGTCTTTTGTTATTAAAATAATAACGCTTAAGTACCAAGGATGTGTACCTACAACATCGAAATAATAATATGAAAACCAGCAGTGCGTGCAGACAGGTATAGAGCCGTACCCATAATTCCCTCCGAAAACAAGCCAGTGACGTAGGTGTGCAGCGTTCGCTTAATCAGCTGATCGGCTGCTATCCAAATTATCGTCAGTAGCGCGGGTTAGATTGATTTGCGAAATATCGTTTGGTGATCGCTTGAGTACGAGTTATACTGTGCGGTTGTTATGCCTCTGACTGTAAACAATTGGTCCGGAAGGTGGCGTCAAATTTCACCAAACCATTATACTGAAGCTGGATTTTTTAGTGTAAGCGTTCTTGATGTTGATGAGAAAAAATGTCTATGTAAGCTGCTCAAGATCTCTGACCTAAAGCCGGCGCCACATATGCGGTATTCGGCGAGCAACGAACGCCGATTATTTGCTATTCGGCTAATAAAGCCGGCGCCACATATGCGGTATTCGGCGAGCAACGAACCCCGCTTATATGCTATTCGGCTAAAGGGCGATACGTGCTCGCTATTCATCGAGCAAGTTTGAAAAAATGGCGATTATTGATATTCGGCAAATACCCGCATATGTGTTTACTGAAGTTCAAAATTTGTAGATAGTTAATAAATTGATGAATTTTTTATCACGAATAAATACGTTAGCTACAAAATTTCTGTGACTTTAACATGTTACCTGCGCGCATGATCATGTAGAGGGTGTATCAACGATGTGTGGGGGGACGATAGCTACTTCCCTATTTGAAATAGGAAAAATGACTCGAATAAAACATGTTGAAGGCAATAAAATCTTTACCGATATACAGGATGTCCAATAAATGTGTCACTTCGGGTACCTCAGGTACCCGGAGACATCACGGCGAACCTGTTCTGCCTCATGGTACTCACTTATAAAGGAGTATGTTTACGTATGGTTCTTCATAACGTTTTCTCTTTTTTTTTTCAGACCACAATTAAAGTATACGCCCGTTGCTTACGTCCGGACATCGAATACAAGACTCTGTGCATCACCTTTCAGACCACCTGTAAGGAGGTTGTGGCCACATTGTTGGGCAAATACAAGATGAAGCATCGAGATCCAAAACTATTCTATCTGTCAATGGAAGTGACAGTGAGGAAAGCCGGCGTTAGGACGCAGTTGGCACTGGACGACGATGCTAGGCCAGCCGTGCTGCAAAGTTGTCATCCCAGAGGGGATTCAAAGTAAGTTCTTTCATAAAGCCTGGCCAAATGGCAAATCATTAGTATTATCCATCGAAATAACCAAATCGGCGCCGGCGTAGGACTGTGGCGATCCCATCGCCCACAGGTGATGGTGCACTTTGCGCTGTCAGCCTAGCCCAGGGGCGACGGTGCATCGTGTACTATTAGCTCTGCAATCAGCCGCAGGGGGGAGAAGTGCAATCACTTACGCTTCGCTCGCGGTGCAATCAACCCCACATCGGAAAACTGGAAATACGGGACGCCAAGTGGCCTGTTCCATCGCCGGGGCGATGCCCCCGATTGCTCATAAGTGGACAAATTGAATTCATCAAAATTAAAAATGCTCAATGGTTCTTCTCAAAAGATTCCGGAAGTAAAGTACCTGGCCGTTCGGATCTCCGGGTGCCAGGTGGTCCGGGAAGAACATTAAGCGAAGTTAGTTTAAAGAATTTTGCTGCCACTCTTTGTCAGGCTAACAACAGAAGCCGTCCTTCCCAGCAACTTCGCACTGACGACAGGCACGAAGGCCAGAGAAACGTGTTTAAGAGCCGCTTTTAAAAATATACGAGGTCTTGCCTCTTGGAACATAAACTATGTCCACCAACATCTTCAGGCAGAGAAGCCACACATTCTGGCACTTACGGAAACTCAAGTCGGCTCTTCAACAATGGTCAACTACTTTAGCTACCTCGGTACACCCGATTTAGACGTAGGTTTGGCGTATGCATGTACGTTAAATGTGCGCTTTCTTGTCACCGAGAAGAAGAGCGCGAACTGGAAGGATTTGACATTATATGGCATAAAATATCCTTCCAAAATCATTCCAAATTCATATGCTGCATCTATAGGCCACCAAGTAGCAACAAGTGCAAAGAGCTCTTCAATAAGCTTTCAAACACTGAAATAAAACGGACGACGAGGGACGTGAAGCTGAAGTCTTCGCTATTAGCTGCGGCTTGGAGCAGATAATCCAAGAACCAACAAGGATCCCCAGCCGCCACAGAGATTTTGCTAGTCTGCTCGACCTGTATCTCACAACTACCCCGACAATTTACACAGTGAAGGTAACCGCTCCACTTAGGATCGTCTGACAATAATACCGTTTCAACGCTATGCAGGATGCATTCTCCAGATCCCCACCATACAAAGCCTCGCCGAGTTTGGCATTACGGATCAGCAAAGTGGCACGACGTAAGAGACTACTACCAGTCCTTTCCCTGGAACGACATCTGCTTCAAGTCACGAGACCCATCAGGTGGCGCGTAATAAATAACCGAGGTATTACTATCCGGCATGGGAGCCTATATTCCACGTGTCGTCAAACGTCTCTCCAAAAACAAGCAATGGTTTAATCAGCGTTGTAGAGTTGTAGTTACCTCTAAAAACCAACAATACAATGAAAGGAGGAGAAATCCAGATGCCGAAAACCACCGTAGTTTTATAGACGCCAGAAATCACTGTAAACGCGTGATTGACAGCAGCATGGAGGAACACAACCAAAAAATACGAACTAGCTCCTCTCATGTCCTGGTTCGTCCAGAACATTCTGGTATCCAGCTAAGGCTGTTAGTAAGAACTTTCACATTCGTCAATACCACCCTTGACCAGGAGGGCAAGTTCATCGCTCCTACTCCTAAAGAAAAAGCAGACATCTTAGGGAGACTTTTCGCAGCCAATTCTACTGTAGACTTCCAAGGAAGTACTCCGACCACCACCATAAAAGTGAACTCGAGAATGGCAGAGGTCACGTCGGCGACAGCAACATGCCTCACACATTAACGTAGATATCAAAACAATTTTCGAGTGTGGTTTAGTAAATAAAGTAGAAGTCTCACATTGGCTTACCAGCTGTGGTAATGGAGGGTCACCCAATAGTCGAGTCACCTTTTTGGGCATCAACATCAACAATAACATGTCCCGGCACGTCCACGTCGTCAGTATTGCTAAAATGACATCCAGAAACTTGAAGTTTTGTTCCCCTATGGGATGTTGTATATACCAGAGCAACTACTGCTGCTCTACAAGGCACAGATCCGACCATCGTTGGAAAAAATTGCTCTTATGTGTGGAGATGCGCTGCGAAGCAATATCTAAAGCTTCTGGACACTATTCAGAAGAAAGCAATTAGACTAATCGATACTCCTAACCTCAAAAAGGACCTCCACAGCCCAGAAGGGTGGCTGACCTATCCCTGTTTTATAGATTCCATCATGGAAGGTGTTCGAGTGAGTTGTCCCACATAATAACACCGAAGGTCGTCCTAACGAAGAGCTCTGCGAGCTCATCCTTACCAGGTCGAGGTCCCCAGTCTCCTCCAGCATTCCTTCTTTTGGAGAATTTCGACACTGTGGAATGAGCTGTCAGGGAATTTGTTTCCCGACGGCTACAACCTGCAGCGTTTCAAATCTAACGTGCACCGACGCTTGTCCTTCTGCAGCGCTTCTTCAAAGCCATAGGCTTCCGAAGCCTTTGCGGGAGGCTGACCAAAAAAAAAAATTGGAGGAGGTTACCAGTGCAATATCAAAGTTATGCCGCCACAATACCGAACCGTATATTCGAAGATATTTTCATTCATCGTCATTGTCTGAAGCTAATATCTTGTCGATGAAACCATCTTGAACATATATGTATTGTATATTGCTTTGGTCTGTTTCCATCCAATTTGGGTTCCCAGATGTTGATAATGGGGTTTTAATTCTACGAATTTATGTTTGTTACATTAATTTTTGATCGTAGATTAATGACGCAATACATTGAAAGCCTCATTAGTCACGAAGATCTTCAAACAAGCGTACATCAAGCTGCAAATGATGGAAGCGTGCATATGAAGCGATGCTCCGTCGACAACAGGCCTAAACTTTTTACTTCACCATTTCTGTAGCTTATCTTAAAGTTAAAAAACTGTTTAAAAAAAGATTATTTTGTGTTTTAAGATGTACCATGTTCATGGTTTTGAAAAATAAAAAAAGAATAACGCTCCCTCGGCCGTCAAACCTATGGACAAATCTTTTTGGAAAAGTTGTTCTCTTCATACAGAATATTGATCTTCAGGATTCAGCGGCATTGCACTCATTGTCTTTAATATCCAGACAGTCTTTCCGTATATCACTGCAAATAATGCTGCTCTATACAAATTGCTTGTAAGTTTACCTTTTCAGGGCCTCTCATTTATCTGTGGCCGAATGCTTTCTCGAACATATTTACAACTTCAGAAAACAACTTTCAGTACTGTTCGTTGAATTACGAAAGGTGATCATACAGCAAGCAAAGGTATACAATCTTCTCCAATAACCTAGTATTTATTATAGATAGAGTCCTTACGGGGGTGAAATTGGGGTGGTGGGGAGGGTAGAGAAATTTGTAGCTCCAAAATTTTTGTAAGTTCAAAGTGCAGCCAATTAATACATTTTTTACTAGGTAAACATTATCAGGCAGTTATTTTAGATGTTTAGATTGCCATCCATACCGCCCGTTTGCATGAGCTTTTGCCAACTCCACTATTGTCTCTGGGATCATCAAACCGGAAAACGAACATTATATGAAATAATTTCGACCTTCTGGTCGGACATTAACTTGCGCAAGAATATTACTACACAGATTACAGATATCTCTTCCTTTTCAGCAGATGATCTCTTTGACGTTAAGATACGTTAATTATTATGATATTTTTTTTGGAAATGAGGATCGATGAATAATAGTACAACATTGCCACCCACATTAACTGCTGCTTTGTTTTGCACAGCGCCAGCGCCAGCGTGTCCTTTGATGAAATTACAAAAGTGACTCGACTTCTGAAATACGAATCCAAGTAGGTACTCAGTGCTATGAGTTTGTATGATTCTAGAAACGAATTGACCACACCGTCGTTTGTTAAAGCCAAAAGGGGAATGGTAATGTAGACACCTCCTTTTTTGGAAAATATATCGTTTTCCTGAGGGCTGATACGTGATCGTAGTGATCAGTCACATTCTTGTTAAGTGTTGGCGCTTTCAATTCTCAAAAATTCGCTAGCTGTTTGCAAGTTTATACAAAATTTTAGTGAGACTTGTTTTTTGCAATAGTACCTATCCGTGGAGAGTATTTAAAAAACAAAATACCTTCGGGTCGTCTCTTAGGGGTCAAGACGGGGGCACCTGTCTTCCTAGAAATTCCACACAGTGTTTTTTTAAGCTTTGAAAACTCCGCGCTGTCACAAAACTGTCAGCTAAGGAATACTGCAGACGACCGACGATTCCCTATTATTGATGGGAGTGAGTAAAGTGAGTGATAGTAAATATCACATACTTTGCATTTTTGCATTATGTATAAAAATATGTGTCCTTGCCACTTCCTTTATAAAATTCAGTAACGTCATGTATGCCTCGGAAACACCCATTTTTGTCTGCATGAAATGTTCAATTTTCTTGATACCTACCTTTATTTCCTGTAACAAATTTCTTTTTAATACTTCATGAAGCACCTATGCATAAAAAAATCATGTTACTTATTTCCGTCTGTCTGTCGTCCTGTTAGCTTCGCGTCTCTATAGTTTGGAAAGTAGTAAGGCAATATTGATGCAGTCTATCTGTTCAGTAATACTTAGCGGCTCTATAACCTAAAAAATATCTTTATGAACTATCCACTGTAGATTGGTACTTGGTCAAAGATAGCAAGCCTTCATACTTTCTTAATATCGATTCAGTATTGGACAAAAAAATGAAACTAATAAAAAATATCTAAGTTTGTTTTTAGGCAGTCTAGCGGATCTCTTCCGAATTTTGGGAGGGTTTATGTAGAGAAGGTTGGGTTTTTGCATTTAAAAAATGTTTTAAAGACTTGTGAGAACCTTTTCTTGACTGAGTTGCTCTCTGGTCTTTACATTTTTCATGTGCGACCAATAGTTTCCATTCTACAACCCTTCAAAGTCAGGGGTTGATTTGTGACGACATTTAGAAATTAGGAGCGCGTCGCTACATTAGGTGCGGTTGCGAAAAATATCTTATTTGTAGATGCTTTCAGTGAAGGTAATACTACCTCGGCGTTGTTTAATTGAAATAAGATTCGATTTACGACCTCTGGAGGTTGCCGCTCGAGGCGGGGGAAAAAGTGCAAATGATATATGTATATGGTTGAAAACACTTCTGCACTATTTTGATGGTTGATTTTTTGTGTGTGACCAATAGTTTTCATCCAATAGCGCGTCGAAGATGAGGATCAGGCAATAATTTTAAAAAAATCAGAATGTTTTCACGGATTAAGATTAACATCACTACCGAAAAATTATAAAGCATCTTGTCTTGTCTAGTGCGGGGGTCCGGACCCTCTGGACCCTCCTAAATACGTTCCTCACGCCGAGGCAGGTCGACTTCACTGAGAGCATCTACAAATAAGATATTTTTTGCAACAGCACATATTGGAGTATGTAGCAATGCGCGCCTGAGTGTCGTACTTATAAGACCAAATGGGTTGAGTTTAGGTAGCTGCAGATAATATACAAATGATGCTATTTTGACGCTTTTTTTCGAAAATCGTCACGAAACAGAGTTTCTACCCCCTCACCCCTCGAGCGGCAACTCCCGACAACATTAAAACGGGCACACACGGGTCATTTTGAAAACGTCTTTTCATGACAAATCGATTACGTGATTTTAAAAGTGTGGTTCGCTTCAAGGTAGAAAAATTAGCAGGCTCTTAGACTATGAAGATTGTTTTAGAAATTGCAAATACTTTCAGGAGCGGTATCAGCCACCGAGACACTGTGTGTTCAAATGTATATACATGTGACAGTACACAGGAAAAATGACCACACATCTGCCTTCAAAACCAATATGAGGATAGTAACGTACAGAATATCACCAGGGTCAGTTATTTAAGGCAATTACTCCGTTATTCATAGCACATAATTTTGCGCCTCTCCTCACCACTCCAATTTCACCCGCTCCCATAAAAAATTTGAAACAATCAGGAAGATCTAAAAAGCTTAGAGCAGAGCAGAGTTTTTATTAATTACTTTACCGTCGGTGCAGAATATAAAAAATATAGTAGAATAATCTGCTGTGACCCGATATCCTAATAAGCCTCCAAATTAAATAAGAATTAGTGCAGTTACTCAGCTTACGAGATTTCAAGAATATACAAAATTGGAAAAAGTCTCTATGGCGGTTAATAACATTCGCTGTTAGTAAAATAGCAACAGACAGCACTTCCATGTCTCTTGTCTTGATAATTTTAGGTCTTTTGGTAAGACCAAACTGCCAAATTACCACCCCTTAAGAAGATAAGAGGTAGGAAAACAAAACAGATGTTTAAAATCAGGACACTTTGTCAACCTTACAATTTTATCTCGTCCTTTCAGTCACGAAAAACTATTTTTGTATCAACACTTGACTTCCATGTTTATATTCTTTTTAGATTCTCTCTCCAAACTCGCCGCGGAGGCCTGGTCAAGATCCACGACTCTGTTCTTAACAGCAACAGCCAGTATAAGAGCCTGCTGATTAGCGCTCGTACCACAGTGGACGAAGTGATCGCCCTCTTGTTGAACTGCTACAGTAGCAAGGAACGAGTTGAACAGTTCTCTTTATACGAAGTTAACGCTGATAAAGAACAGCAGAGGAAATTGCACCCGGACGATAGACCTTTACACGTACAGCAGAGTTGGTTGCCTTCACATAGGTGTCACTTTTTGGTCAGAAGAAACGCAGAGTATTTGCCGTTATCAAGAAGAAGGGTAATTTTTACTGATTGTATTTATTTACATTATATTCTATCAAGCAATATCCAATAGCAATAATCAAATAACTTGCGAAACTATGCGAAAAGCGCTGCACTTCATACTTCAGGCTGTATTGATATTAGTTATATGGAAGGTTGCTGATATTTCAGGAGTGAGTTGGTCAAGTATATACAAGATTATTTTAGTAATATAAAAGTAATAAATCACTGTCAGAATTAGACTCTTACCCCAAAAGAAAAAAATGACCGAAGCAATCGATGGTTTCGACAGGACGGGGATCAGAAGAAAAGTACACAGTTATTTCTTCAGAAATGAACTACGAACCATCGACATAATACTGAAAGAAGTGATTGATGATACAGA
The DNA here is from genome assembly GCA_951848785.1 of Callosobruchus maculatus. Taxonomy (NCBI): domain Eukaryota; kingdom Metazoa; phylum Arthropoda; class Insecta; order Coleoptera; family Chrysomelidae; genus Callosobruchus; species Callosobruchus maculatus. The sequence goes on along the minus strand of CATOUR010000010.1, from coordinate 100,432 downwards.
CATGACGAATTTTAAGAGAACGACGTTTCACCAGTTACTTAAAGAACTGTATTTTCGGTTCTTAAAACGGCCGAGAAACAGTTTATTGCTTGAGCGAGAAGAACGAGATGCTTCAAATACTCCTAACCTTGGCGCACTTATCCTTTGGTCAATGCTGTGGAAATCATCGACTGCGTCGGTCATTTTTTTTTCGAATAACATTTAGGCTCTGATAGTGAATGATTACGTTTTTCATACTCCTTCATGATCCTGTAAACGCTTGATCGACTCACACCCGAAATCTCAGCTACCTTCAATACAACTTCTTCAATCGCTAAATCGGCATTTTGTTGCATTTGTTTTTTATAAATATACGCTAATAATATATGTATTTCGATGAACAATGGATCGCTGTATGGCAAACACTAAACAAGTCCATTTCTGTTCAAGCGGCGGCGGCGCGGCGCGCCATGCGTTGAACGGCTGTCTCACTCACACTTGCATGCAATTTTATTGGCTGTGTAGAGAGGCTCGACCAATTAGGGCCAATAGGTTTAGCGGTTATCATTTAACCAATATGGATACCGCATGACGATATACCTATCACGCATTGATCATTGTGTACACTAACTTTCTTTCTTGGGCGAATCTAGTTTTGTGCTGGTTGTATGCAACATTTTCATACGTTGACAAATTGGTATAATACCTAGGGTTAGTCGTTTTATCCTAAGATTCGTAAAGTCATCCTGATATTATGTACAAGGTGGAACACGTAAGACTACCCACTAGGTACCTTATCTCAGAAACTATATCAGATAGAACAACAAGTTAAATACAAAAATACAAAAAACGATACAGGATTTTTCTCGCTTAAATGATCCCAATAGGCTCTTCATCTTTTACTGTACTTCATTAATGTCTAGATGTTCAGCATTCATTGTATTAGGTAACCAGTTCTTCCCATGCGTCATTTTTTTCGTTTTGGTATAGTACTGATGATGCGTTACATCCCATAAAATGGGCAGCTTTTCGTATTCTTGTATCAATAATAATGATAAATCGTTGGACTATTCCATGATATAGCAAACAAAATAACCCCATGCACCATCACAACAAAATAATGAATAAAAGTATTCCAACATATACGCGCACAAACCGTTTAAATCAAGCACGTGAATCCCTTTGAGCATGGACCAGAGACCGACACTAACCGGCTCGCGTTCGCACCTATTCGCGCGAGCGTGCGCACACAGCTGTTTACACTTTCGTGGTCGCTCAGTGCGTGCGTGCTCAAATCTTAAACGCACCTTTAGGATATAATGTTCAATATTCCCGTAACACAACTACAGTATATTCAATCCCAAGATAGACTCCACATAAACAGTCGCATGCAGCATTAGCGTGGTTACTGTCCGCTGCCATCTGCGAACGCGCCAGCTATAGTCCAGTGCAATTATGGAATTTTATATTACTATTTAGTAGAGTTGCCCTATTAACCCATTGCAACTTAAAAGTAGCCAGTTGCCAGTTTGAATGATCGTTTAGGCAATGAGCACTTGACGTCGCATATTTGGATCTGATTTCCAGTCAGTCTTGGGGGTTTTTACTTGCCGGATTATAACATACAATTCACGCATAGTGTACTGGACTATTAGGGACCCTACCGACATGAGCCGATCACGCACGCGGGCTTGTTTTCATTTGGTCTAGCTTGGCTTTGAATACAGTATAGTCAATTTCGATTATTTCTGACGCAAGATTCGTAAAGTCTTAACCGTTCATCCACATACAATGACACGCTTTAACAAAAGTCTCGGACGCATTATTGCTTCGAAATTTATCATGTCTGACGTCAATCAAAGCCGCCTACTATAAGTATTTCGAATTTCCGTGAGAGTAATATCGGGTTGAGTTAAAAGAATGCAAACTATTTGGAATCTATCAACTTTACGTGTATGTCATGTGTATATGAAAATGCAAAGAATTAATGAGACAATTCAACAATACTAAAATATACAGGGGGTCAGTTCCATTTACAGTATCTCGAATTTAATTAAGAAAAATAGGGCGTTGAACTAAAAAACTTCAAATTATTTGGAATCTGTCTACTTTAGGTATAGGACATACTTATATGAAAGCACAGAGAATTGAAAAGGAATTCGACCAAAGCAAAATATACAGGGGTTCCATTTGAAATAATTAGTTAAGATATCAGTGTTTCAAAAATTGCTTCTTCCAATGACTGTAGTAAACATCCTGTATATTATTTCTCAATAAATATACAAAAATTGTTAAATTCCGTTTTCTAGTAGAATTTTTAAATCATATCAGTCGTGATATGTGTCTTACAGAGGGGCTAAAATGTGATTTTAGAAACGTTGATTTTTCGAAAAGAAAAGTGTAATTTCGATTTACACAAAAACCAGGCAGAATTTGAAAAAACTTAGCAGCATAAATATTTGGATTTAAGAGCGTAATCTGAAAATCTAAAAATATACAGGGTGTTCAAAATTAACTCAAACTCAAAGGTTGTTAACTAAAATGATTATCTCTTCACTTCAGATATTCTGGGTCTCCGACTTGCCTCCACTACCCGCTTCAAGGCTTTTTAAGACTTCTTTGCCTTCCACAAGGACCAGCTGCCCCGGCTCGAGCGCGACCAACAACAACACTATTGTGCAATACCACAAATCGTGCAGCCAGCCTGAGAACAAGCAAGAGGAGAATGCCAATCAGAAACCAATCTCCGCTTCAAAAATGACAAGTGACACGTTGAAAGTGTGGGGAAGTAGCTCGCAACTGTCTAAAGCAGACAGTAGGCAATTATCATACGCGGATTACGAAAACTACTTTTACATCTAAGTGGACGTAGGCCTTTGTACATAATGTAAATATGTGTATAATGTTTGTAATTTATATGATGATGTGATACGGCAGCGTGTACCAGATTTTTGAGTTTAGAAGAGTGACAGATTTTGCAAAATTGAAACACTTTCAACCATGTTCATTGTGTTTAAAATTATATAAAATAAGAAATAAACTATATTACTTTGAATAGGTTACGTCAGCTGATCAGTATTTCTGATTCAGAAAGCGAAGTAACACTTCTCAACTCCATCTAAAAAAATACGAAATAATTATTCTCTACTTAACGTCTATGAAGATCATTATTATATTTTGCAAATAGGTTGTTATTCTGTAACAAACACTCAAAATTTGCAATTCTGGTACAAATACCAATAAAATATTAAACCAAAGACCTGAATTTTTAGATATCCAGGAATGTTATTACCAAATGATATACATCTATTTAAACAATTGTTTCTTTAAGAAACCCACAAACGTTAATTTTTTGTATTTATATTTTTATTATATTTTCCAAAAAATGTGGAACTCGCTGGAATCTTTTACCAACGTTTCGCATATATGTGTGACTCGCATAAGCAGATCTCTGTGGTATCACTATGAAAGCTACAAAAGTTTACTGCTGGTTACTTTTACAGTTACATTACGAGGTATAAATTATGCCATCCAGTTTATCATATACATAGTGTAACTCTTCTAAAAGGGGTGTTACACGTACGAACTTTAAGTACGCGGTTTTTAAGTTCGCGAACTTACTCGGCTCGACGTGGTGTCACACGTGAAGTCGAAATCACTCATTTTTATAATTTTCCTAATTAAACAAAACTTTTAACAAACGCCAAACACAACAAGCGTTGCGCATTAATGGCCTGCCGAAACTAAGTCGTGGCTCGCGGCTCGCAATACGAGCCGAGACAAGCTACGAGCAAGATTTTAAACCAGTTGGATCGCCGGCGGTTTGCGCGGCGGTTTTAAAGTACGCGTACTTACGGTGACACACAGGTGAAAAAGGTCGTCGAGCCATAAGTACGCGTACTTGCTCGTACATGTATCACCCCTTTAATGCTTCTAGTCAGCGATTGCTTTTGGTCGGCCTAAAACAAGTTTTCACTAAAAAAACCTACCAAAACCCATGCCGTCGTCTGTAGTAGATAGTAGATTCAACGTTAAAATTATTGTAACTTCAATAATTTGATGTTTAATGTGCAATGTGTATAAGTTCATATTCCTAGTTAGCATTTTGTTAAAATTTCGCTACCTTTTTAGAAAAGTGAACCAGAAAATAAATATACCTAAAATATGATACTCCAAGTAACTGGTAATCCGTCCAAGTCAACTACATATTTTCATGTTACCATCATTTTTAGCAAATGAGAAAGCAGTACGTACTGGGAGTACTACGAGACTTTTTTTAACAAAACTGAAAGCGATGGTAACTTTGTCAGAAGTATTTGAATACTTCCCCATAAAAATCCTCCTAAAGCAATGTTTTTGTTCATTCTAATGTTTTAAATTAGAGCTCAGCATTCCAATTTTCACCTCGCCAAGGCAAATCATAACTGGCGCCATATTTAAGTGTACCTTTTGCCGAAAAGTACGACATTGTATTTACTGTAAATTAATAAACAGTAACACTCCGGAAATATAACACCTCTCTACAGCTGTGTTTATGCTTCCAATGCTTTTAGCACAGCATAACAAGACTGTTATGCAGTGATACTAGCAAGTCACTACCGCGGAATAGGGATGGCCAGAATCAACGATGAATCGATTCTTTGAGCAGATGTATCGAGAGAATCGTTCATGTGGAAGTACAAATAGGTATGTATAATAAATGAGATTGAATGGAAAATGAGGAAGTTTCAAATCATTTCATCATAGGAGATTTGGTGATTCGATTTTTAACTCCAGTGGATTATTACCATCCGATAAACGATAAAATTGTCGTACATGTAAAAGTAAAAAATGATAGTTTTGATTCGCAGTTCGATGCAAGCCATTTCTTAAAATCAACAGTGTTATGTCCTCAAATTATAGGATCATATAACATTTAATAAAATTCAACTGAACTTCTGAAATAGTTGAGGAGTTTCGAATCATGAGCATGTCACCATCCTCTCTCAGACTTAATATAGCAAATTGAGACACAAGCAAATAGACAAAAAAAAAACTTGAAAAATGTTGTGGAACGTGTACTAAGACATTTAAATTTCTCTTTTTTTTTTTGTTTCCATTATTACAATTTATTGAATACTTATTAATGCATTTAAACTTCTATTCGATTTAATGTAGAATTTAACCCTACATTTTAGTTCACCTGTAAGCATGTTTTTCAGGGCAAGCTTTTCAATAAGGTTACATAAGTGGCATTCGATTCTAACGCGAATTGAGTAGATTAAATAAACTTACCGATTATTTTACCGAATTGATTCTCCAGTATATGATCAAATCGATTCTTTTTAATTTTGGGCCTCCCCTACTGCTGACTGTAACTAAATAATACTACCAACCTTACCGTAGTATACATATAACTACTTTTACAGTATTAACTAAACAAAATTCAATAAACATATAGAGCAGCACTAACTTTGAAGAATGCTCTTCTTTTTACTGTGTTTCACGATATGCTTGCGAAAGCTAAGCTAAGCCCAAATGACACAGACTGACCTTTTTTTGGTTTTAAAACTTTCATGCATATTTGTATTTCATTAAAACATCCGGTTCTATTTTTTGAATAGGACACTCTATAGGTATATTGTTGCATATTTTGATTTTGCTAGAACGCTTTTAATCTATTTTAAATGTATAACAAAATTTAAATTGTCAGAATTCAAATTGTCAGATGCCAACTTTTTTATGTTAGTGCTGCTCTGTATGTTACTATAGTTGCAATTTAATGTGTGTGTTCGCGTTGATTATGATTAAAAGTTAGAAGTAGAGCTTTGCAACATTATCATCATTGATTGGAAATTAAATTAATCAATAACAACGTTAAAAATATGAATTAAACGTTCTCAAAGGAACGTGAACAATGCATACATCATATTGCATTAACTGTTATAGTTACCTTCTCAAGTGTACACGAGACAGTTTCGACATAATGTACTTACCTGTATTTGTGTACCCTTGTACTATAATTCCCTTGCGTATGATATTTTATGTAATGACAAAATGTCAATATCTCTAGTTAATAAGGTAATATCAATATGTGGATTTATTATCAGTATACCAAAGAAATGAATAGAGATGTGAACCACATTCGATTGTAATTTTCTACTGTAAATACATATATATTTGATACCTGTAATATATAATGTGTGTTTTAAATAAAATCATACACGTTTAGTACAATGCATCTTTTAATGATTTTTTACTGCGAATCCAATTGATTTGGGGGAGGATGGGTTTATATTTCAACGTGCTACCTTTTCTCAAAAATTAGTCAGTGGTCTCATCTTCCTGTTCACATCCTCTCCACAGGGGTATATCACTTAGTCTCATGTTGTAGAAATGTTTCCTTAGCTAACAGCTCCAGTCATAATTTGGAGGTGTTGCCTGGGCATGAACAGGTTGTGTTATCCAGGACCGTATATAAGGGGGGGAGTTTAGGTGGTCCAAACCCCACCCCCATGAGTATTCCCATGAATGAAATAACTACTAAAATAATCAAGATGCTTTCTCCATGCTTAGTGATTTATTCCACTACTAACCAGTCTCTCGGCGTTCATGACACAGCAGCGATACAATCTATACAGTTTTTAAGCAAATTAAGACATTACAAAGTCAAGTCTTTTCTTTTACACATGAACCCCCACCCAAGGTCAACATGAACCCCCTCCATGGTCAACGCCTAGCAACGGCCCTAGACTGTTACCTCCTTACTAGGGTAGCTATAAGAAGTTCTTTAGCAGTTGCGCAGCCAGAAGGTCATCCCACGCGGCCTTAAAGGCTTTGTGAGTCCGCTAAGGGGGAGGGGTTATCTAGGGTGCGTTCTCTGAACTCTGCATAGGCTTATCATCATAGCTTCGGAGGGCAACACACGCACACAGGCTCGGGTTCCAAAATTTTGGTCTCGGCAGGCCTTTTAGTCAACCGGTCCACTTATATACAGGGTGATCTTTTAGTACCGGATCGGTGGATAACTCCACTATTGAAGAAGATAGCAAAAAAAGTTGTATATAAAAGTTATAGCCAAGGATATGCTCCTTGATCCTTGCTCAGAAAATATTTTGATAGATACATCATAACTACGTGGTTGCAAACATACCTTTTTGTTTTAAATAAGACACCCTATATACTATCCCATATTTATAATCTACTATGAATCTTTTTCTTACAATATGAGATATTGGAACAATGTAATATATATTATAAAGAACGTATCGTATATGGAGAATTAATGAATAAAAAATTATTTTCTTACATGGCAAGAAAAAAAATATCCTCTAGTTTCAACGGCGGCACGAAAAAAATTCGACGAGGCATATTCATACATAGGGTGAGGTAGAATGCAAAATTTGGATTTTCTCTTTTTTTTTTAATGTAACCGCCCATATTTTAGATTTTTCTGTAAATTTCAAATCCAGCTATATATTAAAAAGTACTAAGATGAGATCAAGATAATATAAGTCAAGTTAGTATGCTGAGGAAATAATTTTATAGACGTGATACATAGGTAATTATGAAGCAGATCTATCAGGTAGCCTTTGAAATATTAACAGTTTTCATAGTCTTCTCAATAATTTCGTACTGTGTGAAAACCGAGCTCTCAAAATGAATTTTTCTATGGAAGAATAAATAGAGGATAAGTATTTAGGAGAATATTTGCCTACTTACCTCTAGAATATATGAACTATCAACAGAGATATCGAAAACGGAGGAACCTGATGTAATTGGAAGATTGAAGCATCGTTTTATTCATATACTGGGTCGGTTAATATTTCAAAACCTACCTGATTGATCTGCTTGATGATTATGCATCACGTCTATAAAATTATTTCTTCAGCATACTTGACTTTATATTATCTCGATAATTCAGGGTTTTGACTTGATCAAATGCGATTTATAGCCTTATATGTGTTGTTCTTTAAATAAAAATTCATAAAATATCTATAGTACTTTCCCGAAATAAATAAACATCAGCACACAAATAGAAGGTTATGTTTAAAATGTGCAGAAAAATGGAAACACCTCAGAAACTGACAAATGTGGGTATAACAGATTTTATACAAAGATCATATTAAAAGCATTTCTTTTAAATAAAGTATGGGGGGTTACATTAAAAAAAAAGAGAAAAATATAGAATCTGCATTATATCTTACCTCACTATATACGCATATGCGTCGTCGACTTTTGTGATGGAGCCAGCGTTAAAACTAGGGGATATTTTTTGTCTCGCCACGTAAAAAAATGTATTTATTACTATTTGATATATAGTACGGCGTTCATTTGAGAGCAATTTGGATATAAAAATGGTGCATAACTTTTGAAATACCTACTCCAATAAATGATGTTACAATACCTTATAGGCATTGTAAGAGCGGGGAACATTAGTAGAATCTAAATAGCTAAGGAATAATATATAGGGTGTCGCGTTTAAAAAATGTATGTTGCATCACCACTTTAGTTATGGGTCACCATGTATATGTGAAAATATTTTTCTGAGCAACGAGCATAATTATCCTTAGCTACAACTTTTACAATAGTGGAGTTACCTGTCGATCCGGTGATAAGCCAGCTAACTGGCCATGCGGCATCAACAATTTCTGCAAACTAAAGACATAATCAAGGTAAGACAGACATAAATATCAAGGAGGCTGGAAATAGCCATTTTATACCTATCTAGTTTATTTATCGTCAAGGCGGCTCCTACGGAGAGCATAAACGGTCATTTTCAAGTGATTTCATCCCAATTCCTGACGCTCTAGTTTTCAAAATTTTTACATGACATTTTTACATGAAGTTTAAAAGGAAATTACACAGGGGGCTATCGAAGCATTTTTTGAAAGAAATTGGTTGAACATGAAATATGATCGCTTGAAGTTGCCTATTTTCTTCTCAACTTTGTAATTTTTTTAAGAAAAGCCCAGAAGCAAAAATGAAAAAGTGCTTCGATACCGCTCTGGACAATTTCCTTCTAAACATCGTGTGAAAATTTCATGTAAAAATATTGGAAAATGAAGCGTCAGGAATTGGGATAAAAAACATCTGCAAATCGCCTTCCTCTTCAATTTTACATACTGTCGCGTGCTGCCAGGCTTGTGGCCACGCCTTGTTGTTTACGACCTAAGATCGGACGGATTCAGATAATTTGAGGACGCGTTGCTCAGATAATCTGAAATTGGAAACAACGACAAAAATTACATTATACAGGAAATCGGATTATTGAAATTTTGTTACTGTAAAGTCGGTATACAGTACCAAAAGCAAACAAATACGAGTATATTGAACATTATACGGCTTCCTACAGTTTTGGTGAGATGTTTTATGACAACCTCAATTATAACGAAATTCCATGTCACTCATTTTCCGTTGGTTTAGTAGTTCTCGTTTTTGTCTCCGCGTAATCTCAATGACCGCTGCACTGATTTATATGTAATTCGGGGAATTTATACGCTTTGTAGTCATAGGTTACTCCCCACACGGTAGGTTATGGGAGTATTGTGATCGCAAAAACTTTTGATTTTGAGATAAAGTTTTTTTGGCATTTTAATATGTGTATATCACAAACATGTATATCGGTCTGTCCGTGAAATTTTCCCCGCGCGTAATCTTAGAAACCGCTACATCAATTTCTGTGAAATTTGAGTTGCTTCATGCTGTGAGGTCATAGTAATGCTGCAACATTTTGGAAAATCGGTACAGTGGCGGGTGAATTATAAACAAAAAACAAAAAGATCATATACCCCCAAACTCCGTTGTTAGGCGTCTTAGAGTTCCCTGACCATTTTTTTTTTTTTTGGAGCGGGTGAAATTAGGGTGTTGGGTGAGAGTGGTGGTTGTAAACTTTAAAAACGTGTATATTTATGAAAGGCCTTTATGGCTCTGATGAAATTTAATCCTGAGAGCATCCTGTAATTTTCTGAAGTATCGCAGCATTCATTTACCTTTAACGAAATAACTGCCGACTTGCCGAAGATGGTTGTTGGTGATAACGTAATCCATAACGTATATCTTGGAAACAAATAACGTCAGTGTAATGCAATTTTGATGTTGTTGTATACCAATACATTTTATTAATTTTTTTAGAGGGATGTTCCGGCGACTTCTAAACGTTTTTAGATGCTGTTGGGTTTCCCGACTATTTTACGTTTTTTGAGAAGGAATCAAAATTGAAGTGGGTGATGAGGGTGGGGGCTGAACACTATAAAATGTTCATACTTATGTAAGGCTTTTTATTGACCTCATGAAGGCTGGTGTAATTTTCTAACATATCGGAACATGCGTGCATTGTATTCAACGTATTTCTTGGAAATTATTAACATCAGTGTATAATGCAACTCCGATCGAGTGAACTTTGTAGCGGAGTTAGTGCCTACCTTACCTCTAAAGCCGGCGCCACATATGCGGGTATTTGCCGAATATCAATATTCGCCATTTTTTCAACCTTGCTCGCCGAATAGCGAGCACGTATCGCCCTTTAGCCGAACAGCATATAATCGGGGCTCGTTGCTCGCCGAATACCGCATATGTGGCGCCGGCTTCATTAGCCGAATATCTGTTTTTAGTCGGGAGACCAAAACCTTCAAAATAAAATTAAAAATACTTATCCCTGGTTCTGGAGCTCTAATCTAATCTTAAAAACTTTGCAAGACATTGCACTTTCGAAATAATAATGAAAAAATAGCACTTATTGGGAGTAGTATAGATATGCCGATTCTGATCCTCCCGAGGTCATTTGAAGGTCATTTAAATGGGGTGTGGATAACCTTGAGATGTGACGTGGGCTTTTCTTATAGGTGCCGATTCTGATCCTCCCTGAAGGTCATTTTGTAACGTTGTGTTTTCAAATGTGATCGTATCTGAAGGGCTTGTTTCAGTGGGGTGTTGGGTAACCTTGAGTTTTTTTTGTGTTAGTGTATAGCTGCTTATTTTGAACGTCCTTGAATGTGACTATTGACTGGATAACCTTGAGATTTGACGTGGTGGATAACCTAGAGATTTGACGTGAGGCCAATTGCAATCCTCCCTGAAGGTCACTGATATAGGGTGTGGATAGCTTTGAGATCAGTTGTATAATTTTCTTATGAGGCTTGATAGTGATGCTCCCTTAAAGTCATTCAACTGGGGTGGGAATAGCCTTGAGCTTGACCTCACAGAAGAACGTGTTCTGCTAACGTCAGACCTTGCCACCATAAGCAAGCAACCGGAGGTGGGGGTACGATGCCCTTGAGGATCTAGCTATAAATCGAGGAGGTTCGAGCATCGATGCTACAGTTGCCTGACTCACAGTGACTAACATATACTCTAATAAAATGCATACATGTAGTGATTGTGGTAAACATTTTACGCGTTCGGACAATTTGCGTCGGCATAAGAGAAATATTTGCAGTGTGAATCCCACAAATGGACCACCAGCTAAAAAAATTAAATTGGATAGTACACCTCCGAATATGATATGTCCTTGCTGCAATGTTTCGCTTCCGAACAATCGAATGGCTGCTCACGCAAGGACATTACAACATAGAACAAATTCATCGATCCCGATCAGTGATGGTGTGAGACTTATTAAAAGTGCATTCAAATGTAGAATTGCCAGCTATAGATTTAGCACATCAGAATTGTACACCGACTTTAAAGAGTTTTTCGAAAATATTAAGCAAAATACGCTAGATGTAATAGAAGAGAAACTTCGAGTGCACAGAGCTCTGAAAGTGAACATGGAAGTATTCGGGAAGTACGTATTACAGACGAGTGATGTAGCAGATATCAAATCCTTCAATACGGTTAATAAAGTAATAGACGAAAGCACAGAGCTGTCTGATGTTTATCAACAATTTGCTGATGAAATTACATCCCAGTCATCTGAGTTTGAGGAGAAGGATTCTGGTATGTTAAATATTTAGAGAAGTGAATAAATTAAGATAGTAACCTTTGTTGTTTTTTTCAGGGTGGGCGATTGAATGTATCCTTTATGCTGAAGTGAACATTAACAAGTTTTCACCATTGGGTGGATCATCTTATATAAAGTTACCATACTTTATAGAGAAGAAGAAGGCAGTGATAAATGTGCGAAATCAAGACCAGTGTTGTTTCGCTTGGGCCGTCACATCAGCGCTACTACCAGCAAGCACCCGAGTAGTGGAAGTGTCGTCCTACCCGCATTTTTCAACCATTTTGAATGTCCATGGTATGAACTTTCCCGTTACTCTTAAAGATATCTCATTGTTCGAGAGAAATAATAATATCTCTATAAATGTGTATGGGATTGAAAAAATAATCAAAGATGGTAACGTCACATATGAAATAGTTGGTCCATTGAGATATGCTCAGAAGAAATTAGCTTTACATGTCAATCTGCTCTATTTAACGGATGATAAAGGGAATGGTCACTATTGTTGGATAAGAGATCTTTCGCGATTAGTTGCAAATCAGTTAAGTTCAAACGGACATAAGCGGTACTTTTGTGACGGTTGTTTGTTATATTTTTCAACTAAGGCATATCTAGATATTCACCAAAGGAACGATTGCAATCATATATTCACAATAACACCCACAGAGAAACTACGAACTGATAAGTTTGGTAATCAGGTTCCAGAAAACATACTTAAATTCGAGAATTTTGAAAAGCAAATGCCGGTCCCCTTTGTGGTGTATGCGGATTCTGAGTCATTATTAAAACCAATCGATAGTTGTGAACCCAACCCAGAATATTCGTATACAAACGAAACCCACACACATGAACCATTTCATTTTCATATTTTATTAAATCTTCATTTGATTCTGACTTATCCAAATTCGTCTTGTATCGAGGTAAAGACGCGGCGAAAGAATTCGTGACAAGGCTAGAAGCTGATCTTAAAGAACTATATTTCAAATATTTGAAAGATGTAACTCCCATGATCCCTTTAACGCCGGAAGAGCAGATTGAGTTTGACACTTCAACGAAATGTAACATCTGTGAGAAGCCATTTTCAGGATCCGATATTAAAGTTCGCGATCACTGCCACATAACTGGTAAAGTTAGATTTGGGGCTGCACATTCGAAATGTAATTTAAATTTCAAATTACCAAATTTTATACCAATTATAACGCACAATTTAAGTGGGTACGATTGTCACCTATTTATCAAACAACTATCTTCTCATGGAGATAAGATAGACGTGATAGCCCAGAATAAGGAAAAATACATTTCATTTACAAAAAGTCTGTATATGCATGACTATGTGGACCGAACCGGTAGAATAAGGAGGAAGTTTTTACAAATGAGATTTATCGATAGTTGTCGTTTTCTACCTGGATCTTTGCAAGCATTATCAGACAGTTTGACTAATAGGGATTTTCTGGAGAGTAAAAAGTATTTTTCAGATCCTAGAGTTTTTAATTTAATTAGACAGAAAGGTGTATTTCCTTACAATTATGTGGATGATGTAAAGAAACTGGACCAGGAATATTTACCATCAAAGGCAGAGTTTTATGATAAGTTAAATGAGAAAGATATATCTGAGGAGGAATACGCGAGGGCAATAACTGTATGGAGAACGTTTAACTGTAGGAATCTGGGTGAATATTCTGATATTTATTTACGGACTGATGTTCTTCTCTTGTGTGATGTCTTTGAAAGGTTCAGGAGAAATAGTATGAATATTTACAAATTGGATCCAGCACACTACTACACAACCCCTGGAATGTCTTGGGATGCGATGTTAAAGTATACCAAAATTAGCCTTGAGCTCCTTACGGACATAGATATGATTGGGTTCTTTAAGAATGGTATTCGCGGGGGGATAAGTCAATGCAGCGATAGAATGCACGAAGCAAATAATAAATATTTACCAAATTATGATCCATCTAAAGAGTCAACATTTATATCATATCTCGACGCCACGAATCTTTACGGGCATGCTATGTCATCACCTCTTCCAACTGGGGGTTTCGAATGGATGGGGGATTCGGAAATATCTACATTCGATTTAGAAAATGCCAAAATAGACGGTGAGAATGGCTATGTCTTGGAGGTTGATGTGCGATATCCTGAAGGGTTACACGATTCACATAGCGACCTTCCGTTTTTGGTGGAAAGTATTATCCCACCAAACGCCAAGACAAAGATTCCGAAACTAATCCCAAATCTGTACGACGAGAAAAAATATATTGTACATTATCGCGTCCTTCAACAAGCTGTAAGGTATGGTTTGCAAGTAACCAAGGTTCACAGGATCCTTAAGTTCAAACAATCGTTCTGGTTGAAGGAGTATATCGATCTCAATACGACAATGCGTAATAAAGCAAATAATAAATTTGAAAGGGACTTCTATAAGCTTCTAAACAATGCAATCTTTGGAAAAACTATGGAAAATGTAGATAATAGAAGAGATATAAAGTTGGTCACACATTGGGAAAATCATCGTAATAGCATCGGTGTGGGAGCACTAGTAGCTCGTCCAAATTTCAAGAGTTGTTCCATATTTAACGAAAATCTTGCAGCTATCCATTTAGGAAAAGTTAGGGTACATTATTTCAAGCCAATATACGTGGGATTCTGTATACTAGACATATCTAAAATAGTAATGTATGATTTTTTTTATGGTTTTCATAAAAAGCAGTTCAACGATAAAGTATCTATGCTTTACTGTGATACAGATTCGCAAATTTTGAAAACTCATACAGACGACTTCTATGAATTTATGAGAAATAATATCAGCGAGTTTGATACTTCAAATTATAAACAAAACAATGAGTTCAAAATTCCAGTCAATGACTCTATTCTGGGTAAAATGAAAGACGAATTTCCAGAAGACCCTATAATAAGTTTTTACGGAACAGGTGCGAAAGCATACTATATCAAGTCAGTTAAGGGAGAAATGAAAAAAGCAAAGGGTGTTAAAAAAGCAGTAATACAAAATCAGTTATGTGGTAATGATTATAAGCATATAATAGAGAATGGTGGTCTGATTTTAAGAAAAATGAATACATTCAAAAGTAGGTTGCATGATGTATATACAGAAGTCAAAAATAAAGTAGCTTTAGCACACAACGATGATAAAAGGTTTATAATTCCAAATACAACAAAAACTTTACCCTGGGGGCACTCTGACATTGAATTTTACCAAACAGACCCCACAACGAATGTAAAATATGCTATCGATGCTATTAATGAGATGACAACGCGCGAAGCTCCTGAAGATGGTAATTTAGATCTGCTTATACAATTAATGTTAGCCGAAGTTTCTAGATATTAGATTTAAGTTACTGTACCCTTGTAAAGTATGATAGTATTGAATAAATGCTTGAAGAATAAAGTTGGCCATTTTATTTCAACTTTTGCGCCTAAACTGACACTACTCATCACCAACATCATATTCAGTGGCAAACGACATGACTACAGTTGTTGTAGATATTCAAGGATATCATATCGAATCAAAATTTGTTCCAAAAGAGATAGCATTTAAGAAAGATGGAATATTGTACCATTACATTGTTAAACCTATGGTTCACTTCAGTAGACTGAACGTGAAAGACCAGAGAACTGTTAAGTTTGTGGAAAAGTATAATCATGGTATTAGATACAAAGCAGGAAATACAGATGGTAACCAAATAATGAAAATAATCAAGCATCACGTTAACAACGGTGATATAGTCTTTCTGAAGGGCCATCAAAAATATATCTATCTACTCAAATCTGTTGCTGAGCTGAGCTTAGAAAACATGGAGATAGTGAATTTGGAGACCGACAATGATATCCAGCTTAACGTGAACTTGAACAGAGAATCAATATGTGATGATGTAATAAGGTGTAATTATCACTCCCAAAACAGAAACGGTAGGTGTGCCTTGAGTGTTTGCACGATGATTGATTTGTGGATAAGGAGATACCGTTCAACCATCAAAGAGCAGAAAGGAAATCTTCATTTACTACAAGACGACCAATATTTTTGAATTCCAAGTTACATTACTAATGTTATTTTGTTGAATAGGTTGTATTAGTATTCCAATATATTCATCAGAAAAATAGCAGACTGTTTCATTTAATACATACCACGATACATGCCAAAGTGTATAGGGTGGCTCATATTGAAGTTTTGTTAGCAAAATTAATTCATTTCTCGAAGTATAAAAATTAACCTTATTCAAGAAATGTTGTTACAGCCAGACGTGTAAGTAAGAAACACAGGGATTACCGAAAACGTCTGGCAACATGGCAGTAGATATGGCAGGGTTTTGGGGGCTGTCCCTCATTCCCTCCACTCAAGCGATTCGACCTATTAAAGTAGTGGGCGGATACCTCTATCCCACTCTTCCTTCTAACCAATCAAAAATGGGGAGAGGGCGATCAGTAAGCGATTAGGGTAGGAGTTTAAGGCATAAAACTGCTGGTCGGAACCAGGAGAGGTCATTCTGTTTAGCTTTCGATAACAGACAAGCAGCTACAGCCACCTTCCAGCAACAAGCGACTAATTCGAGGATGTCTGCAAAGATGAATGTAAGTATAAATAATTTGGGTATAATTTGAGGGACTGCTCTGCCAACTGTTGGCAATGATATACGTTTCTAAGCATTTTTTTCTTTTATTGTTACAGATGACCACCGATGCCCTGTACCATTCCGACGATGACGACTTCCAACCTTCACCAGCTAAGCGACCAGCACCGCAACCATCCGCCTCCGTGGCGGGGCCAAGCCCGACCACTAGGAAAAGGACGGCGCCGGTGAAGGTAACGACTGGCACAAAACGCCAGAAGAAGGAAGGTAGCGCTTCCGAAAATAAATTGGTTGCGAAGCAATCAAAGTCTTTGAGGAAGACGAAGGAAAGCCGACCGTCGACTTCGATGCCACAAAAGAAGCGAAAAGAGGGTGCTAGAATGAAGTCGTGTAAGTCAGCATACAAGACTTACGCGGCTCAATACCAACAATATGAGCCCTTCCTTTTCACTTCAGTTGCTCTACCGGAGTCGACAGTGGATTTCTCGTTTCTTAACGAGGCCCCGATTACGACGGATCCAAGTTGTTTTCGCAAGTCACCTATCCGGGTGTTGGCTGGACTTGAGGAGCCTGGTGTGGTGTCGTCGTCGATAACTCCACCGGAACGGTGTCAAGCAAAAATTGTGGTGCATGAAAATTTGCTAGTCACCGCTCCAGTAGAATTATCAACGAAGGCACCTTCAGAGCCCGATGAAGGACCGTCAACCCCGGAGCGGTATCGTACACCCTCACCGACGCCATCCCGTAAGCTGCCAGCTACACCGAGGACACCGAAGATACTAGCGACCGAACCGTCCCAGGAGTCGCTAGCATCTTCGGCATCTAAGGAGAGCGGCAGCTCTAGCAGTAGTGGTTGTAGTGGTAGTAGTAGTAGTAGCAGCAGTAGCAGTGAGAAAGTGGCTACTACGAATGAAACCACTATGCTTGGCCCACTAGAGTCCTTCTATGCTGGCCAACTGCAAAAGGTCGAAAGGGACCTGCAGAAGGCGGAGGCGGAAAAGATGCAGTTGTCCGAAGAAGTGCAGTCGCTGCAGACGCTCGTTGACTTAAAACGAAGCGTCGTCGAGGAAAGGCAGCGACTGCAGGAGCGTCTCCAGCAGTTGGACCAGCGTTTGGCAGAGATGGATGGTGCGGAGCAAGCTGGTGAAAATATGAAGGAACGGGAGCGGATTGTAATGTATGATGTAACTAGGTAAGGCAGTATATATTTGTGCGTGTGCTTCGTGAGTGTTGAGCAGTGTATAAGTAAGTAGTTAAGTAAGCATTAATTGCAATAAACAATAAACATTGGAATTAGGATAGGTAGTGATGTAAAAATAGGAAATAAACGGGGTATTCACGATCAGAACATCAATAAGATTGTTTGATTAAAATGGACCTTCAGTCCCAAGTGCTGAGTTTACTACATGGCGATCCTGCCAAAAAAGCTCAAGGTCTTCTGTGCAGAATGAACGTGTTATTGTGAGGTACGATAAAAATCATGGGTAAAGGCCAATCAAAGGAAGAAGTGATCGTTAATAATGCCGGCAATGCAGCAGCATCCTCACGTGGCTTCCTAGACAGAACAGCCCACGAGTCCCTCACGATCGTCGTAGTCGTCCTGCTAGCTGTATCGCTAGCAATTTATTTATATAGACGGTTAAAGAGCAGACTAGAGAAAATAATAAGGACTGAACTAAGGAGGAGCCAGGAACAAGTCTAGCGTAATACCAATATGACCACACAGGTACCAGTGTTGTCGGAACAAGGGTTATGGAATGGACTGGAAGGAATTTAGGCATATCCTGGAGGAGCTAAGGGTGTTCCATAGAAATCTACAGAAAGACGGAGAGCCGAGGCGAAGAAATGAGAAAGTAGTGCATAGGAAACTTAAAAGGTTGGACAAAGTGAAGAATGGGTTTATGGACTTAAGAAAGGTATTTAATGAATCTAATGTTGAACTTGCAATTAAAGATGAGGTTAGGCCGATTGTTGAAGCTATTTGTAAATATATAGATAATATAGAATTAATCCTAAATAATAGGTTGAGAGATATAGGTAACACCAGTGCTGAATCAGTAACATTAACAGATTCACATTCAGACTCTTCAGAATCAGAGCATACAATTGTCAGGATGGGGGAAAAATTTGATTTGAGAACCGCTGCAGGTTTACTTCCCGTTATGGATGGAACTGAATCAGTCACTAAACAGTTAATCGATGGCATTGAGTTTTATGATGAATTGTTGGATGCTCAAGGTAAGAAATTGCTTACTAGCTATGTTTTAAAAACACGTCTGTCACCAGGTGCTAAAGTCAGGCTCAAACCGAGTTACACTACTAATGATGCCTTGATTTTCGATATGAAGAATCATTTTATTAGCAAGAAATCTATTCCATCTTTATCCTCTCAGTTGCAAAATGCCAAACAGAACAACGAGTCTATTGATAAATTCGGGAAATCAATAGAGGAATTGCTTGTAAGTTTAACTATATCCCAGGCAGAGGGTGATAATAATGTTGTCCCTGCCCTACAAAAAATTAATGAAAAAATTGCAGTAAGTAATTTTGCTAGTGGGTTGAGAGGTCAAGAATTAAGAACTATAGTAAAAGCAAGAAATTATGAAAAACTGAGCGATGCAATACAAGGGGCTAAAGATGAAGAGATCAAATCAGGAGCCACATTTTTCAGTATGCGTGGCTCAAGAGACATTGTTAGAGGTCGCGGATCACCTAGGAATCATTCAGTCAATAGAACTTTCAATCAGTCCAGTCGTCAGTTCAATCAACGTAGAGGCCAAAGATATAGGTTCCACCAAAATTCATACAGAGGCAACATTCGTAGCAATAGCTCTCGCGGTAGATTCAACACCTATAACCCTCCCAGGAATTATCTTGCGACCAATCCAGAGGCTGGAACTGGATCGGTGCGTGATAAAGGTCTACCGGAATCATCTCAGTCTATACATGGCAATCAGTTTTTTCGTTCCTCAGTATAGCGAAACATTACTTTTTAGCAATAATTCGTTGAACTCTGTAACATTTGGATATAATGGTAAAAATTTATCATTTTTAATTGACACAGGAAGTACCGTCAGCATTTTATTTCGGAAATACTTAAAGGAAGGTGAAAATGTTGATTTTTCAAAACACGTAAAAATAAAAGGTATATCTGGGTCAACGATTTCAGACGGTGAAGCAAATATTATATTACAGGTGAATGGATTAAAATTGTGTCATTCATTTTTGCTGATGCCAGAATTCGACGACTCGGTACATGGTGTGTTGGGCTCGGATTTCTTTACTAAGTTTCATGCAAATATAGACTATGAACGTTTCGTATTTTCCTTTTGGTTGAGTAACGCACAAAAGATTTGTTTAAACATGCATTCTCAGCAAAACACGTACACCATTGTACCTGCTAGATGTGAAACGATAAAGTATATTAGAACAAATATTAATGATGATTGTGTAATTTTACCTAAGCAGCTATGTGAAGGCGTCTTCGTCTCCGGTTCCATAGCAACGCCTCGGAATAAAATGATTCCCGTAAAAATTTTAAACGTACGTGACGTAGATGTAACTATAAAAAACTTCGATCCACTAGTTGAAAGATTAACTGACTATCAATCATTTGAGTTTGAACAAAATCTTAATATCACAGTTGATCGCATAGATACACTGTTGAATTCTATACAAACGAAACATCTCAGTCAAGAAGAGAAGCTTTCTATTGACAAGATCTGCGCGAAATATTCAGATGTCTTTTATCTAGAAAATGATCGATTGACTTTCACAAATATTTACAAAGAAAACATTGTTCTGAAAAAAGATGCAAAGCCGGTGTATGTTAGACCTTATCGCCAGCCACATGCCTTAAAAGGTGAAATAAACAAACTTGTCAATGAAATGTTGAATAATGATATTATAGAGCCAATCAGATCTGCGTGGTCTTCTCCTGTTCTCATAGTACCTAAGAAACCAGATTGTAATGGCAATAAGCGGTACCGATTAGTAATAGATTATAGACAACTAAATAAACAAATAGAAGATCACAAATTCCCTCTTCCCAATATCAATGAAATACTAGACTCTTTGTCTGGGGCTATGTACTTTAGCCATCTCGATTTGGCACAGGGTTACCATCAAATAGAACTGGAGCCTTCCAGTAGACCTTATACTGCATTCACCACCGACCAAGGCCAGATGTGTATGAAGCGCCTTCCACAAGGCCTTCGGACTAGCAGCAGTAGCTTTTCACAAGCAATGACGGTAGCTATGTCTGGATTAAACTACGTAAGTTGTCTCACTTACCTTGACGATCTGATCGTCTTTGGGGAAACCCTAATGATTCATAACAAAAACCTAGTCAAGGTATTCCAGAGACTAAGGGAAGTAAACCTAAAGCTTAACCCTCATAAATGCCAATTCTTGAAAAAGGAAGTCTTGTTTCTTGGTCATATAGTAACATCAGAAGGAATTTCTCCCGATCCATCAAAGATTGAAGTCGTCAAGAACTTTCCTGTACCGAAAGATTCATCCGAAACAAAAAGATTTGTTGCATTTGCCAATTATTATAGGAAATTCATAAAAAATTTTGCAGAAACAGCATCACCCTTAAATAACCTGACTAAAAAAGGTACAATATTTAATTGGACTCCACAGTGTCAGCATGCTTTTGAAACATTAAAGGAACGGTTAGTGAGCCCACCCTTGATACAATATCCAAATTTTTCACCCGACAATACATTCATTCTGACAGTTGACGCATCTAAAAAGTCATTAGGTGCCGTACTTGCAAATTCAGATAATAGACCCGTAGCTTTTGCAAGCAGAGCTTTGAACAAGGCGGAACAAAATTATCCCTCTGTTCATCGAGAGATGCTCGCAATCGTGTGGGGAGTTAAACATTTCAGACCGTACCTTCACTCAAAGAAATTCATTATTAACACAGACTGCAGACCATTAATGTATCTCTTCGGAATGTCAAATCCCTCTAGCAGACTTTTGAAATTCAAACTTGTATTGGATGAATACGACTTTGACGTAAAATATATAAAAGGGAAGGAAAACGCAGTAGCAGACGCATTATCAAGGATCGAAATTTCTTCTGAGGAGCTCAAGCAAATGGAAAATACGGTAACTAACACTATGTATATTATGACAAGAAGTCGTTCCAAACAACAAGAGAACGCAGTTCCTTCTACAGGTAGTTGCTCTAATTCAGACGAAAGGACTGATCACCCTGGAGTCGTAGAATTATTGAAACGGTCCAAACAAGGCTATCAGCTTTGTCCTGTAACGGGAGAACAATTTCAAAAGTTATTTGAGAGTGAGAATTGCGATTATACGACAGATAATTTACTGTGCCTTAGTGAAGCACAGATTGTTTATATACGTCAAGATTCCTTATCATCGTTCAACTTAGGTAAAACGTTGAAGGACTTGAAAATAATATGTAATCGTTATAATATTCCGGAACTAACAATATTTAAAAATAAAACTGGTGCACCAGTCATAAACGCAATTCTCAGCAATATAGGTAGAGTAAGAAAGTTAGGAATTAAATTGTCAGTAATAAAAGACGTGACCGAAATTACCGATCCCGAAATTAGGCATCTTATTCTAAATGACTATCACATATTACCAACAGGAGGTCATGCAGGTATAAATCGTATGTACAATAACATTAGAAAGAATTATTCCTGGCTTGATTTAAGGAAACATATTGAACGCTTTGTTAAACATTGTGACGACTGTCAGAGGTATAAGCACAGCAAAACAAACTTCGAACCCATGACTATAACTACTACTGCTTCTGCAGCATTCGAAAAAATATTTTTAGACATTGTTGGACCACTAGAAGCAGATATAGACGAAAACCGTTACATTTTAACCCTTCAATGTGAACTAACGAAATACGTTGAAGCTTATCCTCTTAAAAATAAAGAAGCACCTACAATTGCTAGATCATTTGTTGACAATTTCATCTTGAGATATGGAGTCCCTAGTACAGTAGTTACAGATAAAGGCGCCGAATTTCTTTCTAAAGTATTCAAGGAGACATGTAATCTTCTTGATATCAAACAACTAAACTCAACGGCGTATCATCATCAAACACTGGGCTCCCTAGAAAATACCCACAAATGTTTAGGTGATTATTTGCGAATCCAAGTGTCACATTTCCCAAACTCTTGGAGCTCCTGGGTGAGCTACTGGTGCTTTGCTGATAACACTACAGTCCACACAGAAACAAAGTATTCACCATTTGAACTCATATTTGGGAGGCAAGCAAGACTCCCTAATAACCTTGCTACTCAACTGGAGCCTATATACAATTTTGACCAATATCCCGTGGAATTGAAGTATCGATTACAAAGGGCATGTAACGATCCAAGAAACAATTTACTAGAATCAAAAGAAGTTCGTAAACGCATATACGATGCTAGAGTACATTCTCAAAGCTATAACAAAAACGACTTAGTTTTGATTAAGTCAGAAGTAGGCAATAAGTTAGAACCAATTTATAAGGGCCCATATAGAGTAGAAAGCGAAATATCGCCAAACATATTAGTAGATTTAGGTAATGGATGTTTAAGTGAAATTCATAAGAATAGAGTTAAGCCATATAACAAATAGAAAAAAATATTTATGAGCTCAAATATTTTTTTCTCACATCCCCCTGGGAAGTGTAATGTATGATGTAACTAGGTAAGGCAGTATATATTTGTGCGTGTGCTTCGTGAGTGTTGAGCAGTGTATAAGTAAGTAGTTAAGTAAGCATTAATTGCAATAAACAATAAACATTGGAATTAGGATAGGTAGTGATGTAAAAATAGGAAATAAACGGGGTATTCACGATGAGAACATCAATAAGATTGTTTGATTAAAATGAACCTTCAGTCCCAAGTGCTGAGTTTACTACAGGATCGTTGGGGAAAGGGTAGCGCGGCTGAAAGGAAAAAAGGAAAAACTGGTGGGACGGATGGCTACGGTCATAGCTTATAAAGATGACCCTATCTGTCTGTCCCAATCCCAGTAGTTTTTTTATGTATATATTTTTTCCTTTGTTTTTCATTTGTTAACTGGTAGATATTTAGAGTTAGTTGTATGTATGTATATATTTTTCCATTTAGAATTAGCATTATGTATTTATTTTTATTTAGTTTGATATTTTTCATAGTTAATAAATTAAAATGTATATTTGTGGAAAAATAAAACAAAAAAACAATTTAGATTTTAAAAAAGATTTGTAAAAAAAATGTTGAAATTTAGGTATTTATTTGTATATAGGGGTTAGTGATTTGTGTACATTTTTATATAATAGTAGTAATGTGCAAATGTATTTTTATGTATATCTTATAATTGAGAAAATATATAAAAAAGTTTTAGTTGATGAAAAAGTATTTGTGAAAAAAAATGTCTTTAAATTTTGTATTCATTTGTATGTAGGTGTTAGATATTTGTGTAATTTTTTCTAGAATAGTAGCAATATACAAATGTATTTTTTGATCATAATAACTTTTATGTATCTTATAACTCAAAAATAAAGAAATTGAAATAGATATATATCGATTCTGAAATCTAGTTTATTTCTGCAAAAAAAAATTGTTTATGAAAAAAAAATATTTGTGAAAAAAAGTTCGTAAGTATTTGACAAAAACAAATAGGTTAGTTTATGAAAAATATTTGTGAAAAAAATTATAGGTTGGTTTCTAAGACAACAGGATAGTGCATAGTCTCCAATTACACATAGTGCTTACTGGGTCGTGCTAAGTTTCGGTAAAGGTGGAGGTTATGTCGACTGCTGCGCCGTCGACTAACATTGACACGGGCGGTGGGTCGACGGCGGAGCCTTATCTCGCCCCGCATACAAAGGCTCGGCGGAAGCCCATTTTGACGCATTTTGAGGGGCAAATGTGATCTTCAAGGGTCCTTCAAAACGGTAGTTTTTTCAGAAAAAAGACTGAAAAAAAAACGTTAGAAGCATGAAAAAATCGAGATAGACAAAATTAAAAAAAGTACACCACTAAATAAAATTTTTAGAAAGATCCTTCATTGGTGAAGCCGCCCACGCTCGATGAATTTTTTTCTGTCACGGTGGTAAGGTTTTTGAATAAAGTACGATTTAAAAAAAACAAGTTTGTTGGTTGATACAAACAAAAAATCTCTTTATAATTCACAAAAATAGCGCCTCATATCTCCTCCTCGCTATGTACAGGAAAAGGTAATTCCACTCTCTGGTTTTCTGGACCATCCGGACGATCAGGATCATCATCGTCGCTGTTATCAGATGAGCTGTCAATTGTAAACAGCAGGAATCCCAGTGGCTGTCTTGTGGAGTCGCACGGTCCATCGTCCATCGGTGACCTCGCCACCGCCCAATGTGATTGGTCGGGTAACTCACCATCAGGAACCGCAGTCTCGATACTCCATATGCTGGAGCTATCATTGTCGTCATCTAACCAAGACGTTGAGTCGCAAGGTCCGTTTGACTCTGTAGTAATTTCGCTGCTAAATGTGTTAATTCGTCACTTGATTGTACAGTATGATTTTCATTGACAAGAACTCTCGTTTTTATGTTTCTAGTTCCCCACACTAAAGCCCCCTCCATACCTCCTCCCCTCTTCATCTATACATCTTTAGAAGTAAACTTAGTGTGTTATTGGATGGAACGTCGATGGCATTGGTGGGTGGGTACTATATATCCGTGCCCCAAACCAAGACACAATAATCTCACAAACGCTCAAAGCGCATTTACCGTTTCTGTTAGCACACTGGCACTCATGCTTCATACTATTTTCAAGTATCACCAATTACTAAGTTACTGAGCGCTTATTGATAGAACAAGTAATTGTATTATTATATGAGGGGATGGATATAGAAAGGAAAAAATATTGCTTCTTTTTTATTTCATTCATTATTTATTTTATTCAAGATGAACATTACTTTATACATCGAAAAAAGATAAAACAGTTTCTTTTTCTTCATTCAATTTTGTCCTTTTCTGTTCAGATTTCATACTAAGAGTATCAATCCTCTTCTGACAATCATCTAACTGTCGCTTCCTTTTATTTCTGCACTCCTTGACACGTTTTCTTTCTTCATCTAACTGCTTTATTCTTTCATCATCCGCTGCCTGGGCTGCCTGAAGCTTGTCACAATGGGCCATCTCCTCTGCCAATTTCTTTTCTGCACTTATTATTTCAGCTTTAATTCGCTGAATACTACTTCTCAACGCATCCCTCTTCTCGTCGAAGTCGTCCATTGGAGGTTGCTTCGATTTAAGTAGTGTTTCTCTTAAAATGTTGCTAACTGGTTTGGATGCTGCCTGTTTCGACTTTCTCACTGCTGGCACTGTTGACGCTGTACCCGTTGATGTTCTCGCTCCATCTCCAACTACTGGCGGCATCGATGCTGCACTTGTTGATGCTATCGCTGCATCTGTTGATGCTCTTGGTACATCCATATCTATTTCTACCACCGCATTAGCATCCTCCGCGATTCTCCGGTCTGGCTGCTCCACATGAATAAACTCGTGAAGTTCATCCTGGACTTCTACTGCCAACTGTGTAAACTGCACCCCGTCACTCTGCAGTTCCTCCAGAATGGCTTGCAAGCAATCGCCACTAATAGCGTCTTCGTTCTTTGTTGGTTGGTTGGCCATGATGATGTACGTAATATGTAGTGTTTTCTACGGAACAGTGTGATTCTTTGAAGACTGTAGAACTGATGAACCATTGAAAGTAGACTTGTATTTATACACAAAACACTCTACACGACAGTAGTAAAATCTAAGAGGGGGAACATTGAAATACTGATATGGGTGGTGTACGTGCAGCTGTTTAACGATGTACACTATAATAGACCAATGAGAGGACTGGTTGAAATGTATCACAACCAATAAGCGTTTATGGGCGGATTCACTTACAGTTCGGTCAATAACGATGTCCGTTAGAAGCCACCGATATCGATGCTACATGGCAGTAGTAAAATCTGAGAGGGGACCATTGAAATATCCATATGGGTGGTGTAAGTGCAGCTGTTTAACGATGTACACTGTAATAGACCAATGAGAGGACTGGTTGAAATGTATCACAACCAATAAGCGTTTACGGGCGGATTCACTCACAGTTCGGTCAATCACGATGCGCGTTGGAAGTGGCTGATATCCATGCGCGCATGCGTTGTCGGAGCGTATAGCGAAATGTTCTCTATTTCCACTAATAATCTTACGTACACCAGCTGGCAAGTAGGCGGATCTTCTTTTTTTTTGCTTTCTTTAACGATATACACTGATGGGGGAAGACAGTAGAGGAGGGAGGCTTACCTACCTGGAACTGTATAAATATGATGGTGAAATGAGAGTTCTTCAGTGCAGTTCTGCTACCGCTACTACTACTACTACTATACTATACTACCGCTACTACTACTATTTTGAAAATGGAGTATTCGAGGAAGTTGATCCCCTGCCCCTACGGTGGTGAACATGAGGTGCGGCGTGGGACAATTGGGGACCATTTGCTGGTTTGCCGTTTCCGGGGTTGTGGTCCGGTGAATTGGCCACAATATATTGCTACCTATCTGAGTAAAGGTAAGTTTCCTCATTTCACTATATATCCCTACACGAGCAAGCTATCAAATGACAACTAGTTTATAACAGAATAATCCAAAAGTTACAGTTGTTCTACAAAATATCTCTTTATTTGCAGAGCCATCCACCCAGACAGGAAGCCATAAGGAAGCCGAGGCCAGCAACCCCACCACGCCACCGCAGGACCCATCGAAGTACGGACTAGTGCAATGTCCGCGTGTTGCAGCGCATTGGGTCAAACCTACGTCGATGGGAATGCACCTCCTGCGGTGTGCCAAGAACGTGCTGCCTACCAAGAACGTGCCTACCACGCCACCACAGCATCACCTCGCAAGCCGGAGAGATGTGGAGGTTCAGCCTGAAGGTACATAATTCGTTTCTGCGACAAAAACTTTTTTTCTTTTTTCATATACCTTGCACATCTTTATCCTAGAAGTCACAGAAAATTGATCTCTACTAAACATCATTGTATTAATTTTGCACTGATACAATCATATTGTATAACTCTAAATTTTAAATAAATCAAGCCACACAAAAATTCTTCAGTACATCCACATAGATTTTCAACCTTCTGAATCTTACCCACATTCACATAAATTACAAAACCATATTTTCTATTGTTTCAGAAAACTAGGATAATGATGATTATCCCACGTATAGGCCAAATCTCCAGAACAGAGAAGTAATCCGGGATCCTCCCCCTTGCCTCTCCAAGAGGGAGAGAAAGCTGTGGAGGAGAAGCGAGATGGTGCGCTTCAACAATATAACTAAATAATTTTTACTTAGGTTAGGTGTATTTTATGTATTAGAGATTAGGGTAGAATTAAATAATAAAAGTAAATTGAAAAAACTGCTATTTTATTTCCAAAAGTATCGAAACAAATATACACATTGAAATTATTACTGCTAAACATAGTCTGCGCTCCGTCATATCAATCATCACAGTACATCTGCTGCGTCTATCCAGGAATTCTTGTTCTTTTGGAAACCTAACCATTTTACAAAGAGCTTGTTTCCTCTCCTTTTTAAGACTTTTTCAATCAAATACTCATTTGGAAACTGTGTTTTTCTTAGCTCAGCTTCATAGAAACAACCGCTTATTGGTCGCCGATCCATATCTTCTAGCATATATGTGACCGGATCTGTAATATTAACTTTGCGTATTTTGAAGAGCTCCGTGGAATAATTCGGAGTGTAACCTTTTTCAAATACACCTTTATATCTGCTTATTCTCACAACGTCTCCAAGATTAAGTTTGCTTTTGCCAGCAACCTTTGGATTGCGATACGCACTCAATCGAGTGTGAACATTAATTTCAATAGGGGCCAATCCAGTTGTTCGATGTATTCTATTGTTATATACGTTAGTGATATCATCCAAAATAGTAATCCATGTGTAACTTCCTCTTGCGGAAAATTCTTTGAACAGAAGGTGCTTTAGCGAACGGATAGCCCTTTCAGCAATTGCGGCCTTCTTTGTACTGTATGTGGAATAATGGTTAATTCCATACTTGTTCATGAGAGAAGAAAATTTTCTGTTGTAAAATTCGGCTCCATTATCTGTTTGTAGATTAATTGGATAATATCCTGCGTCCCTTATGATATCGCCCATTGCTGTCGTTACCGTTACCATATCTTTCTTCTCGATTGGTCTACACCATAGGAACTTAGAATAGCAGTCAATGACTACCAATATGTATCTATATCCATTATTTTCTTTATGGAAAGGTTGCATTTCCGCTAAATCAGCTTGCCATAAGTCAGCGAAACCTTTTATGATAGTTTTTCGACGGCGAAAGTTCTTCCGAACTGCCCTGTGTAACTCTTCTGCTATGCCACGTTTTGTTGCGCTGTTAACTGACATATCTACATGTAGAGGTCTGACTCAGGTGATTGTAGAACAGAAACTGATCATTAATCATGAAAAATCTACTGATCTATGGTCTGAGTTGATTTAAAGTGTAGCCTGCTAGCCTGCAAGCCACGCTGGTAAAACAGGGCCACCTTCAACATCGAATTCCCTTTTGACTTCACTAGCTAATTTCTGGCAAAAATTATATACAACCTCTAGTTGCTCTAAAATGGATATCAAATTGGTTGTTAATACATCAATCTTTTTCTCAAGGCCATCACTCAATTCTAGCGTTTTGCTATTCACCATACTTTCAAGCATATCAGTGGTACTTTTTAGTTTTTTTTCAACATACTTTATATGAACAGAGTCATTTTCATCTGTAGGATCACCAACATTCTTTAACTGCTTTCCATTGATATCATAATTTCCAGTTTGTGTAAGTTTGAAACCAATACCTGGAATACCACGTACAGTTGTATGCTTAGAACTGCGACGACCAAACTTATCTATCGTATTGTGCATCGCTACGAAAGCGTTATACTATTAGTGGGATCTTTCAACTTGCAAATATATACCCCAAAATTAGCGTATTACGCCCTCTTCACGCAATTCTTCTATTATAGATAAAATTTCGTTATCGTGGTTTGTGTGACCAGCCGATTTTGAGCTGTATAGCAATTTCAATCGATCAATCAGCTCGTTGATGTCGTTCCAATACACAAAGTCGCGTTTATTAGTGTTAAATATCTTATACTTAGGTATCTTCATTTGTGTATGTCCCCTACCAACTCTGGCTCTCAAATGCATGGGGGATGATGTAGATAGGATATTAAATAATTTATTGAAATACTCAGATCCGTCGACATTGTAAATATTAAGAGGTGTGTAATTTTTGCGAAGTACATTAGTTAGATTCAATATGGACCTGAATGTGTGTAGAGTTTTCGAGTCGGAGTTTCGTGTATCTCCTACAAACATCATATCTAGTAAGTGTGGGGATATTTTGATTTTACTAGTCTTATCACCCGATGATAAATGAACCGCCTTATCATCAAATTCCACTTCATGTACACCCATTAACAGCTTCTGTGATTGTGGGTCGATCCTTACATTATAAACACTTCCATAGGCCGGATGTCCTGCTCTCAAATTATCTATATGACTTTTCAACACCTCAGCAACTGCCTCTCTATCCACACTTGAATTAGCTGTAGATACATACTGAGTGACTGAATCTCTTTCCCTCTCATTAATTGATGATGGTGTATCAGGTAACTCCTTTATTGGTGTTATACCGGAAAAAGCAGCGGAAGTCAAATCTTCGAATCTCGGCCCTTTTGGTGTGCTAGTAGAGGGAAGGGTTTGATTTGGATATGTAGATGGTGGTTTTTTAGGAGTGCTCGTAGGACCAACATTTTGAATTGGCTGTTTAGGTAGCGTAGGATTGGATGCATTTGCTATTGTCTTCAACTGTTTTGTAATAGGCTCATATATCTGTTCCAATGAAGTGTTACCGATTTCGCGAGCTTTCCTTACATAGTTGAATTTTCTCCGCACTGACTCTGTTGCATTAACTAATTCTTTTTTTAGAGCTACCTCATCATTGCTCTGTTGTTGTTTCATTCTGGTATATGTAATGTTGCCACTGTGATGTATGCTGATTGCAGTCTCACATTCAATTGATGATATTATTAGTCTTGCAGTGGATTTATGAAGCTATCGAATCCCTTCCGGTACCTGCCGTTTCTTATTTCTCTATCTTTGTCGATAACTAGGAATCCATATTTATCCCTCCAACATATTGCACACATATCTTGAAATTGCTTAAAAGTTACATCGGGAGCCACATGGTCAGAGAAAACATGTGATAAATTTGTATTATCGACCTTAAACAAAACTATCAGGTTTGCGTTGTCTCTAATCACTCTTTTCGGTACCCAACTGTAACTTTGCACACAGTAAAAGCAATCCACACCTTTGTGT
The DNA here is from genome assembly GCA_951848785.1 of Callosobruchus maculatus. NCBI lineage: Eukaryota > Metazoa > Arthropoda > Insecta > Coleoptera > Chrysomelidae > Callosobruchus > Callosobruchus maculatus. The sequence goes on along the minus strand of CATOUR010000010.1, from coordinate 69,537 downwards.
CGCCCCATACTGAAGTATTCTCGTATAGCATTTTGATTCTCACATATCACATCATCAAAGATAAAAACTGAGTTTGGTTTGGCTTCTGACGGTGGTGGAACTTCGGAAGTATTAGCAAATGCATAATATCCTAGTCCATCTATCGAACTCATTACTTTTTCAATGAATGCGTACTTGGGTCGGTTGAGCGATTTTGAAAAAATATATAAGTTCTCAAAAAACAGCCCATTCGGATGTAACAGGAGAGATACTAGTACATTGGTTTTTCCACAGTTTGATGGTCCAACTATAATACATCGAATTGTTGATGGTAGTAGTACCCCATGTCGACGACGAGAAGTATTATTTTCCGGATCAGTAACATTGACGTCTATATTGCTAATGTCTAATTCCTGGTCCTGTTTTGTCACCTTCATCGTTCAACGACTTGACCATATATAAGCTGCAGTTGTTTATATGTGTTTTATTTAAATGCCGCTACTTCTTGAGAGAAGGTGTAGTAGCATCTCCAAAACTGGTGGTGGAATTGTTAATAAGTTGATAAATAAGCTGCCATTCGAAGCACATTTGCCTTTTTATCAGTATTGCGGCCCGGGTACTCGATTGGAAGAAAGGATCGCACTAGGCCAAAAAGGAATAAATAGATTAGACGCGGCCTGCTTACAACACGACCTTGCATACCGCAAATCCGATTTAGCTACAAGACATAAAGCTGACTACCAACTTGAGCGAGAAGCTTGGAAACGAGTCAAATCAGCTGACGCGAACCTTGGAGAAAAAGCAGCTGCTTGGTTAATTACAAATATTATGAAGGTCAAACGACGCACTGGAATGGGTCTTGCAACACTACGTGGACGGAATAAGAAGAAATGCATGCGTGAAAAATCGAGGAAATTAGTAGGTGTAAAACATCGTGCAGGAATGGGTTATGCATCACGACGACGAGGGCAGAATAAAAATAATATACGTAGGAAAATGAGGAAGGCTATAAAGAAGGTGCACTTTGGTTCAGGAATACTAAACAGAGTTCGCAAAAATATGAAACATTTTTCGAACCACAAGCAAGATAACAGTGTGCTAAGAAAAGCAACATCTGCTGCATTATTAGCTACCCGGAAGTATATCAAGTCCATTGGGGGCAAACGGCACATTCGTCTTCCGCGAGTTATACCTATCCCCAAAGTAGGTGGAATTCTTCCTTTGATTCCAATTTTTGCCGGTCTCTCAGCATTAGGTAATCTCGCTGGGGGTATTGCAAATATTGTTAGGTCCTCTAAAGCAGTTAATTCAGCACGACAAAGGAATACAACTGATTCAACATCTACTTCTGGTATAAATAAAATTGGAAACGGTATATATTTGAAACCATACCGCAAAGGATTTGGTTTGTTTGTTAAACCTAGGACTTCAAAAAACTTTTAAAAACCCTACCCCAACGACCGCTTACAGATAATGACCTTGTGTATTACGCTAAAAAGCTAGAAATACCATATTTCAGAGGGATTTTTATGCGCGATGATCTGCCGAAGCAAGGTCCACTGAGGAATGAGTCAGCCATCATTAATTTAGACAGCAAGAGTGGGGATGGGTCACACTGGGTTTCATATATAAAACGCGGAGTGGTGGTATATTATTATGACAGTTTCGGCAACCTACCGCCAACCAGCAAACTGGTGAAATATTTCCTCAAAAAATCTAAGAAGATTCAGATCCTGTATAATCACAGACGACAGCAGAACTTCAATACCTTTTGGTGCGGGCACCTGTGTCTACGATTTCTTTCTGAAGAGAAGCAAAAGTCTGTGAAAAATGGATCGTGAAACACTTAAAAAGATGAGCAATTCCCTTAAAGCATTTTCAAGAGAAAGAAGCCTGTTGAACATGACACAAGAAGAACTTGCCCTCATACCCAAAGAAGTACTGATGGTATGTACACCTAACGAAATAGCACTTGTATGGAACAAACTGCCATTGCATTTGAAGGAAGATGTGGATATACAACGATTCCAGTTCTGTTGGGAGCACTATAATACACACCAGAACGGAGATGAAGCAGACGGGCCGCCACCAAGAAAAATATTTTGTTGTTACTGTAATTTGCAAGATATCTCTATGACAAGCAGTAATGAGTCAAACAAGTGCTGTAATCAATAAAATTTTGAATATATAAAAGTGTTATTTTTTTGTATCACCGCAGTCATGTCTTATACATTTACCTTGACGGGTTATGACAGTGTGCTGTCTGCTAGTTTTTATCCGCCAATAGAGCTGGATACCAATGCGCAGTATGGATTGGGGCTAATAGGTTTTTACTCCTACAACTCAATATTCAATGTTCATGAGGGTAATAATCTAATTGTGTTTAAACAACCTTCAGATGATTCTCAGATGAATATTACATATATTCCACCAGGCACCTACGAAATCGATGAACTCAACATATATCTACAAAAGATAATAAAGTCCATAGTTCGATACAAACATAATGTTACAACTGACGAGCTGTTTTGTCTGAAGGCCAACAACAATACAATGAAATGTGAATTATATTCAATATATGATGTTGATTTATCTTTCCCTAACTCAATCGCATCTTTGATTGGATTTGAGCCGGAGGTTTTCGAATGCAACAAAAAACATATATCAACCTTACCAGTTAATATAACGACAGTCAGACTAATAAAGGTCGACTGCGGATTGATATCTGGCGCCTACCAGAATGGAAGTGAAATGCACACTCTGTATGAATTCGACATAGACGTTGAGCCTGGATTCAAATTAACAAAGGAGCCACAGAATGTAATATATATGAGCGTTATGCCTAGTGGTCGTCAGTTTATCGATAACATCACACTGAAAATTTTGGATGACGAGGGAAATCTGATTAACTTCCGTGGTGAAAAAATTATCGTTAAATTGGAATTCGTCGGTTAGCTTGAGCAAACTCCACAATTGAATAGTATGGGTTTTCTATACAACATAGGTGCACAGCAATTGAAAAAAGTCGATAAAGCCCTTACAAACAACCATAAAATACGAAGAACACATAGGAATAACCTTATTCGTCATTCGTCAGCTGCCAAAGGCACAACGTCGAAGCTATCACTACAAAATCGTAAGTTTCTGGAGTCTATAGGACTAAAGCTAACTGAAAAATATGGTTCTGCACGTATCAAGTGAGAAGCTGGATGTTTTTGAGGAACCGATTTTGGATCACTCCTTAGCAAGTTTACATGAATACACATACAAGCCGTATGGTTCACCATATTTCAAGAATTCTGACATTGTTCATATACCAATCAACTTCCAAGATCTCATTTTAAATATTGCTGACAGTTACATTTTCATCGAAGGAACGTTTACTCCAAGTGATGCCACGAAGTCCTGCTATCTATCTAACAATGCTCTGTCTTTTCTGTTTGATGAAATTTCTCTACATATGGGTGGTGAAAAAGTTGTCATTGTACGAAATCCTGGAATAACGTCAACAATGAAAACAATGATCTCTCATGGTAAAAGTGCCGCCCATTCACTATTATGTACAGGATGGGGCTTAAATGAAGACAATTCAGCGATATGGGATTCAACTAGTAAGGTCTTCAGTGGTAGAATACCTCTAAAACATATAATGGGATTTGCTGAGGACTATAAAAAAGGAATTCTAAACATAAAACAAGAGCTTGTATTAGTCATTGCAAGATCCTTTAAGAACTGCTTTGTCGGTGAATGTGATGCAGAGCTATCAATATCAAAGATTGAATGGAAAGTCCAACAGATTGTTCCTGAAGACCGCTACAAGGTCAAACTTCTACAGAGACTGAACAAAAGCAGTTTGAGTTCAAGGATTAAGGTGGCATTTCGCTCTTGGGATTTGTATGAACTACCATCACTTCGCTCAACATCAACAGACGTCTGGGCAATTCGAACAACCAACAAGCTAGAGAGGCCTTTGTTTGTTATCGTTGGATTTCAAGACTCAAAATTAGCAGAAGATCCTAAGAAGGACATCACTAAGTTCATTCATGCCAACATAAACTCGATTCGATTGAAGCTGAATAACCAGGTATACCCATATGAAAGGTGGAACCTGGATTTTGAGAAGAAGCTAAACACTGCGGCTTACTATGCATTTGAGAGCTTCCAAAGTGCGTATTACAACAAGGGAATGGCAGAACCATTATTCAATATTAAGGAGTTCAATGATAACCCACTATTTGTAATCGACCGCAGTCATCAACCTGATAACCTTCAGCTGTCAACTGTGGATATATCGTTGGAATTTGAAACCAGAAAATCTTCTTTCCCAGCTAACACTAAAGTGTATGCATTAATCATTCACGATTCTTGTATTAGTTACAACGCTTTTGATGGATCTATTCAGAATGGACTTATTCATTCATATTAAATGTATTTTGATTTTTATTATAGCTGTCATGGCAAAAATAAAACACTTTTAATACATTTGTTTTTTTATTTATGCATAAATGATACAGAAGTGAGCCGGATGCGTACAAATGTCAATCTTTATCTACGAAACTATATTTGGTAATTATATGTTGAGGTAAATATTCCTCTATTGCATACAAAAATGGTTTGAGTTCATTACTAATCATTCCATCACATAGTTGATCGATGGTACATTCTTCACGTAAATATTGTCTGCATAACTTTTCCCCTTCTTCATATTTCCTGATTAGCATCCTCTTCCGTTCGACCTCTTCATCATCCCAGCAGATACTCAAGTCATAGACCGTGGAATGTTCCTCATCGAAAATCAAATCTACCAATTGACATGCAATTCTCTGGATGGCTGTACGCAGATCTTTTGCTTCAGGCCACCCCATTGCTGAATACTGCATCCACATTGTATAATGGGAATGAAAAGTTAGTCTGCTTCTGAAACAAACAGAACGTCTAATACCAACTAGGTGCAAATAAATGTTTTTATCTCGAATTTACCTTCTACATATCGGGGGTCCAATACATGGGAGTAACCATTATATTATTTATACCCAACACAATCTGTACTACCTCATCATCAAATATATTATTGTTGAATATAATCAAATTTCATCAAACATTTGGAGCGCGCGCCTGGTGTTTTAGGTGAACTTTGACCAATATATGTTAGTGAATATTTATTTTGAGATTCATTTATCTCTTTAATCACTGCTTCAGACATATGCTCCGATACTCTTTTAGGTAACCATACTTTGAACTCATTAGCATCATCTTCTAATAGTGTTGCTACTAGACATTCACCAAATTTTGATTTGACGGGTGACAGATTCTTAATTGTATGGGCTTTGTTTACAGTTAGTGAAGATAAAGTTCTGAACAGTATTTTGTTATCGAGTTCACAGTTGATTTTATTGTTAATTTCATGCAATTCAGAGGTAGCGACAGACATTGTTTAAAGAAAAAACAAATAATGTTACTGTTGGATAAATAATATAAAAAGGGTGCTCACCAAGTTATATCTGTACACAATATACTTCGGGACTATACTCTGATCGTCTCTCGACTTTTACTGATCACTAGCCCGTTATTACACTATTTATACAGATACCTTCAAGGTCAAAATACGTCACCGTGCATTCTTCTCAAAACCATCAAGCCTCGTAAGAAAATCATACAACTGATCTCAAGGCTATCCACACCCTATCTGAGTGACCTTCAGGGAGGATTGCAATTGGCCCCACGTCAAATCTCGAGGTTATCCACCACGTCAAATCTCAAGGTTATCCAGTCAATAGTCACATTCAAGGACGTTCAAAATAAGCAGCTATACACTTACACAAAAAAAAAACTCAAGGTTACACAAACAACCAATTCAAACACTAACAACAAATATTTCAAAATCGTTATCTATAGGCACATTGTAAACCGAAAAAACTCAAGGTTACCCAACACCCCACTGAAACAAGCCCTTCAGATACGATCACATTTGAAAACACAACGTTACAAAATGACCTTCAGGGAGGATCAGAATCGGCACCTATAAGAAAAGCCCACGTCACATCTCAAGGTTATCCACACCCCATTTAAATGACCTTCAAATGACCTCGGGAGGATCAGAATCGGCATATCTATACTACTATTGGGGTATTTTGCGCCGGCGCCGTACGTGACTGCTAAAGGTAAAAAGGTGATAGTTCGCGAATTTCCAGAATGATTTAAAAAACTATTATTTTACTTTATTATGACAAATTAAAGAAAAAAACTCATAACAACTAATAAACACGATAATCATTGATGTTTTAATCCCTTTTAATAAAAAAAATTAATAGCTGTGCTTTTTGCTGTGTACCTACTATTGAACTTCTGCTAAATTAAGTTGTATGAAAAGTTAACCAAGTAAAGGAATAATAAAACAACAATCTGACTTTTAATTCCATGGCGGAATTACCTGGGAAGCGTTATCGTAGCATACGCCATCCCTTTTAGTTCCCACACCGATAGGTGAGGGGAGGATTGTGATCGTGAAAATTTTCGATTTTGAGATAATGGGTTGTTTGGGCGTTTTATAATCTCTACATAATGAAAATCCGCGTCACTCATTTCCGTCGTTCTGTCTGTCGGTCTGTCTGTCTGTACGCGTTTTTCTAGCCTCATAATCTCAGTAACCGCTGCATGGACTGTGATGAAATTTGGACAGCAGTATGCTGTGGGGCCTTAGTAGGTAATGCTGCTATAATTTTGGAAATCGGTACATGGGCAGCGGAGTAATTAAAACAAAAATTTCAAATATTCCTCAAACTTCGTTTTTAGGCGTTTTAGAGGTTCTTGATCATTTTCTGCGTTTTTTGGGTGGGGGTGGAATATGGGTGTTTGGGGGGTGGGGGATTGAAAAACTGAAAAACCTGTTGTATTCATGATAGGCTGTCTACTAACCTGTCAAGGAAGACCTATAAATCAACTTTTTAGGTCCATCCGAACATTGCCTTGCCTATTACCAAAAATTAATTAACACAACTGCGCTTCGCCGACATGTGCTCGCAAAAAGCTACTCTGAAAGAAAGGGATGACGTATACTACGACATCGCTTCCCAGGTAATTCTGCCATGAAATTGGAAGTCAGATTTTTGTTTTATTATCCCTTTCCTTTGTTAACCTTCCTTACAACTTAATTCAGCAGAAGTTCAATAGTACATAGCAAAAACACTTCAAAAATCTCGACTTGGGTATTCGTTTTTTTATTAAAAGTCATCAAAACATCAATGACTATCGGGTTTATTAGTTGTTACGAGATTTTTTTTCTTTAATTTGTCATAATAAAGCAAAATAATAGTTTTTTAAATCATTTTGGAAATTCGTGAATTATCACCTTTTTACCTTTAACGTACGGCGCAAAATGTCACCATAAGTGCTACTTTTTCATTATTATTTCGAAAGTGCAATGTCTTGCAAAGTTTTTAAGATTAGTTTGAAGCTCCAGAACCAGGAATAAGTATTATTAATTTTATTTTGAAGGTTTTGGTCTCCTGACTAAAAACAGAGATTTCAAACTTTGGGCCCAAAATGTACTCAATTATTCTTCGGATGTACAGGTTGTCCCTACTGGATATTAAAATAGGCTTAATACTGAGTATAATTGCAGAAAAAAAAAATAAGCCAAAAAGCATTCTTGTTTTTGACGATTTATTGGAAAAACTGGAAAATCTCTAAGTTTTTAAAAAAAATCATAACCCGAAAACTATCAATAATCGGTACACATACATGGGGGTAATTTGGATAGGTCTCGGTACGGGCTATCTAAAAAAAATTATTATCGTCACCCGATTGGCTACCCTGTATAATTAGTATTACTAAGGCGAAAAATACCACGGTTCTTGGAAAATTATTAACCTTTAGCTACACGCGCCTTGTTTTAAAACTTAAGTACAAGTATGTTTATGTAGGCTGTGGTACAAGCGTGGTGTACTCTGTACACCCTCTACATAATATACAGGGTTATTCACGTTATTCGACACGGATCATTATGGCTAAAGTATTTGATAAAAAAGAAAATAATAATTTCTGATGGATAGAGACCCATAAAGGCTACATTTAAAAAATATTTTCATGTTATACAGGGTGTCCCAAAACACGAAATGTATCATGTTGTGTTTTTTTAAATGGAACACCCCGTATATTATTGCATATTCAGATTCCTTGGTGAATTCTAGTGTGATTTTATGTATCATACATGGGACTTAAAGCGAACCGTTTAGGTGTAAATCACCATTTTCGGTACAAGTAGACATCAGGAAAAAATTGAATATCGCAGAGATTATAAAATTTGGAAGGCTGTGACTTTGTCGTATTACTAAGCATAAAATGCGTCAGCTTTGACGAGACTATCAAATTTAAATTACATTTATGCTTGGAGAAATCGGTCGATTAATTAAGAAAACTTCGATCAGCGATAACTTGATTTTTTCAAATGGGAATGCCAAATTTTTTTTATAGGGTTAAACGTAGAATTTGATAAACTTTCTAATGATATGAGGTTGTGAATATCAATCTCAGGTAGTTTTCATTTAATTTTAAATTTTCAAACAAATCGGCGTTTTCCAATTTTCCTACCTATAAGGAACGTAGCAGGAAATGAAATATAACAAAAACATGTTGATTTAGATGGAAGAAAACAAGTAACTTAGAAAAAAGATACAGACGAAATAGAATAAAGAGACAAGATGATAAAAATTCCTTACAACAAGTCAACTCTCCCAGAAACAACTGCGATAACATCTCTAAGGTCACAGAGAAGCTGGAGTATGGCAGTAATAGATATTTTTTACAGTCTACTGGCTACCGCAATTTACCAGAGGTGAAAAATTTCCAAGACAATTAAAAACCCTGATATGAAACAAAAACAACCAGCGACTGTTGCTCTAGCACGCAATTATCAATCATATGTAATGGTGTAAAAAAGTAGTAATTTGCGTCGAAGTCGATACCTCTGACTGAAGCCCTTCTATTTTTCAATATCTATTAGCAATATTGCAAAAAAAGAATACCGACAAAAACACCGATTTGGTTGAAAATTTGAAATTAATTAATAGAAACTATCAGAGATTGTTATTCACAACCTTATATCAGCTTCATTCGGGTTAGAATGTGCTGACCACAAAGTGCTGACGATTTGCAAACTGTCCATGGACAGCGCAAAACTAGATGCGTAGCCGGAGCAGAGGAAACGGTTTGCAAACTGTTCAAGACCGATCCGAGTTGAAAATCAACGTTTTATGTTTATGTCTGGTTGAAAATAACCCAAACCATGGCCGACTCTACTCACTAGGCCGGAGCATTGAAATATGGCAACACTGAATAGCGGGCCGAGCTGGGCCGAGCTTTTATTTGTTTTTAAGTCATTAGTGTAATCTTCCAGAGTAAAAAAGAAGATTGTAAGGTGATTTTTAATGTGATTCTAATTATTTACCTGCACAAACTAAACTATAAAGATAAAAAGATGCCTGCAAAGTGTGTGGTACCAGGTTGCACTAGCAATTGTGCTTCCAATAAAGGACATAAACAGAAGTGGGTGAAAGGTATTCCTCGTAGAGCGCTGGTTATATTTATAAGAATAAAGACAATAATTTACAAACATTTCCAAGGATAAGACCTATTTTAAAGCACAATGTGGTACCTACAATGTTTTCTGGACCTCCCAAATATCACAGAAAAATACAGTTAATAGAACTCATCTGGGCATGCATCTGGGCATACCTACGAAAAAACTTGATAGCGAAAGGGAATCAAGACCAGCAAGAAAGTGACTTAATAATAGTGAGTTTTTCTAGCTCAAGTGAAATTTTACATAGTAAATTGAGTGTTCATTTAAGTGGAAGTGGAAGTGGCAGCAGGAAGCAGGTTGCGTTTATTTTTATTTTGTGGTGTTTGACAACGGTGAACCAGACATCAGATGTAAGTGGTACTGGTAGTAGTAGTTCTAAAAAGTATTTTTCTCAATTTATCAACCAGGATGAACTCTTAATACATATAAAATGTAATAATTATTATTCTGAAACTATAAAACATATTACGGTAACCAGACCACCATTTGACAGCTAAGCCACGTTGCCACATCTAAGGCTCCGGCCTAGTGTAGAGTCGGCCATGGCTCTACACTAGGCAGGAGCCTTAGATATGGCAACGTCGCTTAGCTGTCAAATAGTGGGCCGGTTACCGTGGGCCAAACGGTGGGCATTCCGCGAAAAATTTAAATTGTTTTATAATTTCAGAATAATTATTACATTTTATATGTATTAGAGTTCATCTCGGTTGATAACTTAAGAAAAATACTTTTTTTTTTTTGTTTTTATAGCGGCGTAACTGCTTTGGTCATTGCCGCTTTCTTCAATGTTTACCTGCAATTATGGTGTGTCTATTTCTCTTCACAGTTTCCAAAATAATCCTATACTTTTTAGGTACGTTATTAAGTTTTTAATATGAGGTTCTTGAAGACATTCACACAAGTTGGTCGGAATCCTGAGCTGTTGCCTGGCAGGAGCATAGGCAGGGCATTCGAATAAAATGTGTTGGATTGAAAGTTGGCACCTGCATGTCTCACATCTAGGTGCCCTTGTATTTAGTAAAATGTGGCAGTGTGTTAGTCGTGTATGTCCTATCCGTAATCTAGCTGTTATGACTTGTTCTTTTCTTGTAAGACCTCTATATATTTCTTTATTAATTTGGTAGTTATTGCCATCCTGCTGCGGTTGTGGTGTACGAGTGAGTGCGCATTTTATATATGATTTCATATCATCTAACCGCAGTGGGATTTTGTCCTCACTTCTATTGCTGCTAGCTTGCTTCGCAGCCTTATCTGCAGCTTCGTTCCCTGTTATGCCCACATGCCCCGGTACCCATACGAAAATTACTTTTTTATTGAGCTGTGTGAGCCAATGATATGTCTCTTGGATTTGTTGTATCAAAGGGTCGAAGGTGAATTTTTGTTGTATGGACTGCAGAGCGCTCAGGGAATCGCAACCTATAACAAACATATTGCTTTGCTCATACTCGATATACCTCAGAGCCTGCCATATGGCGTAAAGTTCTGCCGTGAATATGGATGCAGCGGGATGTAATTTCCAACTATAGACGTCATCATTGACCACAAATGCACATCCAACCTGTTCTGCTGTCTTTGAGCCGTCAGTGTAAATGTGGATTGCTCCAGGGTAGTTGCTTACTATTTCTAGAAATTTCTGACAGTAGAACTCGGCACAGGTATTTTCGTTCCTATATAGACTGCACTCTAAATGCATTTTTATAGGGGCATAAGTCCATGGTGCTGATACGTGATATGCGAGGGGTAAAAAGCTGTGGATTTCTGGTGTACACGCTTGTGGATTTCTATGGATTTCCGTAGATTTCCGTGGATTTCCGTGGATTTCCGAGGATTTCCGTGGATTTCCGTAGATTTCCGTGGATTTCCATGGATGTCCGTGGATTTCTGTGGGTTTACTGTGCCAGTACGCATGCGCAAACACGGATGTCTTGGCTGAAGCCATCTTGATTTCAGTTACCTGAATTAATAAATTGAAGATTTTTTACAAGTAAAGCAGTGAAAATATCAAAAACTTCTAGTCATGGTTCTTTTAAACGTAAAACAAGGAAGGCGCGAAGGCGCACATACTCTTACATTCATAAGAAAAATGAAGTGAAGTTGATTGATGCAGTATTTCCCACATACGTATTACGGTGATACCAGTATATTATTTTCCCAAGGCATAACGACATCCCCTTGCAACCAAATCATCGGCCGCCCGAGCAGAAAGAAGTTTGTCATGCCGCTAGGTCCTTCTTTCACAGGTCAATGAGTTTTACAACCCTCCACCCCCAACCGTCCCAGTTTCACCCCCAGCCAAAAAAAGTAGAAAATGATCAGAAGGCGCCTAAAAATAAAGTTTGAGCTGTTTTTATATTTTTAGTTTGTAACTTGCCAATCAAAAAAGGGGTAAGTAATTAGAATCGGCCCGTTTTCGCAAATTTTACCGAAATCAACGTACGAGGTGTGTCCTTTCCAAAGTAACCACCCCCCCCCCACCTTTAAATCATAGATTTGCAACCAAAAGAACAAACACCCCTTTATGACAGTTAAATATGAAGTTATTTGGACTATTTTTATTTTTATGGCAGTTACTGCCATTTTAAATTTCGAAAATTTGCTACTTCTTTGGATCATTATTCCGCCATGTTGAAAATTTTGCGGCATGCGCGGTAGCGTTTTCGACATAGCATAACATGTGGTACCGCCACTCCCACCCCTTCTTTATTCTCACAGCGCCAGCGGGACCAAAAACTATATTTTTGTTTATAATGGTAACATTTATATAGTGACCAAGTTTGAAGAAAATCGGAAAGTTTTAGCGTTTTCATGTCAGTCTGTGTCTGTACGTCCCCGATTTCGTTCTCCAACGATTACCCAAAAACGCCTCAAGCGATTGCTCCCAAATTTGGCCAACTCAAATTAAAATAGAGGTCCTTTCGAGCTGAAAAGGTATTGATGCCGATCGGACAATGTGTCTTTATGTCTAAAACATGTTAATTTTTTCTGAAATGGAAGCTAAAAAAATTAAACAAATTGAAATACTCAAATGTCATTAACTGCTGTATTTGTGCACCGAATTGTTTGGTATTAGGCAGTCGTAAATAACTTAAAGATGTCTACCTCAAAATAATATTACTATTCATATTACTATTCGATTGGACTCTTGAGGTTTAAAGGACATGGGGGTTGTACAAAAAAAATCTCATATTGGTACATTGGTACATATGACCCCACAAGTCAGAAGACGACGTGTGAAAATAAAAAGGGTGAAATGTACAAATGTCAATAACTGTTGTAACAAGGTTATGGTAAAACAAGGACGGGGGATGAACAACAACCACTTGAGTCGGGGAAGTTCCTAGAACGAAGTCTATCCCGTTCAACGTCCACATATTTTTCATGATGGATACGCTGCCACTGCCACGGTATCTAAAAATCATAAACGTTTTCCATCCCCGCCATGGTAGTAATACTGTGTAAACATTTCATTAAAATCGATCTAATATTTTCCACTTTACCCGATACATAACGATCAGAAGCAATAAACGTATGTATACATCGGAAGTCCCTTGGTTTCTGTAACAGGCAAAGCAATGTTCGGATGGACATAAAAGTGTATTATAACGCTAAGCCATTTTTCACAGGTCCGTGGACAGCCTGTTATGGATTCAACATTTTTTTTAGTTTTACAACCCACCACCCCTCAACTATCCCAATTTCACACCTACCAAAAAAAGGTAGAAAATGATCGCGAATCCCTAAAACGTCTAAAAAGGAAGTTTGAGGGATTTTTGAATTTTTTTGGTTTTTTGCCAATTACTTCGCCGCCCACGCACCGATTTGCAAAACTATAGGAACGTTACCTACTACGACCCCACCAGCATATCGCTTCCCAAATTTCATCACAATCCATGCAGTGGTTGCTGAGATTACCAGACTAGAAAAACGCCAACAGACAAACACACAGACCGACGGGGTAGATTTTCATTATGTAGACATCATAAAACGCCCAAAAAGCGTAATACCTCAAAACCAAATATTTTCGCGATCACAACACTCCCCTCACGTATTGGCGTGGGAAGAAAAAAGATATCAAGGTTTTCACACACCTCTAACAAAAATTAATGTTAAATATGCTGACACTACAGACACCGAGGTCCTTTCGGATGAAACTTCTGACGGTATAGATTATTCCAACGAATATTCCTTGAAATATCATAAATGATAATGGCTTCATCGCCTGTTGGAACGTCCTCATCTCCAAAATTCGAACATCCTGTTTTTTTTTATGGTGGGCCTCCCGCAAAGGCTGAAAGCCTGTGGCGCTGTGGACGCGCGCTGCGAGAGGATACGTATCGGTTCACGTTAGATTTGAAACGCTGCAGGTTGTGGCCGTCGGGAAACAAGTTCCCCGGCAGCTGATTCCACAGCGTCGAAGTTCTCCAAAAGAAGGAATCCTGGAGGTGACTGGTTCGGGGAGTAAGGACCTCGACCTGGTAAGGATGAGCTCGCAGAGCTTCTCTAGGGTTCCTGGTTCGGACGGCCTGTGGTGTTATTATCTGAGAGAGCTCACTCGATCATCTTCCGTGATAGAATCTGTAAAACAGGGATAGGTCAGCCACCCTCCTTCGATGTTCCAGGCTGTGGAGGTTCTTTGTGAGGTTAGGCGTATCGATTAGTCTAATCGCTCTTTTCTGGATAGTGTCTAAAAGCTTTAGAGAGTGCTTTGAAGCGCATCCCCACACATGGGAGCAATACTCCAGCGATGGTAGGATCTGTGCCTTGTAGAGCAGCAGCAGTTGCTCTGGTGTACACAATTTTCTACAGCGACAAAACTCCAAGCTTCTGGGATGCCGTTTTAGCAATACTGACGAAGTGGTCGTGCCAGGACATGTTATTGTTGATGTTGATTCCCAAAAGCTTGACGGAAGGTGATTCGACTATGGGGTGACCCTCCATTTCCATGGTTGGTAAGCCATCGTGAGACTTCTTTGTAAGTGTTGTTGCCTGAGTTTTTTGTACGTTAAACTGTACTTAATTTGCTAATCCCCACTCGACAATTGTTTTGATATCTGGGTTGATCTGTGAGGCATGCTGCTGTCGCCGACGAACCGTCTCCTGGGATGATAACGGCTTGCCTGGTTCCATACACGACACTAATGTACTGTCATCTGCGAAGCTGTAGATTGGGTTGGTTGTTATTTCCAGCAGCTCGTTGATGTACAGCAGAAACAGTGTAGGGGATAGGAAAGATCCCTGAGGAACACCGGCGTTTATTGAAAATACGTCTGATGAACAGCCCTCGACTACAACGAACAGCCAAAATATGGAAAATTGTATGCCATCTTATTACGAACAACGTTGGTATTTAGGTCTAATCACGAAAATTGTGAATGACGAGTGCGCTGAAAAGTTTTTTTTTTGTTTTAGCGTCTTCGACTTTTTTAGTATTATATAGTATCGCTTATTTGTTACGATATCTCATGTTTTCTCTTTATTTTCGAATTTCTGGAATTAAATGTTTATTTGTGGTTTGACTTTGTTTTTATTTTTATGTGGTTTTCTTTGGAACTGCTTGGATTTCGTTGGATTTCCTTTGGATTTCCTTTGGATTTCCTTTGGATTTCCTTTGGATTTCCTTGGATTTCCTTGGATTTCCGTGGATTTCCTTGGATTTCCGTGGATTTCCTTGGATTTCTTTGGATTTCCGTAGATTTCTGCGGATTTCCATGGATTTATTGGATTTATTCTAAAGAAATGGATTTCTGGTGTACACACTTCGAGCAGCTTTTTACCCCTCGGTGATATGTTTGTGAGTATAAGTCAGGTATATTTATATTTGTCTCTTCGCATATTTGAACTACTCGGATTCCTATTGGTTTTGTGATTGTTGGTCTGTTGTTAAAGATTGATTGCGTTTCCTGATCAGCTATGATTATGTTATAATTGGGATGTCTTGGTTGCGACCTGATGTTTGCTACATAATTTAACAATCTAGTTCTCATTCTGATCTCTAGTAGTGGTATGTCCGATTCGTGCAGAACCGAGTTGGCTGAACTTGTGCGATAAGCTCCTATTGCTATCTTTATTCCTTGGTAGTGAATTGATTTCAAAGCGTGCAGTGTTGTTTTTCTTGCTCCTTCAAATGTAAGACAGCCATATTCTAGCTTTGACATTATTGTTGCTTTGTAGAGAGCTAATAGACACTCCCTATGTGCACCCCATTTCGTACTTGCTAAGCATCTGATTATATTAAGGTTTTTCCTACACCTGTTCGCTAGGTCCATCATATGCAACTTCCAGAGCAGTTTGGAGTCGAAAGTGATACCCAAAAATTTGATTTCTTGTGCCTGAGCTATTGGCAATTCATCCAGTGTGTGTTGGCATTGCCTTTCGCATGATCTAAGGCGACAGAAATGCACAGTTTTTGTTTTAGTTCTAGAAAAGCAGAATCCGTTATTTTGGGCAGCACGACTGACTGTATCTATAGCGTGTTGTAAATCCTGTTGTATATTTTGTAGTTCCCTTGACGAGCAGTACATAACAAGATCGTCCACAAATAATGATCTGCCTATGTTAGATTCTAGGGAATCTAATATTGGATTTATTGCTATAGCGAAAAGAGTGACACTCAGAGTAGATCCCTGTGGTATCCCGTTTTCCAATATATATTGCTCAGATAGTGTGCTACCTATTCTGACTCTGATTTTTCTTGTAGATAGAAAGCTTTGGATAAATTTCGGCAGATTTCCTCTAACATTCCACATGTACAGAGTTTTTAATATGCCATACCTCCATGTGGTGTCATAGGCCTTTTCTAGGTCGAAAAATACTGCTGTTACGTGTTCTCTTTTTCCAAAACTGGTTTGTATAGTATTCTCTAAGGCTGCTAATGAATCTGAAGTTGATCTGAACTTGCGAAAACCTACCTGAGATGATGCCAGCAATTCATTGTTTTCTATATGCCACATTAATCTAAAATTTATCATAGACTCTAGAAGCTTACTCAGACAGTTCGTTAAAGATATTGGGCGGTAACTGGATAAGAGTTGTGGATCTTTATCAGGTTTTAGAAAAGGAATTACGTATGCTTCCCTCCATTGCTCAGGATATTCATGACTATGCCAGATTGAGTTGTATAGACTCAGTAATGTTTCTTTCGCGCATTTTGGCAAATTTTTTAACATAGAGTAAGTGATGCGGTCTGGTCCTGGAGCTTTATCCTCTGCATGATGTAACTGCCATTCCAGTTCCTCTATCGTAAACATGATATTATAAACAGACGTTTCTGTTTCGTCGAAGTCTATGGGGAGTTCATTATCTTTTTTTATTTGTTTGAAACTTGGATGGTAATTTTCGGATGAGCTAATGGATTGAAAATATTTTGCAAATGCCTCCGCAGTGTCACCGGGATTATGGAGTGTGGTACCTTCTACCAGTAAGATGGGCATTTCTACAGGAAAACGTTTGCCTGATATGGCTCTTATTTTGTCCCATATTTCTTTGGTTGTAGTTTCAGGTGTTATCTTTGAAACAAAATGTTGGAAGGATGATTTCTTGCTAGATATAATTAATCTTCTAACTAATGCTCTTGCTCTCTTAAAGTTTATCATGTTTTCTATTGTGAGGTTTCTTCTAAAACGTCTTAGAGCTCTTCTTTGTTCTTTGATGGCATTTGCGATATCAGAGTTCCACCATGGAACCTTTGGTTTCGTGTTGGTTACAGATGTAACCGGTATTGTCTGACTTGCTGCTTGAGTGATCGCCTCCGTTATTTTGGTTACCGATTCCACTATTTGTTCGTTTACCTGTATTGGTGGTAACTTTTCTACATACTGCGTCCAGTTTGCTTCATGTATCTTCCATCTAACTGGAGATTCTCGTATTATACGAGACGATGCAAACTGGATTTGAATAGGTACGTGATCGGAAGGTAACTCATCCTTAAGTGTATGCCATACTAGTCGGTGCGCTATCTCTGGAGAGCATAGAGATAGATCAATGGCAGATAATTTTTGCGAGCGTGAATTGAGGTAGGTGCCTTCACCAGAATTGAGTAGTACTAAATTGAACTCATCCATTATAGTTTCGATCAGTCTCCCTCTGTTATCGAGCCTTTCTGAGCCCCAGATAGGATTATGCGCGTTAAAGTCACCAAGAATGAGAAATGGAGTGGGTAGCTGCTGAATAATGTTCCTGATGTTTTCGCCTGTCCAGTTACCGTCTGGCAGATATATGTTAACTAAGGTTAATCGTATAGGATATGATACCTTTACTGCAATTACTTGAAGTTCCGTTTGTATAGGTACTTCTTGTGCACTGATATTAAGTTTTAGCAGGGTGGCTATACACCTCCTCTGGCTCTTGCCTCATGTAGTACATCTTTACGGTATACCTTATAACCTTTTATTGAAAAAGGCTCATTTATTTTGAGGTGCGTTTCCTGGATGCAAATACCCAAAGACTGTTTTTCCGTTAGAAGTGATCTTAGCTCGCAGTATTTGTGTATCAGTCCATTACAGTTCCACTGAAGAAGATTTTCTAAAGAGAAGTTCATGTGAAGGTGTTTCTTATTAAAGGTATTTAGCTAAGATCTAGTTAAAATTATAATAAATAGTTATATAAATAAATAAATAGATAAATAAATAAATGAATAAAAAATAAACAAATATATAGACAGATAAAGAGATAATAAATATATAGACAAATAAATAACGTAAGAACTATTTACAAAGTGGTAAAATCTTTCTAGGTGTAATATAATAAATATATAGTTTTATCACAGAGTAGTATCACAGGTTATAAATATTACAAATATGTTTTTATATCGAAACCTGAGTATTTGTTCGAGTGTTTCGAGGTTGACCTTTTGGCCAGCCTTTTTTCTTTCTTGCCGGTTTTTGGCTGCCACTTTCTTCATCTGATGTAGTCTCACTGAATTCTCTTTTTTTTTTGTTCTGACTGGTTTGTGGACATAGAGTCTGTTCGTTCTCTCTCTCTGAAGCGTTGTGTTACTACATTTGGTTCTTTAAAACTTCCAGATTTGGTGAATAATTGCGTGAGGTTGCTTTGTAGTGCCTGTATGATTTTTGGCAATAAAGTATCTTCTATTAAACGCTCTATAGTTGTGGATGTTGACTTAGCAGCTGCTTCAGCGTATGAGGTATTATTTTTTGGGGTGCTAATTTGTACTTTTTTCTTCGCCTCACTGTAAGTTATGTTATCTATGACTTTAACCCTTTGTATTGCTTCTTCCTCCCTATATTTTGGACAACCCTTATATCCAGCTGAATGGGGGCCATTACAGTTTACACAGGTTTTCGGGTCTTCACAGTTAGCTTCCCCATGTGGTGGTTTGCCGCAGGCACAGATATTTGGTTTTTCACATTTGTCAGACATATGTCCAAATTCCTGGCACTTGAAGCATCTTAAGGGAGGCGGAATATATGGTCTCACTTAAAGCTTCTTATAAAATGCAACATCTATTTCCTTGGGGAGATTAGGTTTGTCAAAAGTCAGAATATGATTTGCTGTTTCAATTAGCCTTCCTTCTCTTCTGGTCTTGATTCTCCTTACATCTATAATTCCTACAGTTTACACAGGTTTTCGGGTCTTCACAGTTAGCTTCCCCATGTGGTGGTTTGCCGCAGGCACAGATATTTGGTTTTTCACATTTGTCAGACATATGTCCAAATTCCTGGCACTTGAAGCATCTTAAGGGAGGCGGAATATATGGTCTCACTTGAAGCTTCTTACAAAATGCAACATCTATTTCCTTGGGGAGATTAGGTTTGTCAAAAGTCAGAATATGATTTGCTGTTTCAATTAGCCTTCCTTCTCTTCTGGTCTTGATTCTCCTTACATCTATAATTCCTTGCGCAAAAAGTTCTTCTTTAATTTCTTCTATTGAACAATTCAGCAGATCCCTACAATATACTACGCCCTTCGACTGATTTAGAGTCCTATGTGGCAAAACTTCCACTTCGAAGTCAATAACTCTTTTTACCTCTAATAATCTTTTACTTTGTGCGTTTCCCCTTGTCTGTATTAGTAGTCCTTCTTTTGTTTTCTTTACCATTAATGTATCTCCAATTAATCCATAAATTACTTTAGAGATAGCAAACGGACTGACCTTTGTGAAGCCCTCCTCGTTTACATCTCCCACTCTCTTTACAAGAAGGTACCGAGGGAGGTTTCCCGTCGTCGCCTTGCTTGTGTGGTTTTTGCCCGTTTTATGGAGGTCGGGCGCCTCCGCCTGTTTATCTGTTGGATCATCCATTTATGTCCCACGAGTATGGGAAGAACTAAAAGTCGACTGCAGCAGTGCTCCCTTACTGCAGCAAGGCTAACTGACTCTAGAGGTTGCCAGGTATCTAGAGTACACCGTTCACGACTCACTGTCGTAGAGCCATCCACCCTTCGGCACGGTTCGTATGACACCTTGGGTTACGGAAGCCTGAAAAAGGCCCTGAACTCGGCTTCAAAATTCAGGGACCCTACGCGGGCCGGCGCATGATGGAGATGGTGGCAGAAGAGCAAGCGTATGATGCTGTCCCTCCGCCAGCACAAGCATAATCACGCGCCGTACCGGGCAGACGATTTGGTGGCATTTTATCTTTTCCGCTCCTTATGCGGGAGGTGACAAGACAAAGATGCCCCAGGTCGGGCGCTGGCAGTACGGTCTACGACCTTACCGTAGCATGGGAGCACCATCTAAGGCACAATTATTGCAGAAGATGGTGACTCCAATGGCCAGACGGCCAAGGAAAAATACTTTTTGAAAAAATAAGAATGGTGAAAAATGCCAGTAGTAACAGTACAAAAATGTACATGTATTTAGATTTAGAGATTTTCCCTTCTGTTAGACATTTCTTATTTCCATCAGATTTCCTCTTTTTAGTTTTGTCAGTCTGTATTCTGTCTTGAACTGTTTCAGTGTAATTATTAATAAAAATATTTGCTACATTAACAACATTAATTCAAGCAGAATTTCATCAGTTTGGGGTTGATTACATTAACAAATGTGTCTAAAACAAACTCATCTATATGTATATTGATGTATCTTTTGCAATTTGCATTAAAACTGCTTTGTGCAATTGCCCAAAAAGTTACTTTTATACCTATTGGCCTGAAATCAAAATTTTAACAATACCTATTGTGAATAAGGACTGTAATTTGGGCCGTATACTCTGATGGAAGGGTTACGCCTACCAACTATAAGCGGTATGTATTTAATATAACTATCAAATAATTTTGTCCTTCATGTTCTACCTATAATTTTTGTAATGACGAGAACATTTATACAGGCTGATATTTAATTAATTTGTAAAACAATGTACTTCTCCGAGAATAATAAACCCTCTGCAACAGTTTTAAGGTGCAACATTTAAAGAACTGCAAAGTTTTGAGGAATATTTAGGATGGTGGTAAAATTGACAACTTATTCTCTCTCACAAAATTGTAAACTTTCTTTGGCTGGACATAGAAAAGGTTTTAACATTAAATCAACAGAAAACCTATTTGAAAATGGTATGCCAAAATATTTTCTATTTGAGACCAACAGGATATTCTTAACGACAGTGGTAAAATCTAACTCAAATCACCAACAAATTATGATTTATTGATTTAAAGGAATGTCCATATTCATTGATACTAATACCACCTACATCTGATGTCTGGTTCATCGTAGTCAAACACTACAAAATAAAAATAAACGCAACCCGTTTCCTTCTGCCACTTCCACTTCCGCTTAAATGAACACCCAACTTACTTTGTAAATTTTCAATTAAGCTAGAAAAACTCACTATTAGGTCACTGTGAAGCCATTCTTGCTGGTCTTGATTCCCTTTCACTATCAAATCTTTTCGTAGGTGTGCCCAGATGTGTTCTATTAGAACTGTATTTTTCTGTGATATTTCGGAGGTCCAGAAAACATTGTAGGTACCACATTGTGCTTTAAAATAGATCTTATCCTTGGAAATGTTTGTAAATTATTGTCTTTATTCTTATAAATATACCAGTCCTGGTCAACGGCATGAGGATGCAGAAAGCAAATGGGAAACTACTGCATTAAAGATCTCTAAGATATCTCAAGAGAAATTCGTAAAATGAGTAACGTGAGAATCAGCGAGGCCTCGGATGTGATGCCTCGCGGTCCGACTGGCAATCGGCGCTGTTCCTCGTCCGGGGAGGTCAGTGTGAAATTGGTGACCGGGCATAAGGAGTGCGACCATCAGGCTTCTTGTACGAAATTAACTACTAATGACATTTTTAAAACGCGCCGAAAACATCGCCTGGCAACTTGGAACGTTAGAGGTCTTCAGGCTATAGGAAAGCTCGGCATCGTCGAACAAGAGCTTACAGCAAATAAAATAGCCATTGCTAGATTATCTGAGACTCATTATAGAGACACAGGTCATTTTACTTCTAGCAAGGGGAATTTTATTTGCTTTTCAGGTAAATCTGATGAAAGTGTTAACGGTGTTGGCTTTTGGGTGGCGAAAGCGCACGCAAGGACCATTCTTGGTTACAAATGTATTAGTGACAGAATTATAACAATACGTATCAATGCGAACCCTACACCGATCAACATTGTGCAAATCTATGCACCTACGTGAAATTCGGATGAGGAAACGATCGAATATTTTTACAACGATCTTGAGTCTGCACTTGAATCTCTTTCGAATCGGGAAATGGTCCTCATTTTAGGCGATTTTAACTCAAAGGTTGGTCAAACCATTGATGAAGAACATCTTAGGGCACATATTAGTAAATTCGGTCTTGGAGTCAGAAATGAAAGGGGTCAACGTCTGCTTCAATTCTGTATTGAGCATAATTTCTCAATTGCCAACACTATGTTTTCACAACATCCACGGCGCCTGTATACTTGGACCTCTCCCGACGGACGATTTCGTAATCAAATTGATTACATTTTAGTTCGTACACGGTGTAAGACTCTACCAGGCTCAGACTGCGACTCAGACCATCAATTACTCCTGTGCCAACTTCAGTTAAAACTGAAGGTATGTCCACGTTCTAAGCGGACAGTACGGATGGAGATCGCTGACCCTTCTCCTTTTCGGTCAAAATGTTCAGAGCTTTTTCGGGATGCCTCTATAACAGATATGTCAATTTCAAATGATATGTGGCTATCATTAAAAAATGTGCTTTTACATGCTGCCCAGATAAGCCAACCAAAGGAGAGCACTCAACCAAGACAACAATGGATTAGTAGCCACACACTGTCCGTTATTGAGGCACGTAAAAGCCTTAAGATCTCAGGTCTGGATTCAGATACAGAGCAAAACACATATAGACAGATCTCACGCGAGATTCAAAGATTATGCCGGAAAGATAAGAACTCTTTATCTACAGCAATTGTGCAGGGAAATAGAGATGCACGCCAATACTAACCATCCGAAAGAGATGTTTTTTAAGGTCAAATGCCTCAGTCGGGATTTTAAACCCAAATCTTGGGCTGTTAAAAATCCTGAGGGAGAGCTAATTACCACCCTGCATGAGGTTATTGAGGTTTGGCGAAATTGTTGCGAAAATTTGTACCATGAGGATGGCCTTCACGCCCTCTCATTGGATTTTGAATACGAACCGGATATTCTTTTGTCTGAAGTGGAACATGCCCTCAACAAGCTACAAACAAAGCTACAGGCATTGATGCTATTTCTGCTGAAACGTTGAAATGCTTGGGTGACGACGGCATCTCCCTTTTACATAATATTTGTAAGAGTGTCTGGTGTTTGGCCAGATGAATGGTGCACATCAATTTTTGTTCCACTTCATAAAAAGGGATTTCCAACAAATCCAGACAATTATCGCCTACTTTCGTTAATCTCTCATGCAAGTAAGGTTCTACTGTATATTTTACAATCTCGTTTGGAGGGTTTTATTGGCTGGCAAATTTCTCAGACGCAGGCAGGTTTCGTGAAAGGACGCGGTACGCGTGAACAGATCTTAAACTTAAGACAAATTATTGAAAAAGCCAGAGAGTATTATTTTCCTGTTTTTATCTGCTTTTTGGACTATTCTAAGGCGTTTGATAACGTAAAGTGGCCTAAACTGTGGGAAATCCTCATCTCTATGGAAGTTCCCTATCACCTAGTGTTTCTCATACAGCAACTCTATGAGTCTAATTCGGCTCGCGCAAGAATTGATGGTAACCTGACTAGTCAAACTGCAACCAGAAAAGGAGTTCGTCAGGGATGTGTATTATCTCCGATGTTGTTTAACATTTACTCTGAATTTGTGATGAGACAGGTATTAGACAACTGGAATGGCGGTGTAACTATTGGCGGAAGCAAAATATCCAACTTAAGATTTGCTGACGATACAACCCTTATTGCAGTTTCTCAGGAAGAACTAGTAGCTCTATTAAACATCTTAGAACAACGTAGTGCAGAGTATGGTCTTGGTATTAACTACAATAAGACCAAGGTTATCATCGTAGATAGAGAGCATGATAATTATCGAGAAATAAAGTCAATAGGCCGTTGTGAAGTAGTTCAAAGTTTTATATACCTCGGTTCTTTGATCGACAATTCGGGTAGCTGTGAAAATGAGATCCGACGGCGCATTCAACAGGCACGTGTGCCCATGACAAAGCTTACTAAAATATGGCGTGACCATAACATCACTAAAGCTACAAAAATGTCGCTGGTTCAGTCTCTTGTGTTCTCCATATTTTTGTATGCCTCGGAAACTTGGACTGTTAAAAAGGCAGATCGAGCTCGCATAGACGCTTTTGAAATGTGGACATGGAGGAGAATGCTGAGAGTTCCTTATACTGCCCATCGAACTAACGTCTCCATACTGGATGAGGTCGGTAATCCAAAGAGACTATCCTCCATTGTGTCGACGAGATTGCTTACATTCTTCGGACATATACACAGAAGCGATAATATGGAGAAACTTGTAGTTCAGGGTCATGCCCCGAGTAGGCGGCGCTGTGGCCGTCCTCTTACACGCTGGGTGGATACGACGAAACAGTTGCTGGATATGAGTGTCACGAGCGTCACTAAACTGACAACAAATCGCGAACGATGGCGAGCTACAGTGCTCAAAACTATTGATAATATTCGTGTCGGCAAACTCTAGCTCCGACTTAATGCATTTTACGAGTTCACAACATGTCTGTTGAGACATTGTGACTATGATGATGAGTCCTTACGAGGTATACCTTTCACTCACTTCTGTTTGAAATGCTCGTTTTGAGGAAAATTGAACACCCTAATATGTCCTTTGTTGAAAGCACAATTTATTGCTAGTGCAACCTGGTACTACACACTTTGCAGGCATTTTTTATCTTTATACTTTCGTTTGTGCAGGTAAATAATGAGAAACACATTAAAAATCACCTTCCAATCTTCTTTTTTGCTCTGGAAAATTACACTAATGACTTAAAAACAAATAAAAGCTCGGCCCAGCTCGGCCCGCTATTCAGTGTTGCCATATTTCAATGCTCCGACCTAGTGAGTAGTGTCGGCCATGGCTCAACTCCTCAGTGCTCACGTGGTGCTCACTCCTCACTGTGTATATGTTTTGTGCTGTGGACTGTGCTCCTCACTACTCACTAGTGTATATGTTTTGTGAGCTCACTGTTGCGTACTTGCGTGTTCTGTGTCATGGTAATGAAATTTTGAGGTTAAGATTTATAACATTTCTTCTTTAAAATTGCAGTTTCTACAAAATTTATTGTTTTTGGCGTTGGTACATGATGGCAAGTAGTTTAGATCCCTTAGGGGCGTTAGGCACCACCACTGAAGATGATGAACTTACTTTACCCAGAGCAAGTATCAATAAAATGATTAAAGAATTAGTACCATCTGTTCGTATCGCCAACGAAGCCAGAGAATTAGTTTTAAATTGCTGTACAGAGTTTATACATCTGCTAAGTTCTGAAGCAAATGACATATGCAACCAGTTACATAAAAAGACCATAAATGCAGAACATGTCGTTATGGGTAAGTTCTTTGTGTATTAACATTAAGTCTGTATAATGTATTTTAGTCTATAACAATAACTATGCCCCACAATACTCGTGTTGCAGTTTATATCACAGTTTGCACAATAGGCTTCAGGTATAAAAAAATATGTATTAAAGAACAACTATGACATCTTCCTACTAAAAAATATAAATTCATACCTACCCTAGCGGGCACTTTATTCGCATATATGATAATACATGCCAAAAAAAAGTATCAGTTAGGTAAATTAACTATATTCATTGGGAAGCAGCAAGTTAAACATGGACTGTATATCAATGAAGTGTCAATACCTATGGAATGGCCCCGTCCCATTTAAACAATGTACCACTTTTGCGGACGACATAAGAAAGAGAGGTCGGTGAGAGAGATAGAGCTAGACAGGAAAAAAGCAGGTATAAGAAAGAGAGGTCAGTGAGAGAGATAGAACTAGTCAGGGAAAAAGCACAGCCACCTACCTCCTAACTAGCTATGTGGAGCATTGGCAAATCTTCTGCCGTTTTCCCTGACTAGCGCTATCTCATTCTAGCCGCAAACGTGTGCATGCGTGTCCCTTCCATAGGTATTGACACTTCATTGCTGTATATGCTTTTGGCTAGATATATTTGGGACTTATGCTTCCGTCATCAGAGAATAAGTTATTGAGCCTGAAGAACAAACCATGTTATATTATGTAAAAACAACCAACCACAGCACAATTATGTCTGTTTTTTCTAAATGTTACCAGTATGAGTAACTAAAAATTAATGTACTAGATGTTAAGTAAGATACTTTCTTTAAATTAGTATAAAATTCAGCAAGATAGGAAATGACTACCTAGACACGCCTCATGGTTACCTTCTAGAGTTTATTTTGCTTGCTGACCAAAGTGAAGTGATTTATTTTTATCAATGCTGCATGGTGAATTTCCCTTGTTACTTACTCATTTTTTTGTACTGAATCATGGTTCAAGTTTTTGAAAATTTCTGTGGAGTACCAAATGATAAACGTTTATACAGGGTAACCCAAGAAATAGTGTCAAGTGGAAGTCCAGAAATAGAGCACACCTAGAAGTATCTGAAACACCCCCATATACATGATATGCAATTTTTTGTAGTTTCCGAGTTACGAATTTTTTTTTTGAATTTTAGAGAATTCTCTACCTCGACACCTTAGTACTGTTCCAAAAGAAAAATTAAAAGACTTTTCCAAATTCTCTTTTTTGCTAATTAATCTCCAAAAGTTTACTGTTTATACTTTATACATAAAATAATCATCTTCGTAACTTTGATGAAAGTCATGAAAATTTTAGTGTAAAGTCAAGAATTTACGATCTGATAATTATGACTTAAACCTTCGACTCGCAATTAAAAATCCAAAGAGGTGGTTTCATGATTCCTAAGCGGGTCTAAAAACTTCTTCAGAATCAGCTGTCACAGTCATTGAAAAAAGTAGTACTGAATGGGGCTACTTTCGCTCCAGTCGACCTTTAAAGACAAGAGGCGAAGATTTCTTGAAATTAGCGATGTGATTTTCAATTCATCAATAACTTATGTTAACGCGCTGATAGCAGAATGGTTGTCAGTACCGCAATAATAAACGTTAAAAACGTTCCATAAATTAAACATTTGTTAAAAAAGATCCTATTTCTTGCTAAAAAACCACAAGGAGCGCATTCTTCGAAACTGGTTTTTACCTGAGCGACAACAAAAAGAGCTAACGCTAATGTAGTTAACGATGTTAGAAGAGATAGCTATGATATTGTTGTGATGTCTTTTCAAAATGTGTCATTGCATAGGTTGCTTTCGATGTCTTTATTCAGTCGTCTGTCTGCCTTTGCGTCTTTAAAACGATACACTCTTGTTTGGTGAATTCTTGGGCTTTCTTTACAGACTATTGAGTGCACGCAGTTTCGCAATTAGGCTTTCCCTACGGACTCTGAGTGCTATCGGTTTTGGATTGGTGTTGTTTCTGTTGTCTGACTACTTGGCTATTCCTACGGACCTTGAGTGCATGACAACTGAATGTATAAAAATAACTATCTACTGTCTTCTAAAGGCCTTTATGGAAACTATGATCTGGTTAACAAGATCACAAGGATCACTGATCCTGATGTTCTGAAAGTGATGTGGGATCAGCCAGAAATAGAGTCGGTTCACTCATGTATTGTAAGCATCAGGTTATTCAGATCAGTAGCTGTTTCTCTTAACCATCTGCTTTGTATCCTTAAACCAACATTTTCTTTGCATGATGTTGTTTAATCCACAGAATCATAAATCCCACTAAACAGTTGACATATAATTGATCCGGATCCAGATCACTGTTTCCATAAAGGCCTCAAATGATTCTAAAGCCTGTTGTATTGACAGTTCTGTTGTTCTTCTGGTCGGCCAAGCGAACGCGCCGTGGCGTTCCACCAAGAAGTCTGCTGCTGTTTAGCAGCGATTTTCTTTGGTTTGTCGTTATCTTCGGGTACCAGATGGCGCACAGGCAGATCTTTTATTCGCCTGCTCTCAGTTCTGTTGTTATTGATAGGTTTGAAAAAACCATGCAAAATGTTCATTTTGGATTTTGAACTGTGAGAGAAACAATAGTGTGAATTACAGCAGCTCCCTAAAATGGACAGAGAGGCTCCCCCCAAGAGGTTTCATGACAAGTACCATTTTTATGGGAGTTCCTTATCACCTAGTGTTTCTCATACAGCAACTCTACGAATCTAATTCGGCTCGTGTAAGAATTGATGGTAACCTGTCTGGTCAAACTGCAACCAGAAAAGGAGTTCGTCAGGGATGTGTATTATCTCCGATGTTATTTAACATTTACTCTGAATTTGTGATGACAACTGCAATGGCGGTATAACGATTGGCGGAAGCAAAATATCCAACTTAAGATTTGCTGACGATACAATCCTTATTGCTGCTTCTCATGAAGAACTAGTAGCTCTATTAAACATCTTAGAACAACACAGTGCAGCGTACGGTCTTGGGATTAACTACAACAAGACCAAGGTTATGATCGTAGATAGAGAGCACGATAATCATCGAGTAATAAAGACAGTAGGCCGTTGTGAAATAGTTCAAAGCTTTGTGTACCTCGGTTCTTAGATCGACAACTCGGGTAGCTGTAAAAATGAGATTCGACGGCGCATTCAACAGGCACGTGTGGCCATGACAAAGCTCACTAAAATAAGGCGTGACCATAACATCACTAAACCTACCAAAATGTCGCTGGTTCAGTCTGTTGTGTTCTCTATATTTTTGTATGCCTCGGAAACTTGGACTGTTAAAAAGGCAGATCCGAGGGCAGAATCGAGCTCGCATAGATGCTTTCGAAATGTGGATGTGGGAGGTGGAGGAGAATGCTGAGAGTTTCCTTATACCGCCCATCGAACTAACGTTTCCATACTGGATGAGATCGATAATCCAAAGAGACTATCTTCCATTGTGTCGACGAGAATGCTTACATTCTTCGGACATATACACAGAAGCGATAATATGGAGAAACTTGTAGTTCAGGGTCATGCCCCGAGTGGGCGGCGCTGTGGCCGTTTCCCTACACGCTGGGTGGATACGACGAAACAGTTGCTGGATATGAGTATCAAGAGCGCCACTGAACTGACAGTAAATCGCGAACGATGGCGAGCTACAGTTCTCAAAACTATTGATAATAATTATTCATGTCGGCAATACTGTAGCTCCGACTTAATGCATCTTACGAGTTCACAACATG
Source organism: Callosobruchus maculatus (assembly GCA_951848785.1). Classification (NCBI taxonomy): domain Eukaryota; kingdom Metazoa; phylum Arthropoda; class Insecta; order Coleoptera; family Chrysomelidae; genus Callosobruchus; species Callosobruchus maculatus. The sequence continues at coordinate 40,296 of CATOUR010000010.1, read as the reverse complement.
TCTGTTAAGACATTGTGACTATGATGATGACCATTTTGAATCTTATAAAGCAATATACCTTCTTTTCCAAAACCGCAGACTATTTCAGATCCAGATTTCCTAACTTACACATAGGTCCAGAAGCCCCACATTTCAGCTCAATTATTGTATATTGTAACTTTCTGAGCACAAATCCAATCTATATGAGATGGTTAAGTGGCAACTTAACTACCCCAAAAGCCTGGGATACAAGCTGCTACCTTTCACATATGGTGTAGAAGAACTGAAGTTACTATGTGCAAGAAATAGTTAAAGGGGCTAGCAGCAACACTGGTATGATATTAACACCTGATCTACACTGAGCTGATTCCTGTACGAAATTGGACAGGGCAGTAGCTTTTATGAATATTTAAACACCATACTTCTCAGTCTGCCTGCTGCTTGCTAGTTGGTGTACATTCCAAAATGTAAACTTAATACTTCTCCTACTTTTGCCACTACCTAATGGCAATCGCATTCTAGAGTATAGAATGATAAACTACTGGTTCTTAGGTTATTCGGTTGGCATCGATACTCTTCGCTGCATGCTCCTTTTGAAGGCAGGTTTCTGGATAGACCTATATTCATATGGTGCAATAGGTAGGCTGCAAGAGCCATATCTCGTTTGTCAGCGAGATGCTATTAAACCTGTATATTTTGCTCATGGAAATAGAAGAAAATGCTATATGCAATAAAAATGAGGAAATTCCATTTCATTTCCTGTGCTACTATGAAGGCTTAGCTCTACACAGTTTTATATATTTGGTAAAACAGAGCCAGGAGCAGAAAGCCTGTTGGCATAGCTATAAAGCCTTAGTAGGAGATCAGTGCTATGAGTACAGTTGTTGGAAACAACAATAGATCTGACAGGTCATATTTTGCAGGAGGGTAAAAAATGTTGAATGTGCAGTGGTAACACTATAATAAGTCGTGAGGAGTGGGAAATAGAGGGTTCTAGATGGCTGGCCTGTAACAAAAAAATCCAAGAAAAGAAACCCCTTCAGGCAAGCTAGTTTAGTTGAGGGAGTATCAACACGCACTGTTCTAATATAAAAACTTAGATTTTTAGTGCAATTTTATGTAGAATTCCAACTTCAAAGATGCAACATTATTTTTTTTTTTTTATGGTCGGCCTCCCGCAAAGGCTGAAAGCCTATGGCGCTTTAGAAGCGCTGCGAGAGGATAAGTACCGGTTCACGTTAGATTTGAAACGCTGCAGGTTGTAGCCGTCGGGAAACAAATTCCCCGGCAGCTGATTCCACAGCGTCGAAGTTCTCCAAAAGAAGGAATGCTGGAGGAGACTGGTTCGGGGAGTAAGGACCTCGACCTGGTAAGGATGAGCTCGAAGAGCTTCTCTAGTGGTCCTGGTTCGGACGGCCTGTGGTGTTATTATCTGAGAGAGCTCACTCGAACATCTTCCGTGATAGAATCTGTAAAACAGGGATAGGTCAGCCACCCTCCTTCGATGTTCCAGGCTGTGGAGGTCCTTTGTGAGGTTAGGCGTATCGATTAGTCTAATCGCTCTTTTCTGGATAGTGTCCAGAAGCTTTAGAGAGTGCTTCGGAGCGCATCCCCATACATGGGAGCAATACTCCAGCGATGGTCGGATCTGTGCCTTGTAGAGCAGCAGCAGTTGCTCTGGTGTATACAACTTCCTACAGCGGAACAAAACTCCAAGCTTCTGGGATGCCGTTTTAGCAATACTGACGACATGGTCGTGCCAGGACATTTTATTGTTGATGTTGATTCCCAAAAGCTTGACGGAAGGTGATTCGACTATGGGGTGACCCTCCATTTCCACGGTTGGTAAGCCATTGTGAGACTTCTTTGTAAGTGTTGTTGCCTGAGTTTTTTGTACGTTGAACTGTACTTTATTTGCTAATCCCCATTCGACAATTGTTTTGATATCTGCGTTGATCTGTGAGGCATGCTGCTGTCGCCGACGTACCGTCTCCTGGGATGATAGTGGCTTGCCTGGTTCCATGCACGACACTAATGTACTGTCATCTGCGAAGCTGTAGATTGGATTGGATGTTATTTCCAGCAGCTCGTTGATGTACAGCAGAAATAGTGTAGGGGATAGGACAGATCCCTGAGGAACACCGGCGTTTATTGAAAATACGTCTGATGAACAGCCCTCGACTACAACGAACAGAGATCGGTCTTTCAAAAAGCTATTCAGCCACTGGCGCAGACCAGGTGGTAGTCCATAAGCAGCAAGCTTGACCAGAAGTCCGTCATGCCATACTCTGTCGAAAGCTTTGGATATATCAAGTGCAACAACACGGGATTCGCCATGGTTGTCTATTGCTCTGTTCCACAAGTGAGTGATGTAGGCAAGGAGGTCACCTGTAGACCTGTGCTTACGGAAGCCATACTGGCGATCATTTATGATGTTATTGTTGTCCAGGTATTTCAGGAGCTGTGTGTTAATGACAGTCTCCATAACCTTAGACATGATGCTGAGAAGAGCCACAGGTCTATAATTGGTGGGATCAGTTTTTTTGCCTTTCTTAGGGATGGGTTGTATGCAGCCAATCTTCCACGAAGCGGGAAACACGCCTCGTTGATACGAAAGTTTGAAGAGCTTGCAAAGAATAGGTGCAAGCTCAGCGGCACAGCGTTTAAGGACAATGGCTGGAATTTGGTCAGGGCCAGTAGCTTTATTGGTGTTCAGTTTTTGGAGGATGCTTTTTACATCTCGATGTTGAAATTTGACCTCTGCCATTCTCGAGTTCACGCTTATGGTGGTGGTCGGAGTACTTCCTTGAAAGTCTACGGTAGAATTGGCTGCGAAGAGTTTCCCCAAGATGTCTGCTTTTTCTTTAGGAGCAGAAGCGATGGATTTGTCCTCTCTGGTCAAGGGTGGTATTGACGAGTAGGAAAAGTTCTGACTAACAGCCTTAGCTACAGACCAGAATGTTCTGGACGAACTAGGACATGAGAGGAGCTTGTTCTTAATTTTTTGGTTGTGTTCCTCCTTGCTGCTGTCAATCACGCGTTTACAGTGATTTCTGGCGTCGATAAAACTGCGGTGGCTCTCAGCATTTGGATTTTTCCTCCATTCTCTGTAGTGTTGGTTTTTAGAGGTAACTGCATCTCTACAATGCTTATTGAACCATGGCTTATTTTTGGAGGGATGCTTGACGACATGAGGAATATAAGCTTCCATGCCGGATATTAATACCTCTGTTATTTCTTGGGCGCAAGCTGATGGGTCTCGTGACTTGAAGCAGACGTCGTTCCAGGGAAAGGACTGGTAGTATTCCCTTAGGTCGTCCCACTTGGCTGATCCGTAATGCCAGACCCGACGAGGCTTTGCATGGTAGATATCTGGAGAATGCATTCTGCATAGCGTCGAGACGGTGTTGTGGTCAGACGATCCCAGTGGGGCGGTTACCTTCACTGTGTAGACCGTTGGAGCAGTTGTGAGATATAGGTCCAACAGACTAGCAAAATCTCCGTGGCGGCTGGGAATCCTTGTTGGTTCTTTGACTATCTGCTCCAAGCCGCAGCTGATAGCGAAGGCTTCAGCTTCACGTCCCTCGTCGTCCGTTTTGTTTGAGTGTGTCAGCCAGTATGAGTTGTAGTGGTCGAGAACCATCGATAGTACTATCGATAGTTATCGATAGTATGTGATATCGAAAAGCATCGATATTTTTTTGTTAATATCGATAGTTCGCGATATTAGCCAGACAACGGTTTCTCTAGTGTATATGTTTTGTGGTTTCTCTGGTTGTGTTGAGTCACAGAACTGACAGAACTTGCTTATTATATCAAATTTGACGTTCCGTGTTATCGTACGAAGACTTTGGTGTCTGTGCCTCTGGGTACTGTTCTGTACTTCTGTGTTCAAACTTTGAACTCAGGCCATGACTCATCAGTGAATCAGTGTAGATGTTTTGTGGCTACAACTAACAACTACGGAACAGTACAAAGCACAAGTGGACAGCTATACAGCTTTTTTCATTTTTTTCACATATTGTTTTTCAAACCCTTATTTCAAATCCAGTTATTGAAACAATAGAATCAGAACCTAAATGCTTTAATTTGTTAAAGTAGTTGTGATAGCAAAAACATCAAAATATGCTTAGTTACAATTAATAATAAAAATTGCATAAAATTGTTTAATGTCTTTTAAAATCTAGCTAAAATAGTTTTAGTCAAAAATATTATCTATTTTACAATTATCGATAAACCGCGATTGCATGTTAAAAAATTAATTTAAAATTTAATCACGCCTGACCTAACATAATTTAGTATTTTCTTTTGATCTTCGGAAAAAAATGCTAATCAATAACTGTCGGAGGATTACCAAAAGTATTCTTAAAAAACAAACCTAAATGTTGGTAGAAAAACTATCGGATACTATCGATAAATATCGATGTTTTCTATTAATGATATCGAAAACTATCTATGGTCCGAATATCGATAGTTCTCGACCTCTAATGAGTTGTGGACGTTGAAGTCACCCAGAAAGACTATCTCTGAATGAGGGTGATCTGATTGCAGCGCGTCCACAGTGGCTGAAAGCTTCTCGAAGAGCTCTTTGCAGTTGTTACTGCTTGGTGGCCTATAAATGCAGCATATAAATTTGGAATGATTTTGGAAGGATATTTTGAGCCATATGATGTCAAATCCTTCCAGTTCGAGCTCTTCTTCTCGATGACAAGAAAGCCCAGATTTAACGTACACGCATACGCCAAACCTACGTCTAAATCGGGTGTATAAGTCATATCCGGGATATCTAAAGCAGTTATCCATTGTTGAAGAGCCGACTTGAGTTTCCGTAAGAGCCAGAATGTGTGGCTTCTCTGCCTGAAGGTGTTTATGGACAGAGTTTATGTTGGAGGCAAGACCTCGTATATTTGTAAAGTCGGCTCTGAATAAGTTTCTCTGGCCTTCGGGCCCGTCGTCAGTGCGAAGTTGCTGCGAAGGACGGCTTCTGTTGTTAGCCTGACGAGGAGTGGCAGCACAATTCTTTAAACAATCTTCGCTTAATGTTCCCCCCGGACCACCTGGCACCCGGAGATCCGAACGGCCAGGTATTTTACCTCCGGAATCTTTTTTATAAGACAAAAACGGCAAAATGGTGATATGTCAAAGAAAAGTGTTCAAAGTATTCACTTCTAGGACTTGTTACCGTTGATTTGTTTAAATTTCGCTGGTTAATGAATTTGGTGAAATCGTCACTTACACTATTTTTTTCCGCAACAGCTCTGAATCGGTTAGGATTTGTAGACTACACAGCAGAAGCGGAGGCAGTACTGAAAGATTGCAAAGCAGTAGCCGCAAAACGGCGTAGGCAGAGTACTAGGTTGGAAAACTTAGGTATCCCAGAAGAAGAACTACTGAGGCAACAGCAGGAGCTGTTTGCTAAGGCGAGACAGGAGCAGGCGATTGTAGATCAGCAACAGTGGCACGAACTGCAGGCTGCTGCTCAGAAAGCGCACATGGAGGCCTTTCCGGCGACTGATGAAGATGAGGACTACTCTTAAGGTACTTACAAAGAATAATATACTACTTTTTTGTTGCATCTTTATTTACATTTGAATCTTATTAGATTTATCCTTATCAAAATTGCAATTGAAAATCAGATTTATTTTGAACATGACACATTGTGTTAACCACTGTACACAGTGTGCCCTCATCAACCGTTAATATGTAGTCATTTTTCAAATGGATTCACCCGTTTAGTTTTTACCAAATTTTGTTTTCCAAAAAATTCTCCTTTTTTCAAACACTTCTAAAAGAGTTATTCATAATACTATTCTGGTATTATCTCGTAGTATCAGCACGACCCGTCCTGAAAGATCGCGCTCCCGCCTACCATCTGGGCTTCAGGTATTACATATGATCCTTTCACACCACACTGGTAGTATGGCTCTACTGCAAATCAGGATTGTCTTAGGTCCCATAATGTCTTGCTGTTTTTAAACTGAAATAAAACAATCACTTTTGCCAAAACTTGTCAGGGTCATGCCCCGAGTGGGCGGCGCTGTGGCCGTTCCCCTACACGCTGGGTGGATACGACGAAACAGTTGCTGGATATGAGTATCAAGAGCGCCACTGAACTGACAGTAAGTCGCGAACGATGGCGAGCTACAGTTTTCACAACCTGATAATATTCGTGTCGGCAATACTCTAGCTCCGACTTAATTCATTTTACGAGTTCACAACATGTCTGTTAAGACATTGTGACTATGATGATGATGATTTGCCAAAAAATGTATTATTTATGCTGTAAACATTCACAGTAAAAGCGGATTTTTATTTTTTAAAACGACGTCAAGATGTCTTCCATCCTGTGCTACGCATTAATGAAGTTATCAAAAACAGTTCGTATCACTTCCTCGGGAGTGGCATTGAATTCACGTTGAATTCGCAAGTTTAACTCCCTCAGACTGTGTAAAGCTGTCTCGTTGCAGGTTCCCTCCTCTTGAAATGACTTGTTCTGGAAACATGCCCTAGTACTGTTGCCAAAGATCTTCTGGCGGTATCAGCTGTCGCCCCATCTTTATGAAACCAGGTATTGGTATCAAAATAACGAATACTTGAATCGCTGGTCGGAAATCATTGTTTAACATCTGAACATATCGGGCGCTATTCATTGTAACCGTTTGGCCCCGGTCATTTAAAAAAAATGGACCAATAATTCCGTGCGCAGACGTCACACCACATTGTGACTTTGGGACTGTGTAGCGGTTTTTCGTGCTTCTGTTTAGGACTCTCATCGTCCCAATAGCGGCAGTTTTGATTGTTGATTTCTCCATTTAAATGAAAATGGGTTCGTCGCTAAACAACACATTATCGATCAAGTCGTTCTCAAAGAAATCATCAGTTATTGTTTGTGCAAAATTACGGCTAATGGTATAGTCCTCCCTTTAAAGCGGGAACAGTTTGATATTGTATGGATGCTACTTTAGTTATTTTGACAAAATTCTATGCACAGATGGTTTTCCCAACACCGCATGTTTCCTAACAGACCTGTGTGAATTTCGCCTGGTTGTCAATCGGACAGTAGCGACCTGTTTTTACCGACCGATGTCGGCCTGACGACTTTTTGTTTGCATTCGAACCTATTCTTCTAAACTTCTGTAACCACTTCCGCACTAAACTGCGACTCGGCGAATATTCAAACGATTGCAAACCAATCGGCGTGCTGCAACATAAGATTATTTTAAAGTAAAGCTCTAAAAAGAGCAGGCGATGTTGCGATGTTCTCCTGTCCACGGTTCCATGGTTACCCATGGTTACTAAATCAGTAAATCCGCAACATTCCCCGATTTGACAGATACCGCGACGTTGCGCTACTATACCATAGTTGCCACACAAGCACTCTCCAAAAACATCAAAACATTATGGGACACTCTGTACATATTCTGAGGGTCTATTGGATTTTGACATTCTGATTATAATCATCATAGTTATGCTCATTACACTCATAGGTCAAAGCCGTACTATAACCAGAGAAAACAATTCTAGTGAAAATCGACAGCAAAATTTCAATCCTATATGCACATGCGCCAGCTATGCTATTTTTCAGTCTGTTGCTTATAGTTCGGTGACACCTGAGAATATTTGTTAATCGTGTCATGTCAAACTCCTGTACTAAAAATGTCAGCAGCATATACGACGATTAAGACAAGCAATATATCGGAACTGGGCAGTAGTAACGAATTATAATTTTGGGGGTGTAAATTAGTATCTTTTCTAATTACTGTGTCACCCAATGAGGTATTTGTTTTTCATCACGTGACATCCGATTCAAAAAATTTAATGGGACACCCTGTATATTTGTGACTTTTTGTGTTCCTCCCGATAAAACAATTCCAACAAACTAGCACACTTGGGGTCTAAAGTGATTAATTCAAGAGCTACAGGTACTTAAAGGACTGTACCACTACCATTATGAAACACTACCGAAGTACTGTAGGGGTACATGTTAGAATCAGTGGTAGTGGTACCATCGTTTAAGTACCTGTAACTCTTGAATTAATCACTTTAGACCCCAAGTGTGCTAGTTTGTAGTTTTTTTAGGGAGGAACACAAAAAGTCACAACTATACAGGGTGTCCCATTAAAAATTTTGAATCGGACGTCATGTGATCGAAATCAAATACCTCATTGAGTGACACAGTAATAAGAAAACATACTACATTTGTTCTAATTTAAACCCCCAAAATTATAATTCGCTACTACTGCCCAGTTCCGATATATTGCTTGTCTTAATCGTCGTGGGACACCCTGTATATGATGTTTCAACGTCTAACGAGACCATTCAAGGTCATCGAAAATGGCACCTACGACATCAATGGAATATTAAATACGCCGCCGGCTGACGCTGCTCGTTCTTTGATATTCTCGGGTACCCCGACATGCATAAGCTAGAAAAATGCCCCTAGTGCCTATACCTATCAGAAAGCCCAACTATGGCAGCTGTCTCCACTTGCACTTCATACAACTGGCTTTGATTTATAAATAGTCTATTAGACCTATTCACAATTTTAAACAGGCATTGACTATTTATCAGTTCCAATCATTTATTTCACTTATGGGTGGAAAAGCTGCATGATTTTCTAAAAAAATATTAACTCATAAAGATGGTGTGATGGTATTTTTGAATTGTACAGAGTTTTATTGGAAAATGTTGCTATATTTTTTTTGTTTTATATGCGTTATTATAGTAGGTGGCCAAATTATCACGGAAACTGCGTTGTTTTTTTTTTAAGTTTAGAGGATTTCTAGAGAAAAAACTCGGTTTTCTATTATGAATACCCTAGAGCGTTGTTATTTTTTATGTAAGGTGGTATTTAGTATTAATATAATAGTATGACCGTTTTCGAAATAAAAAATGTTTTGAGCTTGATGACTAGTTTGGCAGGCAAACGTTATGTCCGTTATGGTCATCTCATTCCTTTCTAAATTTTATAAAATCGGTAAAGTTTTTACTGAAGCAAATTCCGACGTAAATGTTAGATATAAATTTATTTTAGGATAAATAATTTCTATTTGGTAGTTTTATTAAACTAATGGTAATCGTTTCAAGATAGTATTCTGCAACTAAGTTTATATTTTCTTGCATAAAAAACATTCTGATAACGAACGAAGGAAACGTAAAATATATATGATTATCATAACATAAATTTCAGTCAACAGGAAAAAAATTAACATACATTACATTACATAAATTCCTACAACAGCAAAGGGAAGAGTTTCTACTCCAATTAATATAAAGCTGTCCCAGGACGAATCCTAAAAACTTTACGGAATCATTGCTGTCACCGACCGATGTTATAATATGTTTAAATTATTTTTTTATCAGTAATAGTTGAAAAGTTAAAATGTCCTCAATTAGATTATGAAATTGTCAGAAATAGTTGTGTGGCCGATTTAACGACGGAACGGAGGTATCATATTTGTACGTAATGGACTTCTGATAGTTGAAGTAAACAATCGACAAAACATAAAAAAAGGCTTGAGAACGCAACCCCATTAAATGACCGTTTTTGCTATAAAATAGATAATAAATTCTCATTCAGTAAGGTGAGCCACACACGTTTCAATTATCTTCAATAAACTTCAAACGTTGGTTTCTCTCTCTCGCGAGTTTAAGAGTAGTTCCTTTTGAAATCGACGTTATATTCCAAACCTAAGTACGATGGCTTTTTTCGGGATTCGTCCTATATTAAAAGATATTTAAATGACAATACCTGCGATGTGAGATATTTTTTTTAAATGTTGTTTTTTATTTTTAGTTTTTCTGAATGTGAAGAAGACATTTCAGATAATCAAGTCGATAGCCCCCAATTTAGTGCAAGTTCAAAGTGACTATTGTATTACCATATTTACTATATAACTTATTGTGCTTTTTCAATAAATGAGTATATTTTTATTTACTTGGTAGTACTTCTTTTTTATTCTTTCGAAATGGCGTGACTTAGGTCTCAAAAACGTTATTTATTTATTTACCTTCTACACCGGGTATCACAAGACACCCCTGTACATTTTAGTGTTGTCGTGCGTGGTTTCACATGCCAGTTTTAAGCTTAGGGATATGGCATAGAGTAGCAGACTACAATTCGCCTTCATTAGACTACTATTAGAACTCCATTACTGTGAGTGTTTGCTACAATTTTTACTCAAATCGAACGCCAGCGTTCTATGCTGATTCAAAATAAAAAAAATGAAAAATACAATGACAATTTATGGCGTGCTCAACCTTACAAATCTTGTTTTGGTAGCTTCTTTTACTTTTTCAATAGCTTGGTAAGTAGCAGACTTGGTTTATAGAAAATGTGTTTTAAATGATAATAATAATAATACGTCTTTATTTTCGTAACCATTGAAGGAGTCCAGCTAATAGCTGCTCTACTCAACCGAGTACCAAAAACATAATTATAATACTTTCTAACAATTAATATTATTTAAATTAACATTAATTAATATTTTCCCTTGGAATGCTTTTTCAAGGCTCTCTTACTTAAAGGTGAAAAGGTTAGTTTTACTTTGCACGTTGATAGGTGTCTGGTTGAAAACTTTCGTGGCATAATAACAAAATGACCTTTCATAAAGTGATGATTTGTGAGGTTTAATTTCTAAAAAATGAGTAGGTATTGCTCGTGTTCCAGTTACGAATTTAAGAATCAATGATTTCCAAATATGTGGGAATTCTACTCGAAATAACTTTATAAACAAAACAAGCCATGTGCAATTTCCTTCTGTTGTACATATTTAACCAATTTAACCCAATTCATTTATTAGAAACGTGATCTCTTCTACCTAATGAAAAAATTAGTCTGATACAGGAGTTTTGAACTTTTTTAATGCTATTTACAGACCTTTAGTCAAGGCAAGGTCCATAAACAAGATCCGCATAATTAAGATGACTTAAAACTAATAATTCAAAAATGTACTTTTATATAAATTCTTTAATTATAGCACTTTTGCTATAACGACTTAACATGTGACCTTAATGTAAGCCTGCTATCAAGAGTTAATCCCAGATTTTTCATATTATTGTATTTTATAATATATGGGATCTTTTACTTCCCACACCGATAGGTGAGAGGAGTATTGTGATCGCGAAAATTTTCGATTTTGAGATAATACGCTTTTTGGGCGTTTTTAATGAAATATCATTTCTCGCCAAATTTCATTCGGTATGTATTGTTTTTTATTGCATGCGTCTAATAATAAAAATAGCTGTCATTTAGGAACGGCCACACGGAGATTTATGTTACAAATATTATCTAACGATCATATGGAAGTCTGTGTCTGTATCAATGAAATAATTATTACAGCATGGTGTTGAAACCTCACACATTGGTAGCGGGGCTCCAATACTATGTGCATCTTTGTACCTCATTGAACATATACTCTCAATAAACGAATGGCAGACACAAGTTTGACATGAAAATCAATTTATTTCATATTCTAGCATATAGTTTTTCTGATTTACATGAACCCATAGTATTAATATATAACAAAAAAATAAACACGTAATTTTTAGTCATCGATTAGTATAGTCTCTGATTTAACTGTAACAGTATCTGATTCCTCCCGTTTCTCCTAAATTTTTGTCAAAGCTGTGATTTTCGATTCAAGCTCTTGTATTACGGCATCCTTCCTACTCAAAGCTTTCTTTTTCTTTTCATTGATCTCATCGATATTCTTTTTCAAATCTTCATTCAATTTTTTTAACTGTTCGTTCTCGAATATTAGCTTTTCATTCGTAGATTGTTCGTCGTTAACGGTTTCAATCATTTTTGATAGTATATTCTTTTTCTGCTCTGTTTGGATGTTATAGCTCTCTTCGCTTAGTTTCCACTAAAAACAATACAATTCAAAGATGGTAATTAACTAATAATAGCTTCGAATATAGATTTGTATTTACATTTATGCTGCCTTTGTTGAAGCTGTTTTACATTTTTTTGTCAGAAAGAGAAATCGGCCGTATAAGTTATGTGAATATATGTGCTGAAAAAAAAATTCTAGCTGACTTTGTTTTCCATATAGACTTCATTTCGGTATCAGAAAATAGTGACTTAATTGGAAGTTAATTATCATAACGTGATTCTTTAGGCGGATAATATACGTACAAAAGTTTCATGCCAAATATGGGTTAATGTGTATTTGTACAAGCAAACCATATCATTAGAAATCAAGCAGCAATTATGTTGCTCTGAGTATGAAACAGATCTAAACTATCCGGGATACGCAAAAACTACAGACCGGGCAATATAATAAGAAAATATAATGAATTTTAGACTACATCTTGTATCACATCGACTACAACCGAAGAATATCTGAATTAAAAAAAAGAATTCAGTGTTACTGTGATATAAATTGATATGTCACAAATATTTGAAAATAATATCTATATTATCTAAGCTCGGGATATGTTTTTCCATTGACATATTTGAAAGCATAATTGATGATTGACAAACGATATTGACATAATTCCTCACCTTATTGAAAATCATCTTTGCCAATGTATCCTCATCACACGAGTCAATGCTTTGTGAAAGGCTCTCCTCCAACATGCATAATTGTCCTACGGATAAATTAATCATAATTATACAGAGTGTTCTATGACGAGTGGAAGATACTTTAAGAGAAGACTGTATAGGCTCATTTCCAACAAAAAAAGTCATACAAAGTAGGGTCCGATTTTCAACTGTTTCAGAGATGAATTGAATTTTAGAGATTTTCATTAATATCTCCTCCAATCAAAAACCCTAATAAAAATTTGATTGTTGGAATTTGGAATTTTTGATATTATTCCTTAGAAAATATGCTATCGCGTCATTATTGACGAAAAGAAAATTATCATGTATCACACTTTGCGAGATAGTGTCAAAATCAGCATGTGTTGGAAACTGACTTCAAGAAACGTTACTAAAGAATGTATCTTAAAAAAAATCACCAAATAATTAACAACTTTATGATAAAAAACATGGTCATCTGTCTAGTTATCCATTGGTTTCACAAACTTGTTGTAAATGTGGTAAGCACAGGCAATATCATTGCATTTAAGCTCTAGAAGCATAATGGATCCCGAGAGTACAAAATTTTAACAGACCGTTCGGATTTTTATTTTTTGTAATGCGATATTACATCATGATAAGTCATAAAAAGTGATCGGTTAATCAACACTTCGTTACAGGGTCTCAAAATGTATGATTTTAGAAGAAAACTTCAAGTTTGAATTTAAAATGGATTCGTCTTGAAAAGTCCGGCTAGGTAGGTAATTTCTTCACACCCGTATGCACCGTAAGTCAAGTGTGATTAGTTACATAAACCTGGATTAGATTACGGCCGGTCGTCCTTTGGATGCGTTTTCGTCCGAACTATCTTCGTCAGAAATCGGACGAAGACGTGCGAATAATCCCTTTTCACTAAAACCTATTGGAGGTCGTATACTGCGTCCGAAATCTTCATACGAATTCGGACGAAAACATGCGATGTGCGATCTATCCGAAACAAATGGGATTTGTTCGCACGTTCGAAGTGTTTTTGACCTGATATCAAGATGGATATTGAAAAGTTAATCGATTTGATTTATGAAAAAAAACCTTTGTGGGATATGACCAACAAATCATATCATATGAGAGACCGTTTCCATCTCCAGCGTCTTACACAGACACCGATTCCTCAAGAGCTTCATTCTACTCTAATCAATTCGCATCAGCATCAATTCCTTCTCAAACTTTGACAAACATAGAATCCTCAGAAGTAAGTCAATATTCAACTGGAAGAAGAAATGACTCTGAGCAATAGTCCACGTCTATTCGCAAATATATTTCTACTTTTGATGAAACTATATAATATATTTTTTTATTCTTAACAATAAAATTCAAAGAACTACTTTGTTTTTATTTATCTCAGAGTCACACTCAATCGCTCTTCAGATGAAATGGTCTCACGGAAGTTTGATGTTTTTTCTATAGTTTCTCTTATAGCATCTAAGATGTAGTTGAACGTATCCTGATTCATACGATAGTAATCAAAAAAAGTTTTCTCGTCCTTTTTTAAATCAGCATATAAATGGTGAAATTCTCCGAATTCTTTTCATTTTGCTAATATATCATTAACCCAACACTTTTTTCTTTTTAACTTTAATCGGCGTCTAACAAGATAACTATTTTCCAAAAAATAATGATCAAAATCATCCATCTTTACTAACACACAGTACGCTGATTTGATAATAATAAATATTCGCACAATGCTAAAACACTTCCAGTGGACGATATCAAATATGCGAAATCTGACGAAATTATTCGTCCGATTTCTGACGATGATACTTCGGACGAAAACGCATCCAAAGGACGACCGGCCTACTGCGTCCGAAATCTTCGTACGAATTCGGACGAAAACATGCGATGTTCGATCTATCCGAAACAAATGGGATTTGTTCGCACGTTCGCAGCGTTTCTGATCTGATATCAAGATGGATATTGAAAAGTTAATCGGTTTGATTTATGAAAAAAAAACTTTGTGGGATATGACCAACAAATCAGATCATATGAGAGACCGTTTCCATCTCCAGCGTCTTACACAGACACCGATTCCTCAAGAGCTTCATTCTACTCTAATCAATTCGCATCAGCACCAATTCCTTCTCAATCTTTGACAAACATAGAATCCTCAGAAGTAAGTCAATATTCAACTGGAAGAAGAAATGGCTCTAGGCAACAGTCCACGTCTATTCGCAATTATATTTCTACTTTTGATGAAACTATATAATATATTTTTTTATTCTTAACAATAAAATCCAAATAACTACTTTGTTTTTATTTATCTTAGAGTCACACTCAATCGCTCTTTAGGTGAAATGGTCTCACGGAAGTTTGATGTTTTTTCTATAGTTTCTCTTATAGCATCTAAGATGTAGTTGAACGTATCCTGATTCATACGATGGTAATTAAAAAAAGTTTTCTCGTCCTTTTTTAAATCAGCATATAAATGGTGAAATTCTCCGAATTCTTTTCATTTTGCTAATATATCATTAACCCAACACTTTTTTCTTTTTAACTTTAATCGGCGTCTAACAAGATAACTATTTTCCAAAAAATAATGATCAAAATCATCCATCTTTACTAACACACAGTACGCTGATTTGATAATAATAAATATTCGCACAATGCTAAAACACTTCCAGTGGACGATATCAAATATGCGAAATCTGACGAAATTATTCGTCCGATTTCTGACGATGATACTTCGGACGAAAACGCATCCAAAGGACGACCGGCGTACTGCGTCCGAAATCTTCGTACGAATTCGGACGAAAACATGCGATGTTCGATCTATCCGAAACAAATGGGATTTGTTCGCACGTTCGCAGTGTTTCTGATCTGATATCAAGATGGATATTGAAAAGTTAATCGGTTTGATTTATGAAAAAAAAACTTTGTGGGATATGACCAACAAATCATATCATATGAGAGACCGTTTCCATTTCCAGCGTCTTACACAGACACCGATTCCTCAAGAGCTTCATTCTACTCTAATCAATTCGCATCAGCACCAATTCCTTCTCAATCTTTGACAAACATAGAATCCTCAGAAGTAAGTCAATATTCAACTGGAAGAAGAAATGGCTCTAGGCAACAGTCCACGTCTATTCGCAATTATATTTCTACTTTTGATGAAACTATATATTTTTTTATTCTTAACAATAAAATCCAAATAACTACTTTGTTTTTATTTATCTTAGAGTCACACTCAATCGCTCTTTAGGTGAAATGGTCTCACGGAAGTTTGATGTTTTTTCTATAGTTTCTCTTATAGCATCTAAGATGTAGTTGAACGTATCCTGATTCATACGATGGTAATCAAAAAAAGTTTTCTCGTCCTTTTTTAAACCAGCATATAAATGGTGAAATTCTACGAATTCTTTTCATTTTGCTAATATATCATTAACCCAACACTTTTTTCTTTTTAACTTTAATCGGCGTCTAACAAGATAACTATTTTCCAAAAAATAATGATCATAATCATCCATCTTTACTAACACACAGTACGCTGATTTGATAATAATAAATATTCGCACAATGCTAAAACACTTCCAGTGGACGATATCAAATATGCGAAATCTGACGAAATTATTCGTCCGATTTCTGACGACAATACTTCGGACGAAAACGCATCCAAAGGACGACCGGCCTACTTGTTTACTATGCGAACACAACCTTGCCGTATCTCCAATCTGGATTAGTGCATGGCATGATGCCAAATATTAGCAAAACGTGATTAGGGAACTAGGATTAGAATCACCAAACGGTGCATACGGGTGTTTAAGTTGCTAGGTAATCAGGCAGAACATACAAGCAACGTTATAAAATATCATGTATCCATAGATTTTCACTAATGTATAAATGAAAGGTCGTTAATCATCCAAAACAAAGTAGCTCTAGAATTAAGCGTGTTACTCTTACGAAGCTGAACATGCAGGCCACGTTATAACGTATCTTGTATCAGTAGATTCTCAGTTATGTATGTGGATGCTGTTCATAATTCCGAAAAATTTGGTCCTCATCTTCGGGAGGATATAGACGAGGTCTACCGGTACCACAGGGACGTCGTCGAAAGGTTCCTGTCTCACGTAGAAGTCGAAAAGTCTGACAGTGATTAGGGTGTTGCCTTTTGTATCCCGCGCGAGCAGGGACGCGTGAACACCGACGTCGCGCGTCTTTGCCCGTTCAAGGACTGGGATCCTAGTTCGCGCAGGCATGCGTTCATTTTTGTCGATCTACAGCACAAAATCTACAGTTCTGGCTTTAGCGTACGTACGTTCATGATCGATCCATACTTGATGATATCTATTAAAATTATACAATTTTAAGACCCTATACCGAAGTTTTGGTTAACCGATCAGTTTTTATGACTAATCATCACATTATTCGAATACCCGTAACAAAAATTAGAAATGCAATGACAAGTTTTTGCCAAACGCTCTGTTGAAACTTCTTAGTCGTGGAAATACACTATGCTTTTAAAGCTTAAATGGAATCTTATTGCCTGTGTTTACCACATTTACAACAAGTTTGGACTACCAATGGATAACTAGAAAGATTGACATGTTTTTACCCTAAAGTGCACGGTTAATTATTTGATGATTTTGTAAGATAAATTCTTCATTTTTTTGTAATGTTTCTTGAAAAAGCTTTTCAACACATGCTGATTTTGACACTATCTCGCGAAGGGTTTGATACATGATCACTTTCTTTTAATCGATAATGGCGTGATAGCATATTTTCTACGGACTAATACCAAAGATTCCAATATCCTACAATAAAATTTTGTTTTATTGGGGTTCTTATTTGGAGGTCTGCATTTTAATGAATATCTATAAAATTCAATTTACTGTCCAAAAAAAAACTAGCTAATCACATCTTCAAAATACTCTAGCAAATACAGTTTTTGTTCAGCTCATTTTCACAATGCTAATATCTCATTAATACTATAAAAAATTGCTAGATCTGAAATACCTCGACTTCATATACTCTTTTATATTTGCAAGTAGTAGATTATATTATAAACATGAAGGAATAATCTTCAAAGCAGTCAAATAACCAAAAATTGGTGGTTTATTAACCACCTGCATTATTATAAATGTTATTACATTAATAATATTATTCGCTTAAAAGACAAACAGCATCGTGATTTTAAGACAGCGGTATTGTTACTGGGTCCTTAAAGATTTCAGAATCATGAATTAGTTCTTAAAAAAACAAAAGCAGCTTCACATCTTAAGCCTTTGATTTAATGCGCAAATAAACCAAAATGATGACTTTTAGGAAAGAAAATGTTTTGCAATTTACAATAATATGGACAAAGCAAAACGTGTCCATGTAGAACTTTGTCCCTCTGAGTGCGTTTCTTTGGTCAACATATTGGAATATGGTTTAAACGCTGAGTACAGTCAAGTCTTATTAGCTCCTGTGTCATATGTCAGTATATAAGTTAGAATCCAGGAACCAGACAACATCAAAGAAAGAAGTGAGGAGGAAAGTAGAGTAGAGATGGATAAGAAAATATTTTAAAGCAGAAACAGTTAGGCCTTTTAGAAATCTCTACAGGTTTTTGTATCCCCGAGGATTTGATTTTTTTTTTTTTTGGCTAAATTATATTTTAATGTACCACATCCGTCTCCCTCCTTAGGAACTAAGACGCCACAGTTTTTTTTCTGCATGCTACAACTGGACAATATGAAACGATCAAGGACCTCCAAACCGTCTAAAAACGAAGTTTGAGCTGTTTTTATATTTTGAGTTTTTTTATTATTGCTCACTGCCACTGACTGTTTTTCAAAAACAGGCGCGTTTTCCACACTCGCCGCGGTAGTAAATTCTGTGTCAAAATTCAATTAAAATCACCTCAATAATTTTCGCTTTACACAATATACATAGAACAAAATAAAGCATAACGCGATTGTATACAAAATTATAAGTCCCTTGGTTTCTGTAATAGGCAGGCCAATGTTCAGATCAGATGGACCTAAAATAGTGTAATATGGCGCTAGGTACTTCTTCCATGGACAGACTATTATGAATATAACAAATTTCTCAGTTTTACTCCCCATCCCCCAACCGCCGCAATTTCAACCCCACCCAGAAAAAAGTAGAAAATGATCAGGAACCGCTAAAAGGCCTAAAAACAAAGTTTGAGCTGTTTTTATATCTTTAGTCTTTTTATTATTGCTGCGCCACCACTGACACGATTTTTCAAAAACAGACGCGTTTTCCATTCTCGCCGCGGTAGTAAATTCTGTATCAAAACTTCATTAAAATCAATTGAATAATTTTCGCTTCACGCTATACATAGCACGAAATAAAGTGATACTCGTATGTATACATCACAAAATTCTCGTTCCTTGGTTTCTATAATAGACAAGCCAATGTTCAGATAGACATGAAAAAGTGTAATATGCTCTTGGTATTTTTTTCACAGGTCACTGGACAGCTTATTATGAATACAACAAATTTTTCAGTCGTACAACCCCCCACCCCCCAACTGCCTCAATTTCATCCCCACCCAAAGAAATGGAGTCAAGTTGATTGACTCAGTACTTCCCACACATTACGATGATACCAGTTCATTATTTTCCCATAGCATGAAGCTACAGTCTGAAATCCCTTGCAACCAAATCATCGCCCATTTGCCCGCAAAAAAACACCCAACACAAAAACGCTGGTAAATAGTTTCTTGCGTCTCCCTCCTTAGGAACTAGGACGCCACAGTTTTGATTCTGCATGCGATGCGAAATGCTCAGGAGCCTAAAAACCGTCTAAAAACGAAGTATGAGCTGTTTCTGTATTTTTAGTTTTTTGATTATTGTTGCGCCGCCACTGACACGATTTTCTAGAAACTGACGTGTTTACCATTCTCTCTGCGATAGTAATTCCTGTGTCGAAATTTCATTAAAATCAATTCAATCATTTTCGCTTTACGCAATATACATAGAACGAAATTAAGCAACACTTGTACACAAAAAACATCACAAAATTCTAAGTCCCATGGTTTCTGTAATAGACAAGCCAATGTTCAGATGAACTTAAAAAAAGAATATGCCGCTAGGTATTTTTTCCATAGGTCAATGCACACACTATTATGAATACAACAAATTTTTCAGTTTTACAACCTCCCACCCCCCAACCACCCCAAATGCACCCCTACCCAAAAAAAAGTAGAAAATGATCAGAAACCCCTTAAACGCCTAAAAACCAAAGTTTGAGCTGTTTTTATATTTTTGGTTTTTTTATTATTGCTGCGCCGCCACTGACACGATTTTTCAAAACATATGCGTTTTCCATCCTCGCCGCGGTAGTAATACTGTGTCAACGTTTCATTAAAATCCATTCAATCATTTTCGCGTTAAGCAATATAGAACGATCTAAAACAATACTCGTATGTATACATCACAAATTCCAAGTCCCTTGGTTTCTATTATAAGCGAGGCAATGTTTGGATGGTCCTAAAAAGGTGAATTATGCCACTAGGTCTTTCATTCACAGGTCATTGGACAGCCCATTATGAATACAACAAATTTTTCAGTTATACAACCCCCCACCCCCCAACCACCCCAAATTCACCCCCACCCAAAAAAAAGTAGAAAATGATCAGGAACTCCTGAAACGTCTAAAAACTAAAATTTTAGCAGCATTACCTACTAGGAACCCACAGCATATCGCTGCCCAAATTTCATCAAAATCCAAGCAGCGGTTACTGGGATTACGAGGGTAGAAAAACGCGACAGACAGACAGACAGACAGACCGACAGACAGACAGACCGCCAGACACCGACGGAAATGAGTGACGTGGATTTTTGTTATGTAGACATCATGAAACGCCCAAAAAGTGGATTATCTCAAAATCGAAAATTTTCGCGATCACAGTACTCCCCTCACCTATCGGTGTGGGAAGTAAAAAGTAGAAAATGATCAGGAACCCCTAAAACGCCTAAAAACAAAGTTTGATGTTTTTTATTTTTTTTTTTTATTATTGCTGCGCCGCTACTGCCACAATTTTTCAAAAAAAGACACGTTTTCCATTCTCGCCACGGCACTAAATTATGTCTCAAAATTTCATTAAAATTAATTCAATAATTTTCGCTTTACGCAATTGTTAAAGGGATAAAATCGCCAGATCAATTTAATCTCCGTTTATTCGCCACAATCGATGTATATCGCACCGCTACAATAACATACGACACGCCGTGTCAATCGCCATAGTGGTACTGCCGGTTCCTCGCTCCGCCGCTCGGTTAGGCAGCGCCTCTGCCTAGCACCAGGACCGGCTTCAGGCACGCCTCGTAACATTCGGCCAACCTGCAACACACAATGTCCTCATTAGTGTCATAAATACACTGAGTACCCGCCAGTACTCAAACTTCACGTTCGCCAACAATCTCGCCATGTCTCATGTGCACACCAGCACTTATGACGCCTCATACGCCATGATTGTCGCCACGCCTAATGTGCACTCCAGCACTCATGACACCTCATTTTCGTCTTACTCAGGTGCACACCAGCACTCACGACGCCTCATTTTCTCTTTACCTCATGTGCACGCCAGCACTCATGACGCCTCATTTTCGCCTTACTCATGTGCACGCCAGCACTCATGACGCCTCATTTCCGCCTTACTCATGTGCACGCCAGCACTCATGACGCCTCATTTTCGCCTTACTCATGTGCACGCCAGCACTCATGACGCCTCATTTCCGCCTTACTCATGTGCACGCCAGCACTCATACGCCTCATTTCCGTCTTACTCATGTGCACGCCAGCACTCATGACGCCTCATTTTCGCCATCAGAATCAAACTCATACTCTACATCATTCACGCCATTATATCGCCTGAGAGAGTCCACCGCCACCATCGCCCTAAATCGTTTATAACCTCTTGCGTCTTTTATCGCCTCGATGATGTTTCGGTCATTGCCAAGACGCTTGGAGACCCGATAGGGTCCATCAAACTTATTCGCCAGTTTGTGACTATGGCCTCCGCCCACCTGCAACGTCGCCGCGTTGCGCCATAGCACCAAATCACCAGTTTTGTACGAGACCGCCACCTTTCTACCCTTACCATAGCGCATTTTCATTCGCCTCCCCGCCTGGGAAATGTTCGCCAACGCCTGTATGCGCCGCTCGTGTATGTTATCAGAACCTTTCGCCTTCGCCGGCGTTGAACACACCTGTTCTTTGGTTTTCGAACCGCCACTCGCCATCGCCATTCGCCTATGTTGACGTGTCGACCCTATGCTGGATTGACTCCCCGTTCGCAGATCCCCTCGGCAGACACCTGCGCCTGTGCTGGATCCACGACTCACGCGCGAACTCTCACCGCAGGCTCCAGGCTGAGGCCAGAACTCAGGGCATCTCTGTGAAAGAGAAGACGCAAGGCAGAACTCACAGCCTGTACCTATGCAGGCTCGATGTCGCAGTCGTGAATTCGTTTCACCGCAGACGTCAGTTTGCGTGCCTATGCTGGATCCACGACCCACGCGCAACTCTCACCGCAGGCTTCAAGCTGAGACCAGAACTCAGGGCATCTCTGTGAAAGAGAAGACGCAAGGCAGAACTCACAGCCTGTACCTATGCAGGCTCGATGTCGCAGTCGTGAACTCGTTTCACCGCAGATATCGACAGTCAAAAGGGGCACGCGTGTCTCGGTACTCATTAATGCGTCTAGTAATACATCGGAATCCAACACCGTGCTGGCAGAGTCCCTCGCGTACGAGTCCACACTACCGCAGGCATTAGATGCCGCTGTATGGCAAACCTCGGCCTAGAGCATCGCCGCTCAGAGCTGTTCCACCACTAGCTCTCGCCTGGCCGCGAGCCTCGCCGTGCTCGATATGGACATCTTCGTCCATCGTCAGCTGAGTAACGCCCACTCGCTTGACCCGCCTGGTCGTGAGCTACGCCGCTCATTGGGGGATCGCCCGCCATGTGGGTACCTTTACCCACTTGGTCCGCCTGACCACGAGTAACGCCGATACTCGTCTTGTGGAAATCGCCTTCCACCGCCATGCGAGTCATACCACTCGTCTTCGCCTTAACAGTCGTGAGCGTCCTCTGGAGTAGCCTTTCACCTCGCCGAGTGACTTCAGAGCGCCACCTGCGTCCGCGGCTGCCTGCCGTTTTACGCTTCTTTCGCGTAACGCCCGCCGTGGGAGATTCTTGTGCCGGGTCGTCACCCTGCACCTCCAGGTTGGTGTCGATTGAGTCATTGCCGAGATTAACTCGTTTCTGCCCGCCCGCCGTGGCAGTATTTAATCATTTCGCCACTGCCCGCCATGGCAGTATTGGTGATTTCGCCACTGCCCGCCATGGCAGTATTGCTTTCGCCAGCAATAACCAGATCAGCATCGCCAACGCCCGCCATGGTATGATCATTTTCGCCCGCCATTGGCTGATCGGTTTCGCCCGCCTGGGTGGAAATAACAGTTTCGGCCGGGCCCAAAGCCTCACTGCCTACCACCTGACTCAAAGCATCGTCCACCGGACGGGCCAGTGTGCTTTTGGGACTACTGTCCGTACGATTTACGATTTCGACACCAGGTACATATGCCTCCCCCAAGGCCGCCGTGTACCCTGGAACGTTCACCGTGTTCCGTGGAACATCCGCCATGTTCCTGGGGACGCCGTTTTCCCCTATCGCCAATGATTGGTCGCTAGCTAGCTCGCCCGCCAAGTCGGCTACTCGACTACGACTGTGAGAGAACATGAGGCACGCTGGGGCAAAACGCGCGCCGGCATTGGGGGTGCGGTTAGGACCCCATACAACGTCCGGCAACGCTTCGTCCCATCGTCCCTCGGTCTCTGCAGTAGAGGATAATGCCTCCACGATCGTTCTATTCGGTCTTTCTACCTGACCGTTCACCCGAGGCGTCGCCACGGCATTCATTACATGCCTAATGCCTCTATCTGTTACAAACGCCTGTAACTCTTTGCTTTTGAACGCCTTGCTCTGATCGGTCACCCACGCCGCAGGGTCCCGAATTCGCCTAACACCTCACTGAGTCGCGCAATCGCCTCAGACGACTTCAGTGTTTTACAGGGCTTCGCCACGACGAATTTCGTTAATCCGTCTACCACCATCGAGACGTAAGAGTTGCCCCTCATGATCGACATGCGCCGTGTCGAATGGAATCGATCGCCGTTCGATTGGATGCAAAAGGCCTTCGCCACGCCCATATTGGCCTTTCGCAAACGCACACCTCAGACACGACTTGACATATTTGGACACGAATCGCCTCGTCTTTGGGAACCAGTAAGTACTCGCCAGTACCGCCAAACACCGTTCCGTCGCCGGATGTCCAATGTCGTCGTGATATTTTCACAAAACGCCAAATTTCGCCATCGCCGGGACATAAAGTCTATCGCCTTGAGAGATGATACGGTATAAACGCCCACCTTTCACCTTATACTACGCCTTGATGTCGGAATCCGCCAATCCCGAATTCAAGAGCCGTATGATCTCCTGCGCCTTATGTTTTGCAACTGGACTGTGAGAAACCAATCGCCTTCCGCCAAAGTAACCACATTCACGCCAATGGGGTTACCACTCAGAGCATCGACGTGCTGCTTGCGCCGGCCTGGTCGATACTCTATCTCTATATCGTATTCTTGAATAGTTAGCCACCACCTGGCTATCCTCGGGACTAGATCCCTTTTGAGCAACGCCGCTCTAACCGCCACACAGTCGGTTACCACCTTAAAATGAACGCCCGCCAAGTACACCCTAAATCGCCGTATCGACTCCACCACCGCCAGGGTTTCGAGTTCATAACTGTGGTACATCTGCTCCTGGATAGTAGTCGCCCTACTAAAATACTCCACCGGTCGTAATCGCCCGTCGTTCGCCTTTTGGAGCAGTATACCTGAAACGCCAAGATTGCTTGCATCGGTGTGCAACTCGATGTCCGCCCGACTATCGTAAACTGCTAGAAGCGGTCTACTCGCCAGTCATTCCTTGAGAACTGCAAACGCCCGCCTTTGGTCATCGCCTCAACGCCAGTTAACGACCTATTTGGTCAAATCTGTGAATGGTCTAGCCAACGCCGAGAAGTTGTGATCGAACTTCCTAAAGTAGGACGCCAACCCTACAGATTGTCTCACGCCACGGACATATTTGGGTTCCGGGAAATTCATAACCGCCTCAATTTTACGCCTTCCTGGTCTAACACCTTCGCCACTTATTTCATGTCCCAGATATTTTATACTCGCCTGTAAGAAAGAACACTTCGCCAATTTTAGTTTCACGCCCGCCTTTTCAACCAGGTTCAACACCAACGCCAATAATTCCAGACCTTCCTCCTCAGTCGCCGAAGGGATCAGTAGGTCGTCTATATACGCCAAGACTTCGCCGTACCTAAGTTGACCTTACACCTTATTGATAACTCGCTGAGACACCTCTGGGGAGTTAGCTAAACCAAAAGGAACACGTAGATACTCATAGTGCCCGTCTGGTGTGATAAACGCCGTCTTATCCACCGAGTCAAGGTGCATGGGTACCTGATGGAATCCTTGCGCCAGGTCCAATGTGGTAAAGTAACTTTTGTTCGCCAACCTATCCAACTGATCCGATATCTATCTTTCACCGTGATAGCATTCAGCGCCCTGAAATCCACACACATCCTCATCTCGCCAGATTTATTTGGGATCAGAACGATAGGACTTGGATACGCCGATCACTCTCTCTGATAACGCCCGCCTCCAGGAGAGTCTGCACCTTGTCCCTCGCCAGCTCTATCTTCTTGTACGATAACCTATAGGGCCTGTAATAAAAGGGTATATTCGAGGTTAGCCTAATCTGCATTTCGCCTAAATGAGTTAGACCAAGGTCACCTTTGCCTTTAGAAAAACAATTCGCCTTACGCCTTAGTAAATCAAGCAATCGCCTCTTGCATTCGCCGGTCACATCGCCTACTACTGTGTTACTCAATCGCCCTTACGCTAACAGCACCTCGCTAGAGTCACTCACTCTGGTGGCCGCCGCCTGTAACTCTCCAAACCCGCCAATATGTCATTGTACAGAACCTGAGGAGTCCTGCATCGCGCCGCCTGCGCGTTCGCTCGCATTCCGCCGGAAGGCCCCTTATGATGCAGGAGACAGCCTTGTCGCCTGCTATCCCCACACGAGAGCATAGCGCCAGCTTCTCGTGGTAGTACGCCGACATCGTCTCGCCCGATGACTTACGCGCCAATATCTCCTCTAGCATCTCTGCGGAATCCCGTCGCCTGGGAAACGCCGTGTGGAGAGCCTCCTTCCACTGGTTCCAGGTCCTGCCTGCCGTATTCTTCAACTGCAGGAACCAATGCCTTGCTTAGCCCGCCAGCTTAGCTTGCGCGAGTCGCCCTCTCGTAAGATGTCCACCCATGGACCTCGCCAAGTTGGTAGATCTCATGCACCCACCGATCGACACTCATGTCAGGGTCTACGAGGTCGAAGTACCCCACCATCTCGGACCCTAGCAGCATGGCACACCTGCCACTACCGCTCGACTATGGCTCCGGCACGTCACTACGCCGTGACGATGTCGCCTGTCTCGGAGCGTCGAAAAGATCACTCGCCACCAGCACCGCCTGCTGTCTTGCGATCTTGGTGATGATGTTCGTAAGGCCGCCTGCCAATAGCGCCCTCACCAAGTCGCCCACCGGTAGATTAGCAACGCCTTCGCTCGTCTCCGACGCAACCGCCTTGCGTCGACCCACCTCGCCGTTGGCCCGCCGTGGCCTCCTCACGCCGTGGAGAATCGATCTGGAGATCTTCGCCAAGCTCCCGAATCATGACATTGTCATACTCCATCGCCATTATGCTGTAACACACAGAGAATTAGTTCTTGATTATTGACTACAACATTCAAATTATACGCGCCTAGCAAGCCAAGTCAGTCATAACGCCTCAGAACAGTACCACCACTGTCCAAACGCCAAACACGCCTGTTCAACCTAAAATATCCAGATACGCCTCCGGTAGTCTCCGCAAAATAGTTACGCCACTATTTGAACGCCGGTTATCCAGGTACGCCGCCGGAGTACGCCAGATAACAGTTACGCCACTGTCAAACCTAAAATAACCAGATACGCCACTGGAATACGCCTGAGAACAGTTACGCCACTGTCCAACCTACAATATCCAACACGCCACTGGAATACGCCTGAGAACAGTTACGCCACTGTTCAACCTAAAATATCCAGACACGCCACTGGAATACGCCAAAGAACAGTTACGCCACTGTCCAACCTAAAATATCCAGACACGCCACTGGAATCCGCCAGAGAACAGTTACGCCACCGTTCAACCTAAAAATATCCAGACACGCCACTGGAATACGCCAGAGAACAGTTACGCCACTGTTCAACCTAAAACAACCAGATACGCCACTGGTGTTCGCCAGAAAACAGTAACGCCACTGTTTGATCAAAAATAACCAGACACGCCACTGGTATTCGCCAGGAAACAGTCACGCCGCTGTTTGATCAAAAATAACCAGACACGCCACTGGTATTCGCCAGATAACAGTCACGCCACTGTTTGATCAAAAATAACCAGACACACCACTGGTATTCGCCAGAAAACAGTCACGCCACTGTTTGATCGCCAATTTGTCCAGGTACACCACTGGAACACGCCTTCTGTCTGTCAAACGCCAAGCGCCAATCGCCACCTGTAAGTCAAATCCCGCCACCGCCGCGCCACCTGTGCTGTGTCGCCGTCGTCGCCGAACACACCTCCGCCTGAACTCCGCTCTGTGGTAAAATGTCAGCTGCCAGCGCTGTCAACAAAGTACCATCAAACACTACCAGCGCACCGTGCGGTAGCGTCACGCCATAAAGCGCGATGGCCGCCTTCCCGCGCTTTTGACTTGCTAGGACACGTAAAAACTATTTCACCAATCAATTTACCAACTTACGCCCAAAAAGTGTAGCTCGCCTGCGCAGTTAAATGGATTTGTACTTACAGTTTCGGTGCTCAAACGCCTAGTACCTTACTTTCGCCAAAACGCCTTGGGTCCAGTAGTCAACCTTCGCCTGGTTGTCAGGAAAACGCCTTTTCCAGCACATTCACTTGAACCACCGCACGTAGGTTCAATCCCACTTCTGATTTGTTAAAGGAATAAAATCGCCAGATCAATTTAATCGCGGTTTAGGCCGGTCGTCCTTTGGATGCGTTTTCGTCGAAGTATCATCGTCAGTAATCGGACGAATAATTTCGTCAGATTTCGCATATTTGATATCGTCCACTGGAAGTGTTTTAGCATTGTGCGAATATTTATTATTATCAAATCAGCGGACTGTGTGTTAGTAAAGATGGATGATTATGATCATTATTTTTTGGAAAATAGTTATCTTGTTAGACGCCGATTAAAGTTAAAAAGAAAAAAGTGTTGGGTTAATGATATATTAGCAAAACGAAAAGAATTCGGAGAATTTCACCATTTATATGCTGATTTAAAAAAGGACGAGAAAACTTTTTTTGATTACTGTCATATGAATCTGGATACATTCAACTACATTTTAGATGCTATAAGAGAAACTATAGAAAAAACATCAAACTTCCGTGAGACCATTTCACCTGAAGAGCGATTGAGTGTGACTCTAAGGTAAATAAAAACAAAGTAGTTATTTGGATTTTATTGTTAAGAATAAAAAAAAGTATTATATAGTTTCATCAAAAGTAGAAATATAATTGCGAATACACTCATTTCAACTGCCACTTCCTGCCACAACTTTCTTTGTAAATCTCTCATATGATATGATTTGTTGGTCATATCCCACAAAGGTTTTTTTTCATAAATCAAACCGATTAACTTTTCAATATCCATCTTGATTTCAGATCAGAAACACTGCGAACGTGCGAACAAATCCCATTTGTTTCGGATAGATCGAACATCGCATGTTTTCGTCCGAATTCGTACGAAGATTTCGGACGCAGTATACGACCTCTAATAGGTTTTAGTGAAAAGGGATTATTCGCACGTCTTCGTCCGATTTCTGACGAAGATAGTTCGGACGAAAACGCATCCAAAGGACGACCGGCCTTATTCGCCACAATCGATGTATATCGCACCGCTACAATAACATACGACACGCCGTGTCAATCGCCATAGTGGTACTGCCACAGATCACAGAAACACTTACCACTGCCGGTTCCTCGCTCCGCCGCTCGGATAGGCAGCGCCTCTGCCTAGCACCAGGACCGGCTTCAGGCACGCCTCGTAACACAATGTACATAGAACGAAATAAAGCAAAACTCGTAGTTGTCGAACGAGGCTCTACAATTTTCATTCGTTTAACAGATAATATTGAACCAAATTTTCCTGCAACAACGACAGTACAATACGTTAAGCCCATACAGACATATCGTGATTACTAATAACACCACAGTTACCTATTAAGTTAATATAGAATTTGGAATAAATACCATTCCTTACGGGTACTACGATGCGCTAACGAGCGAAAAACTCACCCAAACATATATTTAATATATTCGCAGAGACAGGTCCGTATCTAGAAATGCTGCGACGATTACCTGTGGCGAATATTAAAAAGATGGAATCTGCTCAACATCCAAATGCACCCGAAACTTTCACATCAGCTCAAACCTACTCAAAAGCACAATACATTTAAATATCCGAAAAAAGATCAAGCTATAATTTTAAAACTCCAGTGATGGAACGAGATTACAAGGCTGCCTACTTAAACTAGGACCAATAGTCAATCCCACAAGTATACCTGTTCTGTTCAAGGATTTCTAATAACAGAATAAACATATACCTCTCCCCAGTAAAAGTCTAGTTGCTGCATATCTGGAAGATCCTGGACAAATAGAACTGAATGGTGAAGTCATAAAGGTACGGAGTGTAATCACACCATCAGGTTGGCTAGTGATTTTAACCGTGTGCCCCAGTTTCGCACACAGTCCTAAGCGAAAAACTACTACAGCTAGGATTAAAACTGGTCTCGCCAATTACGTTTCTTAGAATCGGAGCTCCACTTCCAGAGTACAGCCATATATTGAGCTTTAGGGGGCAGGTGTATATCGAATCCAACCAAATATCTACAAATCGACCAGAGTCACTAGAAATAATACATGAAAACATCACTTATCGCATTTTTCTATCGCTTGATAGCCAAAAATGCTTCAAGTGTAATAAACAAGGACATATAGCTTCTCAATGCCCCACGCTTTCTCGGATACAAACAAGCCCATTGGAAACTACAACCCAGACTAATAACCAACAGGAAACGATCATCTCACAACAGACAAATGAACAGCAAACAAGTTTTATTCAAGTCATTCTACAGTACCATCTCAAAATATAACAAATCCGTTACAATCAGCGATACAACTATCATCTACAATCCAAACAATTAGTGCTACCAATGAATCTTCTGGACCTGGAAATCAAACTTATGTACCTTTATCTGGAGGTCAAAGCCACATTGGAGAAAGACAAACTGAACGTCAACCTACACCTACACCACAGATTTTAACCTGCAACAAAGATACTGGCATACAAATCAACATGTCCAGACGAAATTTCTCACAAGCAATTTCGCCAACCACTCCAACACATGATCTAACATCAGATATCACAAACCCTTCCACATTTGCAACCCCGAGAACCACAAGAACAAAAAAACTGAAACCAGATTCTCAACCATCGTATATTACCGAAGAAGCTTTACAAGCCGCCAAGCTGTTTATAGACGCCCAGAAACATCCTCTTACTTTGAACAGCGACCAGTTCAAGAGCCTCTTAGAAAATACTCAAGGAACAAAAGATATAGTGCATATAATCAAAGACTACACTGACGACATTAAAGGACACATTGGAATGATTCTACTAATATATCCCCACATAAAAGACAAGACACTGAAAAACAGATGCGGAAAAAACTAGAACGTCACATACAGGTAGATAACGACACCAACGAATGCTTTAGTGATACTTCATCCATGGACTCAACAACAAATTAACATATACAATGCAGATTGGTCTAACGTCTTTATTTTAGTGGAATCTGAATTGATATTACAGCCACATGAACATGCTACATAAACTCAAATCAGAACACTGTCCGGACATAATCTGTTTACAAGAAACTCGCTTCGGCGAATCCAAAAGACACACTCCAAAACACTATACCGGATAACAGCTCCAATTATATAGCCAGTGGTGGTTTTGACATATACGTCAAAACTAACACAGTCGCCAAACCAATAAACTCGTACACACAGCTTTAAGCAGTTGCAACTACAATAGAAGGATCCCAACTTATAAACATTTGTAACATACACACACCCAACTGTCACATAGATACAAATGAACTTGAAACACTACTTTTTTAAATACCATCCCCTCGTATTATCCTTCAACGCTCATCATCATGCTTGGGGATGAAAACGAAATGACGCTCGAGGAAGAATCATAAAGGATATACTAGACAAAACTGAAATTTCCTTATTGAACGACGGCGCAGAAACAAGATTTGATCTAGGAACGGGAACATCATCTTCAATAGATCTGAGCTTAAGTTCAACAAATCTTGTAACGCATTTGAGCTGGAGTGTGGTGAATAACCTCTATGGAAGCGAACATTTTCCTTTCATAATACTCAACCCAGACAACACTAATACCATCACGCCATTCGCAAAGTGAGTGAAACTTACCATAAAAGTTCCAGCAATGAAAACTTCAGTCAAGAATTCCTCAAACCTAAAACAAATAGAGAAGCAGCACCAGCACCAATGCAAAATAACCAAGAACCTATAAATGCAGCAATTTCTGAGTATGAATTAGAAGAAGCGCTCAATGAACTGAAAGAAACTTCAGCAGGGCCTGACGACATTCCCACACTATTTCTGAAAAAACTCCCACCAGCAGCAAAACTACATTCACTAGACATCTTTGACAAAATTTGGACGGAGCACAGGGAGCACAGCCAGACATATGGCGCCAATCATTCATCATACCTATACTCAAACAAAACAAATCACAACTTGCACCCGAATCGTACAGACCAATATCCTCGACATGTGCAAATTATTAAAGAAGATAATCAACAAAAGACTTCGATGGAGTTTAGAAAATAAACACCACTTGATTAAAAAACAATCAGGATTTAGGCAGAACAGATCCACCATAGATAACATCATTGACCTTGAAACCCACATACAAGAAGCTTTCAATAACAAGCAGCACTGCCTCGCAGTGTATTTTGACAAGCCAGGAGAACTTTTTTCGCCCGATCTCTCGTCGTCCTTCGATCCTTCCCTCAACGATCAGTTGTAACAACTCGTACTCACTATTTCTAAAAATATGGCCAAAATATGCTGCTTTTGTGCTTGTGATCCACTCGGCTTTTATTTCCAATTTCCTGAAAAGTAGAAGTTATCAAGTTCGCTCAAACGGAGTCTTGTGTCGAAGCCCAGATCACAAGAAATGGCATCCTCAGGGATCAGTTATTAGTCCAATACTGTTTTTTATTGCGGTTAATGATATAATAAATGAAATAGAAAATCCAGTTCAGGTACGATTATACGCGGATGATATGATAGTATTTGGAAGAGGCAGAAACCTAGTAACTAATACACACTTGATACAGAACACAATAAATAAGCTAGAGCACTGGTCAGCAAGTTCTGGATTAGCGTTCTCACCAGAAAAGACGAAATGCATCATTTTTTTCAAAGAAAAGGACAGATGATAGAGTATCGCTAAATCTGAACAAAACAAGTCTTGAACAAACGTCGGACATAAAATTCCTAGGTCTCATATTTGACAGTCAGCTCACATGGAAGGAACACATTGCATACTTAATCAAAACATGCTAGAAGAGGGTGATTGTATTAAAATACCTAGCTAACAGGCACTGGGGAGCCGAAGGAGGATCCCTCGTGAGTATATACCAGTCACTGATAAGATCGAAAATTGACTATGGCAGTATCATTTAACTTCAGCTAGGCACTCCACTCTTAAACCATTAGACAGCATACATCACATAGAGCACTTCGATTGATACTGGGAGTATTCATAACAACACCCATACAAAGCTTGAATTGTGAATCCGTAGAACTATCCCTGAACGACAGAAGAACAATGTTAAGTATAGCATACGCCACCAAAATCGCTTCAAATAACAATATACCGGCTCACACAAACATTCCCCAAATCAACGCAGGCATTCGAATGAACCATTCCAATGTCATTCACGGAAAGCCATTCCAAAAGAGAATTTCCTACTACTTGAGAAAGCTTGAAGCTCTTGTCCTGCCCACCGTGACCCTTGGGAGTGATACGGATATCCCACCTTGGACTGTGCACAGGCCAAATGTAAATAAAGAGCTCACAAAACTAAATAAAGCAGATACTCCATCACCAGTAATAATACAAAACTTCCAGGAAATAGTTCACAAGCACACAAACTACAAAGAAATATATACAGATGCATCAAAGATAGACAACAAAGTAGGTTTAGCTGTTGTGACATCTACGACTACACTACACTACAGTCAAATTACCAGATGC
Organism: Callosobruchus maculatus; assembly: GCA_951848785.1. Taxonomy (NCBI): domain Eukaryota; kingdom Metazoa; phylum Arthropoda; class Insecta; order Coleoptera; family Chrysomelidae; genus Callosobruchus; species Callosobruchus maculatus. The sequence goes on along the minus strand of CATOUR010000010.1, from coordinate 7,227 downwards.
AGCTACAATTCTGACTGGAGAGTTATATGCACTACTAGAAGCTGTGAGATTGATAAAGGACAGAGCATCCACCAATCCTTGATAATAACGGACTCGCTTAGCTCTCTCATACTCATCAAAAATATATACACAAACATCATCTGGTACGTAAAATCAAACAAATCCTACACACGTTGCATTTGGAAACTCACGATGTAATTCTAATATGGGCTCCTTCTCATGTCGGCATCAAAGGCAATGAGAAGGCCAACAGACACGCAAAAGTTGCTGCTAACCTAAATAGTACGTCATCTATTAGCATCCCAGCCTCTGACATCAAAACGTATTTGAAAAATAAGTTCATCGATGTCTGGAACAACAACTGGGAGAACAATCCGTCAAAGCTATTTGACTTGAAGCCTAAATTTGGACCATGGACTACAGCTAGAACCGACAGAAGACTCCAAACGTTGATAACCCGTCTCCGACTAGGACACACCAGGGCCACCCATGAGTATCTTACAACTCAAGAGCCAGAACCCCTGTGCGAGGTTTGTGAAGTGACACTGAGTGTTAAACATATACTTGTGGAATGTCCTCTTTTAAAATACCATAGACTTGAATGTAATCTCACATCACAGACTTTGAACGACATTCTAGGACCACATTGCCATGTACACAACTTAGTAAGATTCCTACATCTAACCAATGTATTTTATAAATTGTAATCTTAGCCATCGCCGCAAATGGCCATAAGGTCAAGCGGTTAAATAAATTAAAAAAAAAAAGTTTGAGATGTTTTTATATTTTTAGTTTTTTTATTATTGCTGCACCGCCACTGACATGATTTTTCCAAAACCTGCGCGTTTTCCATCCTCGCCGCGGTAGTAATACTGCGTCAAAATTTCATTAAAATCAATTCAATAATTTTCGCGTCACGCAATATGGAACGATCTAAAGCAATTCTCGTATGTATACATCAGTCCGTTGGTTTCTATAATAAGCAAGGCAATGTTCCGATGGACCTTTTTTTTTTTTTTTTTTCTTCAAGGGGAAACCGCTTGGCGAAGGATGCTGGCATTTTTGCTTCAAATGCATCCAACAGTGTCGGGCGCCACTCCGACTAAAACCCCTTGCTCTTCTTTCAACCTCCCAGCACTGGCATCCGCTTGCGCATTACTTCGGTACGGGAAGGTCCTCAGCTCAGTGTATATGTATGTCCTATAGGCAGTCTCTACTGCTACTCCATCTCTAGCCTAATCGGGATTCCTTTTCCGGTCTCTATGATGTTTCGGATGGTGATATATGTCTGATTCCAAGACTCAAGTGAATTTAAGAGACATGCCATCATGTTCGAGCTGTTGAAGACCTTCCCAGTTGTTCTCCAAAATTGGCTGCGACTGTCCTCCCATCTAGGACACTCGAACAAGGTGTGTTGAGCGTCGTCATCTAGGCCACAGTAGTTACATTGACTGGATGCAGCTCTATTCCTCAGAAACAGATACTTTCTGAAACAACCGTGCCCCGACAATGCCTGGGTCAGAAAGTAGTCTACCTCCCCGGCGGGCCTATTGAGCCACTCCTCAATTTTGGGGATCAGGGAATATGTCCATCTACCATGTATCCCTCTCTCCCATGCCTCCTGCCATCGGCCCATAAGAGTTTCTCTGGCTGTGCTTCGATCGGATCCACCATATGTCTCGGCTCGTTCTTTTATTTGTAGATCAATAGGTGGTACGCCCGCAATTACTCTTACAGCATCTCCCGAGATCGTCCTATACGCACTACATATTCTGATGGACATGGTACGTTGCAAGCTGGTCAGTTTTCTGATAAGCTTCTTGTTTCGCGTTACTGCCTCCCAGATAGGTGCACCATACAGGAGTACCGAGTGGACGACACTGCCTAGTACCCTCCTTTTCGAGGATTTGGGTCCGCCTACATTTGGCATAAGACGTGACAGAGCTGTCACAGTCTTTTCGGCTTTACTGATCGTTCTTGTGACATGTTCGGCAAAAGTTAACTTACAGTCAAGCCAGACCCCCAGATACTTGACCGCTTTGGCTGGCTTTATCACAGTGTCTTGTACCTTAAACTGGATAGGTGCAATTTTCCTTTTAGTACTTAAAAGGACCGCTTCTGTCTTCTGTGGTGCCAGACACAACCGCTTCCCTTCCATCCAATGCACTATTTGTTGTAGTCCGGTATTGGCAGTACCCATCAAACTCTCTTCTGAGCTCCCTATGACTACCATGGCAAGATCATCTGCGAAGCCAATTAAGGTGATACCATCTGGCATTTTGGAGCGTAGTAGGTCATCATACATGATATTCCACAAGGTCGGACCTAGTACAGAACCCTGTGGTACTCCGCTAGTGATTTCCAAGTCTTCTGTTCGACCTTCAGCCTCTAGAATTATTCTCCTGTTTGACAAATAGGAAGCAATAAGGTCCAAAAGATTTCGGTTTATGCCTCTTTTCTTTAGTTCGTCCAGGATTACTTGCCAGGAAGCACTATTAAATGCGTTTTTGACATCCAGGGTAATCATGGCACAAAGCTTTCGTCGACGTACAGGGTATGCTGCTGCTGCTTCTGCAATGCTCATAACTTTTTTTATAGCATCTAATGTTTGACGTCCTTTTCTGAAGCCATACTGCAGATCTGAGAGTCCACCGGTACTCTCTATTTCTTGATGCAACCGTTCGCGTATTAAATACTCAAACAACTTGCCCTCGACATCTAAGAGACATATTGGCCTGTACGCCTCAGGACTATTTAAAGACTTGTTAGCCTTCTTTAGCAGAATCAGTCTGGCCACCTTCCACTCAACTGGGAATTCTTTATTTGCCACTAGACTGTTGTACACCGCTAGTGTATACTCAGGCTTCTCTTGTGTCACAAGTTTAATAATTTCAGGGGGGATGTATCCTGGGCCAGGTGCTTTGCCGCATTTCGTATTTGTGCAAGCGTCATGTAGCTCTTTTAGAGTAAAAAATATAAAATCCTTATTAACTATATCACAGCTCACGTCATTCAAATCACAGTTAAATATCACAGTTGGGTGTCTCGGGAAGAGATGACTCACTACTTCCTTCGTGAATTCCATCGTCATCTTGGGTCTTGGGGGAAAGCCAGTCATCATTCTCGTGACGATCTTATATCCATCTCCCCAGATATCACAGTCTACATCCTCACATAGCTTTTTCCAGCTCGATTTTTTGGCCGCTTTTATTGCGTTTCTGAGGGTTTTTTGGGCTTGTTTCCACTCATCCCACCGCAGTTGGCTTTCTAATGGGCCCAATCTCTTTACTGCCCTAGTGTACTCTCTCCTACATCGAATACATTTTTTCCGAAGTTCCGAAATATTTGTGCTCCACCAATAAACCGGTCGCCTGCTTTTGGTTGTCCTCTTTCGGGGCATTCCTACATCGCATATTTTGCATAAGAGACTGGAGAATCCGCTGGCAGTTTGCTCGATATTGTTCCCAATATCGGACAATGCCTGCTGAACTCGTTCGGTGTTTAGCTTTTTCACATGCCACCCGCTATGACTTGAACCTGGTTGAGACAGTACCTTGCTGCTATTTATGTTAAAACTGATGTAGTTGTGGTCGCTCAACGTTTCTCGTTCACATACTTCCCAGTTTGTAATATCTCCTGCAATATTTACAGTTGCGATGGTTAAATCTAATATAGAGCCATAATCCTTCCTTTCAAACGTCGGTTTATCACCTTGATTTATGATTACAAGATCATTTGTCGCTACCCATTCCGTTAAAATTACTCCTCGTTTATCTGTTACTTCCATCCCCCACTGTGCGGATTTTGCGTTGAAGTCGCCTGTAATGATGGCTTTTCCATTATTTTGGGCAATATGGGTACTAATGTCGTCCAACATCTTATCAAGATCTTCTATATCGTCATTCCCGGAAGAGTAGCAGCTATATATCGTAAAGTTAGATGTCACTACATATGTAAAACCTGTTCCAAATCCCTGGTTTGTAATGACAATGTTCTGGTCCAGAATCTTTATCCCACTATCCAGGTTTTCATCATAAATCCAATCCTTCCTCCCTAAAATGGCTGCTCGGTTAGGTTCACTGAAAAGAACGACTGATGCTCCAATTTCTTTGGCTGTTGCTAGCGCAAGGTCATGCGCCGGTCGGCTCCTATTTATATTAATTTGCAGGACTGTGGTCATTGGTGAGCTGCTATTGTCGCTTGTCTGAAGCACCCCTTTTGCCTTGTCGGACCACCTTCCTAAAGCGAGGACATTTAACAGAGTCCACCCTGTGTCCCTGGACTTTGCAATTAGTACAGAAGGTGGGGTTTTGGCATTCCTTTGCTTTATGCCCCTTCTGACCACAGTTGAAGCAGTGGTCAGAGAGGTCTGGCCCCTCGCATTTACTGGCAGAATGCCCAATGTCCAAACATCTCAGGCATCTTGAGATTGGAACCCGTTCTCTTATTCGGCAATATATCAGGCCGATTCTAATCTTCCCCATCTTTATTAGAGCTTCCGCTTCGGGCTTTCGTGCCGTCAGAGTAGCTGCATAATTGCCGTTTTTAATGGGTCTTAGCTTGCCTACAGTTACCTGATTGTCCGGCCCGATGGCTTTTTTCAATGCAGATAAAATGTCTTCATAGGAGGTCGCTGCGTCTATATCTGTAATATGCAGAGTTCTTCCTCCTCCGTTCACAATAACTTCAGTATTGTCTAACTGGTCTTTAATTGCATTGCTCAAACTGTCTGCCATTGCTTTGTTGTCAAGCCCAAGGAGAAGGTCTCCCTTAGCGGTTTTCCTTAAATTATTGATCTTGATGCCCATCTTGTCAACATCCAGTTTATCCTTAACTTCCTTCAGAAGATCCGCGTAATTTCTTCCTCCTGCTTTAACAATTACATTGCTTCCCTGTGGCTCCCTTTCCTTACGATGAGAGGATTCGTCTTTAGCCAATTTTTGGCGTATCTTTGGAAGGAAGTACTCCACCTCAATTCCGCTGCCACACATAATGAACTCTACAATTTTACGGACGTACGTTCTGTCCAGTCCGTCTGGTGTTACAAGCGAAATGTTATCTAACCGATTTTCTTTCATTTTGCTCCTCAATATGGTTAGCATATTGTATGTGCCTTGCAGGTCGTTAACGCCTTCCTCATCGATGGTATGAGGTAAAATGTATGTAATCCTACTTGTTTTTTCACCCTCGTTCCGGCTTGTTCTGGTTTCGCTGACTATAAATTCCAGAGTTCCTTCCGTACACCCCTCTTCCACCATTTCTCTAATCTCGGGACACTTTTCCATAGCCTCCTTGATTATTCCTTTCTCGCCTCTAGACTTTGGGTCTAGCATTAGAGCCATATCCTTCCTTTTCATTTTCACACCGTCAAATGGATTTCCTTCCGTTGTCTTTGTCGCCCTGTAAGCTCCTTCCGGCCATGGTGTATCCAAGAGGGTTTTCAGGTCATCAAAACAAGTTCCCTCGTTTACCACCTTTTGGATATTCGCAATTAAAGTTCTCTCTTGCTCCTCTTCCTCCCTTTTTCTCTCCGATATCGGGATCGTCTGTGTTGCTACACAAGTGCCTTCATTTGCATCTGTTTGCGTGCCTACAGATATTGACTGGGCCCGGGGGCCTTTCAGGGCTTTCGGCGCACTCGGATACGTGTCCCATTCATTAAACTTTCTGCTCATTCCAGAGATTTGTTGAGCCATCGCATTAACAGATTTTTTAATCTCTGTTTTTGTGTTAGGAATACTCTTGATTTGTGCTTGAGCCTCTTTTGCTAGTTGCTCTAGCCTCTCCAACATCCTTTTGAGTTCCAGGACTCCCAGTTGCTGGTCTGCATCCTCCTTCTCATCTCTCCTTCTTTTAGAGCCTGTATTACTTCCCACAGACCCCACTGATCCCACTGATCCTCTTCTAGAGCCCGGGGGAGATCTGGTTAGCGAACTCCGTCTTACGAACGGATCTGTGACGTCGATCCACTCATAGCCAGTAGTTCCGCTTCCCACCTTCTCTCCTTCTCTTTGTTTTTCAACGCCCTCTGCTTCCTTCTCCTTCTCTACAACTTCAAGATTCGGTGTTTCCATTTTGTACCCACGATCATGGGACGAAGTAATTGTCACTCCACCGGGGTGGCGCCCGTTCCGGGGAGAAGGGACTTACTAACGATGGGGTGGCCCAGGTGCCCCAAAGGTTTTAACGACTTCGCTGTCGGTTATTTATAGAGGTTGTCTCCTCGCGGGCCGGCCAATTAAGGCAAGCCCCGCGGCCACGAGTCCGCACGACGTTCTGCAGCTTCGCCCTACTGTAGTCGCTGAGGTGCGGGTCGTGGTTACGCTATGTGCCAGAGGACTGGCGCAGGGTCCACTGGTTCCAGATTGGCAGCCAATTCGTCGTCCATTTCATAGCCATGGTCGTCATCACTTCATCGTGGAGGGTTTAGGATAGGGGGAGGTATTTGGTAGGAGGGTTGAGGAAACACTGCAAACCTGTCCGCCATGGTTGAACCTGCCAGAGATCTCTTCATGTGTGATCTCCGACGGCATAGCTCTGCAGGGGAGAGGGTAGGAGCTTGGGTCAGCAGGGAAACCGGGATCGTTACACTGCTGGGTGTTGGATGGCGATAGTGGAAATGACAGGCCCTTTTTTCTTTTCCTGTACAGGGTCCATCAATCCCACCATCAGCTCGCCATCGCTGGAGTGCCATTTGGACGCAAGATAAAGGAAACATTTTTCTTTTATTGTGCTGGATCCTATATCTCGCGCACAGCGGTGCCGCATATACCCCCCCCCCTGTATATGACGCGAGTAGGCAGACACTCGACGACTCTTATTCGCCACTCAAAGGAAGTAAACTTCCAAAGGGTAGCCAACGCGAGTCGACCCCGCCGTTCCGATGGACCTAAAAAAGTGTATTATGCCGCTAGGTTTTTCATTCACAGGTCAGTGGATAGCCCATTATAAATACAACAAAGTTTTCAGTTTTACAACCCTCTACCCCCCAACCACCCTTATTTACTCCCATCCAAAAAAAAGTAGAAAATAATCAGGAACCCCTAAAACTCCTAAAAACGCAGTTTGAAGAATATTTGCAAATTTTTGTTTTTGCTAATTACTCCGCCTCCCGTACAACGATTTCCAAAAATATAGCAACATTACCTACTACGACCCCACGCATAACGCTGCCCAAATTTCATCACAATCCATGCCGCGATTGCTGAAATTACGACGTTAGAAAAA